>CM057351.1:154901226-155568861 GCA_030015575.1 Agapanthus africanus
GACGAGGCAAGGGCCGAGATCCCTTCACCGGGAGTGATCCCTTGGACAGAAGTTTGCGTCAGGGTAATAACTTCACTATAGTCGATTACTTTTTGCTTTGCATCGTCGTATTCAGTTGGAATATCCTGCACCTCATTCTACGGGGAAAGAGCCGAGATCCCTTCACCGGGTGTGACCTCTTTAGCAAAGGTTTTCGCTACTATATTTATAAAAAGCTATCTGGTTCCTTCAACGATATCAAGTTCATTACGTTAAAGGTTTTTCGCCAAAAACCATTCGTAGCCCTCCGTCATTTCAGACGGGTAGCACTTAGTATTCATGCTATGTTTGTTGGCCAAAATCAAGGCATAGTGTATGGTAGCTATTTGTTACTTTTCTGTTGCATAGATAGATGCATTGGTTTAGGACAGTCGTACCACTTCGTTGGCCAAAGTCAAGAGTGTGTGCGGGTGGGTCTAAATCAATCTGGACAATGACGGGTAGAACTTGACTTGCGGGTTATGATTTGTTGGCCAAAGTCAAGGTCATAAACCGCTTGGGGTAAAAATCACATCGGGAGTTTCTAAAGAAACTGAAACTTGCCAGGCATGCGCATACCTTCTGGAGTGTGATAATGTGAGTGGATTCCATCACGTTATGAGTTGGTTTACTCCTCGGGTGATCCCGACTAATTCTTCTTTCAGGTTTGGAGGAGAATTTGAGGATACAGTGGGAGGTTTCCTGATTGGATAAAGTGATAACCATTCTGATTTAGGTTAGAGTGCATGCAGAGTGTTTCTTTTCTCTCTCTCTTTGCAGCGACCATGGCCCGACCTTAGACAATGACTCAGTGACCAAGTTGACTGGACCTTCTTAAAAACACTGGCTTTTGGATTGTCAGAGTTGCATACCTCATTGCCACTCCTACTTTTACCCTTTTTCTCCGGAACATTTCGTATCACTACGAACGCCCACTTCCATTGGATAAAACCATCGTATGGTTATATACGAACTCGAAGGAACTTGTTCCAGATTCGAGGATGGTTTCCGGTTCTGGAAAAAATGAATAGGACTATTCAGTTGTCTTTTCCTTTTACCTTCTTTCAGGTTACGAGTGCTCCTTGGATTAGGACGGTACACCTATTATGCTAATTGGATAGTCTTCATCCAAACCATAGGCAGGTGCCGAAAGGTAGAGAATGAAGAAAACCGATTAGCCTAAGTAAGGTGTACAGAAGGTAATAAGTAAAGACAAGTAAATGGATTAGTAAGAGGGCAAAGTAAATTGCAACTGCTATTCACGACCAAACCAAGTATTTCATCGCCACTCCGATTTCACCTTTGTATTTCTCTAGAACACTCCGTATCACTATGAAGATCTACAGTTATTGGATATTCCATCGTATGGTTATATACGAACTCGAAGGAACTTGTTCCAGTTCGGGGATGGATTCTGGTTCAGGAGAAATAGGAATAAGGTTTATTCAGCTGTCCTTTATCTTTACCTTCTCTCACATTGCGAGTACTCCTAGGATTAGGACAGCACACCTATTACGCTTATTGGATAGTCTTCTTCCAGACCATAGGCTGGTGCCGAACGGTAGGGAAAGAAGAAAACCATTTAGCCTAACGATGGTGTGCAGAAGATAGCGATTAAAGACAAATAAAGGGATTTGGAGAGATGGCAAAGGAAGTATACGGTTACAGTCATGAATCTGGATAATGAAGAGGCATTACTAGGAATACCCGGATACCCCTTCGAAACATATTCATGTTTCAGTTTCACTGTGTATTGTTAATAGAAAACTGATTTCCCAATTAGACCTTGCTCTAGGGTATGTATTTACCAGGTTTGATTCTCACATCTGTATGGTTTTACTGATGATGAGTGGGAGTAAGCTATTGGGAATTAGGTGATTATCCTCATTATATCGGAATTCGTTGTAATTGGTGATATTTGAGGAAATCGTCTGGGCTGTTTGCCGGACGGTAGATATTTGGTTTTGAATATCCGTTGTTATGCATCAATTTCAAATTGATATATCTATACGTTTATTTTTATAAGGTGAGATATAACTTTTTGAAATTATGTCCGTGACATTTACCTATATCAGTTGATGATTAGGTAAGGAGCATTAAACAGCGGGGTAATTCTTCATAACCATAGTACAGTTTTCAACCTACGGCGCACAGAGTTTGAGTTATTCAACTCAGGGGACTTATACAAAGCATTGTATATTGTCCAGTGTCCATGAGGACAGAGGGGTTGGTCCTCGTACTATATTTTGTTTACTTGTGACTTCTCTAGTTTTAGACAAGTGTTTCATAGAAATACAAGGTCTAAGTTTTGAGAAGTTATAGGTATAAGAGTAAAGTAGAGAACCACGCGTTGCAAGTATCAGGATCCTTTAAGGTAATCGAAGATGTAGATACTTGTGTATGGTATTCAGTTGATAGTAATGGTTTTGAGAAACTTGTATCACTTTCAGGTTACTCATAATTGGGTGCACTCCTAAGTTGAATAATGCTGATCGGCCTCTCTCCATTTAGTTGACATGCACTGGAGACAGCTGCATGATTTGAATCTGGTTCCAATTAAATCAGTGCCTTTGTTTCTATATTGGATATAGAACGATTCATATCTTAACGATGTTAAGGTATGGGGAGTTTTCCGGCTTATGCTTAAAACCAGACTTTGGATAACTCAAGGCACGTTTCTGTAATGGCAGTTTGTGGGTTAACCCGGGCTATGATGAGGGTTGATTTTCTACCATCTGGAAGATCAATAGTGATATTGTTCTCGACTCGCCACAGTTTTAATAAAAATGGATTTTTCAGAAAACAGTCGTGGGAGTATGGTAGAACTGGAAGTGATTCCAGAACCACAAACGATTACTGAAAATTTAATAAGAACCTAAAGATTTAATCTGGATTGACATTCTATTAGCCACTCCGCAGATATGGTGGGTAACCTCAGGCACTCGAGAGGTACTTCGGTATGCTCAAAGACGGTGACAGGGAGGTTCTTGTTTACCCAGACTTGACACTACTGTTGTTCCAGGCTATGAGACCCGGAAGGAGGATGAGTATAGCATCGTTCTGAACTGGCTTTAGAAGCGCACGTGTATATTATTCTGCCAGAGGGTTGTCGTAGTCAGTGGGAGCAGCGGAAGCATAGTGGACAAGTGGCTTATGTCTACTTATAGACTAAAGCGGATATAGCGGAGATAGATCATCTATTTTTGATGTGACAGTCATGGGTTTGACTTCATCAAAATAGGGGATGGATATGTTAAGAAGGTAGTAGGGTGTGATGTCCTGGCATTTGGATGACATACACAGAGTAGGAAGTGAAATTCCTATACTACGATCGGTTATACTTTGGTTGTCACACAGTAGTTTCTCCACATAGGATATGGATATTATATCAGGCATTCTTGTTACTAGATCTATGGTTTTAGATTCAGATTTGGGAAGTATCCCAATCTGGGTACTTAGACAGTATTCTAAAGGTGTTTTAGAATGGACAACTCCTGGCACGGTAGTATACCTGCAGGTGATGGAGTCACCCTCTCTAAAGGTGTCTTACAGACTAAAGGGGAGAGGGATGTGCATGATTGACATATTACTTGCTTAGGCAATTGAGTCAATCATGAGATGTCAAGTACCACACCAGATGTTGTTTTTGCACTAGATGCAGTAAGTTGATATTAATCCTATCCTGGAGAAACGTTCGGAAGCAGTTTTAGAACATAAGTGGATGTTCTAGGGATATGATAACGACAGCCTCTTTCGGGAGACGGTTATAATTTCAGGCTTCCAAGGTGACCTGGATGACAGAGTGACTGTCAGAGTTATAGTTTTCCCTCTGACGAGGGGCAGTATTTTGGACAGGAGGTCCAAGTGGATACCGAGAGAGGCATGGCACAGGATACTGATTAAGTTCAGTTGACGATACAGTCTAAGAAGTCTGGATTTGGAGTTCATTTATGAACTAGGTCTCATCAGATATCCAGACATATTCTAAGACAGGTATTGCTCATTTCGGGAGATGGTTTTCTCCGCGAACTTGAGACAAAGAGAGACATAAAAGGAAACATCAGGGCGGATCCACTCACTGAGGCTATTCCTCGAACGCAGTAGTTTCACAACCGGGCTTTGTGAGACGATTAGTAGAGGAGTTGGGTGTTCGGTATCACACGGGCTGTGAGTATGCTATATCGCAATAATTAGCCTTGAGTGCAAGTGGGAGATTGTTGGATATAGTGCCCTCATAGTCAATTATTGGATCACAGGCACGTGATCGCAATGATTAAGGAAGGACCTATGCTGGTAGGACAATCTTACTTAAGATGATAGTATGCTATCTGGTTTATCTTTATCATCATGTACTGCTTTAGGTGACCTTACAGGTCGCTATTACACGTTGATAGAGCCCTTAGGATTCTTGCTTGACTGCCAGCAGTATGATGGCGATCATGTATGTGGAAGCTGGGGTCTATAAGCACATCCTTAAAAGGTCCCTAGTCGAGGGAGATTCGAGACAGGGCATCGATACTCCAGAGTAGACTAGTGTATAAAGTCGAGACCCCGACGAGGGGCGGTGGCCGGTCTCACAAGCCATTGGTGTCAGTTGGTTCACCTAAGATGTATACAGGTGCTCATTGGGTTATGAGTACACCGGACAAGACTCGCCGGGAACATGCTAGTTGGTATTATACCTGACGTCAGATAGCAGTTCCCTGGTGACATGTGTACATGTTAGTCTATCGACCTGAGATCGTCATTTGTCTCGTGTGAGTTCCCACAGCCACATGGAGGCAGTGAGCGGATCGGCAGGGGTTTCGTCTCTCCCGGTATTGGGGGTGAGATCGCGCTGTGTCTAGAAGAGCCATTACACAAAGTCCTTGGCCAAGGAAGGAGATTTACTGGTAGGTATTCCAGTAGTATCTCAGGGTGTTCTGGGCTACACTCCGACATGACTTGTACCGCTTTTGGGGGTCTGACTCTTACCAACCCCTAGGCCCGACATGCGATACTTATAGACGAACGGACCGGACTGTACGGATATTGTCACTGACAGGCTCAGTAGGGTGTTAGAATGAGTTCGCTCATCGACCTCCCTTTTGGTCAATACCTGGTAGCCCGTTACGTACAGCCAGTACCACTGACGTGCTAGTGGTTAAATCCACAGCCAAAGTATTGACGAGTTTTTAGAGTCCCCCAGAGATAGTTTCTTAAGTTTCGGGCGAAACGTTGTAGAGGCCGTATGGTATTATGGCAGGGTTCGATCATATACATGCAGTAGTGCACGGATCATGATCGGACAGATCATACTAGTGGGCTTTGGTTTAAGCCGGATCCTAGTATTAGATTTGTTGGATTGCTTTTGTTTCATTGCATTCGCATTCAGTTGGAATGCGGATGCAGGTATGTATATACAGGTGAGGGGTATCCTTGTGATCCGTCACGAGTTTACTTTAGTAGATGCCATTCTCTTTTTATTGTTGCAAACATTTGGATTAATATTTGCAAATCGAAATTGTGAGCTCAAAGTCATGATTAGGAGCATTAATTGTGACACATGCATAAGTGATGACTCATGGTCTCTTTATTTATGCATATGTCACATTGTGGATTGATTTATGTGTTGAAATGATAAGAGGAGAGAGAGAGGGCACCCATATGGTTGAGTTTTGCTCTTTTGTTTATCATTCTTACTCTCACATTATCATTCTAACACATAAGAAAAAGAAAAGGCTCTTCTTCTTCTTCCTCTTTCTTCTTGAGCTCACTATCTCCGTTAATGGCATCCACTTAAACCTCCATCCATACACTCTCATGCATTGAGAATCAATGGATGCTTGAGACAAAATGATCACACACATTCTCTACTTCACATTGGACACGTCGGCTAGTAAACTTCGTGTCCGAGTTGCTTCGGATGAAGCGGGAGCCCGTAAAAAGACTCATTGATGTGGTGCCCTTCCGACGAGGAGACCGGAGATCGGAGATGCCGCGAGGAGCTTGGGATGGTGACCAAAGACCGAAGGATACGGATCGATCGGTATAGCTTTTCTATCCCTTCTCTAGTTGCTAGTTTAGCGTTATTGGTTCGATTTGGGATTAAAGTCTGCGTTAGCGCCAGTTTCAAGTTTATGAAAAGTTTTTGTTTCCGCATTTTGGCCTCGGATCGACGGCCGGGGCGCTACCGTAGACTTACAGTACCGCTGACGGTTTGTGGGTATCTGATATGATCATTACCTACTGCTGGCGTATTGACGAGTCTTTAGAGTCCCACACAGAGGTTTCCTAGCTCAAGCGAAACGAAGTAGGGCATATATGGTGATATGTGCGGGAGCTTGATTAAATACGACTATGTGATACCGTATTCTAATCGAGCGATAGTTGATATCACTCAGGTCATATATGATATGACTGGATTATTGAATCAAGTGTTGATTCAATGATATATATATATATATATATATATATATATGAGAATAATGGAGGAAAGATGCCACAAGAGGGAATTTCCTCCTATGGCATCGAAAAAGTACCCCCTCCCTCATTTTTCCGACGATCGGCACACATCATCTTCATCGTTATCATCTAGGATGTGGGTATACCAAATTTCATGCGATTCTACAACCTTTTCATCGTTGATTTAGTGGGTTCAAAATTAACGGTTTACCGACAACAGAACTTTTTACATTGCTAAATCAACGGTGAAAAAGTTGTAGAATCACATGAAATTTGGTGTACCCACATCTTAGGTGATAACGATGAAGATGATGGGTGCTGATCGCCGGAAAAAATGAGGTAGGGCGTACTTTTTCGACGTCATAGGAGGAAATTCCCTCCTATGGCCTCTTCCCTCCATTTACCTCTCTCTCTCTCTATATATATATATATTTGATATTAGTCGGTTATATATGATATAACCGGATTATTGAATCAAGTGTTGATTTAATAATTTAATATGTATTTATATATTAACTAATATTAGCTCACTTAAGATTTTCTTCTCTTTATATACATTTATATATGTGTGATATATATATTTATATGTGTATATTATATTGTATCATGGTTGATGATACATAGAACTAGGGTGTATGAGAATCACATATGGGATTAGTGATGAGTAGATAATGCTTTGATTTATGAATTAAAGACAATGGAAATGAGCCATTAGCTTAAGATGCTTGTGGAAGGCTTGAAAAGCCATGACTCATCACATTTTCTTTATTTTATTCATAGATATTTAAGATTCTCATCTCATCACTTCACTTGATGGTTCATTCTCTCTTCCAAGTTCATCTCCTCATTCTTTCTCTCTAGAAAATTCTTGAGGTGAGAAAAAGAAAAAAAAAGGAGAAAAAAAAGATAGCAAAATTCCTATTTCATCAACCTACACTAATCTAGCCTATTAGTTTAGGTTGTTTGCTTCACTAATACTTTGATTAGTGAAGAGTGAGTTTGAGTTAGAGAAACTTCAAGGTGGATCATCTTCGGCCTTGAAGACAACAAAGCAAGCTTGTTCCTTTCACCAAGTGGAGTCTAAGAAGAGTTCTAGGGACTACTATTTGAAGCTTTAGAAGTGAATGACTGGTCTACAAAGGTTGTATTCTCTTTTCATTTAGTGTAGAACTTGTTTGCTTACACTAAAACCCTAATTCTCTAGTTCGATTCTAGGTTAGTATAGTTTAGACCTCTAGATTTTTTTAAATTGCATACTTGATGCTTGTATAAACCTAGTAGAGGTGCTAAGACATACTTTCATGGTATCAGAGCCAAGCTAGAGACTTAGGAGTAGACTAGACGACGTTAAAGTGTTCGATCGAATTTTCGAAACCTGAAAATCATAGTTTCTGTCCACACTTTCAAAAGTTGAAAATTTTTCAGATTAAAAATTCTTAGAAAATCATGCAGGTAATTGTATAGAGCCCTAAGAAAAATGAGTGCCTAACTCCATCAAATGGCCGCAGAACCGCCGCCTAAACCTTGGTCTGGCCGCGGTTCCGCCGCTCATTTGAGGAGTTGTGGTCTCGTCTTTCTTCTGCTGCTCCATTGTGTCATTTTGGACTTTCTGGGTATTTTTATTGAGGTTCAAGTTGTTGAGGTCTTTGTGATTTACCGGTGTTTGAAATATCGATCGAAATGTTTAACATCGTCTAGTTATTTTTGATATGTGATACAATTTTTGAAATCCACATTGATTAGTTTTGCGAAACTAGTTTGTAATTTGTAAATCTAATATTTTAGTCTCATTTGATGGATTGCCACGAAATTTCGATTCAGATCAAAACTCCGTCGCAATCTCGTATTGTACGCAAACACTCGCCGGGTGACACTACTAGATAGTCACGCCCTATAGCCCTAACCAATTGACTATAGGAGAACCCCGCGGCCAACAATATCCACTCGGGTGCTCGCGGCCGCGGTGTTACGCCCAAGTGCACTTCGTTGACGGCATTAGGGGTGCAGCCATCTACTAAAGTTCCTGACGAGCATTCGATCATTTAATCGGGAATCCTGTTGAAATTACCCGACTTGTTTTTGAAAAGTTTTTCAATTAGAGACTTAAATGCAAGGTTTACAGGGTTAGGCATGAAATCCGGAATATGTGATAATCCAGGTTTATGATGTCCAAGGAGAATGCAGATTCTAATTATTATAGTTTTCAATTCTTTTCTACGACCGTAAGTGTAATACGCGGTGTATCCCCGATCTCGTTGCTATACGTCAACGACATTCGGGATACGCATATTTACATACGTTGATGACATGTGATGATATTGTGTTGCTTCTGCTATATTATATTGGATCGTCGTGATTGAATAGCCGGGTGTTTTTGCGTGAGATGAGAGTTTTTCAATTTTCATTCATGTAATATAATTTTATGTAATATTCTTTTATTGGGACACGTCTGGGTTGAGGTTGTTGTCTCCATTGATGTATATTATTTACTTTTCTGTATTAGGATAGACTCAAGGCACAGAGCACAAGTAACCGGGTTCTAGAGTCCAGTGGGAGGCCATCTCGAGGTGTCGAGACCGGGTCGCCTAACTCTAGAATTGGTAGAGTTACTTGCCGCTCTCATAGGGGTCTAGGGATGTGGGTTTGGCTATTCATCACAACCGTGGAATCCGTATTTTTCATTATTGGCTTAATCTAAAACACGGACCTCCTAATATATCCTATATTTCATATATCTACTTCTGCTGATTCTTTGTTTGATGTGATAATATAAACTGCGTAAGACGAACGCTACTTATATATACGATATACTAGTAGACACTATATATGTTTTGCATCCGCGCTAGTCCTGACCTCGCCCTGTCGTAAGTTAAGTAACCTTACGGTGAAGACTCGGGACCCTGTGGCGAATGCGGATGGCATATATGTGTGTTTTATTTTCGTTTCTTTTGTGATGTTTAGGAAACATATATGATAGGACGTCATTAATGAGATTAATGAAAAGAAAAGAAACCTAAAGATGTTGTAGAATCAATTTTTTCAAAAGGTAGCTCTAGTTCTTGTAATGCATAGCGGTATTCCATTATGAATATCCGGCACCTCATTCGATGAGGAAAGAGCCTTGATCCCTTCACCGGGAATGAACTCTTTAGCAAAACAAGCAAATGCTACAACCCACTCGGTTTGTTTTTGTTGGAGATAGTGCCCTCAGAGTCAATTATTGGATCACAGGCACGTGATTGCAATGATTGAGGGAGGACCTATACCGGTAGGACAGTCTTACTCAAGATGATAGTATGCTATCTGGTTCATCTTTATCATCGTGTACTACTTTAGGTGACCTTATAGGTCACTATTGCGCGTTGATAGAGCCCATAGGATTCTTGCTTGACTTCCAGCAGTATGAGGGTGATCATATACGTGGGAGCTGGTAGTCTATAAGCACATCCTTAAAAGGTCCCTAGTCGTGGGAGTTTCGAGACAGGGCATCGATACCCCAGAGTAGACTAGTGTATACAGTCGAGACCCCGACGAGGGGCGGTGGCCGGTCTCACAAGCCACTGGTGTCAGTTGGATCACCTAAGATGTATACAGGTGCTCATTAGGTTATGAGTACACCGGACAGGACTTGCCGGGAACATGCTAATTGCTCTTATACCTGACGTCAGATAGCAGTTCCCTGGTGACATGTGTACAGGTTAGTTCATCGACCTGAGATCGTCATTTGTCTCTTGTGAGTTCCCACTGTGCTTTGATTCCTATCCTACCACGCTCAAAGGAGACGTGTAAACAGGTTTTAGTTGGGTACAGTCCCGAGCCACATGGAGGCAGTGAGCGGATCTGCAGGGGTTCGTCTCTCCCGGTATTGGGGGTGAGGTCGCGCTGTGTCTAGGAGAGCCCTTACACGAAGTCCTTGGCCAAGGCAGGAGATTTACTGGTAGGTATTCCAGTAGTATCTCATGGTGTTCTGGGCTACACTCCGACACGACTTGTACCGCTTTTGGGGGTCTGACTTTTACCAACCCCCTAGGCCCGCCATGCGATGCTCATAGACGAACGGACCGGACTGTACAGATATTGTCACTGACAGGCTCAGTAGGGTGTCAGGATGAGTTCGCTCATCGATGTCCCTTTTGGTCAATACTTGGTAGCCCGTTACGTATGGCTAATACCTCTGACGTGCTAGTGGTTAAATCCACAGCCAAAGTATTGACGAGTCTTTAGAGTTCCCCACAGACCGTTTTCTCAAGTTTCGGGCGAAACGTTGTAGAGGCCGTATGGAGATATGGCAGGGTTCGATCATGTACGTGCGGTATTGCACGGATCATGATCGGACGGATAATACTAGCGGGCTTTCGTTTAAGCCGGATCCTAGTATTGTACAGTGTGGATTTGTCTCATTGCTTTTGTATTCCGTCGAAATACAAATGCGGGTATGTATATACAGTCGCGGGGTTTTCCAGTAATTTATTACGGGATCAGTTTTCTGAAGTTGCCAGTTTGCATTCCGTTTCGGCCATTTTCCTTTTTATCTTTCCTTGGCTGAAAATTGGTGGAGGGGGGCTTATTTGCAATTGTGCAAATTAGCATTGTGGAGGGTGGTCTTTGCATATTGTTGCATCATGATGGTTTCATGATGGTTCCACCATCCCTTGACTTTCTTTTGTTCATGATGTCTTGACCTTTGTGTTATGATAGTTGATGGAGTGTAGGACTTGTGGTGTGATCATTGTTTCTCATCATCACCTTTCTCTCTCTCTTGTATCATTGCTTTCCACCCACCCCTTGACTTTGCTCTCTCTCTCTCTCTCCATTCACAAAGGGGGGCCGGCCACTATTGTGGTGAGGGGTTGATTCATTTGGAGTGACAAATTATTCATTCTTATTATGCTTGCTTCAAAAATTCCAAAGCTCATCTCCATAGATTTTTCCTCCACATCTTTATGGCAACTTCAACCGCATTGAGACAATAGAGTTACACACCATTCTACAGCAATTCTTCGGTATGTCGGCTCGCCAACTTCGTGCCCGAGTTGCCTCGGTCCAGAGGTGGGAGCCCGTAAAAGAACCCGGCGATGTGGTGCCCTTCCGACGAGGAGATGAAGACCGGAGATTCCGCGGGGAGATCGGGACGACGACGAGAAGACCGAAGGACACGGATCGCTCGGTATATCTCTCTACCCCTTCTCTAGTTAGCTAGGACTATGTTAATGGCCCGATCCGGGTTTAAAGTGCGCGGTGGTGCCGGTTTTAAAGTTTAAAGAAAAGCATCGTTTCCGCATTCCGGCGTCGGATTGACGGCCGGGGCGCCGCCGTGAACTTACATGGTATCAGAGCCACGCCATTAAGCTAGTCTAGCTTGCTCTAACATGTTTACAAGTTCGATCGATCAGATTTTCCAAAAACCGCGTTTTTCATGAATCAGTTTTCTGTCGATTTATTTTTGGCTCGAAATTTTTTTCAGTACATTGCAGAAATACGTGCAGGAAATTCTAAGCATTCTGTGAAAATTTGGTCGCATGTTATTACTATTCCACCGCGGAACCGCGGCCAAACCCATGCTTGGGCCGCGGTTCCGCCACGACTTGTACTGTTCAATGCACCAAAATTTTACAGAGAGCTTTTGAGTTGAAAACGGGGTTTTTGGAATATTCTTTTTGGGCCCAGATTTTCTTTGAGTGCTACAGTTGTGCTTGGGGCCCACTTGGGTAAATTTGATCGATCGAAAAGTTTAAACATGTTAGTTCACAGTATTTACATTATATCTGCGACCGTGAATGTCATTTGATCGGTAAATCCTGTCTAACTGCTATAGCCCTTTTAGACGGATTTGCGAACGTGACATTAACGTTGATGTTCTGTGTTGTGCTGTGATGTTGCGGATTGGTCGTGGGGGATAGCCTGGATGCAATGTTAGTACAGTTTGGTTGTATTATGTACATTTGATATTGCGGGGAGAGCGTTCGACATGTGGACTGCCGTCACTGCCTGTTTGTATATTATTCTTTTGGGGCACGACCGGGGTGAGGTCGATGCACCCGTTGCATGTATATTTTACTTTCTGTACTATGATTATCCCAAGGTGGGGTGCACGGATAGCCGGGTTCTAGAGGGCAACGGGCCCGCATCTCATGGCATTGATACGGAGGGGGATTCACTCTAGAATTGGCGGGCTATTCGCCGCACTCGTAGGGGGTACAGGTTGACCCAGGAGGGGTGCCCAAGTTACCGGATTCCGTGAAGTGCTGGGTGGTCCATTCACGTTGCTGAAGGGGGCTGCCTCGCTTCAGGTTTTGTCGGGTAACTTGCCGCGCCCGTAGGGGTCTAGGATTTCATTGCACAGGCTATCTACACGACCAGGGGAACGTCGGGTTTCAGTAGCGGCTCTATGAAACCCGGGGATCCCAGATATCTGTATTGTTCTGTGATGATTATTACATTTCTGTGATGATTGCATTTTATCATGGCTTGAGCGAATATTATATATTGATATATATACTAGTAGATGTTGTATATGTTTTGCATCCGCGCTAGTCCAGTCCCCGCTTTGTCGTTAGTTAAGTAAACTAACGGGTAATGACGGGACCCAGTGGCGAATGCGGATGACATATACGTACATCATTATTTTCGTTCTTTATTGGTGTGATCAATTGATGGGACTGCGTTGATTCGGATCAATTCAAGCTAAACAAACCTATTCTGATGTTGTTGGAACATTTTTCAAAAAGCTGTTATGGCAAGGACGTTCACTTTTGTTTTGCACAGTGGTATTCAGTTGGAATATCCTGCACCTCAGTCGACGAGGCAAGGGCCGAGATCCCTTCACCGGGAGTGACCCCTTGGACAGAAGTTTGCGTCAGGGTAATAACTTCACTATAGCCGATTACTTTTGCTTTGCATCGCGGTATTCAGTTGGAATATCCTGCACCTCATTCTACGGGGAAAGAGCCGAGATCCCTTCACCGGGAGTGACCTCTTTAGCAAAGGTTTTTGCCACTATATTTTTATAAAAGCTATCCGGTTCCTTCAACGATATGAAGTTCATTACGTTAAAGGTTTTCGCCAGAAACCATTCGTAGCCCTCCGTCGTTTCATATGGATAGTCAATAGTATTCAAGCTGTGTTTGTTGGCCAAAGTCAAGGCACAGTGTTTGGTAGCTATTAGGTATTCATATGCAGAATAGATAGATGCGTTGGTTTGGGACAGTCGTACTGCCTTGTTGGCCAAAGTCAAGGGTAGGTACGGATGGGTTCAAATTAACCTGGAGAATGACGGGTAGAACTTGACATGTGAGTTATGATTTGTTGGCCAAAGTCAAGGTCATAAGAGCATGGGGTAAAAATCCACATCGGGAGTTTCAAAAGAAACTGAAACTTGCCAGATATGCGCATACCTTCTAGAGTGTGATAACGTGAGCGTATTCCGTCACGTTATCATGCAATGATAGTTGGATCCCGATTCCCACTGATGAGTTGGTTTACTCCTCGGGTGATCCCGACTAATTCTTCTTTCAGGTTTGGAGGAGAATTTGACGGTACAGTGGGAGGTTTCCTGATTAGATAAATTGGTAACCATTCCGATCTAGGTTAGAGTGCACGCTGAGTGTTTCTTTTCTCTCTCTCTTTGGCAGCGACCATGACCCGACCCTAAGACTATGACTCAGTGACCGATATTGACCGAACCTTCTTTAAACACTGGCTTTTGGATTGTCAGAGTTGCAAACCTCATTGCCACTCCTACTCTTACCCTTTTCTCCAGGACACCCCGTAGTACTACGAACGTCCACTTCCATTGGATAAAACCATCGTATGGTTATATACGAACTCAAAGGAATTTATTCGAGGATGGTTTCCGGTTCTGGAGAAAACGAATATGACTATTCAGTTGTTTTCCTTTTACCTTCTCTCAGGTTGCGAGTACTCCTTGGTTTAGGAGATAGTACACCTATTACGCAAATTGGATAGTCTTCTTCCAAACCTTAGGCTGGTGCCGAATGGTGGGGAATGAAGAAAACCAATTAGCATAACGAGTGTACAGAAGGTATTAAGTAAAGACATATAAAGGGATTAGAAGGAGGGCAAAGTAAATTGCGACTGATATTCACGACCAAACCAAGTATTTCATTACCACTCCCATTTCACCTTTGTATTTCTCCAGGACACTCCGTATCACTACGAAGATCCATAGTTTATTGGATACTCCATCGTATGGTTATATATGAACTCGAAAGGAACTTGTTCCAGTTCAGGGATGGATTCTGGTTCAGGAGAAATAGGAATAAGGTTTATTCGGTTGTCTTTTATCTTCACCTTCTCTCGCATTGCGAGTGCTCCTAGGATTAGGACAGTACACCCATTATGCTTATTGGATAGTCTTCTTCCAAACCATAGGCTGGTGCCGAACGGTAGGGAAAGAAGAAAACCATTCGGCCTAAAGGGGTGTACAGAAGGTAATGACTAAAGACATATAAAGGGATTTGGAGAGATGGCAAAGAAATATACGGTTACAGTTGTGAACCTGGATAATGGATGGGGCATTACTAGGAATACCTGGATACCCCTACGAAACATTTCAATATTTCAGTTTCACTGTGTACTGTTAAAAGAAAACTGATTTCCCGATTAGTCCTTGCTCCAGGGTATGTATTTACCAGGTATGATTCTCACATCTGTATGGTTTTACAGATGATGAGTGGGAGTAAGTTATTGGGAATTAGGTGATTGTCCTCATTATATCGGAATTCGTTGTAATTGGTGATATTTGAGGAAATCGCCTGGGTTGTTTGCCGGACGACAAATATTTGGTTTTGAATATCCGCTGTTATGCACCAATTTCAAATTGATATATCTGTACGTCTATTTTTATAGAGTGAGATATACCTTTTTGAAATTATGTCTATGACATTTACCTATATCAGTGGATGGTTAGGTAAGGAGCATTAAACAGCGGTGTAATCCTTCATAACCATAGTACAGTTTTCAACCTACGACACACAGGGATTGAGTTATCAGACTCAAGGGACTTATACAGAGTATTGTATGTTGTCCAGTGTCCATTAGGACAGAGGGGTGGTCCTCGTACTATATTCGGTTTACTTATGACTTCTCTAGTTCTTAGACAAGTGTTTCGTACAAACACAAGGTCTGAGTTTTGAGAAGTTATAGGTATATGAATAAAGTAGAGAACCAGGTAATGCAAGTATCGGGATTCTTCAAGGTAATCGAAGATGTAGATACTTGTGTATGGTGTTCAGTTGATAGTAATGATTAAGAGAACTTGCTTCTCTTTCAGATTACTCATAATTGGAAGCACTCCTAAGTTGAGTAATGCTGATCGGCTTCTTTCCATTTAGTTGACATGCACTGGAGACAGCTGCATGATTTGAATCTGTTCAATTAAATAAGTGTCTCTGTTTTTGTATTGGATACAGAACAGTTCATATCTTAACATTGATAAGGTACGGGGAGTTGTCCGGCTTATGCTTAAAACCAGACTCTGGATAACTCAAGGCATGTTTCTGTAATGGCTGTTTGTGGGTTGACCCAGGCTATGACGAGGGTTGACTTTCTACCATCTGGAAGATCAAAGTGATATTGTTCTTGACTCGCCACAGTTTTAACAAAAATGGATTTTTTCAGAAAACAGAAGTGGGAGTATGGTAGAACTGGAAGTGATTCCAGAACTGCAGACGATTACTGAAAATTTGATAAGAACCTAAAGATTCAATTTGGTTTGATATTCCATTGGCCACTCCGCAGATACGGTAGGTAATCTCAGGCACCCGAGAGGTACTCTGGTAGCCTCAAGGACGGTGACAGGGAGGTTCTTGTTTACCCAGACTTGCCATTGCTGTTATTCCTGGCTGCGAGACCCGGTAGGAGGATGAGTATAGCGTCGTTCTAAACTAGCTTTAGAAGTGTATGTGTATATGACTCTGCCAGAGGATTGTCGTAGTCAGTGGGAGCAGCGGAAGCATTGGTGGACAAGTGGCTTATGTCTATTTATAGACTAAAGCAGTTGTAGCGGAGATAGATCATCTATTTCTGATATGACAGTCATAGGTTTGACTTCATCAGAATAGGGGATAGATCTGTTAAGAAGGTAGTAGGGTGTGATGTCCTGGTATTTGGATGACATACACTGAGTAGGAAGTGATGTTCCTATACTACGATCGGTTATACCTTGGTTGTCACACAGTGGTTTCTCCACATGGGACCTGGATATAATATCAAGACATTCTGGTTACTGGATCTATGGTTTTAGATCTGGATTTGGGTGGTTTCCAAATCAGGGTACTTAGACTGCATTCTGAAGGTGTTTTAGAATGGACGACTCCAGGCACGGTAGTGTACGTGCAGGAGATGGAGTCACCCTCTCTAAAGGTGTCTTACAGACTAAAGTGGAGAGGGATGTGCATGATTGGCAGATCACTTGCTTAGGCAATTGAGTCAATCATGTGATGTCAAGTACCACACCAGATATTGTTTTTGCACGAGATGCAATATGTTGATATTGATCCAATCCTGGAGAAACGATCGGAAGCAGTTTTAGAACATAAGTGGATGTTCTAGGGATATGATAACGACAGCCTCATTCGGGAGACAGTTATCATTCCAGGCTTCCAAGGTGACTTGGATGACAGATTGGTTGTCAGAGTTATAGTTTTCCTTCTGACGAGGGGCAGTATTTTGGACAAGTGGTCCAAGGGGATACTGAGGGAGGCATAACGCAGGATACTGATTAAGTTCAGTTGACGATACAGTCTAAGAAGTTTGGATTTGGAGTTCATTAATGAGCTAGGTCCCATCAGACATCCAGACACATTCTAAGACAGGTATTGCGCATTTCGGGAGATGGCATTCTCCGCGAACTTGAGATATAGAGAGACATAGAAAGAAAAATCAAGGCGGATCCACTCACTGAGGCAATTCCTCGAACGCAATAGTTTCGCAAACGGGTTTTATGAGACTGATTAGTAGAGGAGTTGGGTGTTCGGTATCACACGGGCTTTGAGTATGCGACATCGCAATAATTAGCCTTGAGTGCAAGTGGGAGATTGTTGGAGATAGTGCCCTCAGAGTCAATTATTGGATCACAGGCACGTGATTGCAATGATTGAGGGAGGACCTATACCGATAGGACAGTCTTACTCAAGATGATAGTATGCTATCTGGTTCATCTTTATCATCGTGTACTGCTTTAGGTGACCTTACAGGTCACTATTGCGCGTTGATAGAGCCCCTAGGATTCTTGCTTGAGTTCCAGCAGTATGAGGGCGATCATATACGTGGGAGCTGGTAGTCTATAAGCACATCCTTAAAAAGTCCCTAGTCGTGGGAGTTTCGAGACAGGGCATCGATACTCCAGAGTAGACTAGTGTATACAGTCGAGACCCCGAAGAGGGGCGGTGGCCGGTCTCACAAGCCACTGGTGTCAGTTGGATCACCTAAGATGTATACAGGTGCTCATTGGGTTATGAGTACACCGGACAGGACTCGCCGGGAACATGCTAGTTGGTCTTATACCTGACGTCAGATAGCAGTTCTCTGGTGACATGTGTACAAGTTAGTTCATCAACCTGAGATCGTCATTTGTCTCGTGTGAGTTCCCACTGTGCTTTGATTGCTATCCTACCGCGCTCAAAGGAGACGTGTAAACAGGTTTTAGTTGGGTACAGTCCCGAGCCACATGGAGGCAGTGAGCGGATCTGCAGGGGTTCTTCTCTCCCGGTATTGGGGGTGAGGTCGCGCTGTGTCTAGGAGAGCCCTTACACGAAGTCCTTGGCCAAGGCAGGAGATTTCTGGTAGGTATTCCAGTAGTATCTCAGGGTGTTCTGGGCTACACTCCGACACGACTTGTACCGCTTTTGGGGGTCTGACTTTTACCAACCCCCTAGGCCCGCCATGCGATGCTCATAGACGAACGGACCGGACTGTACAGATATTGTCACTGACAGGCTCAGTAGGGTGTCAGGATGAGTTCGCTCATCGACGTCCCTTTTGGTCAATACCTGGTAGCCCGTTACGTATGGCTAATATCTCTGACATGCTAGTGGTTAAATCCATAGCCAAAGTATTGACGAGTCTTTAAAGTTCCCCACAGACCGTTTTCTCAAGTTTCGGGCGAAACGCTATAAAGGTCGTATGGAGATATGGCAGGGTTCGATCATGTACGTGCGGTATTGCACGGATCATGATCGGACGGATAATACTAGCGGGCTTTGGTTTAAGCCGGATCCTAATATTGTACAGTGTGGATTTGTCTCATTGCTTTTGTATTCGATCGAAATACAAATGCGGGTATGTATATACAGTCGCGGGGTTTTCCTGTAATTTATTACGGGATCAGTTTTCTGAAGTTACCGGTTTGCATTCCGTTTCGGCCATTTTCCTTTGTATCTTTCCTTGGCTGAAAATTGGTGGAGGAGGGCTTATTTGCAATTGTGCAAATTAGTATTGTGGAGGGTGGTCTTTGCATATTGTTGCATCATGATGGTTTCATGATGGTTCCACCATCCCTTGACTTTCTTTTGTTCATGATGGCTTGACCTTTGTGTTATGATAGTTGATGGAGTGTAGGACTTGTGGTGTGATCATTGTTTCTCATCATCACCTTTCTCTCTCTCTTGTATCATTGCTTTCCACCCACCCCTTGACTTTGCTCTCTCTCTCTCTCCATTCACAAAGGGGGGGCCGGCCACTATTGTGGTGAGGGGTTGATTCATTTGGAGTGAAAAATTATTCATTCTTATTATGCTTGCTTCAAAAATTCCAAAGCTCATCTCCATAGATTTTTCCTCCACATCTTTATGGCAATTTCAACCCCATTGAGACAATAGAGTTCCACACTATTCTACAGCAATTCTTAGGCATGTCGGCTCGCCAACTTCGTGCCCGAGTTGCTTCGGTCCAGAGGTGGGAGCCCGTAAAAGAACCCGGCGATGTGGTGCCCTTCCGACGAGGAGATGAAGACCGGAGATTCCGCGGGGATATCGGGACGACGACGAGAAGACCGAAGGACACGGATCGCTCGGTATATCTCTCTACCCCTTCTCTAGTTAGCTAGGACTATGTTAATGGCCCGATCCGGGTTTAAAGTGCACGGTGGTGCCGGTTTTAAAGTTTAAAGAAAAGCATCGTTTCCGCATTCCGGCGTCGGATTGACGGCCGGGCCGCCGTCGTGCACTTACAGTTTTGAGAACCACTCGATTTTAAAGCGGAGCTTAAACCACTCCTTTTCAAATCACAAGATTCTACAACGATATCAAGTTCATTACGCTAAAGGTTTTCTTCAAAACCAGTCGTAGCCCTCCGTCATTTCAGATAACTACTATTTAGTATTCGTGTTGCGTTTGTTGACCTTATCAAGGCATAGTGTGCGGTAGCTGATTAGTGTTTATCTTCCGCATATGATGCAATTGAATTAGGGTAGTCATAGAGCCTTGTTGACCTTGTCAAGGGTCGTGCAGGTGGGTTTAATTCAATCGGGAAATGACAGGTTGAACTTGACTTGAGCTTTATGGTTTGTTGACCTTGTCAAGGTCATAAACCGCATGGGGTAAAAACAGATATCGGGATTTTCAAGTGTTGAAATTTGCAATGGGATCGCATACCTTCTATATGATAGTTGGATCCCGATACCCACTACGAGTAAGTGTTAGTCCTGAGAGAGTTTTCCACTTTACAATTAGTTGATCTAGTAGGTGTCTAAGAAAGGTGTTAACGGGGTTATGCCCCTGCAGAAACGAGGTTATTTAATTAATTCCATGCGAAAGCACGGGGATACTCCCTTGGAGTACCAATACCTGCCTGGCTGACCGATTGGCGAACTTATAGGGTGTAATTAATCCCGGCTAATCTTACCTTTTAGGGTTTGAAGGAAGATTTGATAAAAACAGTGGGAGCCATCCTGATTAGATAAGATAATAACCAATCTAATCTTGCAAGAGCACACGCTAAAGTGTTTTCTTCTCTCTCTCTCCTGGTAGCGACCATGACACTCCTTAATCAAGATAATAATATGGATGTATTGACCGAACCCGCTTATTATACTACGCTGAGGAACGTTGGTTCCGCTCCATCTTATGACTGTCATAAGTTTGAGAAGGAATAGTGAAATACCCGGATTCCCATACAACTCGAATGAAGAAAGAGCATACTGATGCATTTTTCTCAGTTTGCTCTACGTCCTGGGTATTAGATACTGGATTAGGATCCCACATTTGTAATCTGTTATATGGGTTAAAGAGAAGTAGAGAACTGGAAAAGGGTGATAAGTCTCTCATAGTAGGGAATTGTGCAATTGTTGCAGCCAAAGCTGTTGGCGAATATCACCTGGTATTACCAAATGGTAATACATTAATTCTGAACGACTGCTATTTCGTACAAAAAATGATGTGCAATATAATATCAGTTTCTTTATTACATAAAGAAGGATATAACTTTGCATTAGAGGAAAATGTTATAAACATTTTCCTAAATCAAGTGTTGATTGGGTTTGATACGTTGTGTAACGGTATATACGTTCTAAATCAAAATACAGTTCTGAATATACAGAGAACACACACAAGAGGAAAAGTTCAGAAATGAACGAAGTCTTCTTGTGGCATTGTAGACTTGGTCATATCAATGCGCCAATACTAGCTAAGTTGCATAAAGATAGATATTTGAATCCATTTGAACTTACATCTTATGAAACCTGCCAGTCATGTCTCAAAGGTAAGATGACCAAAACTCCGTTTACAAGACATGGAGAAAGAGCTACTGAATACTTGGGACTGATACATAGTGATGTATGCGGTCCTATGTCTACATATGCCAGGAATGGTTCCTCGTACTTCATTACATTCACCGATGATCTCTCAAGATTCGGACATGTGTTCCTGTTGAAACACAAATCTGAAGCTTTTGAGAAATTCAAGGAATATAAGAACGAAGTAGAGAACAAGACGGGAAAAAGTATTAAAATCCTTTGATCTGATCGAGGAGGAGAATACTTAATCACGGAATTCCGAGATTATCTAAAGGAGAATAGGATTCTCTCTCAGCTTACTCCTCCGTATGCACCACATCACAATGGAGTTTCGGAGCGGAGAAATCGCACCATATTAGATATAGTGCGCTCTATGATGAGTAATGCTGAGTTACCTATTTCCTTTTGGAGTTATGCACTTGAGACAGCTGCATACCTATTGAATCAAGTTCCATCAAAATCTGTGCCTAAAACACCATATAAGATATGGAGTAGAAAGAGACCATATCTTAAACGAGTTATGATATGGGGTTGTCCGGCCTATGTTAAAAAACAGAATCCGGACAAACTCGAGGCACGATCAGTTCTTTGCAAGTTTGTGGGATATCCAAAGAATTCACATGGATATCTATTCTACCACACCGAGGAACAAAAGGTGTTTGTTGCTCAACATGCCACCTTTTTAAAAAAGGAATTTCTTGTGAAAGAAATTAGTGGTAATGAGATAGAGCTGGAAGAAGTTCCAGAAGCACAAACTACAACTGATGATTTGGTAAAACTAGAGGATTCGATAGTCCCCGATGAACCTCAGCTACTCTACAGATCTAATAGGGTTCCTCATCCACCTGAGAGATACTACGGTTTTCTCATAGACGGTGGGAGCGAGGATTGCATCATGGAAGATGATGACCCAACTAGTTTCGAGCAGGCCATCATAAGTGGGGACTCTGTGAAATGGCTAGATGTTATGCGATCTGAGATGGAATCCATGTACACCAACAAAGTATGGACTTTGGAAGTTGCTCCTGAAGGGGTGAAACCCATTGGGAGCAAGTTGATCTTTAAGAAGAAACTTGGTGTAGATGGAAAGGTTGAGACCTTCAAAGCTAGACTTGTAGCAAAAGGTTTTCGTCAACGACTAAGTGTGGATTATGATGAAACCTTTTCTCCAGTGGCCATGCTTAAGTCCATCAGGATCCTACTTGCTATTGCTGCATACCATGACTATGAAATCTGGCAGATGGACGTCAAGACCGCTTTTCTAAATGGCGATTTAGAAGAGAGCGTGTACATGATACAGCCAGAGGGCTTCGTAGACAGTGGGAGCAGCGGAAAGATGTGCAGCTACTTAAATCAATCTATGGATTAAAGCAGGCATCGCGGAGCTAGAACATCTGTTTTGATGTGGCAGTCAAAGAGTTTGAATTCATCAAAAACGTAGATGAACCTTGTATATACAAAAAAGGTTGTAGAGAGTAAAGTTGTCTTCCTCGTATTGTACGCAGATGACATACTCTTGATAGGAAATGATATTCCTATGCTACACTCGGTCAAACTCTTCCTATCACAAAAGTTCTCCATGAAAGATCTGGGTGATGCCTCTTACATACCGGGGATAAAGATCTATAGAGATAGATCTAAAAGGATGTTGGGATTGTCCTAATCCAGGTATATTGACACCATACTAAAGAGATTTAGTATGGAAGATTCTAAGCGTGGTAATTTACCCGCTTGTTCGGGAATCACTCTCTCCAAAGAGATGTCTTCCAAGACTGATTTAGAGAGGGCTCGCATGCAAGAGATACTCTATACTTCTACAATTGGGTCTATCATGTACGCGATGTTATGCACCAGACCGGATGTAGATTACGCACTTAGTGTTGTAAGTAGGTATCAATCAGACCCAGGAGAGAAGCACTGGACAGCTGTGAAGAACATTCTTAAGTACTTGAGAAGGACTAAAGAAATGTTCTTCATGTATGGTAACGAAGAACTCCAGGTGGAGTCCTTTACCGATTTGAGCTTCCAGAGTGATAAGGACGACAGCAAGTCGGTCTCGGGTTTTGTCTTCACCCTCAATAGAGGGGTGGTATGTTGGAAGAGTTCCAAGCAAGATACCGTGGCGGATTCGACGATAGAGGCTGAATACATCGCTGCCAACGATGCTGCCAAAGAGGCTGTCTGGATGAAGAAGTTCATTGCTGAACTTGGTGTGGTTCCATCCATTGAGCATCCAATACCTGTGTATTGTGATAACAATAGAGCGGTGGCTTTGACCAAGGAACCCAGGTCCCATCAGAGATCCAGACATATTCTGAGGCGGTATCACCTGATCCGGAAGATAGTTAATCGCCGGGAGATCGAGGTTAGGAGAGTTGACACGAATGACAACGTAGCGGATCCACTCACAAAGGCCCTCCCCCAGATATAATTTGAGAGACTTTTTGGGATATTGGGTATGAGATATACTACAACAACTGGTCTTAGTGCAAGTGGGAGATTGTTAGGAATATGTATTCCCTAGAGGCCATTATTGTATGATATAGTGGATGCTTAGACATATATATAGAGGACTTTCTTGCTCGACATTATAGTATGCTATCCGGTTGCTCTTTATCTTAACATGTACACTTGTATTGTTATACTGTCTCTCTGATACATGTTGATAAAGCCCTTTGGATGTTGGCTTGACTACCAGGACTATGATGCATATCATACTAGTGGGGCTTGTGTAGTCTACAAGCACATCCTTTAACAGTTCCTAGTCGAAGGAGTATCGAGACAGGGCATCGATATTCCAGAGTAGATTAGTGTATACGTTTCATGACCCTGTATAGGGCGATGGTTGATCTCACAGCCATTGGTGTTTGACATCAAAGATTGTGCACAGGTGCTCATTAGAGAATGGGTACACCGAACATGACTCGCCGAGAACTCCTAGATGGTACTGTACCTATCATCAGATAGCAGCTCTTTGGTGACACTTGTACATATTAGTCTGTAGACCCGAGATTGTCATAGTGTCTTGTGTGGTTCCCACTGTGCTTTGATTTCCTCCCTACCACGGCTCAAAGGAGTCGTGCAAACAGGTGGATTTTGGGTACAGTCCCGAGTCATATGGAGGCAGTCAGCGATAGAAGGAGTTTCGTCTCTCCCGGTATTAGGGGTTGATGTTGCGCTATGCTCTATTCGCTATAACAGCAAGTCCCTGGCCAGGGCTGATGAGATTTGTTGGTAAGTGTTATCAGTAGTTTCTCAAATGGTTATAGGCCACACATCGGCATGACTTATCAAGTTACTGGGGTCTAACGATTCCACCTATAGACTCGATATGCGACATATCAGACGAAAAGACCGGACTGTACGGTAAGTGTTGCTTATAGGCTCTACGGGAGTTTGGACAAGTTTTCTTGTTAATCTTCTATTCGTTCAATACTTGGGTAGCCGTTACGTCTAGCTAGTACCGCTGACGGTTTGTGGGTATTTGATGTGATCATTACCTATTGTTGGCGTATTTATGAGTGTTTAGAGTCCCACACAGAGGTTTCCTAGCTCAAGCGAAACGAAGTAGGGCACATATGGTGATATGTGCGGGAGCTTGATTAAATACGAGTATGTGATACCGTATTCTAATCGAGCGATATGTGATATCACTCAGGTCATATGTGATATGACCGGATTATTGAATGAAGTGTTGATTTAATGATATATATATATATATATGATATTAGTCGGTTATATATGATATAACCGGATTATTGAATCAAGTGCTGATTTAATAATTTAATATGTATTTATATATTAACTAATATTAGCTCACTTAAGATTTTCTTCTCTTTATATAAATTTATATATATGTGTTATATATTTATATGTGTATATTATATTGTATCATGGTTGATGATACATAGAACTAGGATGTATGAGAATCACACATGGGATTAGTGATGAGTAGATAATGCTTTAATGAAAATGGAAATGAGTCATTAGCTTAAGATGCTTGTGGAAGCCTTGAGAAGCCATGACTCATCACATTTTCTTTGTTTTATTCATAGATATTTAAGTTTCTCATCTCATCACTTCACTTGATGGTTCATTCTCTCTTCCAAGTTCATCTCCTTCTTCTTGCTCTTTAGAAAATTCTTGAGGTGAGAAAAAGAAAAAAATAAAGTTAGCAAAATTCCTACTTCATCAACCTATACTAATCTAGCCCATTAGTTTAGGTTGTTTACTTCACTAATACTTTGATTAGTGAAGAGTGGGTTTGAGTTAGAGAAACTTCAAGGTGGATCATCTTCGCCTTGAAGACAACAAAGCAAGCTTGTTCCTTTCACCAAGTGGAGTCTAAGAAGAGTTCTAGGGACTACTACTTGGAGCTTTAGAAGTGAAGGACCGGTATACAAATGTTGTATTCTCTTTTCACTTAGTGCAGAACTTGTTTGCTTACACTAAAACCCTAATTCTCTAGTTCGATTCTAGGTTAGTATAGCTTAGACCTCTAGATTTTTTTAAATTGCATACTTGATTCTTATATAAACCTAGTATAGGTGCTATGATATACTTTCAAGTACAGGTTAGTCCGTTGACTTGACATCACTATTCGTCTCGAGTGTGTTTCCATTATACTTAGATTACTACCCTACCAAGGCTCAAATGAGTCGTGCAAACGGTAGTAGTTTGGGTGCAGTCCCGAAGCACTTGGAGGCAGTAGGGGATAGAAGGGATTCGTCTCTCCCGGTATTGGGAGTTGATATTACGCTGTGTACAGTTTGGCTAATACACAAAGTCCCTGGTCTGGGCAAGTGAGATTTACTGGTAGGTACACCAGTAGTTTCTCAGGGTGTATTTGGGTTCCACACTAACACGACTTATTGCGCTATTAGGGGTCTGACGTTTACTACCCTTTAGGCCTGATATGCGATACTCTTAGACGAACAGACCGGACTGTACGGAAATGTCACCTATAGGCTCAGTAGGGTTTTCGGACGAGTTATCATGTCGATCTTCTCTTCGACAAATACCTGGGTAGTCGTTACGTACAGCTAGTGCTACTGACGTGCTTGTGGTTAAACCTACTGGTAGCGTATTGTCGAGTCTTTAGAGTCCCACACAGAGGGTTTCCCGGTTCGGGCGAAACAGTGTAGTTTGCGTATGGTTTTACGCAGGGGTGTTCGATTGAACACGTGCATTTATGCACGTACTTTAATCGGACGGTTTAGTAGTACTAGCATGTTTGAAAGATAGCCAGTTTTGATACTAGTATTATATTGCTCTCTTTTGAGTATTTGTATTTTTGACACGAATACGGTATTTACATGAATACGTGTATTTGTGCTTTGATACAAATACATGTATTTCTTTCTAAATATGAATACGCGTATTTTTTATTTTCGGTACAAATACGATATTCGTATTTTGATAGAAATACGGTATACGTATTTATTATAAATACGGGTTTTTGGTATACTTGATTATACACATACTAGAATTTGTATGTTTATGTATATCATCGTGAGGTGGCTACACACTCTCTCTTTCTTTTATTCATAATTTAACATGGAAGTGTGTGGGGTTGTAACTCACCCTAGTGAGTCACCATGCCGACCCACTTTTGTTTCTGGTGAATAGATAAGTGGGAGCGAGTGAGATATTTTGAGAGGATGGTTCATTTTTACACTTGAGGAAAATTCTCTAGTTGCCACCATCTTCACCTTCTTCCTCAATTCTCTTTCTTGAGTTGTGAGGATTAAAAGAGAGCATTTGTTTTCACAAACTACACCACTCTAAGTATCTTGTCTTAGCAAGGCTCGATCTTTAGTTGCTTCCGACGAAGCTATCGCTTGAATCGGTATCCTCGGGTGGATCATCTTTGACACGGAAGATCGTCTTCGAGAGCTCGTACCATCAACCCAAGAAACTTGAGGAGTCAACTGTCAAGACCCGAAGGACCGTCTACAAAGGTTGTAATTTCAACCGAGTAGTTAAAACTCTAGTTAGGGTTTGTTTAGTTTAGTGTTTGGGCTTAAATCTTGGGATTTAGTGTTATGTGCTCAAGATTTTTAATGTTTTTGATTCCGCATAGTCGTGGTTGACACGGTAAGGAGCATACATACACTTATACTGGTATCAGAGCCTACCCAAACACTTAACTAACAGAGTAGACAAGATTTAGAGTTTCGAAACCGAAACGACTCCGAAATAATAAAACTTAAATCCAAGTTTCTGTCGATTTTGAAAAGTCTTCTAAATTTTTTATAAACAAGTGCAGAATGGTACTCATGATGTAACTAGAACACCAGAGAAAAAGAGGCCCAAACTCCAAGAAAAAACCGCCATAAATGCCAATTTTCCTGCTATGGCCGGTTCACCATAGCAGTTAGGTCTTGGAATTTTGTGGTGTTCTGTACTCTTGGATTTAGGATTTATGGTATTGGTTGATTTTGCCCAGATTTCATATTGTGTTATCTTTGTGCTTGGGCAATACGGAGTGTTTCTAAATCGAAGTTTTAATATCATTTATTCGCTTTAAGTTTGAATATGTGTTTCGAAACGTCGACTAATTGCTATATGTCGATTAGTAGGGGTTGCACATATCTAGTATCTTATGATTATGGTTTTTGGATATGAAGTATTGGATCGTCATGATTGAATAGCCGAGAGATGTGAGAAGAGTGTTCTTTTCTTTCATTCATGTAATTTGTAATGTGATGTAATATTCTTCTGCGGGGCATATCCGGGTTGAGGTTGTATCCGCCGTTGTATTATTTCATTTACTTTTCTTGCACCTAGGATAGACCCAAGGTGGGGTGCACAAACTACCAGGTTCTTGAAGTGTCGAGTGGCCTACTTATCTTATTGAGGGAGGTTGCTCTTCGGGGATTTGGCGGGTATTTTGCCGCACCCGTAGGGCTCTAGGGTGAGGGTTTGGCTATTCATCACGACCGTGGAATCCGCTTTTCGTTATAGGCTTAAACGAAACACGGAAATCCTAGTATATCCAATATATTCATCTGTGTTACTTGTGCTGTGATCTGTGATCTGGAATGGCTATTATTGCGTGAGACGAATGACTATATATATAGATTATATATAATAAACGTTGCTTATGTTTTGCACCCGTGCTAGCCCTGCCCCCGCTCTGCCGTTACTTAAGAACCTAATGGTGCATGACGGGGCCCCGTGGCGAATGCGGATGGCATAAGGGTACGTTCTATTTTTGTTTCTTTCTGCAATGATAGGATTAAATGATGGGACAACATTAATATTGTTTAATGCAAAGAAAATAAACCAAAGTTAAATCGTTGGAACAATTTCAAAACCACTCGGTTTTCTTTAAAAATAACTTTTAAACGCGGAGCCTAAACCACTCCTTTTAAAAGCTATCATGGTTCCTTCGACTATATCAAGTTCATTACGTTCACGGTTTTCTTCAAAACCAGTCGTAGCCCTTCGTCATTTCAGTTGGATATTCAGTAGTATTCAAGCTATGTATTTTGACCTTCGCCAAGGCATAGTGATTGGTAGCTGCTGGGTATTCATCTGTAGCATAAATAGATGCGTTAATATGGGATAGGTGTACAGCTATTTTGGCCTTCGTCAAGGGTTTGTACGAATGGGTTCAGATTAACCTGGACAATGACGGGTAGAACTTGATTTGCGTCTTATGATATTTTGGCCTTCGTCAAGGTCATAAGAGCCTGGGGCAAAAATCCACATCGGGAGTTTCAAAGGAAAAGGAGACTTGCTAGTTTTACATACCATCTTGAGTGTGATGATTTTGGTAGGATTCCTTCAAAGTTGTCACACAATGATAGTTGGATCCCGATCCCAACATGAGATTTATTACTCGTCGGGAGAATTTTTCACTTTGCAATCAATGTTATAAAACCAAGTAGGTGTCTAGAACGGTGTTGGCGTGGCTACGCCTCCCGAGAAAATCTGGCCGAAAGGTTAAGCAAGAATTGTAGGGTGCAATTAATCCCGACTAATTCCTCTTTTATGGTTTGAAGGAGAATTTGAGGAAACAGTGGGAGCCATCCTGTTAAGATAAACTAATAACCAATCTAAACTTGCAAGAGCATCATGCTGAGTGTTTTTTCTCTCTCTCCTAATTGCAGCGACCAAGATGACCGAGCTTAAGTTACTATTAGATAAAAATATATTGACGGAGCCAAACTATAAAGATTGTCTAAGGAATGTCCAGATGGCCCTTAGCTATGACAAGCTGGGCTGCCTCCTTACTATTAAAGCCCCCGCCGTCCCATGTCCAGATTCCACCATCGCGGATATTGAAATCCGTAAGAGATGGGAAATAGACAGTGCAAAAGCCAAGTACCTTGTGCTCGCCTCAATGGATAATGAACACCAGAGGCGGAATGAGAAGATGGACTTAGCTTTTATCTTCCTCCATACCAAGGATTTATATATTTGCAATCTCGTATCGCAAGATACGAGACCTCGAAAAAATTATTTCAGGCGAGATTGGCTATCGGGTCATCTGTAGGGGACCACGTCCTTAAGATTGTTAGTTATATGTATTCCCTAGAGGCCATTATTGTACATATGATGCATATTATAGTGGATGCTTGGACATATATAGAGAGGACTTTCTTGCTCGACATAATAGTATGCTATCTGGTTGTTCTTTGTCTTAACATGTAGACTTGTATTGTGATACTGTCTTGCTCTCACATGTTGATAAAGCCCTTATGATATGTACTTGATTACCAGGACCATGATGGAGATCATACTTGTGGGGCCAGGGTAGTTCACAAGCACATCCTTTAATTGTTCATAGTCGAGGGAATATCGAGACATGGCATCGATATTCCAGAGTAGACTAGCATATCACTTCTTGACCCATATGATGGGCGATGGATGATCCCACATCCATTGGTGTTTGACATCAAAGATGGTATATGGTTGCTCAATGGAGACTGGGTACACTGAACAGGACTCGCCGAGGACTCCTATGTGGTAGTATACCTATCGTTAGATAGCAGTCCTCTGGTGACACTGGTACAGGTTAGTCTGTAGACCCGAGATCATCATAGAGTCTTGTGCGGCTCCCACTGTGCTTTGATTTCCTCCCTACCACGCTCAAAGGAGACGTGCAAACAGGTGGATTTTGGGTACAGTCCTAAGTCGCATGGAGGCAATGAGCGATAGGAGGGGTTTCGTCTCTCCCGGTATTGGGGGTTGATATTGCGCTATGCTCGATTGGCTATAACTGGAAGTCCCTGGCCAGGGCTGTTGCCGAGATTTACTGATAAGTGTTATCAGTAGTTTCTCGAACCGTTATAGGCCAGACATCGGCATGACTTATCATGTTACTGGGGTCTGACGATTCCCACCCCTAGATATGATATGTGACATATCAGACGAAGAGACCTGACTGTACGGTAGTGTTACTGATAGGCTTCATGGAGACGTAGACAGGCTTGCTTGTTGATCTTCATATCTCTCAATACCTGGGTAGCCGTTACGTCCAGCTAGTACCGCTGACGGCTTGTAGGTGACTGATGTGATCATCACCTACTGCGGGCGTATTGACGAGTCTTTAGAGTCCCACACAGAAGTTCCCTGGTTCAAGCGAAATGAAGTAGGACACATATGTGATATGTGTGTGGGCCTGATTAAATACGAGTATGTGTACCGTATTGTAATCTGGCAGTCATCTGTTATCGGTTCGATTATATATGATATAACCATGTTGTCGAATCAAGTGTTGATTCGATAATGTGATATACAGATAAATAATATTAGTCGGTCATATGTGATATAACCGGATTATTAGATCAAGTGTTGATTTAATAATGTGATATATATTATATGTGATATAATTATATATTAACTAATATCATTAGCTCACTAATTATTCTTCATTATGTGTGTGTTTGTGTATATATATTCATTATGTGTGTGTGTGTGTGTAATAATGAAGCATGGCATTTAAATTTCTATTTTGTGAAAATAGAAATGAGGTAGAAAGTGAAACCATGGTTGCAAGCATGGGATTTACTTTTGTTTATTCATCTTGACTCACTATTCAAGCATGGTTGCAATTTTATATTGCATAATTCCATGCTTGAATGAGTGAGGGGTCAAGAGTTGCCATTCATTCTAGCTCATTCTCAACACTTAGCCAATTTTCTTGAGTTGCTCCCATGGTTGCTCTCTAGTTTCTTCTTCCTCCTCATGTCATGGTTCAAGTTTTGATCCTCACATGTGATGTGAATCATGAAACTTGAACACAATCTTGTGAGCTCTTAACATCCCCTACTTCACCATCCTACACTAGACTAGCGATCAAGTGTAGCGTGTTTCATACGCTAAAGAGTTTAGTGTAAAGGTAGCTTGAGTTGGAGGGACTTCGCGTGGATCATCTTCGGCACGAAGGTCATCGAAGGAAGCTCGTTCAAAGTCTCAAGAGTAGCCTAGTGGAGTCGCAGGACTACTACACAGAGCAAGTGAAGAGATGGGCCGGTCTACAAAGGTTGTATTCTTGTTCTCTAGATGTAAAGTAGTTTACATTTGGTATTGTCTAAATCTCTAGTTAATGATTCTAGGATTAGGGTTGTTTAGCATGACAATTTTTTGAAAATGGTAGGGACGATACCTCCTGAAACCTTGCTGTCGTGCTAGGGAACCTTACAGTGGTATCAGAGCCAAGCTAGAGAATTAGACAATGTTTGTTAGATTACGAAACCGAAACTTCTCCGAAACTTGAAACACTAACAACCCAGTTCTGTCAATTTTTAAAGTCGTCGAAAGCTTTTTTTAGCAACTGCAGAATGTTGTATGAGATGTAACATGAACACTGAGCAAATACGAACCCATTCCACCGGAATTGACCCGGCGAGACACCCATAAAAACCGAGGAGGCCGGCCCATGATGCTCTGTTCTGGTTCGTATTTGTCCAGTGTTCTGGTCTCTGGTTTTTGGTGTTTCAGGTGTTGCTAGTTTTTTCTAAAATTGCATGAGATGTTAATTTTCTATAATGGCAAATCAGTCGTAATTCTAACTATATTTCGGGTTATTTAGACGGTGTTAAAAAGTTCGAACGGATATCAAATACCCATTTTAACCCTCACTGGAAATTTCCAAGAGTTGGATTTTTTTTTCAAGTTAAAGAACATTCAAACATCATGCAAGTGATTCGATGGACCCTCTAGAAGCGAAACACTAACTCGATTCTATGACCGTAAGAACCGCCGCCAAACCCTCAGGTTTGCGGTAGTTCCGCGGTGCCATAGGTGAGGCAAGGGTTGGCCTTTCTACGGTTGGTCCATAGGTACTGTGGCATGTTCTGTTCTGAGTATTTTTAAACTGCGCTCAAGTGTAAAGCTTTTTCAGAAATTTTGGGTGTTTGTTGATTCGATCGGAATGTTTAACATCATCTAGCTATTTGATGACATGTGATGTTATATGTTGCTTGGATATGTTATATTGGATCGTCGTGTTTTTGAATAGACGGGGTTTTTATGTGAGATGAGAGTTTTTAATTTTCATTCATGTAAAATTCATTGTATGTAATATTCTTTTATTGGGGCACTTCCGGGTTGAGGATGATGTCACCATTGTTGTATATTATTTACTTTTCCGCATTAGGATAGACCCAAGGAAGGGAGCACAAATAACCGGGTTCTATAGTCCAGTGAGAGACCATCTCGAGGAGTCGAGTCCGGGTCTCCTAACTCTAGAATTGGTAGGGTTGCTTGCCGCTCTCGTAGGGGTCTAGGGATGTGGGTTTGGCTATTCATCGCGACCGTGGAATCCGTGTTTTATACTGGCTTAATTTAAAACACGGAATTCCTAGTATATCTTATATTTCATATGTTATCTTCTGCTGCTGATATTTTATGATGTGATCACTTTATATGCGTGAGACGAATGCTTTATTGTTGTATATATGATATATAATAAACGTTGCTTATGTTTTGCACCCGCGCTAGTCCCGCCCCGCTATGCCGTTAGTTAAGTAACCTAACGGTGCATAACGGAACACTGTGGCGAATGCGGATGGCATTAGCGTACTTTGTATTTTCGTTTCTTTTGTGATGCTTAGGAAGAAAATTTGATGGGACTTCATTAATGAGATTAATGAAAGAAAAGAAACCTAAAGTGTTGTAGAATCAAATTTTCAAAAAGGGTAGCTCTAGTTTTTGCTTTGCATAGCGGTATTCCTTATAGAATATCCAGCACTTTATTCGATAAGGAAAGTGCCGAGATCCCTTCATCGGGAGTGACCTCTTTGGAGAAACTAGCAGATGCTACAACCCACTAGGTTTTATTTTTGATTGCCTTTTTAGTTCTTGCTTTGCACAGCGGTATTCCTTGTAGAATATCCAGCACCTTATTCGATAAGGTGTAACAACCTAGTTCATTTATACCAATTCCAGTTCCCGTATTTACTTATCTGTGGTATTTTCTTGATTTATCGTGTTTGGGTAAGAATAGTATTTCACATTTTACATTGCATTCGACCCGACCCGCTTGCTTGAACCTGTTTGATTCATATTTATAAATTACCTGACTTGTTACATAGACACGTGCATCTCATGTATACTACTGCATACTGGCATTTTACCGGGCATTGCATCTTTTACCATATTACATTTTAGGTCATGTAAAATAATTTAAAATTTCATTTCATAGCCTGCATGATACCCCTAACCCCGTGGTAGCGTCCGCGCATCTTGTTCTCGTCCCGTTCAGTAAAACGGACGTGTTTGGATGGCTACGCGCACGTACGTGCATCCGTTTTTGGGGGTATGCATTTTCGCTACCTGAGACTTCGTTTTGAATTTTGAAAGTCGCATATATTTTTCATATTCCAAATCTGAATTTTTAGACCCGACCCAGGCTTTTTTTGGACTAGATTTGTATTTACCTGAAAATCCAATTTTTTAATTAAATTTAATCTACGACCTAAAATTTTATAACTAACAGAAATATTATACACTACAAATCTTTTAAAAAATTTAAATCTTTTTCCCTAACCAATTACAGCCCTCTCCCTAGCTGGCCGTGGCCCCACCTGTAGGGTTCCTAGGCACTCTCAAGAGGTCTCATAAGGCATCAACCATGCCAATTTCAAACATTACGGGTGCCTACAAACCCTAATACGGATCGTTAACTAGATTTAGGCGAAACTAGAAAAAATCTAACAACTTAACTAAAGAGAAAACGGAAATACAACCTTTGTAGATTCGGTTCTCCACCTCCATGGCTCCGCGATGAAGTCTCCTCGCTGTACAAATCGGATCTTGGGCTCTAGCGTCGGCTTCATCGGAGAAAAAGCGGGCTAGGTCATCGACGACGATGCCGAAGATGATCTACGTCGAGGCATCACTAGATCAAGCTCCAACTTCACCAAGCTTTGAAAACTTGTGAAGGAAACACCCTATACTACTTGGCAAGAGGTATAGGATGAAGAAATAGGAAGTGGGTTCACTTTAGAATTGGATTTCTCACTTGTTTTCATCAATTACCATTGATGTAGCAAGCTTTCTTCATGGAAGAAGAAGATGAAGAAGAAGAAGAAGATATGATAAGTTATTTTGTAAAATAGAAAATCAATCAATACTTATCATAATCCAACCCTAGTTAGGTGTAGAGAATTAACTTAGGTTAGGTTGTATGGTTAGGGTTAGAGAAAGAAACAAAATGGTCAACCATTTCAAAGCTTCATGAAGCTTCAAGGATAATCCAAAATTGGCCACCATTCTATTTCTTTCACAAATCAATGAATAAATAAAAGAATAAGTAAATGAAGCATAAGAAACCCTAACCATTGACCAACCATGGTTTAAACCATACACCAAACTATCATGTATCATCAAACATGATACATACAAATGCACAAAAGTATATCATATATAGAATGTGCACATCAAGTGAGAAAATCCTTTTTAAGTGAACCTATATTAGTTAATGTAAAGTGATATATCAAATATATAATTATACATTAAATCATTAAATCAACACTTGATTTAACGACCCGGTCATATCGCATATAACCGACTAATATCAACAGTAACAACTTATCGAATCAACACTTGATCCGATAACCCGGCTATAACGCATATAATCGATCAATGTTACAAATCGCGAGAATCGAATACAGTATCACATACTGGTATTATTCTCGGTCCCGCACATATCTCATATGCGCTCCTATTTCGTTTTGCTTGAGCCAAGAAACCTTTGTGTAGGACTCTAAAGACTCGTCAATACGCCGGTAGCAGATGATGATCATATCAAGCACCCATAAGCCGCAAGCGGTCTGCTAAACGTAACGGCCACCCGGGTATTAAGCGATCAGAAGATCGACGAGAAAGCCCGCTCACACTCCAGTGAATCCAACCAGTAACACTACCTACAGTCCGGTCTCGTCGTCTGATATGTCGTATATCTCGCCTAGGGGTGGTAAACGCCAGACCCCAATAGCTCGATAAGTCGTGTCGATATGAGGTCTATAACAGTTCGAGAAACTACTGGTAACACTTACCAGTAAATCTCAGCAACCCTGGGCAGGGATTTCCGATTATAGCCAATCGAACACAGCGCAACATCAACTCCCTATACCGGGAGAGACGAATCCCCTCCTATCGCTCATTGCCTCCATGTGACTCGGGACTGTACCCAAAAGCCACCGTTTTGCACGCCCTCTTGGACGTGGTAAGGTGGAAATCAAAGCACAGTGGGAACCACACAAGACTCTTTGACGATCTCGGGTCAACAGACTACTCTGTACCAGTGTCACCAGAGAACTGCCATCTGACGTAAGGTATAATACCATCTGGGAGTTCTCAGCGAGTCCGTCCAGTGTACCCAGTCTACACTGAGTACCCGTATATCATCTCTGATGTCAAACACCAATGGATATGGGATCATCCATCGCCCATCTGTATGGGTCGAGAAGGTATACGCTAGTCTACTCTGGTATATCGATGCCCCGTCTCGATACACCCATGACTAGGGACTTTGAAGGATGTACTTATGGACTACCATGTCCCCACTAGTATGATCCGCATCATAGTCTAGGTAGTCAAGTACACATCCTAAAGGCTTTACCAACATGTAATCAGAAAGACAATCAGTATACACGTTAAGGTAAAGAGTAACCAGATAGCATACTATCATGTCGAGCAAGAAAGTCCTCCCTATATATGTCCCAGCATCCACTACAATATACATCCTATGTATAGTAATGGCCTCTAGGGCATACATATAACTAACAATCTCCCACTTGCACTAGGGCCATCTGATAGCAGTGGTTGTAGTATCCCATACTCAACCATCCCATAAAAGTCTCTCTTTGGGAATAGGCCTTCGTGAGTGGATCCGCCGTGTTATCCTCTGAGTCTGCTCTCCTAACCTCGATCCCTTAGAGATCAACCATCTACATGATCAGGTGATACTGCCTTAGAATATGTCTGGATCACTGATGGGACCTGCGTTCCTTGGCATAAGCCACAACTCCATTGTCACACAATGGGAGGAACATAGTTCATCTCATGAACCAATATACATCCAAACAGCCTCTTTGGTAGTATCTTTAGTAGCGATGTATCATGCCTTTATCATCTAGTATGTCACGGTATCTAGTTTGGAACTCTTCCAACATACCGTCCCTTTACTGAGGATAAAGACAATGCCTGCGACTGACATTCAGTCGTCTTTATCACCCTGGAACACTTCCAGTGATTCTCCCTTGGATCGATTGATACCATCTCACTACAACTAGTGAGAATCCTAACATCCATTTAAATCTATCTCATAGATCCAAAACTCAGGATTTAGGGGGTATCATTTTGATCATACACGGAGAATCTATGTGATAAGCGGAGATTGATCGAGCGTAGCATAGGAAACTCCTTCCCTATCAAGAGTATGTCATCCACGTGCTCTACGAGGATCATTACCATACTCCCTACTACCTTTTTGTATATACAAGGTTCATCTACCATTTTGATGATGTCAAACTGTTTGACTATTACATCAAAACAGACGTTCCAACTCCGCGATGCCTGCTTTATCATATAAAACATCTTGCACACGTTTCCGCTGCTCCCACTGTCTACGAAGCCCTCTGGCTGTGTTCTTATAGACGTTCTCTTCTAAATCACTATTTAGAAAAGCAGTCATGGCACCCAACCGCCAGATATCGTAGTCATGGTATGTAGCCGTGGCAAGTAGGATCTGGATGGACTTAAGCATAGGTACTGGATAAAGGTTTCAACATAATCCTTACCTGATCAATGATGCAAACCTTTAACAAGTCTAGCTTTGAAAGTCGCAACTTTTCCATGTACACCAAGTAATCTTCTCAAGATATACTTGCTCCTGATGGGGATTTAACCCTTCAGATATAGCAACCAAAGTCCATACTTTGTTGGTGTATAAAGATTCCATCTCAGATCGCTAAGCATCCAGCCATTCTTACAGAGTCTCACTCCTGATGGCCAGCTCGAAACTAGTTGGGTCATCATCTCATGATGCAATCCTCGCTACCACTGTCATAGAGAAACCGAAGTATCTCTCAGGTGGGTGAGGAACCCTACTAGATCGGCGGAGAGGCTGAGGTTCGTTGGTAACTATTGAATCCTTTGGTTCTTTTCAAATCATCTGCTGTAGTTTGTATAGCTGGAACCTTTCCAGTTCTACATTACAGATCTTGCCTCGAGCTTGTCCGGATTTTTCTTTTAGACATAGGCCGGACAACCCCAAATCTTAACTGACTTAAGAGATGGGTTCTTCCCTTTCCATATCACATATGAAGAGGTAGGCTCCTGATTTGATTGGAACCCTATTCAATAGGTATGCAACTTCATAAGTGCATAACACCCAATAGGAAAAAGGTAACTCAGTAGTACTCATCATAGAGCATACCATATCAAATAGGGTGTATCTGCTCCGCCCCGATATACCATCGTGCTATGGTGTATACGGAGGAGTAATGCTGAGAGAGAATCTCATTCTCCTTTAGAATAGTGGGGATTTCCGTGCTCAAGTATTCTCCTCCCTGATCTCATCAAAGGACATAATACTTATACCCTTATTGGTTCTCTACTTATAACTTATATTCTGTGAATATCTCAAAAGGTTCGGACTTGTGTTTCAACAAGAACATATGTCTGAATCTAAAGAGATCATCAGAGAGTGTAATGAAGTACAAAGAACCAGTCTTAGCATGTGTAGACAGGAGACCTACATACATCAACATGTATCATCCCAAGAGTTCATTAACTCTTTCTATGTTTCCAATAAACAGAGCTATGGTCATCTTATCTTTGTGACATGACTGGCGAGTTTCACAAGATGTAAATTCAAACTGATTTAAATATGCATCTAAATGTAACTCCAGCCATTCGGGTCGCATTGATATGACCTAGTCTACAATGCCTCAAGAAGGATTCGTTCATTTCTGAACTCTTCTTCTTGTGTGTGTTCCGTATACTAAGAACTGTAGTTTGATTTAGAACATCAATGCTTTTAGATAACGTGCCTGAACCGATCAACTTTTGATATAGGAAATGTTCAAAACATTATCCAGCAATACAAAATTTTATCATTTCTTTACTGATAAAGAGACTGATATGATTTTGTATATCAGGTTCGGTATCTAATAACATTCGTTCAGAATCAATGTATTGGTAATACAGGGTGACAGTGACCAACAGACTTGGCTGCAACACTTGCCCCGTTTTCTGTCTCATGAAACTTATCACCCGTTCTCAGTTCTTCTACCCTTTTGTAGCCCTATGTAACAGATTACATATCTGGGATCCTGATCCGGTATCATATACCCAGGATGCGGAGGATACTGAGAAACAGTTCTTTATAATGAACACACCCGAAGATGATGCATCAGCATGCACTCTCTTCGTTTGGGCGGCACGGGAATTCTGGTAATCCCCAATTTCCTGCTCTGTCTTATAACAATTATAAGTTGGAGCGGGACCAACGTTCCCCAGCTCAGTATAACAAGCGGGTTCGGTCAATAATCCGTATTATTATCTTGATTAAGGCGTGATATGGTCGTTACCTGGAGAGAGAGAGAAGAAAACACTCAGCGTGCGCTTTTGCAAGAATAGATTGGTTATTATTTTATCTAATCAGGATGGCTCCCACTGCTTTTTATCTAATCTTCCTTCAAACCCTAAAAGGAAAGACTAGCCGGGATTAATTACACACTACAAGTTCGCCAATCTTTCAGCCAGGCCAGTGTCGGTACTTTGAGGGAGGTCCCCCGTGCTTTCGCACGAACCTAATTAATGTAAACCTCGTTTTCCCAGAGGCGTAACCCCGTTGACACCTTTCTAGACACCTACTTGATCGGCTAATTGTAATGTATAAAACTCTCCCAGGAGTAACTCTTACTCGCAGCGGGTATCGGGATCCAACTTTCTCATAAAAGGTATGCAATCTCATTGCAAATTTCAACACTTGAAATTCCCGATAATTTTGCCCCTAGCAGCTATATGACCTTAACATAGTCAACAAATCATAAGTGCTAGTCAAGTTCAACCCGTCATTTCCCGATTGAATTAAACTCACCCGCACGACCCTTAACATAGTCAACAAAGTCGCATGACTACCCTAATCCAATCACATCATATGCTTATGCAGATAAGCACTAATTAGCTACCGCACACTGTAGGGTTGCTATGCACGCGCACAAGGGTCTACGAGGCATCAACCATGCCCGATTAAAAATTTAGCCGTGCCGAACAACCCGAATACGGAACTTTAAACTAGAGATTAGGCGAAAACAAGCATGCTAAACATTTTAACACTAAGTGAGAGGGATTACAACCTTTGTAGATCCGGTCCTTCACTTCATATGCTCCGTGTTGTGGTCCCTTCGCTGCGATCATCGGGATCCGGACTCTCGAGAGGTTCCACGAAGAGAAAGACGCAACCTTTGCTTCCGATCTTCGATACTAAGATGATCTACCTTGAAGTTCCATTAACACAAGCTAACACTCACGAAATGATGTGAACACCCTCATCTAAATGGCAAGGGAAGATGAGGATGATGAAGTAGGATTTTTGCTCTCTTTATTTATATTTTTCTCACAATTATTCATCACTTTGGAAAAATCAAGCAAGCTTTTTCATGAAGAGTGAAGGAAGAAGAAGATGAATAATGTTGATTCCTTTTGTGATGAATAGGAAAGGAAATAATATGATAGATAATGCAACCATGGTCAAGCAAACTCTTGTAGAGAATTAACTAGGGTTAGGGTTTGGGTTGGGTTAAAGCATGAGTCACTTGTAAATATCTTTACCAAAACAAAAAGAAAACCTTCTAGAAACATCTAGAAGTCATTAACCCAAATCAAACCCTAATCTTGATTAATCTTTACTAAACATGTTGCATTAGTTATCATATCATGTTACAATATTATATATCACATATATAATATTTATTGTAACCAAATAAAATAATACTATTAACATATATCGCATATATATCAATGTATTACCCGAGTGAGAAAAAGAATCTTTTAGTGAGCTAATATTAGTTAATGCAATTTAATATATCATATATATTATTATACATTAAATTATCGAATCAACACTTGATCCGACAATCCGGCTATATCGCATATAACCGACTAATATTTATCCGTACCAATTCATCGAATCAACACTTGATCCGATGACCCGGCTGATATCAAATATCGCGAGAATATAATACGGTATCACATATCGCATTATTCTCGGTCCCGCACATATCACATATGTGCTCCTACTCCGTTTTTCCTGAGTCAAGAAACCTCTGTGTAGGACTCTAAAGAATCGTCAATACGCCGGCAGTAGGTGATGATCATATCAAACACCCACAAGCTGCAAGCGGTCAGCTAAACGTAACAGCTACCCAGGTATTGAGCGCTCAGAAGATCAACAAGCAAGCCTGTACATTCTCCTGTGAATCCAAACAGTAACACTCCCGTACAGTCCGGTCTCGTCGTCTGATATGTCGCATCTCGCCTAGGGGTGGTAAACGTCAGACCCCAGTAGCTTGATAAGTCGTGTCGATATGAGGTCTATAACAGTTCGAGAAACTACTGATAACACTTACCAGTAAATCTCAGCAACCCTGGCCAGGGATTTCCGGTTATAGCCAATCGAACACAGCACAACATCAACTCCCTATACCGGGAGAGACGAATCCCCTCCTATCGCTCATTGCCTCTATGTGATTCGGGACTGTACCCAAAAGCCACCTTTTTGCACGCCCTCTTGGACGTGGTATGATGGAAATCAAAGCACAGTGGGAATCACACAAGACTCTATGACGACCTCGGGTCAACAGACTACTCTGTACCAGTGTCACCGGAGAACTGCCATCTGACGTGAGGTATAATACCATCTGGGAGTTCTCGGCGAGTCCGTCCAGTGTACCCAGTCTCCACTGAGCACCCGTACACCATCCTTGATGTCAAACACCGATGGATATGGGATCATCCATCGCCCATCATATGGGTCAAGATGCGTATACGCTAGTCTACTCTGGTGTATCGATGCCCTGTCTCGATACACCCTCGACTAGGAACAGTTATAGGATGTACTCGTCGACTACCGTGGCCCCACTAGTATGATCTCATCATAGTCCCAGTAGTCGAGTACATATCCTAAGGGCTTTATCAACATGTAATATAGAGACAATCAGAGTACATGTTTAGATAAAGTACAACCAGATAGCATACTATCATGTCGAGCAAGAAAGTCCTCCCTATATATGTCCTAGCATCCACTACAATATACATCGTATGTACAGTAATGGCCTCTAGGGCATACATATTACTAACAATCTCCCACTTGCACTAGGGCCATCTGTTATGGTATCGCATACCCAACAATTAGCTGCGGTTGAAGTATCTCATACTCAACCATCCCGTAAAAGTCTCTACTTGGAAAAAGGCCTTTGTGAGTGGATCCGCGCTGCGTCCTCTGTGTCTACTCTCCTAACCTCGATCTCCCTGGAGATCAACCATCTCCATGATTAGGTGATACTGCCTAAGAATTATATCTGGATTTCTGATGGGACGGAAGTTCCTTGGCTAAAGCCACAACTCCATTGTCACACAATGGTAGGAACGAAGTTCATCTTATGAACTTATATATATCCAGACTGCCTCTTTTGGTAGCATCCTTTGTAACGATGTATCTTGCCTTTAATCGTCTAGTATGTCACGGTATCTAGCTTGGAACTCTTCCAACATACCGTCCCTCCACTGAGGGTATAGACAAGCCTGCGACTGACATTCAGTCGTCCTTATCACCCTGGAACCCTTCCAGTGATTCTCCCCAGGATCGATTGATACCATCTCACTACAACTAGTGAGTATCCTAACATCCAATTAGATCTATCTCATAGATCCAAGAACCCAGGATATAGGAGGTATCACTTTGATCCTATATGGAGAATCCTTGTGATAAGCGGAAATTAACCGAGCGTAGATAGGAAACTCCTTCCCTATCAAGAGTATGTCATCCACGTACTCTACGAGGATCACCACCATACTCTCTACTACCTTTTCGTATATACAAGGTTCATCTACCATTTTGATGAAGTCAAACTGTCACGACCCGAAAGAGCACGTGACTGGCCCTTGAACCATATGAAGTCTATAGGACTCCATCTGATCCAAGTAAGCCAAAAGCCCAGAAATCTAAAACCATTTTAGGAATAAGTAAAGAAAACTGGTTTAAAGAAGTGAAGAATACAGGTTTGAAATCAAGGTTTTTAAATAACTAAGCCGAAAGTACGTTTTGAAAACAATAAAGTCTGTTCTAAAAATTTCGGCAGAGTTTCTCTTGTAAAACTGGCCCCGAATGGGGTACAATATGAATAACAATATATAAAATGATAAAGGCATCCCCAAGCGGGAGCTAGCTCTTCGTCAATCGACGGTCACAACCACGCAATGATATGATAATATACAACGCCAAGTGGCGAGGATCAAAACCAAAAGAAAGCTCAAAAGTAGCAAGAAAACCGCAATACTACTAAGCGCGACTCTAAGGTCGAATAATACAACACTGTCTCTGAGTCTGAAAGAATATACAAGTTTTGGTTGATGGACAATTTCTAGATACAATGAAATAAATAAATACAAAGGTGATTCCTGATACGAAAGAATCCACCTACCAAAGCAAATCACCCGCAAGAGGGTAGTGTGCCAGAAATGCCGCAATAGGACCTGTACGGCAAAACCTGCAAGAACTGTGGCACAACGGGGGTGAGTTGCCAACTCGTGAATAGAAACATCTACAAGTAGAAACCGAATGCAAGACATAAACCTAAGTCAACGATCAGTAATATAATCCACAAGAGTACATCTGAGTGTGATAAGGTGGCAAGGTAACATCTAATCATGTATGTAGTGCCAAGTACTCAGCTAATAACATGTCATCAGTATAAGGTATGTCTGCATAAGGTAGATATGATGAAATATCAAAGATATCAATACACATATATTAGCGTCCCATACCACTAATATTGGTGTAAGATAAGTGTAAATCCAGTCTGTATATGATCCATATCTGTATGTCTGTGGAACCCGTCCACCTGTCACCCACTGACAGCAAGCATCATGTATGCAATGTGAGGATATAACCAAAATCATGGAAAACTCATCATGAAACCCGTGCCAAGCATCGACACGTAAATCCTCACCCGTATGGGGCTCCGTCTGGGGTATCGGCCCTCGGCCCCCGGCAGTACGAGTCAACCCATGTCCATCTCTGGGCTCCGTCTGCGGTATCGGCCCGTCGGCCCCCGGCAGTACGCCCATCCCTCAGCTCCAGGCGGTATCCCCCGGATATCCGCCGAGCTCAAATACAATCACCGGTAGGTACTCGCCCGCCTCCAGGCTCAATCGGCATAACCCATCGATCATCTCGCCGAGGGGAACCATACCGGGCCCACCACGAACCCGCAAACGGTACATCCCCTCCTCGAATCGGGTTTCAAGCACACGTCTCAGCACCGAGAAAACGCGTGGTGGACGCACCGAAATATCATATCACGAGGTACCGGGTTTTCATAAAAGTGCCTCTTTTATTAAATAATCCCACGGTCCTCAAAACCAGAAATCACATGAAAATCCACATCGAGAAGTAAATCCAATGCAACGTGCTATATAATCAATCCATGATGTATGCGACAAGTAAAGAGAGGTAATCATATCGGAAATCATGTAACATGGAATATCTTGCAGTCCTCAATCTCAATCAAGTATGAATCATCTATGTTTGTGTACAATATGCCAAGCAGTAATCATATCATGAATGCAACAGTACTACAGTGTAGTGGCATGGCAATTATCGATAATGAAGTGTGTGAGCCGGCAAATAGTGTACGTGAAACATACGCATCATCGATAATGGTGCTGGTGTCCTAACAGCATGATAATAGCATAATAATGAACATATGCCAGCAATGCGAATAGCAGGAAAATACAGATATCTAGTAGTCAACACCACAGTGAAGTATCTACTATGCAAACTACATCTAAGTATCCGGTCAATCAGGAGGGGTAGGTGTAGAAACCACCTAAATCTGAGTCGATGTATATATATAAAGATATGTAGTCGGTGATCTCGCCTCAATGTCATATCGTAAGATCTCCTCGAGTTATGAGTGCGGATCTATCATCAATATTGGCTCGTACGGTAAATCATCGTACGGCATCCCCATAGCTGGGTAGGGGTCAACAACTCACTGTCTCGTCACATAACAGGTATCAGTATCATCAGATCATATAGTCTGGGGGTACTACTCTATGTCTAGTACAAGTCGATACCATCAGAGAAGTATGCATGCGGGGGTAAACACATATCCCAAGCCCGCGAGAATCACAAGTCATATCCCACATATGAATCGTATCAAATCACCGATCCCAGGGCACCAAGCCCACATCATCGACTCATCTCCAAAGTCATCACATATCGTCAATCACAGTGCAAGTACAAGTGATAAGCAAGGGTGTGTGTAGGTGTAATTCTATCCTAGGGTTCGCGACTATGAACTACACTAGTCACTTCTAACCCTACATTATCCACAATACACCTATATCACAATAAACTGCAAAGTAATCTATCTACGGACTGCGGGGGTGCTATACGCCATCCACCCGACTTCCCCCTGTAGATATAATCTACTCACCTTGCATCACCAATTGCGGACGTCACCACGTATGCTTGTCGTCCCGAAGTCTTCATGGGTACCTACACATCAAAATATCATATATGCGCATTAAAACCAAATCCAATCTAAAACGGCGCATGAAATCCAAAACGATGCGATAAGGGGCCTATAGGTGAAAACCTATGGCACGCCTTCAAAACCATCAATAACTCCTCTATATCGTCGTATAAACGACAAATAGTCGAGGCAAAACACATTCCACCATTTCAGAATCAAAATACGGAATACGGAAATACGAATCCAAAACAACAACTTAGGATATATGTCCCAGATTTCACCCTAGAAAGAATCTGTCAAAACTAGAAGTACCCAGGGCCAAGAATTGATGAAATGGGGCCAGGCACGCAAAACGAGGAAAATCCCCTCTGCTCTGGCCGCAAATTGCGGCCAGAATGGGAGAATTGGCGGCCGTACGGAGGAGTTAGGGGCTAGGGTTTGGGGTGTTGCCTCTATGTTGCCTGCACATCTCAATTCCCACTCAATATTATTTTAGGGTTCTCGGGGTGTTAGCAGATTCCAAATAACAGTGACAGAATACACAATTTCCCCGATATTGGTTTCTAAAATCCGTATTCTGGTGTTTGCTTCAGGTTTTGGGTTTCAATTCAAACACTAGGGTGTTGGTGTATCCTCAATTGAACTCAATTTCACAATACAACCCAAGTTCCTCTCAAACCCTAACTAGGTTTTCATCAAATCCATAATATCACACAATATCGATTAAATCTTAACATGGGGTTATAGGAAAAGCTATGATTGAGCAAATGGTTCAGAAATTACCTTCATTAGCAACTCAAGAATTTTCTTGAGTTGCCCTCTAGTGGCCAAATCCATGCTTCTTTAGCTCCATGTGTAGATCTAGGGATTTTGCACATTTTTAATGAAATGGACATGTGGTTTTGGGGTTGATTTTGAGATGATTCATGGCTTGAAGAGGGGAGGATGATGGGGGGAAAGGCAGCAGCAGCAAGAGGAGAAAGAAGAGGGGAAAAATGATGGGAGAAGAAAATGGTTAAGGGTTAAAGGTCAACCTCTCTCTCTCACCTACCCTCATCATTTCACTTTTCTCTTTTCTTTTCTTTTTCCTTTTTCTTTTAAAACTAAACCTTCTCACAAGAATAGTAACCCCAAAAGAAATCCATGGGAAGAAAAGTGCACAAGTGTAGAAAATGTGATATGTGCAAGTTTTGCACAAAATTACCAAAAAACCCGATTAGCGATTTTAATCGCGATTAGCACTAAATTAGTGTCAAAATGATCACCACAACTTAAAAATGTCATAATTTCAATAATTAACCCATTTTAGAATTTTCCATAATTTTTCATAATTTTTCTAACATTTTTCCTATTTATTTGCATTAAATATTAAAATAATCAATAAAATAATATTAAATTATAAAAATTCCCAAAATTAATATTTTATATTTTTTGAAAATGTTACACAAACCTTTTGACTACCACATCAAAACAGATGTTCCAACTCCGCGATACCTGTTTTATCATATAAAACATCTTGCACACGTTTCCGCTGCTCCCACTGTCTACGAAGCCCTCTGGCTGTGTACTTATAGACGTTCTCTTCTAAAACATCACTTAGAAAAGCAGTCATGACACCCAACCACCAGATATTGTAGTCATGGTATGTAGCCGTGGCAAGTAGGATCTGGATGGACTTAAGCATAGATCCTTAGAGAAGGTTTCAACATAATCCATACCTGGTCTATGATGCAAACCTTTAACAAGTCTAGCTTTGAAAGTCTCAACTTTTCCATGTACACCAAGCAATCTTCTCAAGATATACTTGCTCCTGATGGGGATTTAACCCTTCAGATAAAGCAACCAAAGTCCATACTTTGTTGGTGTACAAGGATTCCATCTCAGATCGCTAAGCATCCAGCCATTCTTACAGAGTCCCACTCCTGATGGCCAGCTCGAAACTAGTTGGGTCATCATCTCATGATGCAATCCTTGCTCCCACTGTCATAGAGAAACCAAAGTATCTCTCAGGTGGGTGAGGAACCCTACTAGATCGGCGGAGAGGCTGAGGTTCGTTGGAAACTATTGAATCCTTTGGTTCTACCAAATCATCAGCTGTTTTTGTATAGCTGGAACCTTTCCAGTTGTACATAACAGACCTTGCCTCGAGCTTGTCCGGATTTTGCTTTTAGACATAGTCCGGACAACCCAAATCTTAACAAACTTAAGATATGGGCTCTTCCCTTTCCATATCACATATGAAGTGGTAGGCAACTGATTTGATTTGAACCCTATTCAATAGGTATGCAACTTCACAAGTGCATAACTCCCTAAAGGAAATAGGAAACTCAGTAGTACTCATCACAGAGCACACCATATCACATAGGGTGTAATTGCTCCGCCCCGATATACCATCGTGCTATGGTGTATACGGAGGAGTAATGCTGAGAGAGAATCTCATTCTCCTTTAGAATAGTCCAGGATTTCCGTGCTCAAGTATTCTCCTCCTTGATCTCATCAAAGGACATAATACTTTTACCCATATTTTGGTTCTCTACTTCTAACTTATATTCTGTGAATATCTCAAAAGTTTCGGACTTGTGTTTCAACAGGAACATATGTCTGAATCTTAAGAGATTATCAGAGAATGTAATGAAGTACAAAGAACCGGTCTTGGCATGTGTAGACAGGGGACCTTTCATACATCAGCATGTATCAATCCCAAAATTCACTAACTCTTTCTCTGTTTCCAACAAACAGAGCTGTGGTCATCTTATCTTTGTGACATGACCGGCAAGTTTCACAAGATGTAAATTCAAACTAATTTAATTATGCATCTATATGTAACTTCAGCCAGTCGGGTCGCATTGATATGACCTAGTCTACAATGCCTCAAGAAGGATTCATTCATTTCTGAACTCTTCCTCTTGTGTGTGTTCCGTATACTAAGAACTGTAGTTTGATTTAGAACGTCAATGCTTTTAGATAACGTGCCTGAACCGATCAACTCTTGATATAGGAAATGTTCAAAACATTATCCAACAACACAAAATTATATCCTTTCTTTACTAATAAAGAGACTGATATGATTTTGTATATCAGGTTCGGTATCTAATAACATTTGTTCAGAATCAATGTATTCCGGTAATACAGGGTGATAGTGACCAACAGACTTGGCTGCAACACTTGCACTGTTTTCTGTCTCATGAAACTTATCACCCGTTCTCAGTTCTTTGCCTATCTGTAGCCCATGTAACAGATTACATATACGGGATCCTGATCCGGTATCACATACCCAGGACGCAAAGGATACTGAGAAACAGTTCTGTGTAATGAACACACCCGAAGATGATGCATCAACATGCACTTTCTTCGTTTGGGCGGCACGGGAAATCTGGTATTCCCCAATTTCCTGCTCTGTCTTATAACAATTATAAGTTGGAGCGGGACCAACGTTCCCCAGCTCAATATAACAAGCGGGTTGAGTCAATATATCCGTTTTATTATCTTGATTAAGGCGTGATATGGTCGCTACTTGGAGAGAGAGAGAAGAAAACACTCAGCGTATGCTCTTGCAAGATTAGATTGGTTATCTAATATATCTAATCAGGATGTCTCCCACTGTTTTAATCAAATCTTCCTTCAAACCCTAAAAGGAAAGACTAGCCGGGATTAATTACACGGTACAAGTTCGCCAATCTTTCAGCCAGGCCAGTGTCGGTACTTTGAGGGAGGTCTCCCGTGCTTTCGCACGAACCTAATTAAAGTAAACCTCGTTTTTCCCAGAGGTGTAACCCCGTTAACACCTTTCTAGACACCTACTTGATCGGCTAATTGTAATGTGTAAAACTCTCCCAGGAGTAACTCTTACTCGCAGCGGGTATCGGGATCCAACTATCTCATAGAAGGTATGCAATCTCATTGCAAATTTCAACACTTGAAATTCCCAATAGTATTTTACCCCTAGTGACTTATGACCTTAACTATGGTCAACAAATCATAAGCACTAGTCAAGTTCTACCCGTCATTTCTTGATTAATTAGACCCACCCACATGACCCTTAACTAAGGTCAACAAAGTCATATGACTGTCCTAACTAATCGCATCATATGCTATATAGGAAGACATCACTTAGCTACCGTACACTGTGCCTTAACTATGGTCAACAAACACAGCACGAATACTAAGTACTCTACTTCCTAAAATGACGGAGGGTTACGACAGGTTTTTAAGAAAACCTATTGCGTAATGAACTTGATATCGTTGTAGAATCGAGTGATTTTTAAATGGAGTGTTTTTTAGGCTTTTCTAGTTTTGCTAAAGGGGTCACTCCCGGTGAAGGGATCGTCGGCCCTTTCCTCGTCGAATGAGGTGCGAGATATATCATATATATCACTATGCAAAGCAAGAACTATAGAAGCAATCAAAAGAAAAACCGAGTTTGTAGCATCTGCCAGTTATTGCTAAAGAAGTCACTCCCGGTGAAAGGATCTCGGTCCTTTCCTTATCGAATAAGGTGCTGGATGTTCTACAAGGAACACCGCTGTGCAAAGCAAGAACTGTAGCTACCAGTTTTTATAAACAAGTTTCTACAACATCTTAGGTTTCTTTTATTTCATTAATCTCATTAATGAAGTCCCATTTTTAATTATGCTTCATAAGCATCACATTTGAAACGAAATCTGCAATATAACATATATCTCATATATATAATATAAACATTCGTCTCAGGCAGTAATATGATCTCATCACAGAACATTGCAGCAGAAGAACATATATGAAATATTGGATATACTAGGACGTCCGTGTTTTCAATACGAGCCTGTATAAAACACGGATTCCACGGTCGTGATGAATAGCCAAACCCACATCCCTAGACCCCTACGAGAGCGGCAAGTAACACTGCCAATTCTAGGGTTAGGAGACCCGGTCTCGACTCCTCGAGATGGTCTCCCACTGGACCCTAGAACCTGGTTACTTGTGCTCCCCGCCTTGGGTCTACCTAATGCGGAAAAGTAAATAATATACAACGGTGACATCTTCCGCTACCTGGAAGTGCCCCAATAAAAGAATATTACATACAAATGAATTTTACATGAATGAAAAAGAAAAACTCTCATCTCACATAAAACCCCCGGCTATTCAAACACGACGATCCAATATAACATATCACAGCAACACATAATATCTCATATCATCAACGTAAGCAAGTATGCGTATCCCGATTTTCGTTGATGTATAGCAACGAAGCCGGCGATACACCACATACTACGCTTACGGTCACAGAAAAGAAAGTGTAAAACTACAACAGTTGGAATCCGCAACCTCCTTAGACATCGCATGCCTAACCAAATGAATTCCTTAGACATCACATGCCTAACAATTATAAACCCCGCATTTTAGTTTCATTATCGAAAACTCTTTTCAATATCAAGTCGGGCAATTCAACAAGATTCCCGACGTCCTGAACGAATGCTCGTCGCAAACTTTAGTAGACGGCCGCACCCCTAGATGCCGTCGACGAAGTGCACTAAGGCGGAACACCGCTGCCGCGAGCACCCGAACGGATGCTTTCGGCGACGTGGTTCTCCTACAGTCACTTGGTCGGGGCTATGGGGCGTGGCTGTCTATTAAGTTTACCCGGCGAGTATCCGCGTACGCTACGTGATTGCGACGGACTTTTGATCACATCAAAATTCCGTGGCAACCGATCATCTGAGACTAAACTGCTATGTTTATAATATTCAAATCAGTTATCTCATAACTACCTGTGGATTCCAATTATTGTATCACATTCCAGATAAATAGAAAAAGTTAAACTTTCCGATCGAATCATCAAGCACCCAAGATTTCCCAATATATCTCAACACTTGAAATCAGTTTAAAAACATCCATCACATGCCACAGTACCAATGGTCCGGCCGTAGAAGGGTCAAGCCAACGCCTCACATGTGGCACGCCGTACTGCCCCAAACCCTAAGGTTCAAAGGGCAGTTCAAGACGGTCACATAATCGAGTTAAGGTTTGTTGTCTTCTAGAGAGTCCACCGAGTTACTTGCATGACTTAGAACATTCTTAAACACGAGAAAAAAATCCAACTTTTGAAAAATTTTCCGACAGGGGAAAAAGTGAGTTATTGATATCCGTTCGAACTTTTTAACAGTTTCTAAAACTTATCCGGAAAACCATATAGACAAAATTAGACAATCCGATCGAATAATCGAATCCCCAAAACAACCCCAGAAAAACTCAACTGTTGAGTAAAAATAAAAATTTCCAGAAGCCTCAGCACATAATGTTACTAATTACTGTGCAAATCACGTGCAGTGATTCATCACTTTGGCCGCGGAACCGCCGCACATGCCTAGGGTGGCGCCGCGGTTCCGCGCCTCTTCTGTGGAATCAATAGAACGTGCTTCACAGTAATTCATCAAATTCCCTGCTGAATTTTTTGGCAATTTTTAATTCACAAAAATCCAAATTTTCAGAAAATTTCCAGAGAAGGGGTTTGTTCGGGTTTTCCGGGTTCGATCGGACTTCAAACTTCGTCTAGACTTCGCCTAAAACTCTAGCTTGGCTCTGATACCACTGTAGGGTTGCTGTGCACGCACACAAGGGTCTACGAGGCATCAACCATGCCCGATTAAAAATTTAGCCGTGCCGAACAACCCGAATACGGAACTTTAAACTAGAGATTAGGCGAAAACAAGCATGCTAAACATTTTAACACTAAGTGAGAGGGATTACAACCTTTGTAGATCCGGTCCTTCACTTCATATGCTCCGTGTTGTGGTCCCTTCGCTGCGATCATCGGGATCCGGACTCTCGAGAGGTTCCACGAAGAGAAAGCGCAACCTTTGCTTCCGATCTTCGATACTAAGATGATCTACCTTGAAGTTCCATTAACACAAGCTAACACTCATGAAATGATGTGAACACCCTCATCTAAATGGCAAGGGAAGATGAGGATGATGAAGTAGGATTTTTGCTCTCTTTATTTATATTTTTCTCACAATTATTCATCACTTTGGAAAAATCAAGCAAGCTTTTTCATGAAGAGTGAAGGAAGAAGAAGATGAATAATGTTGATTCCTTTTGTGATGAATAGGAAAGGAAATAATATGATAGATAATGCAACCATGGTCAAGCAAACTCTTGTAGAGAATTAACTAGGGTTAGGGTTAGGGTTTGGGTTGGGTTAAAGCATGAGTCACTTGTAAATATCTTTACCAAAACAAAAAGAAACCTTCTAGAAACATCTAGAAGTCATTAACCCAAATCAAACCCTAATCTTGATTAATCTTTACTAAACATGTTGCATTAGTTATCTTATCATGTTACAATATTATATATCACATATATAATATTTATTGTAACCAAATAAAATAATACTATTAACATATATCGCATATATATCAATGTATTACCCGAGTGAGAAAAAGAATCTTTTAGTGAGCTAATATTAGTTAATGCAATTTAATATATCATATATATTATTATACATTAAATTATCGAATCAACACTTGATCCGACAATCCGGCTATATCGCATATAACCGACTAATATTTATCCGTACCAATTCATCGAATCAACACTTGATCCGATGACCCGGCTGATATCAAATATCGCGAGAATATAATACGGTATCACATATCGCATTATTCTCGGTCCCGCACATATCACATATGTGCTCCTACTCCGTTTTGCCTGAGTCAAGAAACCTCTGTGTAGGACTCTAAAGAATCGTCAATACGCCGGCAGTAGGTGATGATCATATCAAACACCCACAAGCTGCAAGCGGTCAGCTAAACGTAACAGCTACCCAGGTATTGAGCGCTCAGAAGATCAACAAGCAAGCCTGTACATTCTCCTGTGAATCCAAACAGTAACACCCCCATACAGTCCGGTCTCGTCGTCTGATATGTCGCATATCTCGCCTAGGGGTGGTAAACGTCAGACCCCGGTAGCTTGATAAGTCGTGTCGATATGAGGTCTATAACAGTTCGAGAAACTACTGATAACACTTACCAGTAAATCTCAGCAACCCTGGCCAGGGATTTCCGGTTATAGCCAATCGAACACAGCACAACATCAACTCCCTATACCGGGAGAGACGAATCTCCTCCTATCGCTCATTGCCTCCATGTGATTCGGGACTGTACCCAAAAGCCACCTTTTTGCACGCCCTCTTGGACGTGGTATGATGGAAATCAAAGCACAGTGGGAATCACACAAGACTCTATGACGACCTCGGGTCAACAGACTACTCTGTACCAGTGTCACCGGAGAACTGCCATCTGACGTGTGGTATAATACCATCTGGGAGTTCTCGGCGAGTCCGTCCAGTGTACCCAGTCTCCACTGAGCACCCGTACACCATCCTTGATGTCAAACACCGATGGATATGGGATCATCCATCGCCCATCATATGGGTCAAGATGCGTATACGCTAGTCTACTCTGGTGTATCGATGCCCTGTCTCGATACACCCTCGACTAGGAACAGTTATAGGATGTACTCGTCGACTACCGTGGCCCCACTAGTATGATCTCATCATAGTCCCAGTAGTCGAGTACATATCCTAAGGGCTTTATCAACATGTAATATAGAGACAATCAGAGTACATGTTTAGATAAAGTACAACCAGATAGCATACTATCATGTCGAGCAAGAAAGTCCTCCCTATATATGTCCTAGCATCCACTACAATATACATCGTATGTACAGTAATGGCCTCTAGGGCATACATATTACTAACACACACTACGCCTTAACATAGTCAACAAACGTAGCACGAATACTAACTAGTACTTATCTGAAATGACGGAGGGCTACGACAGGTTTTTCTGAAAACCTATTGCGTAATGAACTTGATATCGTTGTAGAATCAAATGGTTTTAAAAATGGAGTGCTTTTGAGGCTTTTCTAGTTTTGCTAAAGGAGTCACTCCCGGTGAAGGGATCGTCGGTCCTTTCCTCGTCGAATGAGGTGCGGGATATATCATATATATCACTGTGCAAAGCAGAACTCTTAAAAGCAATCAAAAGACAATCCGAGTGTGTAGCATCTGCCAGTTATTGCTAAAGGAGTCACTCCCGGTGAAGGGATCTCGGTCCTTTCCTTATCGAATAAGGTGCAGGATATATCACATATACCGCTGTGCAAAGCAAGAACTGTAGCTACCTGTTTTATTTTGAAATTCGATTCTACAACATCTTAGGTTTCTTTTATTTCATTAATCATATTAATGAAGTCCCATCATTTAAGCACCTAAACATCACAGATAAATACGACGTACACTTATGCCATCCGCATTCGCCTCGATGTCCCCTCATGCACCGTTAGGTTAGGTAACTAACGACAGAGCGGGGCAGGGCTAGCGCGGGTGTAAAACATAAGTAACGTCTATATAATATATCATATAGACTATATACTGTATCTATCACAGAACATCACATGATCACAACACAGATATCGCAGCAGAAGAATCATATGAAATATTGGATATACTAGGACGTCCGTGTTTTCAATACGAGCCAGTATAAAACACGGATTCCTCGGTCGTGATGAATAGCCAAACCCACACCCCTAGACCCCTACGAGAGCGGCAAGCAACCCTACCAATTCTAGAGTTAGGAGACCCGGACTCGACTCCTCGAGTTGGTCTCCCACTGGACTACAGAACCCGGTTACTTATGCCCTCCTTCTTGGGTCTATCCTAGTGCGGAAAAGTAGATAATATACAAAAGGTGACAACATCCGCAACCTGGAAGTGCCCCAATAAAAGAATATTACATACAAGTTTTTGTAAGTCTACGTTAGCGCCCCGGCCGTCTACAGACGCCAAATGCGGAACAAAAACTTTTTAACTGGCGCTATCGTATACTTTAACCCGGATCTTCCATTATTGCTAAACTAACAAACTGTAAAGAGTGTAGAAAGGTTATACCGAACGATCCGAGTCCTTCGTTCTTCAACCATCATCCCACGCTCCGTTGCGGCTGCTCCGATCTCGTCGATCTCCGATATCCTCGTCGAGGTGGCACCACGTCGACGATTCTTTAAACGGGCTCCCGCCTCTGACTTGAGGCAACTCGATCGTCAAGCTTGCCAAAAGAGACGACCAAGAATGATGTAGAGAATGAGTAGATGACTTTGTCTCACTTCGTCCATATCCGTGGACGATCGGTTAATGAAGTTGTCGAGGGAATCGGGTGATGGAATGAAATGAACTGTAAAATTCCATGCACCAAAAATACTATCATATCTTTTTCAACCATATGAAAACATCAAGTGAGAGAGTGAGGGAGGAGAGAGAGGGCCGGCCATATATAGGTAGAGGGAGGTGAGTGTAGGAGAGAAGAGGGTAACCTTAAGAAGCTTCTCACTCAAAATATCAAGAACAAATATCCTTAGCTAAACAAGAATCATTAAAGCTAAAGCATGACTCGCTTAAACACCTCATCAAGTCATTAATGCAACCAATGAAAACTCAACACCAATTAATCCTAGTCACCTCATCTAGAATCTTCTAGAACACTGACTCACCTCAACTGAAGAAAAGATAAATCCGTCTTTAACCGAATGTTAAAAGACGGCTGATAGAAAACTGGAAACTGGCAACTTCCAAAAGTGATCCTGAAACAACTTTCAGGATAACCCCGTAACTGTATAAATATACCCGCATTTGTATTACGACCGAATACAAATGCAACTGAGACAAAGATATTATACCTACTCAATATAATACTCGGATCCGGCTTAAACCAAAGCCGACGAGTATCATCTGTCCGAAAACCGACACGTGCGTAAACGCACGTGCATTTTCCGAACCCTGCCATAAAACCATACGGCCTCTACAACGTTTCGCCCGAACTTGGGAAACTGTCTGTGGGGGACTCTAATGACTCGTCAGTACCCTGGCAGTGGGTTTAACCACAAACCGTCTGCGGCACTAGCAATGCGTAACGGCTGCCCATGGACTGACTTCAAGGGATGCCGATGAGCGAACTCATCCGGAAAACCCTACTGAGCCTAACAGTGACAATGTATATACAGTCCGGTCCGTTCGTCTATGAGTATCGCATATCTTCCTAGGGGGCTAGTAACGTCAGACCCCCAATAGCAGTATAAGTCGTGTCGGAGTGTAGCCCAATAACACCCTGAGATACTACTGGAGTACCTACCAGTAAATCTCCTGCCATGGCCATGGACTTTGTGTAATGGCTCTCCTAGACACAGCACGACCTCGCCCCCAATACCGGGAGAGACGAATCCCCTGCCGATCCGCTCACGTGCCTCCATATGGCTCGGGACTGTACCCAAAAACTACCTGTTTGCACGACTTCTTTGAGCCGTGGTAGGGTAGAAATCAAAGCACAGTGGGAACTCACACGAGACAAATGACGACCTCAGGTCGATGAACTAACCTGTACACTTGTCACCAGGGAACTGCTATCTAACGATATGTATAATACCAACTAGCAGGTTCCCGGCGAGTCCTGTCCGGTGTACTCATAACCCAATGAGCACCTGTATACATCTTAGGTGATCCAACAGATACCAGTGGCTTGTGAGACCGGCCACCGCCCCTTGTCGGGGTCTCGACTGTACACACTAGTCTACTCCGGAGTATCGATGCCCTGTCTCGAAACTCCCACGACTAGGGACCACAATTAAGGATATGCATATAAACCACCAAACTCTCACGTATATGATCGCCATCATACTGTTGGTAGTAAAGCAAGATCCTAAGGGCTCTATCAAAGTGTAACATGTAATCAGTCACCTGATCATGTACACGACTGATAAAGGCAAACCAGATAGCATACTATCATCTTTAGTAAGACTGTCCTACCGGTATAGGTCCTCCACAATCATTGCAATCACGTACCTGTGATCCAATAATTGACTATGAGGGCACCATGCCCGTGTGATCTCCAACAATCTCCAACAATCTCCCACTTGCACTCAAGGCTAATTATTGCGATGTCGACTACTCATAGCCCGTGTGAAACCGAACATCCAACTCCTCTACTAATCAGTATCACAAAGCCCGTTTGTAAAACTATTGTGTTCGAGAAATAGCCTTAGTGAGTGTATCCGCCTAGAAGTTTCTTTCTATATCTCTCTTAATCTCAAATTCGCGGAGAAAGCCATCTCCCGAAACGAGTAATACCTGTCTTAGAATATGTCTGGATATCTGATGGGACCTAGTTCATAAATGAACTTCAAATCCAAACTTCTTAGACTGTATCGATCACTGAACCTAATCAGTATCCGGCACTATGCCTCCCACAGTATCCCCTTGGACCACCTGTCCATAATACTGTCCCTCTTCGTCAGAGGGAAAACTATAACTCTGACAATCACTCTGTCAACCATGTCACCTTTGAAGCCTGGAATGATAATCGTCTCCTGAAGGAGGCTGTCGTCATCAAATCCGTAGAACATGCACTTATGTTCTAAAACTGCTTCCTTATGTTTCTCCAGGATTGGATTAATACAAACTTATTGCATCTAGTGCAAAAACAACATCTGGTGTGGTACTTGACATCTCATGATTGACTCAATTGCCTAAGCAAGTGATATGTCAATCATGTCCATCCTTCTCCCCTTTAGTCTGTAAGACACCTTTAGAGAGGGTGACTCCATCACCTGCAGGTACACCACCATGCTAGGAGTCATCTATTCTAAAAACCATTAGAATACTATCAAAGTACCTACATTGGGAAACTACCCAAATCCAGATCTAAAACCATAGATCTAGAAACCAGAATGTCAAATATTATATCCATATCCTGTCTGGAGAAACAACTGTGTGACGACCACAGTACAACCGATCGTAGTATAGGAATTTTACTTCCTACTTTGTGTATGTCATCCAGATACCTTGACATCACACCCTACTACCTTCTTAACAGATCCATCCCTTATTCTGATTGAAGTCAAAACCATGACTGTGATATCAAGATTAGATGATCTATCTCCGCTATAACTGCTCAAGTCTATAAATAGATATAAGCATCTTGCCCACTATGCTTCCGCTGCTCCCACTGACTACGACAACCCTCCTTCCGGGTCTCATATCCTGGAACAACAGTAGTGTCAAGTCTGGGTAGATAAGAACCTCCCTGTCACCGTCCTAGAGGCTACCGAAGTACCTCTCGGGTGTCTGAGGTTACCCACCATATCTGCGGAGTGGCTAATGGAATGTCAAACCTGATTGAATATATAGGTCCTATTAAATTTTCCGTAATCGTTTGCGGTTCTGGAATCAATTCCAGTTCTACCATACTCCCACTACTGTTTTCTGAAAAAGATCCATTTTTACTAAAACTGTGGCAAGTCAAGAACAATATCACTATTGATCTTCCAAATGGTAGAATATCAACCCTTGTCATAGCCAGGGTCAACCCACAAACAGCCATTACAGAAACGTGCCCTGAGTTATCCAGAGTCTGGTTTTAAGCATAAGCTGGACAACTCCCCGTACCTTAACATCTTTTAAGGTACGAACTATTCTATATCCAATATAGAAACTTTGGCACTAATTTAATTGGAACCAGATTCAAATCATGCAGCTGTCTCCAGTGCATATCAACTTAATGGAAAGAGGCTAATCAGCATTACTCAACTTAGGAATCCATCCAATTATGAGCAACCTGAAAGAGAAACACGTTTCTCAAAATCATCACTATCATCTGAATACCAATCACAAGAATCTACATCTTCGATCTCTTTGAAGAATCCCGATACTTGTGACACCTGGTTCTCTACTTTATTCTTATACCCACAACTTCTCAAAACTTAGACCTTGTATTTCTACGAAACACTCGTCTAAATACTAGAGAAGTTATAAGTAAACAGAACATAGTACGAGGACCTACCCCTTTGTCCTGATGGACACTGGACAACATACAATACTCTGTATAAGTCCGCTGAGTTAAACAACTCAAAACCTGTGCGTCGTAGATTGAAAACTGTACCCTAGCGATTTCCTCAAATATCACCAATTACAACGAATTCCGATATAATGAGGATGATCACCTAATTCCCAATATCTTACTCCCACTCATCATCTGTAAAACCATACAGATATGAGAATGAAACCTGGTAAATATATAGCCTTGGAGTAAGTGTCTAATCGGGAAAACAGTTTTTCTTTAACAATGCACCGAAACATGAAAATGTTTCGTAGGGGTATCCTGGTATTCATAGTAATGCCTCTTCCATAATCCAATTCATGACTTCAACCGTATATTTTATTGCCATCTCTCCAAATCCCTTTATTTGTCTTTAGTCGTTACCTTCTGTACACCATTGTTAGGCTAAATGGTTTTCTTCCTTCCCTACCGTTCGGCACCAGCCTATGGTTTGGAAGAAGACTATCCAGTAAGCATAATAGGTGTACCCTCCTCAACCAAGGAGTACTCGCATCTCGAGAGAAGGTGATGATAAAAGACAACCGAATAATACCTTATTCTTTTTAAAGGTGAAATAGGAGTGGCGATGAAGTACGCGGTTTTGGTCGTGAATGATATCAGTCGCAATTTACTTTGCTCTCTTTCTAATCCCTTTATTTTGTCTTTACATATTACCTTCTGCACACCCTACTTAGGCTAATTGGTTTTCTTCATTCCCTACCTTTCGGCACCAGCCAATGGTTTGGAATAAGACTATCCAATAAGCGTAATAGGTGTACTCTCCTAAACCAAGGAGCTCTCGCAACCTGAGAGAAGGTGATAATAAAAGACAACTGAATAAACCAATTCTATTTCTCCTGAACCTGGATCCATCCTCGAAGAAGTCCCTTCGAGTTCGTATATAACCATACGATGGATCTATCCAATGGAAGTGGATATCCGTAGTAATACGGGTGTTCTGAGAAATTCAAAGGGTAGAAGAAGGAGTGGCAATGACTTATGCAACTCAGACAATCCAAAAGCCAGTATTTTAAGAAGGTTCGGTCAACTTGGTCACTGAGTCATAGTCTAGGGTCGGTCAAAGGTCGCTGCCAAAGAGAGAGAGAGAAAAGAAACACTCTGCGTGCACTCTAACCTAGATCAGAATGGTCATCACTTTATTTAATCCGGAAACCTCCCACTGTCCTATCAAATTCTCCTCCAAACCTAAAGAAGAATCAATCGGGATCATCCGAAGAGTAAACCAACTCATCAGTGGAAATCGGGATCCAACTCTCATCGCATGATAACGTGATGGAATGCATCCACGTTACTCATACTCCAGATGGTATGCGCATACTTGGCAAGTTTCAGTTTCTTTAGAAACTCCCGATATGATTTATGCCCCATGCTCTTATGACCTTGGCGTATGTCAACAAATCATAAGTCACATGTCAAGTTCTGCCCATCATTATCTTGTTAATTTGAACCCACCCGTACATACCCTTGACGTATGCCAACAAGGTAATACGACTGTCCCAAACCAACTCATCTATCTATGCAACAAATGAATACCCAGCAGCTACCAAACACTATGCCTTGACGTATGCCAACAAACATAGCTTGAATACTACTGACCATCCATAAGAAACGACGGAGGGCTACGGCTGGTTTTTGGCGAAAAACCTTTAACGTAGTGAACTTGATATCGCTGAAGGAACCTGATAGCTTTTTAAAATATAGTGGCGAAAACCTTTTGCTAAAGAGGTCACTCCCGGTAAAGGGATCTCGGCTCTTTCCTCGTGGAATGAGGTGCAGGATATTCCACTGAATACCGCTATGCAAAGCAACTTGTAATCGACTATAGTGAAGTTATTACCCTGACGCAAACTTTTGCCCAAGGGGTCGGTCCCGGTGAAGGGATATCGGCCCTTGCCCCGTCGAATGAGGTGCAGGATATTCCACTGAATACCACTATGCATAACAAAAGGAAACGTCTTTGCAATAACACTTTTTAAATTGTTCCAACAACTGTATACAGGTTTGTTTTACTTTGCGTTGATCAGAATCAACGCAGTCCCATCAATTAATCACACCAGAAAAGAACGAAAATAAAATGTACGTATATGCCATCCGCATTCGTCACTGGGTCCCGTCATCACCCGTTAGGTTACTTAACTAACGACAGAGCGGGGACTGGACTAGCGCGGGTGTAAAACATATACAACATCTAATAGTATATAAACCAATATACAATAATCGCTCCAGGCGTGATAGTATGCAACATTACAGAAAAGTAATAAGCATCACAGAACAATACAGATAATCTGGGATCCCCGGGTTTCACAGAGCCGCTGCTGAAACCCGACGTTCCCCTGTCGTGTGGATAGCCTGTGCAATGAAACCTAGACCCCTACGGGTGCGGCAAGTTACCCGCCAAAACCTGAAGCGAGGCAGCCCCCTACAGCATAGTGAATGGACCACCCAGCACTTCACGGAATCCGGTAATCTTGGGCACCCCTCCTTGGGTCAACCTGTACCCCCTACGAGTGCGGCGAATAGTCTGCCAATTCTAGAGTGGGGCCCCTCTGCCTCTCAAAGCCATGAGATGCGGACCCGTTGCTTCTCAGAACCCGGCTATCCGTGCACTCCGTCTTGGGGCAAAACCTAGTACAGTAATGAAAAATAGTACAACAGGTACATCGACCGCAACCTGGTCGTGCCCCAAAAGAATATTATACAACAGGCAGTGACGGCTGTCCACAAGTTGGACGCTCGCCCCGCAATATCAAATGTACAAATAAACTCAAACTGTACTACCATTGCACACTGCTATCCACCACGACAAATCCGCAACATCACAGCACAACACAGAACATCAACGCGAATGTCACGTTCGCAAACCCGTCTAAAAGAACTATAGCAATCAGACGCGGTTTACCGATCAAATGACATTCCCGGTCGGAGATATAATGTAAGCACTGTAAACTAACATGTTTAAATTTCGATCGACCAAATATCAAAAAGTGGGCCCCACGACTTACTGGTGAACAGTAACAAAATCTGGGCCAAAACGATATTTACCAAAAACCACAAAATCCAACAGAGAACTCACTGTACAAATTTGGGAGCATGAGCTCACCAAGTGGCCGCGGATGCGCGGTCAAACCATGGGTTTGACCGCGTTTCCGCGGCGGTTTGGTGGAGTCACGTGCCCAAATTTGGTGGGGGTTCTTAGAAAAGCCTGCACACATTTCTGAGACATGTAGAATAATTTTACGAGATCATTTGAAATTGACAGAAACTGTGAGCATGGAATTTTGTAGTTTTCGATTTCCGGTTCGATCGATATTTTAAACGTGTTTGCACAAGTTAGCATAGCAAAATGGTTAGGCTCTGATACCACTGTAAGTCTACGTTAGCGCCCCGGCCGTCTACAGACGCCAAATGCGGAACAAAAACTTTTTAACTGGCGCTATCGTATACTTTAACCCGGATCTTCCATTATTGCTAAACTAACAAACTGTAAAGAGTGTAGAAAGGTTATACCGAACGATCCGAGTCCTTCGTTCTTCAACCATCATCCCACGCTCCGTTGCGGCTGCTCCGATCTCGTCGATCTCCGATATCCTCGTCGAGGTGGCACCACGTCGACGATTCTTTAAACGGGCTCCCGCCTCTGACTTGAGGCAACTCGATCGTCAAGCTTGCCAAAAGAGACGACCAAGAATGATGTAGAGAATGAGTAGATGACTTTGTCTCACTTCGTCCATATCCGTGGACGATCGGTTAATGAAGTTGTCGAGGGAATCGGGTGATGGAATGAAATGAACTGTAAAATTCCATGCACCAAAAATACTATCATATCTTTTTCAACCATATGAAAACATCAAGTGAGAGAGTGAGGGAGGAGAGAGAGGGCCGGCCATATATAGGTAGAGGGAGGTGAGTGTAGGAGAGAAGAGGGTAACCTTAAGAAGCTTCTCACTCAAAATATCAAGAACAAATATCCTTAGCTAAACAAGAATCATTAAAGCTAAAGCATGACTCGCTTAAACACCTCATCAAGTCATTAATGCAACCAATGAAAACTCAACACCAATTAATCCTAGTCACCTCATCTAGAATCTTCTAGAACACTGACTCACCTCAACTGAAGAAAAGATAAATCCGTCTTTAACCGAATGTTAAAAGACGGCTGATAGAAAACTGGAAACTGGCAACTTCCAAAAGTGATCCTGAAACAACTTTCAGGATAACCCCGTAACTGTATAAATATACCCGCATTTGTATTACGACCGAATACAAATGCAACTGAGACAAAGATATTATACCTACTCAATATAATACTCGGATCCGGCTTAAACCAAAGCCGACGAGTATCATCTGTCCGAAAACCGACACGTGCGTAAACGCACGTGCATTTTCCGAACCCTGCCATAAAACCATACGGCCTCTACAACGTTTCGCCCGAACTTGGGAAACTGTCTGTGGGGGACTCTAATGACTCGTCAGTACCCTGGCAGTGGGTTTAACCACAAACCGTCAGCGGCACTAGCAATGCGTAACGGCTGCCCATGGACTGACCTCAAGGGATGCCGATGAGCGAACTCATCCGGAAAACCCTACTGAGCCTAGCAGTGACAATGTATATACAGTCCGGTCCGTTCGTCTATGAGTATCGCATATCTGCCTAGGGGGCTAGTAACGTCAGATCCCAAATAGCAGTATAAGTCGTGTCGGAGTGTAGCCCAATAACACCCTGAGATACTACTGGAGTACCTACCAGTAAATCTCCTGCCATGGACATGGACTTTGTGTAATGGCTCTCCTAGACACAGCACGACCTCGCCCCTAATACCGGGAGAGACGAATCCCCTGCCGATCCGCTCACGTGCCTCCATATGGCTCGGGACTGTACCCAAAAACTACCTGTTTGCACGACTCCTTTGAGACATGGTAGGGTAGAAATCAAAGCACAGTGGGAACTCACACGAGACAAATGACGACCTCAGGTCGATGAACTAACCTGTACACATGTCACCAGGGAACTGCTATCTGACGATATGTATAATACCAACTAGCAGGTTCCCGGCGAGTCCTGTCCGGTGTACTCATAATCCAATGAGCACCTGTATACATCTTAGGTGATCCAACTGACACCAGTGGCTTGTGAGACCGGCCACCGCCCCTCGTCGGGGTCTCGACTGTACACACTAGTCTACTCCGGAGTATCGATGCCCTGTCTCGAAACTCCCACGACTAGGGACCACAATTAAGGATATGCATATAAACCACCCAACTCTCACGTATATGATCGCCATCATACTGTTGGTAGTAAAGCAAGATCCTAAAGGCTCTATCAAAGTGTAACATGTAATCAGTCACCTGATCATGTACACGACTGATAAAGGCAAACCAGATAGCATACTATCATCTTGAGTAAGACTGTCCTACCGGTATAGGTCCTCCGCAATCATTGCAATCACGTACCTGTGATCCAATAATTGACTATGAGGGCACTATCTCCAACAGTTTTTACATGAATGAAAATGAAAAACACTCATCTCACATAAAAAAACCCGACTATTCAAACACGACGATCCAATATAACATATCCAGCAACACATAACATCACATGTCATCAACGTAAGTAAATATGCGCATCCCAATTGTCGTTGACATATAGCAACGAAACCGGCGATATCACATATTACACTTACGGTCACAGAAAAGAAAGTGTAAAACTACAACAGTTGGAATCCGCAACCTCTTTAGACATCGCATGCCTAATCAAATGAATTCTTTAGACATCGCATGCCTAACAATTATAAACCCCGCATTTTAGTCTCATTATCGAAAACACTTTTCAATATCAAGTCGGGCAATTCAACAAGATTCCCGACAGCCTGATCGAATGCTCGTCGCAAACTTTAGTAGACGGCCGCACCCCCGACGCCGTCGACGAAGTGCACCAAGGCGGAACACCGCTGCCGCGAGCACCCGAACGGATGCTTTCGGCGACGGGGTTCTCCTACAGTCACTTGGTCGGGGCTATGGGGCAAGGCTGTCTATTAAGTTTACCCGGCGAGTATCCGCGTACGCTACGTGATTGCGACGGACTTTTGATCACATCAAAATTCCGTGGCAACCGATCAAGTGAGACTAAACTGCTATGTTTATAACATTTATTCAGTTATCTCATAACTTCTTGTGAATTCCAATTATTGTATCCCATTCCGGATAAATAGAAAATGTCAAACTTTCCGATCGAACAATCGAACACCCAAGTTTTCTCGATACAGATCAACACATGAAACAAGTCTAAAAACATTCAGTTCGTGCCTCAGTACCAACGGTCCAGCCGTAGAAGGGTCAAGCCAACGCCTCACATGTGGCACGCCGTACTGCCCCAAACCCGAAGGTTCAAAGGGCAGTTCAAGACGGTCACATAATCGAGTTAAGGTTTGTTGTCTTCTAGAGGGTCCATCGAGTTACTTGCACTACTTAGAACGTCTTTAAACTACGGAAAAATCCAACACCTGGAAATTTCCCCACAGGGGAAAAATTGGGTATTTATATCCGGTCGAACTTTTTAACATATTCTAAAATTTATCCGGAAAGACACATAGACAAAATCTGATACTCCGATCGAAACACCGAATCCCCTAAACAACCCCAGAAAATTCAACTCTTGAATAAAATTTAAAAATACCCAGAGAACTCTGCACTGAAAACAATGAATTACTGTGCAAATTTTAATGGCTGACGTCATACTTTAGCCGCGGAACCGCCGCATAAGCTAGGCTTATGCCACGGTTGAGCCGCGCATTAGTGGGTTCAGGAGATAAATTTTGCGTCGTAATTCTTAGAATTCCCTGCTGAATTTTTTAAGCATTTTTAATCTGGAAAAATCCCAGTTTTTAGAAAAAGTCCAGAGAGCATTTTCCGGGTTGGGTTTTCGGTTCGATCGGGTTCCAAACATCGTCTAGACTTCGCCTAAGGCTCTAGCTAGGCTCTGATACCACTGTAGGGTTCCTAGACACTCTCAAGAGGTCTCACAAGGCATCAACCATGCCAATTTCAAACATTACGGGTGCCTACAAACCCTAATACGGATCGTTAACTAGATTTAGGCGAAACTAGAAAAAAGCTAACAACTTAACTAAAGAGAAAACGGAAATACAACCTTTGTAGATCCGGTTCTCCACCTCCATGGCTCCGCGATGAAGTCTCCTCGCTGTACAAATCGGATCTTGGGCTCTAGCGTCGGCTTCATCGGAGAAAAAGCGGGCTAGGTCATCGACGACGATGCCGAAGATGATCTACGTCGAGGCATCACTAGATCAAGCTCCAACTTCACCAAGCTTTGAAAACTTGTGAAGGAAACACCCTATACTACTTGGCAAGAGGTAGAGGATGAAGAAATAGGAAGTGGGTTCACTTTAGAATTGGATTTCTCACTTGTTTTCATCACTTGCCATTGATGTAGCAAGCTTTCTTCATGGAAGAAGAAGATGAAGAAGAAGAAGAAGATATGATAAGTTATTTTGTAAAATAGAAAATCAATCAATACTTATCATAATCCAACCCTAGTTAGGTGTAAAGAATTAACTTAGGTTAGGTTGTATGGTTAGGGTTAGAGAAAGAAACAAAATGGTCAACCATTTCAAAGCTTCATAAAGCTTCAAGGATAATCCAAAATTGGCCACCATTCTATTTCTTTCACAAATCAATGAATAAATAAAAGAATAAGTAAATGAAGCATAAGAAACCCTAACCATTGACCAACCATGGTTTAAACCATACACCAAACTATCATGTATCATCAAACATGATACATACAAATGCACAAAAGTATATCATATATAGAATGTGCACATCAAGTGAGAAAATCCTTTTTAAGTGAACCTATATTAGTTAATGCAAAGTGATATATCAAATATATAATTATACATTAAATCATTAAATCAACACTTGATTTAACGACCCGGTCATATCGCATATAACCGACTAATATCAATAGTAACAACTTATCGAATCAACACTTGATCCGATAACCCGGCTATAACGCATATAACCGATCAATGTTACAAATCGCGAGAATCGAATACAGTATCACATACTGGTATTATTCTCGGTCCCGCACATATCTCATATGCGCTCCTATTTCGTTTTGCTTGAGCCAGGAAACCTCTGTGTAGGACTCTAAAGACTCGTCAATACGCCGGTAGCAGATGATGATCATATCAAGCACCCACAAGCCGCAAGCGGTCTGCTAAACGTAACGGCCACCCGGGTATTGAGCGATCAGAAGATCGACGAGCAAGCTCGCTCACACTCGAGTGAATCCAACCAGTAACACTACCGTACAGTCCGGTCTCATCGTCTGATATGTCGCATATCTCGCCTAGGGGTGGTAAACGTCAGACCCCAATAGCTCGATAAGTCGTGTTGATATGAGGTCTATAACAGTTCGAGAAACTACTGGTAACACTTACCAGTAAATCTCAGCAACCCTAGCCAGGGATTTCCGGTTATAACCAATCGAACACAGCGCAACATCAACTCCCTATACCGGGAGAGACGAATCCCCTCCTATCGCTCATTGCCTCCATGTGACTCGGGACTGTACCCAAAAGCCACCGTTTTGCACGCCCTCTTGGACGTGGTAAGGTGGAATCAAAGCACAGTGGGAACCACACAAGACTCTATGACGATCTCGGGTCAACAGACTACTCTGTACCAGTGTCACCAGAGAACTGCCATCTGACGTAAGGTATAATACCATCTGGGAGTTCTCAGCGAGTCCGTCCAGTGTACCCAGCCTACACTGAGCACCCGTATATCATCTCTGATGTCAAACACCAATGGATATGGGATCATCCATCGCCCATCTGTATGGGTCGAGAAGGTATACGCTAGTTTACTCTGGTATATCGATGCCCCGTCTCGATACACCCACGACTAGGGACTTTGAAGGATGTACTTATGGACTACCATGTCCCCACTAGTATGATCCGCATCATAGTCTAGGTAGTCAAGTACACATCCTAAGGGCTTTACCAACATGTAATCAGAGAGACAATCAGTATACACGTTAAGGTAAAGAGTAACCAGATAGCATACTATCATGTCGAGCAAGAAAGTCCTCCCTATATATGTCCCAGCATCCACTACAATATACATCCTATGTATAGTAATGGCCTCTAGGGCATACATATAACTAACACCACCTTTCTCTCTCTCCCTCTCTCTTTCTTTCTTTCTCTCGTTCTCTATCTCTATCTCACCCGCTGATCTCTCTCTCTCCCCCACATACTTCCATATTCATTTCTCCTCACTGTTCACCGCATCCTCTCTCTCTCCTCTCTCACTCCTCTCGATCTTCTCTCTCTCATATTATCTCTCTCTCTCTCCCTATATTTATATATCAACTCCCTCCTTCCTCCTCATTTTCTTTTAAAAATCCCACGAGAACCCATTTCCCCTCGCCTGTCTCGCGTCGTCGCCGTCGTCGCCCATCTCCCAAGCACTCCTCCTCACCTCGCCACCACCTTCATTCCCGTGACATCACCACACCACCCCCTCATCTCCATCCCCGTGCAAACCCACGAACCCAGCAAACCCTACCTTCACACCTCGTCGTTGCCGCACCTCACCGTCGCCAGAGACCCTTCCCTATCACCACTACCTTCTCCTCTCCTTCCTCTTCTCCTTCTCCCATTCTCCGAGCCTGGAACCCGAGCACACACACACCAGAAACCCAAACCTGAGCCCCCCTTCACACCACTACACCGCCGGAGTTGATCGCCGCCGTCGATCTCGTCGTCGCCCCTCGTTCCTTGTCTATGGTACCACCCAGTGAGCCTTGCACTCCTTCTTCCTTCCCTTCTTCTTCTTTCTTTCTTTTCTTTTCTTTCTTGTTGTCTTTGAAGAAAAGTGTTCTCTGTCTTTTGTAGTTCGCCGGAGCCGGACGTGACGTCGACGATCCCGACGACCCAACGAACGTACCTGACTTGTGTGATCACCTTTGTGCGTTGTTTAGAACCGTTCCGTGTACCAGGCGCGCGTCGCGACATTTCGCCGACGTGAGATGTTCCGTACACACCCGTTCTTGATCCTTCTAGGCAAGTTATTCTTGCTACATGCTATTTAAACATTATATACCTATTAAAATATATATCATACCTGTAGTTTAAATCTAGTACCACATGTTTCATTTTATCACGTTTCGATGTTCCATTTGCATCCGCTTATATCATTTTAGTTCTAGATCATGAAAATAATCTTGTTACATAATAGATTACATTACAATGCATCCATACCAATATTTACATCACATTAGTTGTATATCCCACATTACCATTTGATAGTTTTATAATGTTTCGGATACCCATTTGCATCCATAGATCATATTAAGACATAATAATGTGATATTAACATTCCATGTTTGATAAAGTGTATCCTAATTAGTGTTGGAACTATAACTTTAACCCTAATCGATAACCGTGCATCCATATGTTTGAATCTATATCTATTTGCATACCACATCACATTATTCCATTTTATTGTTACATTGGTACCCTATACTTGTTTTTGTGTACCCATGCTTAATACAGTTTAATTATGAACCCCCACGTGATATTTGTGCACCCCCTGACACGACTTGATACACCACTACGTGACACGACTTGATATTATGTACTATTTGACATGTTTGGATCTATATACACTACCTGACTTGACCTGATGTACCACAGCTTGACCTGTTACCTGATCTTGTTACTAATGCCAACAATCTTGACCTGTTGTCCCTACGGACATTTCCTGTTGTCTATTCAGACAAACGTGTACTTGCTTGATCCTGTGTTGGCATTAGCTCCATGTTTACCAATACCTGACTTGAACACATAACTTGGGGTATGGGGAAATCAATGATGAAACCTGACTTGTAACTCGACAGTTCGATACTTATACTGATCAGTCTCACGGGCTAAGCCAGCCCCGGGATGATGCTGCTGACATCATTCGTCGTTACATACTACCTTTTACTGCCTTGCGGCACGTCTCGGATTCAGCACGAGAGTCTTAGACCGTGGTCCCGGGCATGCACGGGATACTACTGAGTTACATCGATGATTCATCAAATTGATTTCAAAGACTTGAGAGTAGTTAACCCAATAGACCAGTCTAGATTACTCACTGCACATTACCCTCACTGTCCTCATTTATATTACTGTTATATCTGTTTTACCGTTTATACTCATACCTGCATGACTTGCTACTCCTTGATGTATTATTGCTTGATATTATGACGCGCTGACGTCTGGGTTTTGCATGGTCCAGATTCTTTACCTTTGCTGCAGGCCGAGCTGGAGCATTTCAGTGAACAGGCCGAGTAGTAAGGACCTGTTATTAGTTTATTTTATTTTCCTTTCAGCATTTCATTCCTGATGTGAGCCCGCATTATGGGACGTGCATTCCAGTTTATTATTGTATTGGATCTTTTGCTTCCGCAATATTTTATTCTTGACTCGTTTATTCTGGCTTATGGACATGTGTTAGATAGTTTATTATTGTTCTTGATATCTCTACAGCCGTAATGTGACTGTGGAGGTATTTTTTCTATCCACAGGTAGCATGGTTGGCTCTGTCACGTGCTTATCTTAGCGTACTCTGGGAAGCGGGGCGTGACATAAGGAAAGAGCCGAGATCCCTTCACCGGGAGTGACCTCTTTAGAGAAACTAGTAGATGCTACAATCCACTCGGTTTTGTTTTTGATTGCCTTTTTAGTTCTTACTTTGCACAGCGGTATTCCTTGTAGAATATCCAGCACCTTATTCGATAAGGAAAGAGCCGAGATTCCTTCACCGGGAGTGACCTCTTTAGCAAAACTAGCAAAAGCCTAAAAAACACTCTTTTTCAAATTCACTTGATTCTACATCGATATCAAGTTCATTACGCAAAAGGTTTTCTTAAAAACCTGTCGTAGCCCTCCGTCATTTCAGATAAGTACTACTTAGTATTCGTGCTACGTTTGTTGACTATGTTAAGGCGTAGTGTGCGGTAGCTAATTAGTGCTTATCTGCTAAAGCATGAGATGCGATTGGATTAGGGTAGACGTGCGACTTTGTTGACTATGTTAAAGGTCGTACGGGTGGGTTTAATTCAATCAGGAAATGATGGGTTGAACATGGCTAGCGCTTATGATTTGTTGACTATGTTAAGGTCATAAGTTACTAGGGGAAAAATATTATCAGGAGTTTCAAGTGTTGAAATTTGCAATGAGATTGCATACCTTCTATGAGATAGTTGGATCCCGATATCCACTGCGAGTAAGAGTTACTCCTGGGAGAGTTTTACACATCACAATTAGCCAATCAAGTAGGTGTCTAGAAAGGAGTTAACGGGGTCATGCCCCTGGGAAAACGAGGTTTATTTTAATTAGGTCCGTGCAAAAGCACAGGGAACCTCCCTCAAAGTTCCGGCACTGGCCTGGCTGAAAGATTGGCGAACTTGTAAGGTGTAATTAATCTCGGCTAGTCTTACCATTTAGGGTTTGAAGGAAGATTTGATAAAAACAATGGGAGCCATCCTGATTAGATAAGATAATAACCAATCTAATCTTGCAAAGAGCGCACGCTAACGCGTTTCCTTCTCTCTCTCTCCAGGCAGCAACCAATGTCACGCCTTAATCAAGATAATAATATGGATGTATTGACCGAACCCGCTTGTTATACTGAGCAGGGGAATGTTGGTTCCGTTCCAACTTATAAGTGTTATAAGTCCGAGCAGGAAATAGGGGAATATCCGGATTACCATGCCACCCAGACGAAGAATAAGTATGTTGATGTATCTTCTTCAGATGTGTTAGTTACCGAGAACCGTTTCTCAGTACACTCTACGTCCTGGGTATTAGATACCGGATCGGGATCCCACATATGCAATTTGTTGCATGGGCTAAGGAAAGGTAGAGAACTGGGAAAATGTGATCATTCTCTAAAAGTAGGGAATGGTGCAAGTGTTGCAGCCAAAGCAGTTGGTGAATATCACGTTGTATTGCTATCTGGGAATACATTGATTCTAAACGATTGTTATTACGTACCCTCTATGATATGAAATTTAATATCAATTTCTTTATTACATAATGAAGGATATAACTTTGTAGTAGAGAATAATGTTATGAATATTTACCTAAATCAAGTGATGATTGGGTTTGGTACGTTATGTAACGGATTATACGTTCTGAATCAAAACACAGTTTTTAACATACAGAACACACACAAGAGGAAAAGTTCAGAAATGAACGAATCCTTCTTGTGGCATTGTAGACTAGGTCATATCAATGCGACACGACTAGCTAAGTTACATAAAGATGGATATTTGAATCCGTTCGAATTTTCATCTTATGAAACTTGTCAGTCATGTCTCAAAGGCAAGATGACCAAAACTCCGTTTAAAGGACACGGAGAAAGAGTTACGGAACTCTTGGGACTGATACATAGTGATGTATGCGGTCCCATGTCTACACATGCCAGGAATGGTTTCTCGTACTTCATTATATTCACTGACGATCTCTCAAGATTCGGTCATGTGTTCCTGTTGAAACACAAGTATGAAGCTTTTGAGAAATTCAAAGAATATAAGCATGAAGTGGAGAATCAAACGGGTAAAAGTATTAAAATCCTTCGATCTGATCGGGGAGGAGAATACTTGAGCACGGAATTCCGTGACTATCTAAAAGAGAATGGGATTCTCTCTCAGCTTACTCCTCCGTATACACCACAGCACAACGGTGTATCGGAGCGGAGGAATCGCACCCTATTGGATATGGTGCGCGCTATGATGAGCACCGCTGAGATACCTATTTCCTTTTGGGGTTATGCGCTTGAGACAACAGCATACCTATTGAATCAAGTTCCATCTAAATCGGTACCTACTACACCATATGAGATATAGAGTGGAAAGAGACCATATCTTAAACGAGTTAAGATATGGGGTTGTCCGGCTTATATCAAAAGGAAAAATCCGGACAAACTCGAGGCACGATCAGTTCTTTGCAAGTTTGTGGGATATCCAAAGAATTCACAAGGATATATCTTCTACCACGCTGAGGAATAAAAGGTGTTTGTTTCTCAATACGCCACCTTTTTGGAAAAGGAATTTCTTGGAAAAGAAATTAGTGGCAAAGAGGTACACAAACTACAACTGATGATTTATTGGAACCAGAGAATTCAGTAGTCTCCAACGAACCACAGCCTCTCCGCAGATCTAGTAGGGTTCCTTATCCACCTGAGAGATACTACGGTTTTCTCATTGATGGTGGGAGCGAGGATTGCATCATGGAAGATGATGACCCAACTAGCTTCGAGCAGGACATCATGAGTGGGGATTCTATGAAATGGCTGGATGCAATGCGATCTGAGATGGAATCCATGTACACCAACAAAGTATGGACTTTGGAAGTTGCTCCCGAAGAGGTAAAACCCATTGGGAGCAAATGGATCTTTAAGAAGAAACTTGGTGTAGATGGAAAAGTTGAGACTTTCAAAGCTAGACTTGTTGCAAAAGGTTTTCGTCAACGACCAAGTCTGGATTATGATGAAACATTTTCTCCAGTGGCTATGCTTAAGTCCATCCGGATCCTACTTGCCATCGCTGCATACCATGAATACGAAATCTGGCAAATGGATGTTAAGACCTCCTTTCTAAATGGTGATTTAGAAGAGAGCGTGTACATGACTCAGCCGGAGGGCTTCGTAGACAGTGGGAGCAGCAGAAAGGTGTGCAAGCTGCTTAAATCAATCTATGGGTTGAAGCAGGCATCGCGGAGTTGGAACATCTGTTTTGATGAGGTAGTCAAAGAGTTTGACTTCATCAAAAACGTAGATGAACCTTGTATATACAAGAAGGTTGCAGAGAGTAAGGTCATCTTCCTCGTATTGTACGTGGATGAAATACTCTTGATAGGAAATGATGTTCCTATGCTGCACTCGGTCAAGCTCTTCTTATCACAAAGATTCTCAATGAAAGATCTAGGTGATGCCTTCTACATCTTGGGGATTAAGATCTAGAGAGATAGATCTAAACAGATACTGGAATTGTCCCAATCCAGGTACATTGACAACGTACTAAAGAGGTTTAGTATGGAAGATTCTAAGCGTGGGAATATACCCACGATCTCAGGACTCACTCTCTCCAAAAAGATGTCTCCCAAGACTGATTTGGAGAGAGCTCGCACGCAAGGGATATCCTATGTTTCGGCAGTAGACTCTATCATGTACGCGATGTTATTTACCAGACCCAATGTAGCGTACTCACTAGTGTAGTGAGTAAGTATCAAGCAGATCCAGGAGAGAATCACTGGACAGCTGTGAAGAACATTCTCAAGTACTTGAGAAGGACTGAAGAGATGTTCTTGGTGTACGGTAACGGTGAACTCCAAGTGGAGTCCTTTACCGACTCGAGCTTCTAGAGTGATAAGGACGACAATAAGTCGGTCTCGGGTTTTGTCTTTACCCTCATTGGAAGGGCGGTGTGTTGGAAGAGTTCCAAGCAAGACACAGTTGCAGACTCGACGATGGAGGCTGAATACATCACTGCCAACAATGCTGCCAAAGAAGCTATCTGGATGAAGAAGTTCATTGCTGAGCTTGGTGTGGTTCCATCCATTGAGCATCCAATACCTGTGTATTGTGATAACAATGGAGCGGTGGCTTTGGCCAAGGAACCTAGGTCCCATTAGAGATCCAGACATATTCTGAAGCGGTATCACCTGATCCGGGAGATAGTTGATCGCCGGAAGATCAAGGTCAGGAGAGTTGACACGAAGGATAACGTAGCGGATCCACTCACAAAAGCCCTCCCCCAGATACAATTTGAGAGACTTTTTGGGATGTTGGGTATGAGATACTACAACACATGGCCTTAGTGCAAGTGGGAGATTGTTAGTTATATGTATGCCCTAGAGGCCATTATTGTACATATAATGTATATTATAGTGGATGCTTGGACATATATAGAGAGGACTTTTTTGCTCGACATAATAGTATGCTATCTGGTTGTTCTTTGTCTTAACATGTAGACTTGTATTGTGATACTGTCTTGCTCTCACATGTTGATAAAGCCCTTAGGATATGTACTTGACTACTAGGACTATGATAGAGATCATACTAGTGGGGCAAGGGTAGTTCACAAGTACATCCTTTAATTGTTCCTAGTCGAGGGAATATCGAAACAGGGCATTGATATTCCAGAGTAGACTAGCGTATACGCTTCTTGACCCATATGATGGGCGATGGATGATCCCACATCCATTGGTGTTTGACATCAAAGATGGTATACGGGTGCTCGTGGAGAGTGGGTACACTGAACAGGACGCGCCGAGGACTCCTATGTGGTAGTATACCTATCGTCAGATAGAAGTCCTCTGGTGACACTGGTACAGGTTAGTCTGTAGACCTGAGATCGTCATAGAGTCTTGTGCAGCTCCCACTGTTCTTTGATTTCCTCCCTACCACGCTCAAAGGAGACGTGCAAACAGGTGGATTTTGGGTACAGTCCCGAGTCGCATGGAGGCAATGAGCGATAGGAGGGTTTTCGTCTCTCCCGGTATTGGGGGTTGATGTTGCGCTATGCTCGATTGGCTATTACTGGAAGTCCCTGGCCAGGGCTGCTGCCGGGATTTACTGATAAGTGTTATTAGTAGTTTCTCGAACCGTTATAGGCCAGACATCGGCATGACTTATCACATTACTGGGGTCTGACAATTTCCACCCCTAAATATGATATGCGACATATCAGACGAAGAGACCGGACTGTACGTTAGTGTTACTGATAGGCTTCATGGAGACTGTGGACAGGCTTTCTTGTTGATCTTCATATCGCTCAATACCCGGGTAGCCGTTACGTCCAGCTAGTACCGCCGACGGCTTGTAGGTGACTGATGCGATCATCACCTACTGTTGGCGTATTGACGAGTCTTTAGAGTCCCACACAGAAGTTCCCTGGTTCAGGAGAAACTAAGTAGGACACATATGTGATATGTGTGTGGGCATGATTAAATACGAGTATGTGATACCGTATTGTAATCTCGCAGTCATAGTGTTGATTCGATAATGTGATATACAGATAAATGATATTAGTCGGTCATATGTGATATAACCGGATTATTAGATCAAGTATTGATTTAATAATGTGATATATATTATATGTGATATAATTATATCTTAACTAATATCATTAGCTCACTAATTATTCTTCATTGTGTATATATTAATATATATGATATATATATATATATATATATATATATATATATAATGAAGCATGGCATTTAAATTTCTATTTTGTGAAAATAGAAATGAGGTGGAAAGTGAAAGCATGGTTGCAAGCATGGGATTTACTTTTTTTTATTCATCTTGACTCACTATTCAAGTATGGTTGCAATTTTATATTGCATAATTCCATGCTTGAATGAGTGAGGAGTCAAGAGTTGCCATTCATTCTAGCTCATTCTCAAGATTTAGCCAATTTTCTTGAGTTGCTCCCATGGTTGCTCTCTAGCTTCTTCTTCCTCCTCATGTCATGGTTCAAGGTTCAACCCTCACATTTAATGTGAATCATGAAGCTTGAACACAAACTTGTGAGCTCTTAACATCCCCTACTTCACCATCCTACACTTGACTAGCGATCAAGTGTAGCGTGTTTCATACGCTAAAGAGTTTAGTGTAAAGGTAGCTTGAGTTGGAGGGACTTCGTGTGGATCATCTTCGGCACGGAGGTCATCGGAGGAAGCTCGTTCAAAGTCTCAAGAGAAGCCTAGTGGTGTCGCGGGACTACTACACGGAGCAAGTGAAGAGAATGACCGGTCTACAAAGGTTGTATTCTTGTTCTCTAGATGTAAAGTAGTTTACATTTGGTATTGTCTAAATCTCTAGTTAAAGATTCTAGGATTAGGGTTGTTTAGCATGACGATTTTTTGAAAATGGCATGGACGATGCCTCCGGAAACCTTGCTGTCGTGCTAAGGAACCCTACAAAGATGATCAACTATATTGAAGAGCTCGCGGACCTTAGGACCACATTAGAGAACGAGTTTTATACATACTTGATTCTACAGCCCCTTCCCTCTACCTATTCCCAGTTTATATCGAATTTCAATATTCAAAGAAAAGAAGTTGCACTTTCATAACTCCTCAACATGTTGAGGAGTGCAGAGGGCACCCTAAAGAAAACCAGGGAGACACCTGCTCTGTTTATTAAGGAATCTTCTTCCTTTACATCCAAGACGAAAGCCAAGGGAAGAAGAAGAAGGCCCCCACCAAGACGAAAGCCAAGGGAAGAAGAAGAAGGCCCCCACCAAGACGAAAGGTGGTGTCAATAAGGTAGAGGGAAAGGGCAAAGCAAAAGTTTTAGGGCCGACTGTAGGGAAAGATGAATGTTTCTGTTGTCACAAGAAAGTCCATTGGAAGAAGGACTACAGGGCTTGGAAAGCCAGAAATCAAGATTCAAAGCAAGTTGTTTCTTCGACTTTAAGTGTGTTTATGATTGAAAACTGTTTTTCAATCAACTCTACTTCCTGGGTATTGGATACCAGTTCAGGATCTCATATCTGTAATTCATTGCAGGCACAGAGAGGCCATAGAGTTATAAAGGCAGGTGATATGACCCTCAAGGTTGCTAACGGAGCGAGCATTGATCCAGTTTCCGTAGGGGAATATCACCTAGGATTGACAAGTGGACACATTTTGGTTTTGCGTAACAGTTTTTGTGTACCTAATTTGACATGTAATATCATCTCTGTATCTTTACTATCTAAAGAAGGTTTTGATTTTACATTTGTAAACGATGTAGTAATCGTTTGATTGGGTCAGGTACACCAGACAACGGTATATACGTATTAAACCAAACACAAGGTTTTCAATGTCCAGAATACACTCAAAAGAAAGTCTCCAGAATTAAATCAAGCTTTCTTATGGTATTGTAGACTAGGTCACATCAATCAAACACGATTGACGAAGTTACATAGAGAGGGATATTTGTATCCGTTTGAATATCTGTCTTATACAACCTGTCAATCATGTCTCAATAGAAAGATGACAAAGACTCCATTCACTGGACACGGAGTAAGAGCCACCGAGCTCTTGGGACTCATACACAGCGACGTGTGTGGTCCAATGTCTACACATGTAAGAAGTGGTTATTCTTACTTCATTACTTTTACGGATGATTTCTCAAGGTATGTACATGTATTCTTAATGAAACATAAATCCAAGGCCTTTGAGAAATTCCAGGAATACGAGAATGAAGTGGAAAAACAAACAGGCAAAAGTATCAAGATACTTCGATCTGATCGAGGTGGTTAATACTTAAGTGACGAGTTCTTGGATTATTTAAAAGAGAATGGAATTCTCTCTCAGCTTACTCCTTCATACACACCTCAACACAACGGTGTATCGGAAAGGCGGAACCAAACCTTATTGGATATGGTATATTCCATGATGAGTAACGCTAAGTTACCACGATCCTTCTGGGGTTATGCACTAGAATCAGCTGCATATCTTTTGAACAAAGTTCCTACTAAGTCAGTGCCTACCACACCATATGAAATGTGGAGTGGGAAGAAACCCTATCTTAAGTATCTAAAGATATGCGGATGTCTGGCTTTTGTTAAAAAGCAGCATGTGGACAAGCTCGAGGCACGATCAGTACTGTGTAAGTTTGTGGGATACCCAAAAAATTCCAGGGGGTATCTGTTCTGTTACGCAGAGGAACAAAAGGTTTTGTTTCTCGGCATGCCCACTTTCTGGAGACTCAATTTCTTGAAAAAGAAATAAGTGGGAGCGCAATAGAACTGGAAGAAATTCTAGAACCACAAACTATTACTGAAAGCATGGTGGAACCAGAGGTTTCAGAAGAACCGGACATCCCTACGCCACACTGTAGATCTAGTAGGCAGTCTCATCCGTCCGAGAGATACTACGGTTTTCTCATAGACGGGGATAGAGAGGATTGCATCATCAATGATGATGAGCCAACTAGTTTCCAGCAGGCCATTACGAACAGAGACTCAGTGAAGTGGCCGGAAGCAATGCGGACCGAAATGGAATCCATGTACACTAACAAAGTTTGGACTTTGGACATTGCACCACAAGAGATAAAACCCGTAGGCTGCAAATGGATCTTCAGAAAGAAAATTGGTGCAGATGGACATGTTGAAACCTATAAGGCTATACTTGTAGTAAAAGGTTTTCGTCAAAAACCTGATTTGGACTATGATGAAACCTTTTTTCCAGTGGCTATGCTTAAATCCATTCGGATCCTACTTTCCATTGTTGCCTTCCATGACTATGAAATTTGGCAGATGGATGTAAAAACCGCTTTTCTGAATGGAAATTTGGAAGAGTGTGTTTATATTGTTCGGCCAGAGGGTTTCACAGAGAGTGGGAGCAGCGGAAGAGTGTGCAAGTTGCTTAAATCCATTTATGGATTAAAGCAGGTATCGCGGAGTTAGAATATCTGCTTTGATGAGACGGTCAAAGAATTTGACTTTATCAAAAATCTAGATGAACCATGCATTTATAGTAAGATTGTAGCAAGAACTGTGGTATTGCTCGTCTTGTACGTGGATGACATTCTCCTGATAGGAAATAACATTCCTATGCTACAATCAGTCAAAGGATTCTTGTCATAGAAGTTCTCTATGAAAGACCTGGGTGATGCCTCATACATTCTGAGGATCCAGATCTATCGTGATAGATCTAAGAGGATGTTGGGACTTTCACAGTCCATGTACATCGACACCATACTGAAAAGATTTAGTATGGAAGATTCCTACCGCGGTAATCTACCGGCTTGTCATGGGATCACCCTCTCCAAAGAGATGTCTCCCAAGACTGATTTGGAAAGGGATCGCATGAGTATTATACCCTACGCTTCTGCGGTAGGATCTATAATGCATGCGATGTTATGTACCAGACCAGATATTGCTTACGCACTGAGCGTGGTAAGCATGTATCAGTCAAACCATGGGGAGAAGCACTGGATAGCAGTAAAGAACATTCTCAAGTACCTAAGAAGGACTAAGGAGATGTTCTTGGTGTACGGCAGTAAAGACCTCCAGATCAAGGCATTAGCTGACTCCAGCTTCCAGAGTGACAAGGACGACTCTAAATCCATGTCGGGTTATGTCTTCACCCTCAATGGAGGGGCGATCTGTTGGAAGATCTCCAAATAGCATACCGTTGCTGACGCAACGAAGGAGGCAGAGTATATCGCTGCATGTGATGCCGCGAAAGAAGCAGTCTGGATGAAGAAGTTCATTACAGAACTTCAGGTGGTTCCGTCCATTGTTGATCTAATACCTTTATATTGTGACAACAACGGGGCTATAGCTTAGCGAAGGAACCACGGTCCCATCAGAAGTCCAGACATATCTTGAGGTGGTATCACCTGATCAGGGAGATCGTGGATCGCCGAGAGATCGAGGTGTGAAGAGTAGAGACGGAGAACAATACTGCAGATCCACTCATAAAGACCATCCCTCAGACGCAGTTCGAGAGGCTATTCGAGATGTTAGGTCTGCGATATGCCAATACATGGCCTTAGTGCAAGTGAGAGATTGTTAGTGATATATGCCCTAGAGGCCATTATTGTATAGTACTAGATTGTATATTACATTTTGGAAGCTTAGGATTTACACAGATATAATAACAGTCTTGCTCAACATGATAGTATTGCAGGGTTCCCTAGGGTCGCCGCTGGGTTTCGGGAGGCATCGACCATACCGTTTTAAAAAATTTGGCACGCTAAAGAACCCTAACCTAGAATCTTAACTAGAGAATTAGACGAAACTAGAATGTAAATATCTTTACATCTAAGTGAACAAGGAATAGGACCTTTGTAGACCGGTCCTTCACTTCAATAGCTCCGTGTAATAGTCCCTTCGCTCCAAGTAGTGAACTTCCGGACTCAAGAAAGGCTCCACAAGATGAAAGGAACAAGCTTGCTTGAAGTTTTCGAGGCCGAAAATGATCTACGTCGAGGAGACACCAACTCAAGCTACCTCTTCACTAATATGGAATTAGTGAAGCAAACACCCTAAACTAAATGGCTAATCTAGTAGAGGATGATGAAGTAGGAATTTTGCTTACTTTAGAAATATTTTTCCCACTAAGTTTCTTCACCTCCCCAAAAGCTAGAGAGCTTGAGGAAGGAGATGAAGAAAAGCAACCATGGAAAAAGTCTAGTATAGAATGGCAACCATGGGTGAGTTAATATCATATACTAACCCTTGTAGAGACTAAACCATGGCTAATCAGAATGGTTGGGTTAATAAATATCTCAAGTAAAATAAAACTAGTGGACTAGGTCAATGGTTCTACAAGCTTCCACTAAGCTTAACCATGTGACTAATTTCCAACTAATTTGATTTACTTTAAATAAATAAAACCTTACATTATTATAAGCATGGTGTGAGTCTCATACACCCATGTAGCATGTTGCAACATGCATGACACAATAATATATATCACATATATATTAAGTGCACACATAAGTGAGAAAAAGAAATGCTAAGTGAGCTAATATTAGTTAATGTAAATCAATATATCAAATATATAATTATACATTAAATTATTAAATCAATACTTGATTTAATAATCCGGCTATATCACATATAACCGACTAATATCATATATAACAACTTATCGAATCAACACTTGATTCGATAACCCGGCTATATCACATATAACCGACCGATATCACATATCGCGAGAATAAAATACGGTATCACATACTCGTATTAATCTCAGTCCCGCACATATCACATATGTGCTCCTACTTTGTTTCGCCTGAGCCAGGAAACCTCTGTGTAGGACTCTAAAGACTCGTCAATACGCCGGCAGTAGGTGGTGATCATATCAGTCACCCACAAGCCGCAAGAGGTCTACTAAACGTAATGGTCACCCGGGTATTGAGCGATCAGAAGATCAACAAGCAAGCCTACTCATACTCCTGCGAATCCAATAAGTAACACTACCGTACAGTCCGGTCTCTTCGTCTGATATGTCGCATATCTCAGCCTGGGGGTGGTAAACGTCAGACCCCAATAGCCTGATAAGTCATGTCGATGTGAGTCCCATAACGGTTCAAGAAACTACTGATAACACTTACCAGTAAATCTCAGCAATCCTGGCCAGGTATTTCCTGTTATGGCCAATCGAGCATAGCGCAATATCAACCCTCAATACCTGTTGAGACGAAATCCCCTCCTATCGCTCATTGCCTCCATGTGACTCAGGACTGTACCCAAAAACCACCGTTTTGCACGATCTCTTGAACGTGGTAAGGTGGAAATCAAAGCACAGTGGGAATCACACAAGACTCTATGACGATCTCGGGTTGACAGACTAACCTGTACCAGTGTCACCAGAGAACTGCTACTGACGATAAGTTTAATACCATATAGGAGTTCTCGGCGAGTCCGTCTAGTGTGCCCAGTCTCCACTGAGCACATGTATACTATCTCTGATGTCAAACACCAATGGATATGGGATCATCCATCGCCCATCATATGGGTCGAGAAGCGTATACGCTAGTCTACTCTGGAATATCGATGTCCCGTCTCGATACTCCCACGACTAGGAACAATTGAAGGATGTACTTACCGACTACCTCTGCCCCACTAGTACGATCTGCATCATAATCCTGGTAGTCAAGTACTCATCCTAAGGTCTTTATCAACATGTAATAGAGAGACAATAAGTGTACATGTTAAGATAAAGAGCAACCAGATAGCATACTATCATGTCGAGCAAGAAAGTCCTCCCTATATATGTCAAAGCATCCACTATAATATACATCACATGTATAATAATGGCCTCTAGGACATACATATAACTAACAGGTATGCTATCTGGTTTGATTCTATCTTAACATGTGTATATATTTCTTTTAACGTATTGCTAATACATATTGATAGAGCTCTTAGGATCTTTGCTTGACTACTAGCGTTGTGATTGCAGTCACAATCGTGGGAGCTGGGTAGTCTATAAGCACATCCTTAAACTTGTCCTTAGTCGTAGGATTATCGAGACTGGGCATCGATACTCCAGAGTAGACTAGCGTATACGCTTTTTATCCCCGTCAGAAGAGGTGGCCTGTCCTGCAGCCATTGGTATACGGTACTAAAGATAGTATACAAGTGCTCATTGGGTTATGAGTTACACTGGACGGACTCGCAGGGAACTGCAGGTTGGTATTATACCTATCATTAGTTAGCAGTTCCCCGGTGAAATGAGTACAGATTAGTTCGTGGACTTGACATCACTATTCGTCTCGAGTGTGTCCCCACTGTACTTAGATTACTACCCTACCATGGCTCAAATGAGTCATGCAAATAGGTAGTAGTTAGGTGTAGTCCCGAAGCACTTGGAGGCAGTAAGAGATAGAAGGATTCGTCTCGGTATTGGGATTTAATATTGCGCTGTGTACGGTTGGCCAATACACAAATTCCCTGGCTAGGGCAAGTGAGATTTACTGGTAGGTACACCAGTAGTTTCTCAGGGTGTATTTGGGTTCCACATCGAGACGACTTATTGCGCTATTAGGGGTCTGACGTTTACCACCCCTTAGACCCAATATGCAATACTCTTAGACGAACAAACCTGACTGTACGGAGAATGTCACCTATAGGCACGGTAGGGTTTTCAGACGATTTATCGTGTCGATCTTCCCTTCGACAGATACCTGGGTAGCTGTTACATATAGCTAGTGCCACTGCTGTGCTTGTGGTTAAATCCACTGTCAGTGTATTGTCGAGTCTTTAGAGTCCCACACAGAGGGTTTCCCGGTTCAGGCGAAACAGTGTAGTTTGCGTATGGTTTTACGCAGGGGTGTTCGATTGAACACGTGCATTTATGCACGTGCTTTAATCGAACGATTTAGTAGTACTAGCAGGTTTGAAAGACAGCCAGTTTTGATACTAGTATTATATTGCTCTCTTTTGGGTATTTGTGTTTTTAACACGAATACGGTATTTATACGAATACGCGTATTTGTATAAATACGGGTATTTGTGTTTTGATACAAATACATGTATTTCTTTCTAAATATGAATACGCGTATTTTGTATTTTCGGTACAAATACGGTATTCGTATTTTGGTAGAAATACGATATACGTATTTATTATAAATACGGGTTTTGGTATACTTGATTATACACATGCTAGTATTTGTATGTGTATGTATATCATCGTAAGGTTTCCATACACACTCTCTTTCTTTTATTCATCATTTAACATGGAAGTGTGTGGGCTTGTGACTCACCCTAGTGAGTCACCAAGCCCACCCACTTCTTTTGTTTGTGATGAATAGATAAGTGAGATATTTTGAGAGGATGGTTCAGTTTTACACTTGAGGAAAATTCTCTAGTTGCCACCATCTTCATCTTCTTCCTCAATTCTCTTTCTTGAGTTGTGAGGATTAAAAGAGAGCATTTGTTTTCACAAACTAGACCACTCTAAGCATCTTGTCTTAGCAAGGCTCGATCTTTAGTTGCTTTCGACGAAGCTATCGCTTGAATCGGCATCCTCGGGTGGACCGTCTTTGACATGGAAGATCGGCTTCGAGAGCTCATACCATCAACCCAAGGAGCTTGAGGAGTCAACTTTCAAGACCCGAAGGACCGTCTACAAAGGTAGTAATTTCAACCGAGTTGTTAAAACTCTAGTTAGGGTTTGTTCAGTTTAGTGTTTGGGCTTAAATCCTGGGATTTAGTGTTATGTGCTCAAGATTTTTAAAGTTTTTGATTCTGCATAGCCGTAGTTGACACGGCAAGGAGCACATATACAGTTACAGCCTGTCCCACAGCCATTGGTATACGGTACCAGAGATAGTATACAGGTGCTCATTAGGTTATGAGTTACACTGGACAGACTCGATGGGAACTGCTGGTTGGTATTATACCTATCGTCAGTTAGCAGTTCCCGGGTTATGAGTATACAGGTGCTTGTTAGGTTATGAAATTTCTGATTTCAATCACCTGGGCTCGTAGAGCATATCGAGTGCGTCACATAGGCGAAAAATCAAATCGTTCCGGCGGTAACTCGTAATTTCTTGTAGCTTGGAATTTCGCGATCCGAAACCCGTTCAAATTTTCGATTTTGAATCACCTTGGCTTGTATAGCATCTCGAGTGCTTCGCGTAGAGGAAAAATTGATACGTTCCGGGGTTACCAAATTTTATCGAGAAGGAATGGCAGACTCGTAATTTCTCGTTGCTTGGAATTTCACATTCCAAAACACGTTCAAAATTTCGATTTTGAATCACTTGGGCCCATTGAGCATATCGAGTGCATCACGTAGGTGAAAAATCGACATGTCCCGGTGTTACCACATTCTATCGTGCAGGAATGGCTGACTCATAATTTCTTATTGCTTGGAATTTCTCGATCCAAAACACGAAAAATGTTCGATTTTGAATCACCTGGACTCGTAGAGAATCTCGAGTGCATCATGTCGGTGAAAAATCGTTGCGATCCGGCATTACCCAATTTTATCGTGAAGGAATGGCACATTCGTAATTTCTTGTTACTTCGAATTTCGCGATAAGAAATACGTTCAAATTTTATATTTTGAATCACTTGGGCTCATAGAGCATCTCGAGTGCGAAAGAGAAAAATCGAATCATTTCTGCGATACCAAATTTTATCGTGCAGAAATGGCAGACTCGTACTTTCTTGTTGCCTGGAATTTCGTGATACAGAACACGTTCAAATTTTCGAATTTGAATCATTTGGGCTCGTAGAGGATCTCGAGTGCATCACGTAGGCGAAAAACGGAAGAGTTCTGGCGATAGCAAATTTTATCGTGTGGGAAGGGCAGATTCGTAATTTCTTGTTGCTTGGAATTTCGCGATCCAAAACAAGTTCGAATTTTCGATTTTGAATCACTTCGGCTCTTTAAGCATCTTGAGTGCGTCACGTAGGGGAAAAATCAAAGCGTTCCGGCGGTACCTAATTTTAATGTGTAAGAATGGCAGACTCGTAATTTAAAATTTGACGCGATCCAAAACAATTTCAAATTTTCGAGTTTGAATCAGATGGCGAAAAATTGAAGCGTTCCGGCAATACCAAATTTTATCGTGTAGGAATGGCAGACACATAATTTCTTGTTTCTTGGAATTTCGCGATCCGAAACATGTTCAAATTCTCGATTTTAAATCATGTGGGCTCGTAGAGCTTCTTGAATGCGTCACGTAGGCGAAAAATGGTCGACTCGTAATTTCTTGTTACTTGGTCGAAAACACGTTCAAATTTTCGGTTATGAATCATTTGGGATCATAGAGAATCTCGAGAGCGTCACGTAGGCGAAAAATCGTAGTTTTCCGGCGATACTAAATTTTATCGTCTAGGAATGGCAGACTCGTAATTTCTTCTTGCTTCGAATTTCACGATCCGAAACATGTTGAAATTTCCGATTTTCAATCACCTGGGCTCGTATAGCATCTCGAGTGCGTCATGTAGGCGAAAAATCGAAGCATTCCGGTGATAACTCATAATTTCTTATTGCTTGGAATTTCGCGATCCAAAACCCGTTCAAATTTTCAATTTTGAATCACCGGGGCTCGTAGAGCATCTCAAGTGCGTCGTGTATGTGAAAAATCAATGTATTACGACGTTGCCAAATTTTATCATGCAGGAATCGCAGATTCGTAATTTCTTGTTACTTAGAATTTCGCGATCCGATACATGTTCAAATTTTCGATTTTGAATCGCTTGGGCTCATAGAGCATCTCGAGTATGTCACGTAGGTGAAAAGTCGATGCGTTCCGGCGTTACCAAATTTTATCGTGCAGGAATGGCAGACACGTAATTTCTTGTTGCTTGGAATTTTGTGATCCGAAGCACGTTCAAATTTTCAATTTTGAATCTCCTGGGCTTGTAGAGCATCTCGAGTGCGTCACGTAGGTGAAAAGTTGATGAGTTCCGGCGTTACCAAATTTTATCAAACAGGAATGGCAGCCCCGTAATTTCTTTTTTCTTTGAATTTCGCTATCCGAAACATGTTCAAATTTTCGATTTTGAATCAATTGGGCTCGTAGAGAATCTCGAGAGCGTGATATAGGCGAAAAATCGATACGTTCCGAGGTTACCAAATTTTATCGTGTAGAAATGGCAGACTCGTAATTTCTTGTTTCTTAGAATTTCGAGATCTGAAATACGTTCAAATTTTCGATTTTGAATCACTTGGGCTCATAGAGCATCTCGAGTGCGTCACGGATGTGAAAAATCTATGCGTTACGGCGTTACCAAAATTTATCATGCAGGAATCGCAGATTCGTAATTTCTCTTGCTTGGAATTTCGCGATCCGAAACACGTTCAAATTTTCGATTTTGGATCACTTGGGCTGGTAGAGCATCTCGAGTACATGAAAAATCGATGCGTTCCGGCGTTACCAAATTTTATCATGCAGAAATGGTAGACTCGTAATTTCTTGTTACTTGGAATTTCGCAATCCAAAACACGATCAAATTTTCAATTTTGAATCCCCTGGGCTCATGGAGCATCTCGAGTGCATCACGTAACTAAAAAATCGTTGCGTTCTGGGGTTACCAAATTTTATCGTGCAGGAATGGCAGACTCAAAATTTCTTGTTGCTTGGAATTTCGCGATCCGAAACCCGTTCAAATTCCGATTTTGAATCACCTGGGCTCGTAAAGCATCTCGAGTGTGTCTCGAAGGCGAAAAATCGAAGCTGTCCGGCGATACCAAATTTTATCGAGCATGAATGACATACTCGAAATTTCATGTTGCTTGGAATTTCGCGATCCGAAACACATTCAAATTTTAGATTTTAAATCACCTGGGATCGTAGATAATCTCGAGTGCATCACGTAGGAGAAAAATCGATGCGTTCTGAAGTGAGCAAAATTTATCATGCAGGAATGGCTGACTCGTAATTTCTTTTTGGTTGGAATTTCGCTATCCGAAACACGTTCTAATTTCCGATTTTGAATCACTTGGGCTCGTAGAGCATATTGAGTGCATGACGTAGGCGAAAAATCGAAGCGTTCTGGCGATACCAAATTTTATTGTCCAGGAATGGTAGACTCGTAATTTCTTCTCGCTTGGAATTTCGCGATCCGAAACACATTCAATTTTTTATTTTGAGTCACCTGGGCTCGTAGAGTATCTCATGTGCATCATTGTAGGCGAAAAACCGAAGAGTTCTGGTGATACAAAATTTTATCGTGCAAGAATGGCAGATTCGTAATTTCTTGTTTCTTAGAATTTCGCGATCAAAAACACATTCAAATTTTCGATTTTGAATCACTTCGGTTCGTAGAGCATCTCAAGTCCATCACGTAGGCAAAAAATCGAAGCGTTCCGGCCATACCAAATTTTATTGTGTAGGAATTGCACACTCGTAATTTCTTGTTGCTTAAAATTTTGCGATCCGAAACACGGTGAAATTTTCGATTTGGAATCACTTGGCCTCATAGAAAATCTCGAGTGCGTCACATAGGCAAAAAATCGAAGCGTTCCGGTGATACAAAATGTTATCGTGCACGAATGGCAGACTCGTAATTTCTTGTTGCTTGGAATTTCGCTATCCGAAATACTTTCAAATTTTGGATTTTGAATTACTTAGGCTCGTAGAGCTTCTCGAGTGGGTCACGTAGGCGAAAAATCGAAGTGTTCAGGCGATACCAAATTTTATTGTGCAAGAATGGCAAACTCGTAATTTCTTGCTGCATGGAATTTGGCGACTCGAAACATGTTCAAATTTTGATTTTGAATCACTTGGGCTCGTAGAGCATCTCGAGTGTGTCACGTAGGTGAAAATTTGATTTGTCCCGGCGTGACCAAATTTTAAGACTCGTAATTTCTTATTGCTTGGAATTTCGTGAACCGAAACATGTTGAAAATTTCAATTTTGCATCACTTTGGCTCGTAGAGCATCTCGAGTGCGTCACATAGGTGAAAAATCGATGCGTTCGGGGGTTACCAATTTTTATCGAGCATGAATGCCAGACTCGTAATTTCCTGTTCCTTGGAATTTCGCGATCCGAAACACGTTCAAATTTTCGATTTTGAATCACCTGGGCTTGTATAGAATCTCAGTGTGTTACATTGGGGGAACAAACGATGTGTTCCGGGATTACCAAATTTTATCGTGTAGGAATGGTAGACTCGTAATTTCTTGCTCTGTGGAATTTTGCGATCTGAAACATGTTAAAATTTTTGATATTGAATCATGTGGGCTCGTTGAGCATCTAGAGTGCGTCACATAGGCAAAAAATCGATGCGTTCTGGGGTTACCTAATTTTACTGTGCAGGAATGGCAGACACGTAATTTCTTGTTGCATGGAATTTTGCGATCTGAAACACGTTCAAATTTTCGATTTTGAATCATTTGGGCTTGTAGTGCATCTCGAGTGATTTACGTAGGTGAAAAATCGATGCGTTCCAGGGTTACCAAATTTTATATTACAGGATTGGCAGATTCGTAATTTCTTGTTGCCTGGAATTTCGCGATCCGAAACATGTTCAAATTTTCGATTTTAAATCACTTGGGCTCGTAGAGCATCTCGAGTGCGTCATATAGGTGAAAAATTGATTCATTACGGGGTGACCAAATTTTAGCGTGCAGGAAAGACAGAGATGTAATTTCTTATTGCTTGGAATTTCGCGATCCGAAATACGTTCAAATTTTCTATTTTGAATCATCTGGGCTCGTAGAGCATAACAAGTGCGTCACGTAGAGGGAAAATCGATGTGTTCCGGGGTTACATATTTTATCGTGTAGGACTCGTAATTTCTTGTTGCTTGAAATTTCGCTATCCGAAACACGCTCAAATTTTCGATTTTGAATCACTTTTTCTTGTAGAGCATCTTGATTGCGTCAAGTTGGTGAAAAATAGATGCGTCTCAGTGTTACCAAATTTTAACATGCAGGAATGGCAGACTCGTAATTTATTGATGCTTGGAATTTCGTGATCCGAAACACGTTCAAATTTTCAATTTTTAATTACCTGGGCTCACAGAGCATCTCGAAAGCGTCACGTAAGCGAAAAATTGAAGCGTTCCGGCGATACCAAATTTTATCGTGCAAGAATGGAAGACTCGTAATTTCTTGCAGCTAGAATTTTCGTGATCCGTAGCACGTTCAAATTTTCGATTTAGAATCACTTGAGCTCGTAGAGCATCTTGAGTGCGTCACGTAGGTGAAAAATCGATGCGTCCTAGCGTTACCAAATTTTGTCATGCAGAAATGCCAGACTCTTAATTTCTTGTTACTTGGAATTTCGCGATCCGAAACACGTTTAAATTTTCGATTTTGAATCACTTTGGCTCGTAGAGCATCTCGAGTGCGTCACGTATGTGAAAAATCGATGCGTCCTAGCGTTACCAAATTTTGTCTTGCAGAAATGCCAGACTCTTAATTTCTTGTTACTTGGAATTTCGCGATCCGAAACACGTTCAAATTTTCGATTTTGAATCACTTTGGTTCGTTGAACATCTCGAGTGCGTCTCGTAGGTGAAAAATTGATGTATTCTGACGTTACCAAATTTTATCGTGCAGGAATGGGAGACTTGTTATTTCTTTTTGCTTGGAATTTTGCGATCCGAAACATGTTCAAATTTTCGATTTTGAATCACCTGGGATCGTAGAGCGTCTCGAATGCGTCACGTGGGGGGAAAATTGATGCGTTCCGGGGTTACTAAATTTTATCGTGTAGGAATGACAGACTCGTATTTCTTGGAATTTCGCGATCCGAAACACATTCAAATTTTAGATTTTTAATCACTTGGGATCGTAGATAATCTTGAGTGCATCACGTAGGAGAAAAATTGATGTGTTCCGACATTAGCAAATTTTATTGTGCAGGAATAGCTGACTCGTAATCTCTTGTTGCTTGGAATTTCATGATCCGAAACACGTTCAAATTTTCGATTTTGAATCATTTTGGGCTCGTAGAGCATCTCGAGTGCGTCACGTAGGTGAAAAATCGATGAGTCCTAACGTTGCCAAATTTTATCATGCAGGAATGCCAGACTGTAATTTCTTATTGCTTGGAATTTCGCGATCCGAAACAGGTTTAAATTTTCGATTTTGAATCACTTTGGCTCGTAGATCTCGAGTGCGTCACGTTGGTGAAAAATCGATGCGTTATGACGTGACCAAATTTTATCGTGCAGGAATGGTAGACTCGTAATTTCTTGTTGCTTGGAATTTCGTGTCGCGAAACACGTTCAAATTTTTGATTTTGAATCACTTTGGCTCATTGATCATCTCGAGTGAGTCACGTATGTGAAAAATCGATGTATTCCGACGTTACCAAATTTTATTGTGCAGGAATGGGAGACTCATTATTTCTTTTTTCTTGGAATTTTGAGATCCGAAACACGTTCAAATTTTCGATTTTGAATCGCCTGGATTGTGGAGCGTCTCGAGTGCATCACATAGGGGGAAAACGATGCGTTCCGGGGTTACTAAATTTTATCATGTAGTAATGGCAGACTCGTAATTTCTTGTTGCTTGAAATTTCATAATCCGAAACACGCTCAAATTTTCGATTCTGAATCACATGGGCTTGTAGAACATATCGATTGCGTCACGTTGGTGAAAATAGTTGCGTCTCGGTGTTACCAAATTTTATCGTGCAGGAATGGCTGACTCGTAATTTCTTGATGCTTGGAATTTCGCGATCCGAAACACGTTCAAATTTTCGATTTTGAATCACCCGGGATCACAGAGCATCTCGAAAGCGTCACCTAGGTGAAAAATTGAAGCGTTCTGGCGAAACCAAATTTTATCGTGCAGGAACGCAGACTCGTAATTTCTTGCTGCTTGGAATTTCGCGATCTGAAACACGTTCAAATTTTCGATTTTGAATCACTTGGGCTTGTAAAGTATCTAGGGTACGTCACATAGGTGAAAAATCGATGCGTCCTAGCGTTGCCAAATTTTGTCATGCAGAAATGCCAGACTCTTAATTTCTTCTTACTTGGAATTTCGTGATCCGAAACACGTTTAAATTTTTCGATTTTGAATCACTTTGGCTCGTAGATCATCTCAAGTGAGTCACGTATGAGAAAAATCGATGCGTTCCGATGTTACGAAATTTTATCGTGCAAGAATGGTAGACTCGTAATTTCTTGTTGCTTGGAATTTCGTGATCCGAAACACGTTCAAATTTTCGATTTTGAATCACTTTGGTTCGTTGATCATCTCGAGTGCGTCTCGTAGGTGTAAAATCGATGTATTCTGACGTTACCAAATTTTATCGTGCAGAAATGGGATACTTGTTATTTCTTTTTGCTTGGAATTTTGCGATCCGAAACATGTTCAAATTTTCGATTTTGAACCACCTGGGATCGTAGAGCGTCTCTAGTGCGTCACGTGGGGGGGGGGGAATTAATGCGTTCCGGGGTTACTAAATTTTATCGTGTAGGAATGGCAGACTCGTAATTTCTTGTTGCTTGGAATTTCGCGATCCGAAACACATTCAAATTTTAGATTTTTAATCACCTGGGATCGTAGATAATCTTGGGTGCATCACGTAGGAGAAAAATTGATGCGTTCCGACGTTAGCAAATTTTATCGTGCAGGAATGGCTGACTTGTAATTTCTTGTTGCTTGGAATTTCATGATCCGAAACACGTTCAAATTTTTGATTTTAAATCACTTGGGCTCGTAGAGCATCTTGAGTGCGTCACGTAGGTGAAAAATCGATGCATCCTAGCGTTACCAAATTTTGTCCTAGCGAAATTCCAAGCAAAAGTGTTTCGGATCGTGAAAAATCGATGGGCCTTCCGTTAACAAATTTTATCGTGCAGGAATGCCAGACTCTTAATTTCTTGTTGCTTGGAATTTCGCGATCCGAAACACGTTTAAATTTTCGATTTTGAATCACTTTGGCTCATGGATCTCGAGTGCGTCACGTAGGTGAAAAATCGATGCGTTCTGACGTTACCAAATTTTATTGTGCAGGAATGGTAGACTCGTAATTTCTTGTTGCTTGGAATTTCGGGATGCGAAACACATTCAAACTTTCGATTCTGAATCACTTTTACTCGTTGATCATCTCGAGTGCGTCACGTATGTGAAAAATTGATGTATTCCGACCTTACCAAATTTTATTGTGAAGGAATGGGAGACTCGTTATTTCTTTTAGCTTGGAATTTTGCGATCCGAAACACGTTCACATTTTCGATTTTGAATCACCTGGGATCATGGAGCGTCTCGAGTGAAACCGATGCGTTCCGGGGTTATTAAATTTTATCGTGAAGGAATGGCAGACTCGTAATTTCTTGTTGCTTGAAATTTCGCTATTCGAAAAACGCTCAAATTTTCAATTTTGAATCACTTGGGCTTGTAGAGAATCTCGATTGCGTCACGTTGGTGAAAAATAGATGCGTCTCGGTGACACCAAATTTTATCGTGCAGGAATGGCTTACTCGTAATTTCTTGATGCTTGGAATTTCGCGATCCGAAACACGTTCAAATTTTCGATTTTGAATTACCTGGGCTCACAGAGCTTCTCGAAAGTGTCACGTAGGCGAAAAATTGAAGCGTTCCGGCGATACTAAATTTTATCGTGTAGGAATGGCAGACTCGTAATTTCTTGCTGCTTGGAATTTCGTGATCTGAAACATGTTCAAATTTTCGATTTTGAATCACTTGGGCACGTAGAGCATCTTGAGTGCGTCACGTAGGTGAAAAATCGATCCGTCCTTGCGTTACCAAATTTTGTCTTGCAGAAATGCCACTCTTAATTTCTTGTTACTTGGAATTTTGCGATCCGAAACACGTTAAAATTTTCGATTTTGAATCACTTTGGCTCGTAGATCATCTCGAATGAGTCACGTATGTGAAAAATCGATGCGTTCTGACGTTACCAAATTTTATCGTGCAAGAATGGTAGACTCGTAATTTCTTATTGCTTGGAATTTCGTGATCCGAAACACGTTTAAAATTTCAATTTTGAATCACTTTGGTTCGTTGATCATCTCGAATGCATCTCGTAGGTGAAAAATCGATGTGTTCTGACGTTACCAAATTTTATCGTGCAGGAATGGGAGACTTGTTATTTCTTTTTGCTTGGAATTTTGCGATTCGAAACATGTTCAAATTTTCTATTTTGAATCACCTGGGATCGTAGTGCGTCCCGAGTGCGTCACGTGGGGGGAAAATTGATGCGTTCCGGGGTTACTAAATTTTATTGTACAGGAATGGCAGACTCGTAATTTCTTGTTGCTTGGAATTTCGCGGTCCGAAACGCATTTAAATTTTAGATTTTTAATCACCTGGGATCGTAGATAATCTTGGGTGCATCACGTGGGAAACCTCTGTATGGGACTCTAAAGACTCGTCAACACGCCAGCGGTAAGTAATGATCATATCAGATACCCACAAGCCGTCAGCGGTACTAGCTGGACGTAACGGTTACCCAGGTAGAGCGAATTTGAATCACCTGGGATCGTAGAGCGTCTCGAGTGCGTCACGTAGGTGAAAAATCGAAGCATTCCGGCACTACTAAATTTTATTGTGTAGGAATAGCAGACTCGTAATTTCTTGTTGCTTGGAATTTCGCGATCCGAAACACGTTCAAATTTTTGATTTTGAATCAAGAGGGCACATAAAGCATCTTGAGTGCGTCACCCTTGGGATAAATCGAAGCGTTTCGAGGTTACCAAATCTTATCGTGCAGAATTGGCAGACTCGTAATTTCTTATTGCTTGGAATTTCACGATCCGAAACACGTTCAAATTTTCGATTTTGAATCAACAGGGCACATAGAGCATCTTGAGTGCGTCACGTAGGAGAAAAATCAATGCGTTCCGACGTTACCAAATTTCATCGTGCAGGAATGGCAGACTCGTAATTTCTTGTTGCTTTGAATTTCACGATCCGAAACACTTTCAAATTTTCGATTTTGAATGACTTGGGCTCGTAGAGTATCTCGAGTGCATCACGTAGGTGAAAAATCGTTGCGTTCCGGCTACCAAATTCATCGTGCATGAATGGTAGACTCGTAATTTCTTGTTGCTTGGAATTTCGTGATCAAAAACACGTTCAAATTTCTAATTTTGAATTACTTGGGCTCGTAGAGAATCTCGAGTGCGTCGCGTAGGGGAAAAATCGATGTGTTCGACGGTTATCAAATTTTATCGTGCAGGAAAGCCAAACTCATAATTTCTTGTTGCTTGGAATTTTGTCATCCGAACACGTTCAAATATCCATATTGAATCACTTGGGCTTTGAGCATCTCGAGTGCGTCACGTACGCGAAAAATCGAAGCACGCCGGTGATACCAAATTTGTTCGCGCAGGAATGGAAGACACGTAATTTCATATTACTTGGAAGTTCGCGATCCGAAACACGTTCAAATTTTCGATTTTAAATCACTTGGGCTCGTAGAGCATCTCAAGTGCGTCACGTAGGTGAAAAATCGATGCGTTCTGGGGTTACCAAATTTTATCGTGTAGAAATGGCAGACTCATAATTTCTCGTTGCTTGGAATTTCGCGGTTCGAAACACGTTCAAATTTTCAATTTTGAATCACCTGGGCTCGTAGAGCATCTCGAGTGCCGTATGAGAAAAATTGTAGCGTTCTGACGTTACCAAATTTTATCATGCAGGAATAGCAGACTCGTAATTTCTTATTGCTTGGAATTTCGCGATCCGAAACACGTTCAAATTTTCGATTTTGAATCACTTGGGCTCGTAGAGCATCTCGGGTGCGTAGGATAAAAATCAATGCGTACCGGGGTTACCAAAATTTTTTGTGCAGGGATGGCATACTCGTAATTTCTTGTTGGTTGGTATTTCTTGATTCAAAACACGTTCAAGTTTTCGATTTTGAATCGCTTGGACTCGTAGAGCATCTCAAGTGCGTTACGTAGGCGAAAAATCGATGCGTTCTAGCGTTACCAAATTTTATCGTGCAGGAATGGCACACTCGTAATTTGTTGTTACTTGGAATTTCGCTATCCGAAACATGTTTAAATTATCAATTTTGAATCACTTGGGTTCGTAGAGCATCTCGAGTGCACCACGCAGGCGAAAATTCGAAGCGTTCTGGAGATACTAAATTTTATAGTGCAGGAATGACAGATTCGTAATTTCTTATTGCTTGGAATTTCAGGATCCAAAACCCGTTTTAATTTTCGATTTTTAATCACCTGGGATCGTATAACATCTCGAGTGCGTCACGTATAGGAAAAATCGATGCGTTCCACGATTACCAAATTTTATCGTGCAGGAATGGAAGACTCATAATTTCTTGTTGCTTGGAATTTCGTGATCCGAAACCTGTTCAAATTTATGATTTTGAATCACCTGGGCTCATATAGCATCTCGAGTGTGTCACATAGGAGAAAATTGATGTGTTCTAGGGTTACCAAATTTTATCGTGCCGGAATTGAGCAAGACTGTTTTTATATCTCTGTATATCCCAAGCTTCCAAAATGTAATGTATAATCCAGTACTACAAAATAATGGCCTCTAGGGCATATATCACTAACACCACGTACACTATAGAATTTGCTACGTTATCTTGTATTGTACTATATCCTTGATTGGTAGTTAGAGCTTTGCTTATTCATACTAGCATGCATCTTGCCGATATCATGTATGTTTGCTATTATCACCCTGTTCTTATATGATGTTGTTTCGTGGAATTTCTGTTTTCATGAGATTTGAGAAACCGCACGACACATTTTCTAAAAACTTGGATTCATTTAAAAATGTGGTTTCCTCTTAATATGATATTTGTCGTCCACCATGAGTTTTCTCGGTTCTGGGTTATAAGGATATCCGATTAGAGGAGTGAGGAATCACCGTTTGCGGATACATGGTGGACACGGAACGGTACCCAGGGAAAAGAAGATTGTATAGAAAGGTGTTGAGCCTAACTGGGAGTACTACCTATCGGTGATAGTATGAAAACTCGGCGGATATCCGGAGGACACCGACCGTAGTTATATGATCAGATGGATATGATGGCTGATCCGAGTGACGGCGCTTGAGGTCATGACCCGAAAGAGGCATGTTACCGGCACTTAAATCACGTGACATCTAAAGACGTCGACGCGATCCAAGTAAGCCAGAACCTGGAATCTAAACCTTTTTATGAAAATATGCGAGGTGAGGTTTAAAAATAGTCATTATATGGAATCGGTTTAAATAAGTGTGTTTGAAAAGCATCAGTGACGTTTTAAAAATCGGCAGCACCTCCTTTGTAAATTTTGAATAAAACCTAATACAAACATAATAATATATAAAGCATCCCAACGGAAGTTAGCTTCCACGCCCAAAAGGCAGAGCAACCACGCAGATAATACACGACACCCAATGGCAAAGAACAGAAAAGCGAAACAAAACCAACAAGTGTAAAAGAGTTGACTCTAACGAGTGCGACGCCCAAAAACACATAAACTCTAAGTCTCGCTTCTAAGTCCACAATATACAAGTTATAGGTCGATGGAGTTTTAACTAGATACAAAGAATATATATATATATATATATATATATATATATATATATATATATATAGACACACACACACACAAGTGTGGGTACGATACAACAGTAACCCACCTACCAAAGAAATCACCGAAGAAAAGAGTGTGCCGCAAGCCGTTGATGATCTGATCGATATATCCTGCAAGAAACTGGAGTGCAACGAGGGTGAGTTGCCAACTCAGTGAATAAAAGTATATCGTAAGGTAGAAATCAAAATGCATAACGCTATACCTAGGTCATAAAGTATAATATTATAATATCCCGAACTAATATATATATAATGCATAAGTACAATAAATGAATCACTATCGATCGCATAAAACCGAAAAATATATCATCTCCTATATATATAACATGCATCCAGGTATAAACCTATAAGGTAGCCGAAATATGTATGTAAAACCCCGCTTGTGGCATTTGACCAGTGCAATTTCAGGGGAAGGATTATCCTATACATCTGCATCTAGTCGCTTGCTCAGCAGCACTTTCCTCAGTGAAGGAGTGGCTTCGCTCAATCACTGCTACAACTGCTTGTGCGTATGATTCTTCCCATGTGTACGAGTAGTCCACTTACTTTGGTTTACATACTCTAATCTGCCATCGTTTTCCTTTTTCTTCAGAGGCGCTTAGACGTCTCTCCTTTCGTCGTCAGTGCTCGGCATCTTCCCGGCTTTGAGCTTCTCCCCTCTTTCCTGGCTCCGTCAAGTTGTATCGGTCACATCGGAAACCAAACTTAGCTCCACCTTCCGCATTTGACAACTGCTATTTCGGTGGATGGATTTTACCCGATGCTTCTTGTTTTGTTGTTTGCTTCTACTTGCGTGGAAGAACAGCGATTGAGGAACCTGCGCCCAAAAGCGCCTACGAGGCTTGGCTAACTGTGTTTCCTTGACTTCGAACAAGAATAGAATATGAGCAGATATTATATTAGAATATTATATGAGTAGATATTATATGAACAAGAATAGAATATCTGACATTATTAGATGACGGAGTGGGATAATGAAATTATTTTTGTACATATTGATCTGCCCCCCTCCTTGCCCAGTAAGAAAACGGATTATATGCAAGGCTTTGAATATAGCAGGCCATTCAAACCAATTGAGCGTGCTTTATTCAGTCTAGCTCATCCCTTGCTTGTTGACTATAACAAGTAAGCAAGTCAACTACCTTTTCCGTTCAAGTACGTAATAGGATTCATTCCGTTCAAAAGAAAACTTCGTTCATCATGACGTCATTAGTGGCATTGAAGTATGGGCCTACTTCGCCAAGTAGGTCTCAACCCTCTGTCTCTAATGTGAAGCTCGTCTGCGGGATAGTCACTGAATTGACTCAAGCCAGTTGTGACCTTCCCGTCCACTGAAGGAGCTTTTTTTTTGTGGCTCAGCCTCAGCTCTGCCTTAGGATGTCCTCAAGGGTGTAATGTGTCATGATTCCCTGACGCCAGCCTTCGTGTCAACCTTGTAGCTAGCGCGAAGCCCGTATGAAGTAGGCTAAATGAACTACTTGATCGTTTCGCTATTTAGTAAAGAGTTTTAAGAGGTTTACTGTTTAAAAGATCCTTGTGTCATCCTAGACACGTCAATACTGAGACTATAGCTCGTTTAGAAACCCTTTTATATGTATCAACAGGTAAAATAGTAGTCAGGTACTGTCCTCCGGATCAGTCCTGATCAGCAAATATATCGCATAAACTATAACGGTGTATCTCGAATTAACGCAAAACATCGATATATGGGTGTCCAACATCGACACCCTAAATCATCAAATCACTCATGTCCATCACCGACACGCAAATCCAGATATCGTCGACACTGTCTCATCAGATCGATCGCCCCTCGATACCCCAACCCCAGTCAGTACCCCTGGATATCCGCCATGCTCATATCTATCTCCGGTATCGAGTGTCCTCGCTAGGCTCCCCGCCTCAAATGTGGCTTTCCTGCTTCTCGGTCTCGACCGGGTCCATCATGTATCCGACTGTATACTCCCCCACTCGGTCCGGATATGTAGCATGTCCGTAACCGTATAGCTCCTCCACTAGGTTAGGAATAAAATCAAATCAGAAAATATCAAACTCATGGTGGACGTCAACTCATCGTATCCAGAAAATATCAAGTAAAGAAGAATAATAATTGCATATATCTTTCTAATGATAGAAATTTGAACGTTTCGGATCGCGAAATTCGAAGCATTAAGAAATTACAAGTCAGCCATTCCTGCACGATAAAATTTGGTAACACCGGGAAGCATATATTTTTCACCAACGTGACACAATCGAGATGCTCTATAAGCCCAAGTGATTCAAAATCGAAAATTTGAGCGTGTTTCGGATAGCGAAATTTCAAGCAACAAGAAATTACGAGTCTGCCATTCCTACACGATAAAATTTAGTAACCCCGGAACGCATCGATTTTCCCCCTACGTATGCTCCACGATCCCAGGTGATTCAAAATCGAAAATTTGAATGTGTTTCAGATCGCAAAATTCCAAGCAAAAAGAAATAACGAGTCTCCCATTCTTGCACAATAAAATTTGGTAACGTCGGAATACATTGATTTTCACATACGTGACGCACTCGAGATGATCAACAAGCTAAAGTGAATCAAAATCGAAAATTTGAACGTGTTTCGCATCACGAAATTCCAAGCAATAAGAAATTACGAGTCTACCATTCCTGCACGATAAAATTTGGTAACGTCAGAACACATCGATTTTTCACCTACGTGACACACTCGAGATCTAAGAGCCAAAGTGATTCAAAATCGAAAATTTAAACGTGTTTTGGATCGCGAAATTCCAAGGAACAAGAAATTACGAGTCTGGCATTCCTGCACGATAAAATTTGGTAACGCTAGGACTCATCGATTTTTCACCTACGTGATGCACTCGAGATGCTCTACGAGCCTAAGTGATTCAAAATCGAAAATTTGCACGTGTTTCGGATCATGAAATTCCAAGCAACAAGAAATTACGAGTCAGCCATTCCTGCGCGATAAAATTTGCTAACGTCGGAATGCATCAATTTTCTCCTACGTGATGCACCCAAGATTATCTACGATCGCAGGTGATTAAAAATCTAAAATTTGAATGCGTTTCGGATCGCGAAATTCCAAGCAACAAGAAATTACGAGTCTGCCATTCTTACACGATAAAATTTAGTAACCCCGGAACACATCAATTTCCCCCCACGTGACGCACTCGAGATGCTTTACGATCCCAAGTGATTCAAAATCGAAAATTTAAACATGTTTCGGATCGCAAAATTCCAAGTAAAAAGAAATAACAAGTCTCCCATTTCTGCACGATAAAATTTGGTACGTCAGAATACATTGATTTTTCACCTACGAGACGCACTCGAGATGATCAACCAACCAAAGTGATTCAAAATCGAAAATTTGAACGTGTTTCGGATCACGAAATTCCAAGCAACAAGAAATTATGAGTCTACTATTCCTGCACGATACAATTTTGTAACGTCAGAACGCATCGATTTTTCACATACGTGACTTACTCGAGATGATCTATGAGCCAAAGTGATTCAAAATCGAAAATTTAAACGTGTTTCGGATCGCAAAATTCCAAGTAACAAGAAATTAAGAGTCTGGAATTTCTGCACGACAAAATTTGGTAACGCTAGGACGCATCGATTTATCACCTATGTGACGCACTCAAGATGCTCTACGAGCCGAAGTGATTCAAAACCAAAAATTTGAACGTGTTTCGGATCGCAAAATTCCAAGCAGCAAGAAATTACAAGTCTGCCATTCCTGCACGATAAAATTTGGTATCGCCGGAACGCTTCAATTTTCGCCTAAGTGATGCTTTTGAGATGCTCTGTGAGCCCAGGTAATTCAAAATCGAAAATTTGAACGTGTTTCGGATCGCGAAATTCCAAGCATCAAGAAATTACGAGTAAGCCATTCCAGCACGATAAAATTTCGTAACACTGAGACGCATCTATTTTTCACCAACGTGATGCAATCGAGATGCTCTACAAGCCCAAGTGATTCAAAATCGAAAATTTGAGCGTGTTTCGGATAGCGAAATTTCAAGCAACAAGAAATTACGAGTCTGCCATTCCTACACGATAAAATTTAGTAACCCCGGAATGCATCGATTTTCCCCGTACGTGACGCACTCGAGACGCTCCACGATCCAAGGTGATTCAAAATCGAAAATTTGAACGTGTTTCGGATCGCAAAATTCCAAGCAAAAAGAAATAACGAGTCTCCCATTCCTGCACAATAAAATTTGGTAACGTCGGAATACATCGATTTTTCACATACGTGACGCACTCGAGATGATCAACGAGCCAAAGTGATTCAAAATCGAAAATTTGAATGTGTTTCGCATCATGAAATTCCAAGTAACAAGAAATTACGAGTCTACCATTCCTGCACGATAAAATTTGGTAACGTCAGAATGCATCGAATTTTACCTACGTGATGCACTCGAGATCTACGAGCCAAAGTGATTCAAAATCGAAAATTTAAATGTGTTTCGGATCACGAAATTCCAAGCAACAAGAAATTACGAGTCTGGCATTCCTGCACGATAAAATTTGGTAACGGTTGGACTCATCGATTTTTCACCTACGTGACACACTCGAGATGCTCTACGAGCCCAAGTGATTCAAAATCGAAAATTTGAACGTGTTTTGGATCATGAAATTCCAAGCAATAAGAAATTACGAGTCAGCCATTCCTGCACGATAAAATTTGCTAACGTCGGAACGCAACAATTTTTCTCCTACGTAATGCACCCAAGATTATCTACGATCCCAGGTGATTAAAAATCTAAAATTTGAATGTGTTTCGGATCGCGAAATTCTAAGTAACAAGAAATTACGAGTCTGCCATTCCTACACGATAACATTTAGTAACCCCAGAACGCAGATAATCAAGTGTATCATGGTGCACAAAATCAATACTGAGTGCATCAGGGTCACCAATCATCAACACGTGCAACTGGTGTCCACAAAATCATATAAAATACGTCTAGAGTGTATAAAAATCTCAATCAAGTGCAACTGATGTGCACGAAAATATCAATCTAGTGCATATGGTGTGCACAAAACGCCGAACAAGTGCAACTGATATGCACGAAAATCTCAAACAAGTGCACCTGGTGTGCTCAAAATACCAATCAAGTGCAACTGATGTGTGCTGAAATCTCAATCAAGTGCACCTGGTGTGCACAAATCATTTGTGTGCCCTCAAATTCTCAAAACACATAAGTCAAAATAACGGACATCGAGTTATTCTTTCTTCAACGTCGAAAACTCAATATTCAGATCACCAAAACACAAATAAAAAACAAATGACATCGAAGTACACATTCTTCAATGTCGAAAGGTGTCTATACACCCGGAACTGGCAGAGCAAGGATTATCACTTGCCTTCTGCCCATGGTCTAGCGTTCTCTGTCTCTGTATTCTTGTTCTTTATGCTGATTACTAAAACCACGGCCTCTCTATACAATCGTCTAGTGAGGAGTAGCGACACAAACAGTCATATGCTGACACTTCTCATGACACTTCCTTGCCAAGTAGCCTAGTCTCTCGCAATGTAACACGTCGACGACGGCAATCTCTAACCTCTGAGTATTTGTCATACAACTGACCCTGGGTCCGATCTCAATCACTATAGAACCCTGGAAAGAACCCGTCATGGCTCCTGCCGATCTCATCTATCCAATCATCCCGGAACTAGCACTCCTTAATGAACCCACTTCCATTCCGGAACAACTGCAATCTCCTCAAGAGTTTCTTCTGAAAGTGTGGTCGTGCACAACGCCTCTGCATACATATCGAATCTCCAGTATCGACGAGGAAGAACAACTGTGCATTGAGACTTCGTACAAATCTCTTATTCCATTACTCTTCAGTATTGATCAAATAAGGAGCATATCGCGATAGCTACGCGAATTGCAAGTTATACAAGGCTATGATCAAGCCTAGAGTCTTACACAAAAACTCGAAAATACGAATTCGACATCTTTGACACTTTGTGGAAGAATCTGGCTAAGCCCACCTTCGAGAACTTATCTCAATTCGTCGGAGGAAGACTCACTATACAGTCTCTCTCGAGCGACTCACATCAGGTCTGAGCAAGACCAATCAAAAAGAAGCTAGTCATCTTCACTGATCTCGTATCGGAGCGCCACAACGAATTAAATATCCTAGCCAACATACCCATGAATGAATAAGAAACTTCTGGACCATCTATACTCGTAAACATCGGCGACTTTTAGTTTCATGAACTCTGAAAGCTACACCTCGATAATCTCAGCAACGGTTGGTACAACTATCAGTAGGCAACACAACGATCTTCGGTGTAGGGTAAACAACATCATGCCTCCAAGCCCGGCTGGTCTCCAGCGATGACCCGACCCTCTGGTGCGGATCCCAAAGAAAAGTCGCTTCAAAACTAGAAATCTGATCATATAAGGATAAACAACATGTTCCTATGTCACCGGAATATCATCCTGGTCAGTCATCGTCCCAGACAAGTCTGCCCTGACCATGTCTCTAACTGCAGCCCTCTTGGCTTGCGTAGACATGGTGACCGGAACAACCAACATGCATCAATGAGGATAGATCAACTGAAAGAATAGAAGAAAAGATCTAAAGATATATATCTTAATGTAACTTAGGCGGAGTATCATATCGTAAATATATCACGGAACATATGTACGATACGTCACTGTATTTAGTACCTACTTTATCAACAAGGTCAACCTACGTAACGAAAGTTCGGGTATAAGACCCCCAAAGTCAAGTCTAAGCTTCGTAAGGTCAAGCCTAGGTAACGAAAGTGTATCCACATAATCAAACCTAAACTCGAACAAAGGTTAAACCAAATGCTCTGATACCAACTTTGTCACGATCCGAAAGCGGCACGTGACCGGCACTTAAATCAGGTGACATCTAAAGATGTCGATTCGATCCAAGTAAGCCAGAACCTGGAATCTAAACTTTTTTACGAAAATATGGGAGGTGAAATTTAAAAATGGTTATTAGATGGAATCTGTTTAAATAAGTGTGTTTGAAAAGCATCTGTGACGTTTTAAAAATCGGCAGCACCTCCTTTGTAAATTTTGAATAAAACCTGATACAAGCATAATAATATATAAAGCATCCTAACGGGAGCTAGCTTCCATGCCCAAACGGCGGAGCAACCACGCAGATAATATATGACGCCCAATGGCGAAGAATAGAAAAGCGAGACAAAACCAACAAGTATAAAAGAGTCGACTCCAACGAGTGCGAGGCCCAAAAACACATAAACTCTAAGTCTCGCTTCTAAGTCCACAATATACAAGTTTTAGGTCGATGGAGTTTTAACTAGATACAAAGAATACACACACACACACACACAAGTGTGGATACGATACAACATTAACCCACCTACCAAAGCAATCACCGAAGAAAAGAGTGTGCCACAACCTGCTGATGATCCGAGCGGTATATCCTACAAGAAACTGGAGCACAATGGGGGTGAGTTGCCAACTCAGGGAATAAAAGTATATCGCAAGGTAGAAATCGAAATGCATAACGCTATACCTAGGTAATAAAGTATAGTACTATCATATCCTGAACTAATATATATATATATATATATATATATGTATATATATATATATATATATGTATGTATGTATGTATATTGCATAAGGCATCACTATCGATCGTGTAAAACCGAAAATATATCATCTCGTATGTATATAACATGCATCCAGGTATAAACCTATAAGGTAGCCAAAATAGGTATGTAAAACCCCTTTTTACAATAACCGCGGAATACGTATGTCACGACATAAGAAGCAGACGTAATAGTATGAAGTATAATAGGTATTTTATTTAAGATATACGTCTCGCTGTTTAGTAAAGATTTTTAAGAGGTTTACTGTTTAAAAGATCCTTGTGTCATCCTAGACATGTTAATATGAGACTATAGGTCGTTTAGAAACCCTTTTATATGTATCAACGGGTAAAATAGTATTCAGGTACTGTCCCCTGGATCAGTCTTGATCGGCTACTATATCGCATAAACTATAACGGTGTATTTCGAATGATCGCAAAACATCGATATATGGTTGTTCATCATTAACACCCTAAATCATCAAATCTCTCGTGTCCATCACCGACACGCAAATCCAAATATCGTCGACACCGTCTCATCAGATAGGTCACCCCTCGATATCCCTAGCCCCGGTCAGTACCCCCTAGATATCCACCGTGCTCATATCTATCTCCGGTATCGAGTGTCATCGCTAGGATCCCGGCCTCAAATGCGGCTCTCCTGCCCCTCGATCTCGACCGGGTCCACCATATATCCGACTATATACTCCCCCGCTCAGTTCGGATATGTAGCATGTCTATAACCGTAAAGCTCCCCCACTCGGTTCGGAATAAAATCAAATCAGAAAACATCAAGCTCATGGTGGACGTCAACTCATCGTATCCAGAAAATAAGTAAAGAAGAATAATAATTGCATATATCTTTCTGATGATATAATCAATCAACATATATATATATATATATATATATATATATATATATATCCGCATCCCATACCACTGATATATATCATCGAAGGTAAAAACATCATAAAAACTCATAACAATCAAATACGAATACCCATGGTAATGGTATTCGCAATTAAACAACAAGTAATATAAGTATCATACGTAAATATAGTCAGTCATGCAAACAATCGCAACAGTTCTACCGTGTCATGGCAATACTAATGATTTGTAGTGTAGCATACACGTTTGTGTTCGTGCAGTTGTGCAAGTGTTCTATAAGTGTTTATATAAAAAGAGAACATATATAACCGGTAAGCGTATCGCGAACATATAAATGAAATCTAAGTGTATCGCGTAATTATTTAACGTAACTAATTGCTATGAGATATACCATTATCATTGAAAATAGAACAAAATGTTATTTTGAAATAAGAAAGCTGCATTAAGTTAAAATAGATATTCATTTTGGAAATAACATCGCATCCTTGTCGTTTATCATTTAAAAGTGAAAACGAATCGTTGGTTTTTTAAAAGAGTATAGCTCAATTAATCGTAACGTCCCAAGTCGGGATAACTCATGACTCCACGAGTCCAAATGAAACCAACGATTAGTTACTGGTGCTCACTTGAGGTGAGTACAGTAGAAGGACTCGCCGAGAACTTCTAGATGGTATTATATCTATCGTCGGATGGAAGTTCTCAGGTGGCATGAGTACAGGTTAGTCCTTTGACCTGAAGTCGTCATCTGTCTCGTGTGAGTTCCCACTGTACTTTGATTACTACCCTACCATGGCTCAAAGGAGTCGTGCAAACAGGTTTTTGTTGGGTACAGTCCCGAGCCACATGGAGGCAGTGGCCGACTGTCTGGGATTCATCTCTCCTGGTATTAGGAGTCGATGTCGCGCTGTGTTCAGTTGGCTATTACCAGAAATCCGTGGCCAAGTTAGGTGAGATTTACTGATAGTTTATCGATAGTATCTTTATTCGTGATGAGCTTAACTCAGACACGACTTATCAGGTTAGTAGGGGTCCGACGTTATCCACCCTTAGACCCGATATGTGATACTCTTTGATGAAGAGACCGGACTGTACGGAGATTGTCACATTCAGGCTCAGTAGGGTGAGGATGCACTTGATCGTCGACCCCCTTTCGACAAGTACCTGGGTAGCCATTACGTACAGCTAGTGCCGTTGACGTGCTTGTATTTAAACCCACTGCCAGCATATTGTCGAGTCTTTAGAGTCCCACACAAAGGGTTTTCCCGGTTCAGACGATAGATGTAGGAGCCGTATGTTGGTACGTGCAGGGATCCGATTAAATATGTATACAGGATACACAGACTTTAATCGGACGGTTGATAATACTAGCCAGCTTAGGATTAAGCCAGATTATTAAATCAGGTTTTGATTTAATAATTTATATATGTATTTTGATACATATATTTTAGTATTATTATTCACTATTCATTTTCTCTCTTTGGTGCTATCAGTATTTTTATACGGATACGCATATATGTAGTGATACATATACCGGATGAAGTATTCCGTATTTATACGGGAATGCTTCTAGAAGAAGAAGCTCATATTTATTTTTCTATTTAGAAAAATAAAAGGGAAATGAGGTGGAAATGAGGAGTTATGAAGCATGGTGCAAACAATGTAGAGAGGTATGGCTTTACTTTTAAAATGATTAAATCATTTGGATGCACTATTGATGCATGGTTGTAAAAAGAGGAAGCCATTCACTTTTCCACACTTGATCACTTGATGATTTTCTTCATCTCCTCCAAGCATGCTTCATTCTCTCCTTCTTCTTCTTGCTCTCCATTTTATAGCATGGTTCAAGAGATAAAATTTTAGTGGAGTATTCCTACATCAACGACCATCTAAACCTAGCGAGCTTGGATCGTCGGTTAGAGCCTCCTCCTCATTCCCTCGGGTGGATCGTCTTCGGCAAGAGTGGTCGATTCTTAAGCGCGATCTCGGCGGCTACGAGCTTGGAGGGGCTTCCATAATCGGGTGGACACGCGACAAAGGTTGTATTTTCTTAACCTCTAGTTTAGGTATATGGTTCGAATCTTGGGTTTACGGGAGTCCGGTGCTTGTCGGAATTTTTTTTTCGCTTCCGCCTTGGCCGCGGTATCCGTGGCACGGGCACCGGATCCCAACACATCTGGAAAAGAGGCGTTTATTGGCAAGGTCAACATTGGAGAAGAAGAAAGTTGTGAAAGATGGTCGGCTACGACGTTTTCACATCCACTTTTGTCTCTTATGACAATGTCAAATTCTTGTAACAAAAGGATCCAACGTATTAGCCTGGATTTAGCATCTTTCTTCGATAAAAGATATCTTAAAGCGGAATGATCGGTGTAAACTACGACCGGAGAGCCAATTAGTTAAGGCCTGAATTTTTCTAATTCAAATACAACTGCCAAGAGTTCTTTTTCGGTGGTTGCATAGTTCATTTGGGCATCGTTCAAGGTCCTACTCGCATAATAAATCATATGTGGCATCTTATCGATGTGTTGTCCTAAGACTGCACCAATAGCAAAATCGGATGCATCATACATAAGCTCAAAAGGGTGATTTCAGTCTGAAGATGATGGAACGGGGGCTGTAGTGAGGGAACATTTAAGCGATTCAAAAGAAGCCAAGCAATCCGAGTTGAAATGAAATGTTATATTCTTGGCCAAGAGAAGAGTTAAGGGTCTAATAATCTTGCTAAAGTCCTTAATGAATCATCTATAAAATCCGGCATGACCAAGAAAGGATCGTATGTGTTTGACGTATTTTGGATGAGGAAGGTTAGAAATGACATCTATTTTAGCTTTCTCTATCTCAATGCCTTTTCGTGAAATGATGTGTCCTAAACCAATACCTTCTTAAACCATGAAATGATATTTTTCCCAATTCAAAGTTAGATTCTTATCCTTACAGCGGGTAAGAATAGTGTCAAGATGACGTAAGCATTCCTCAAAGGAATCTCTAAATATGGAGAAATCGTGCATAAATATCTCCAGAAAATTCTCGACCATGTCCTAGAATATCCCCATAATACACCGTTGAAATGTAGTGGGAGCATTGCATAACCCAAAGGGCATGCGCTATAAGCAAAAGTACCGAAAGGACAAGTAAAAGTTGTCTTATCTTGATCTTTTTCGGCGATGGCAATCTGGTTATAGCCTGAGTATCCATCCAATAAACAGTAGTACTCATGCCCAGCTAAACGTTCCAATATCTGGTCAATGAATGGTAGAGAGAAGTGATCTTTTCTCGTCGCGGTATTGAGTTTTCTATAATCAATACATATCCGCCACCCGATTTGGGTGCGTGTTTGAATCAACCCATTTGCCTCATTAGTTATGACCATGATGCCAAACTTTTTAGGGACCACGTTAATAGGACTTACCCATTGGCTATCAGATATTGGGTAAATTATACTATTGTCTAAGCATTTGACAATTTCCTTCTTCACTGCCTCTTTCTTGACGGGATTTAACCGTCTTTGTGGGTGACGGGTTGGTTTGGCCTCATCCATCAAATGTATATGATGTTCAACAATCAAAAGACTAATCCCTTTGATGTCCGCTATTGTCCAACCAAAAACTTGCCGATTCGATCTCAAGACAGACAAAAGAGCTCTCTCCTGCTCTAAAGCTTGAGAAGCAGATATGATGATGGGTAAAGACTCATTCTCGCCTAAATATGCATATTTAAGATGAGACGGCGGCGACTTGAGATCAAGTGTCGGCAGAGAGACGATAGAAGGTAGGGTAAGGGAATGATACTCGGACTCCATAAGAGGTTTATAGCTAGCGTAAGAGATTGACTCGGATAGCTCAACCAACTTATTCGGCAAGTCAAAGGATTCGAACTAGGGGGTGGACTTGTTGACAGAAGGGTCCCGTGAATCAAGGTCATCAAAGAAAGTGAACCCTTCGTATTCCCTATTCGTGTAAGGAGTAGCTGGATCAAACAATAACGCACTAGTGGCGTCGAGATCATTGTCGTAGAGCTCCTTAAATTCGCAACTGTCGGAAGCTATCTCGTGGACGGAACATATGTCTATAATATGAGCAGAAGGTTCGGAGGGTTGACTTCCTACCCAGAAAATGTTAAGTTCAATTATCATCTTCCCATGTAGAGAATTAACTATGGTGAAGGGTTTGGGTTTGGTTAAGAAATATCTATGAAAATATCTTTACAAAATATCTTTGCTTAAAAACAAAAACAAAGCTTCTAGAAGCTTCAAGAAAGCTTAACCCTAACCATGTTTAAACTCCACAAAACATGTTGCATTTGTAACCTTAACTTGTTACAATATTATATATCACATATATAATATATATTGTAACAAAATAAAATAATACAATTAACATATATCACATATGTATCAATGTATTACCCGAGTGAGAAAAAGAATCTTTAAGCGAGCTTATACTAGTTAATGTAATTTAATATATCAAATATATAATTATACATTAAATTATCGAATCAACACTTGATCCGATAATCTGGCTATTTCACAAATAACCGACTAATATAATCTGTATCAGTTCATCGAATCAACACTTAATCCGATGACCCAGCTATATCACATATACCCGGCCGATATCTCATATCGCGATAATCTAATACGGTATCACATACACGTATTGTTCTCGGTCCCGCACATATCATATATGTGCTCCTACTCTGTTTTGCCTGAGCCAGGAAACCTCTGTGTAGGACTCTAAAGAATCGTCAATACGCCGACAGTAGGTGATGATCATATCAAACACCCACAAGCTGCAAGCGGTCAGCTAAACGTAACAGCCACCCAGGTATTGAGCAATCAGAAGATCAACAAGCAAGCATGTACATTCTCCCGTGAATCCAACCAGTAACACTCCCGTACAGTCTGGTCTCTTCGTCTGATATGTCGCATATCTCGCCTAGGGGTGGTAAACGTCAGACCCCAGTAGCTTGATAAGTCGTGTCGATATGAGGTCCATAACAGTTCGAGAAACTACTGATAACACTTACCAGTAAATCTCAGCAACCCTGACCAAGGATTTCTTGTTATAGCCAATCGAACACAGCGCAACATCAACTCCCTATACCGGGAGAGACGAAACCCCCTATCGCTCATTGCCTCCATGTGATTCGGGACTATACCCAAAAGCCACCGTTTTGCATGCCCTCTTGGACGTGGTATGATAGAAATCAAAGCACAGTGGGAATCACACAAGACTCTATGACGATCTCGGGTCTACAGACTAACCTGTACCAGTGTCACCAGAGAACTGCCATCTGACGTGAGGTATAATACCATCTAGGAGTTCTCAGCGAGTCCGTCCAGTGTACCCAGTCTCCACTGAGCACCCGTATACCTTCTCTGATATCAAACACCAATGGATATGGGATCATCCATCGCCCATCATATGGGTCAAGAAGCGTATACGCTAGTCTACTCTGGTATATCGATGCCCTGCCTCGATACACCTACGACTAGGAACATTTGAAGGATGTACATAGCGACTACACTGTCCCCACTGGTATGATCTTCATCATAGTCCTGGTAGTCAAGTACTCATCCTAAGGGCTTTATCAACTTGTAACATCGAGACAATCAAAGTACATGTTAAGATAAAGTGCAACCAGATAGCATACTATCATGTCGAGTAAGAAAGTCCTCCCTATATATGTCCAAGCATCCACTACAATATACATCGTATGTACAGTAATGGCCTCTAGGGCATACATATAACTAACAATCTCCCACTTGCACTAGGGCCTTTTGTTGTAGTATCGCATACCCAACAATCAGCTGTGGTTGAAGTATCTCATACTCAACCATCCCATAAAAGTCTCTACTGGGAAATAGGCCTTTGTGAGTGGATCCGCGCTGTTGTCCTCTGTGTCTACTCTCTTAACCTCGATCTCCCTGGAGATCAACCATCTCCATGATGAGGTGATACTGCCTAAGAATATGTCTGGATCTCTGATGGAACGGGGGTTCCTTGGCCTAAGCCACAACTCCATTGTCACACAATGGCAGGAACGAAGTTCATCTCATGAACTAAAATATATCCAGACTGCCTCTTTGGTAGCATGCTTTGGTAACGATGTATCTTGCCTTTAATCGTCTAGTAAGTCACGATATCTAGCTTGGAACTCTTCCAACATACCGTCCCTCCACTGAGCATAAAGACAATGCCTGCGACTGACATTCAGTCGTCCTTATCACCCTGGAACTTTTCCAGTGATTCTCCCCAGGATCGATTGATACCATCACTATAACTAGTGAGAATGCTAACATCCAATTAGATCTATCTCATAGATCCATAACTCAGGATTTAGGAGGTATCTCCTTGATCCTATATGGAGAATCTTTGTGATAAGAGGAGATTGACCGAGCGTAGCATAGGAAACTCCTTCCATATCAAGAGTATGTCATCCACGTACTATACGAGGATGACCACCATACTCTCTACTACCTTTTTGTATATACAAGGATCATCTACCATTTTGATGAAGTCAAACTCTTTGACTACCACATCAAAACAGACGTTCCAACTCCGCGATGCCTGATTTATCCCATAAAACATCTTGCATACGTTTCCGCTGCTCCCACTGTCTACGAAGCCCTCTGGCTGTGTACTTATAGACGCTCTCTTCCAAATCATCATTTAGAAAAGCAATCATGACACCCAACCACCAGATATCGTAGTCATGGTATGTAGCAGTGGCAAGTAGGATCTAGATGGACTTAAGCATAGCTTTGAAAGTCTCAACTTTTCCATGTAGACCAAGTAATCTTCTCAAGATATACTTGCTCCTGATGGGGATTTAACCCTTCAGATAAAGCAACCAAAGTCCATACTTTGTTGGTGTATAAGGATTCTATCTCAGATCGCTAAGCATCCATCCATTCTCACAGAGTCCCCACTCCTGATAGCCTGCTCGAAACTAGTTGGGTCATCATCTCATGATGCAATCCTCTCTCCCACTGTCATAGAGAAACCGAAGTATCTCTCAGGTGGATGAGGAACCCTACCAGATCGGTGGAGAGGCTGAGGTTCGTTGGAAACTATTGAATCCTCCGGGTTTACCAAATCATCAGCTGCAGTTTGTATAGCTGGAACTCTTTCCAGTTCTACCTCATGACCACTAATTTCTTCACAAGAAATTTCCTTTCACAAATATGGCATACTAAGAAACAAAAACACCTTTTGTTCCCCAGTTTGGTAGAAGATATTCCCTTGCGAATGCTTGGGATTTCCAACAAACTTCCACAGAACTGACCTTGCCTCGAGCTTGTCCGTATTTTGCTTTTAAATATAGGCCGGACAACCCCAAATCTTAATTTCCTTAAGAGATGGGCTCCTCCCATACCATAGCATATATGGAGTGGTAGGCATCTGATTTGATTTGAACCATATTCAATAGATATGCAGCTTCTCAAGTGCATAACTCCAAAAGGAAATAGGAGACTCAGTAGTACTCATCATAGAGCACACCATATCTCATAGGGTGCGATTGCTCCGTCTCGATACACCGACGTACTGTGGTGTATACGGAGGAGTAATGCTAAGAAAGAATCTCATTCTCCTTTAGAATGGTCCAGGATCTCCATGCTCAAATATTCTCCTCCTTGACCATATCAAAGGACATAATACTTATACCCATTTTGGTTCTCTAATTCTAACTTATATTCATTGAATTTCTCAAAAGGTTCAGACTTGTGTTTCAATAGGAACATATGTCCGAATCTTGAGAGATAATCAGTGAAAGTAACGAAGTACAAAGAACCGGTCCTGGCATGTGTAGACAGGGGACCTTACATACAACATCATGTATCAATCCCAAGAGTTCACTAACTCTTTCTCTGTTTCCAATAAACGGAGCTGTGGTCATCTTATCTTTGTGACATGACTGGCAAGTTTTACAAGATGTAAATCCAAACTAATTTAAATATGCATCTTTATGTAACTTCAGCTAGTCGGGTCGCATTGATATGACCTAGTCTACAATGCCTCAAGAAGGATTCGTTCATTTCTGAACTCTTTCTCTTGTGTGTGTTCTGTACGTTAAGAACTGTGGTTTGATTTAGAATGTCTATGTTCTTAGATAACGTGCCTGAACCGATCAACTCTTGATATAGGAAATGTTCAAAACATTATCCAACAATACAAAATTATATCCTTCTTTACTAATAAAGAGACTGATATGATGTTGTATATCAGGTTCGGTATCTAATAACATTCGTTCAGAATCAATGTATTCTAGTAATACAGGATGATAACTGCCAACAGACTTGGCTGCAACACTTGTATCATTTCCAACTCTTGAAACTTATCACCCGTTCTCAGTTCTCTACCTCTCTGTAGCCCATGTAACAAATTACATTTGCGGGATCCTGATTCGGTATCTCATACCCAGGACGTAAAGGATACTGAGAAACAGTTCTTGGTAATGAACACACCCGAAGAAGATGCATCAACATGTACTTTCTTCGTTTGGGCGGCACGGGAATTCTGGTAATCCCCTATTTCCTGCTCTGTCTTATAACAATTATAAGTTGGAGCGGGTCCAACGTTCCCCAGCTCAGTATAATAAGCGGGTTCGGTCAATACATCCATATTATTATCTTGATTAAGGCGTGACATGGTCGCTACCTGGAGAGAGATAGAAGAAAACACTCAGCGTATGCTCTTGCAAGATTAGATTGGTTTATTAATATATCTAATCAGGATGTCTCCTACTGTTTTAGTCAAATCTTCCATCAAACCATGAAAGGAAAGACTAACCGTGATTAATTACACTCTACAAGTTTGCCAATCTTTCAGCCAGGCTAGTGCCGGTATTTTGAGGGAGGTTCTCCGTGCTTTCGCACGGACCTAATTAAAGTAAACCTCGTTTTCCCAGAGGCATAACCCCATTGAGACCTTTCTAGACACCTACATGATCGGCTAATTGTAATGTGTAAAACTCTCCTAGGAGTAACTCTTACTCGCAGCGGGTATCGGGATCCAACTATCTCATAGAAGGTATGCAATCTCATTGCAAATTTCAACACTTGAAATTCCCAATAATTCTTTTACCCCTAGCGTACTATGACCTTGACGCATGCCAAACAACCCATAGTCCGCTAGTCAAGTTCAACCAGTGCATTTCCTAATTGAATTAAACCCACCCGTACGACCCTTGACGCATGCCAAACAACGTCGTACGAATACCCTAATCCAATCGCATCGTATGCTAGCAGATAAGAACTAGTTAGCTACCGTACACTACGCCTTGACGCATGCCAAACTACCGCAGCACGAATACTAAGTAGTACTTATCTGAAATGACGGAGGGCTATGCAGGTTTTTAAGAAAACCATGAGCGTAATGAACTTGATATCGTTGTAGAATCGAGTGATTTTAAATGGAATGTTTTTGAGGCCTTTTCTAGTTTCGCTAAAGAGGTCACTCCCGGTGAAGGGATCTCGGCTCTTTCCTTATCGAATAAGGTGCAGGATATTTCATAAATATCATTATGCAAAGCAAAAACTATAAAAACAATTAAAAGGCAAACCGAGTTTGTAGCATCTGCTAGTTTCGCTAAAGAGGTCACTCCCGGTGAAGGGATCTCGGCTCTTTCCTTATCGAATAAGGTACTGGATGTTCTACAAGGAACACCGCTATGCAAAGCAAGAACTAGAGCTACCTGTTTTTGAACATGTTTCTACAACAACTTTAGGTTTCTTTTAGTTTCATTAATCTCATTAATGAAGTCCCATTTTATTATGCTTCACAAGCATCACATTTGAAACGAAATCTGCAATATAACATATATCTCATATATATAATATAAACATTCGTCTCAGGCAGTAATATGATCTCATCACAGAACATTGCAACAGAAGAACATATATGAAGTATTGGATATACTAGGAGGTCAGTGTTTTAATACGAGCCTGTATAAAATACGGATTCCACGGTCGTGATGAATAGCCAAACCGACATCCCTAGACCCCTACGAGAGCGGCAAGTAACCCTGCCAGTTCTAGAGTTAGGGGACACGGTCTCGACTCCTCGAGATGGTCTTCCACTGGACCCTAGAACCCGGTTACTTGTGTTCCCCGCATTGGGTCTATCCTAATGCGGAAAAGTAAATAATATACAATGGTGACATCATCCTCATCCCGGAAGTGCCCCAATAAAAGAATATTACATACAATGAATTTTACATGAATGAAAAAGAAAAACTCTCATCTCACATAAAACCCCCGGCTATTCAGAACACGACGATCCAATATAACATATCACAGCAACACATAACATCACATGTCATCAACGTAAGTAAATATGCGTATCCCAATTGTCGTTGATGTATAGCAACGAAACCGGCGATACACCACATATTACACTTACGGTCGCAGAAAAGAAGGTGTAAAACTACAACAGTTGGAATCCACAACCTCCTAAGACATCTCATGCCTAACCAAATGAATTCCTTAGACATCGCACGCCTAACAATTATAAACCCCGTATTTTAGTCTCAATATCGAAAACTCTTTTCAATATCAAGTCGGGCAATTCAACAAGATTCCCGACATCCTGATCGAATGCTCGTCGCAAACTTTAGTAGACGGCCGCACCCCCGGATGCCGTCGACGAAGTGCACTGAGGCGGAACACCGCTGCCGCGAGCACCCGAACGGATGCTTTGGCGACGGGGTTCTCCTACAGTCACTTGGTCGGGGCTATGGGGCGTGGCTATCTATTAAGTTTACCCGGCGAGTATCGCGTACGCTACGTGATTGCGACGGACTTTTGATCACATCAAAATCCCGTGGCAACCGATCAAAAGAGACTAAACTGCTAGATTTATAACATTCAAAATTAGTTATCTCATAACTACTTGTGGATTCTAAATTTTGTATCACATTCCAGATAAATAGACAATGTTAAACTTTCCGATCGAATAAACAAACACCCAAGATTTCCCAAATAGCTCAACACTTGAGCGGAGTTCAAAAAGTATCCATCACATGCCACAGTACCAATGGTCCAGCTGTAGAAGGATCAAACCAACGCCTCACATGTGGCAACGCCGTACTGCCCCAAACCCTAAGGTTTAGAGGCGGTTCAGACGGTCACATAATCGAGTTAAGGTTTTTGTTCTTCTAGAGGGTCCACCGCGTTACTTGCACGACTATGAATGTTCTTTAATTAAGGAAAAAATCCAACACTTGGAAATTTTCCGGCAGGGGAAAAAGTGAGTTATTGATATCCGTTCGAACTTTTTAACACGTTCTAAATTACCCGGAAAAACTTAAACGAAGTTAAACTTTCCGATCGAATCAATGAATACAAAAGATCTCCAGAAAACTCAACACTTGAGTAATATTAAAAATTCCCAGAAGCATGTAGAAACACCTACGGATGTTACTGTGAAAAAACCTAACCCTAATTCCTAAGTTCGGCCGCGGAACCGCCGCGCAAGGCATTGTATTGCCGCGGTTCCGCGGCGCTTTGAGGGGATTAGTGGTTCGTTTTTCACAGTAATCCTTAGAATTCCCTGCTTAATTTTCTGAGTATTTTTGATACAGAAAAAAACAACATTTTAAAAAATTTCCAGAGAGGGGGTGTATTGCGACGTTTCGGGGTTCGATCGGACTTTAAACTTTGTTTAGACTTCGCCTAAAGTTCTAGCTTGGCTCTGATACCACTGTAGGGTTACTAAGCACTAGAACATGGTTCTACAAGGCATCAACCATGCCAAAATCAAATTTTTCATGTACCGAACAACCCTAACCAAGATCTTAGACTAGAGATTAGGCGAAACAAAGCATGTAAACAACTTTACATCTAAGAGTTAGGGATTACAACCTTTGTAGTCCGTTCCTTCACTTCTAATGCTCCGTGTTGAGGTCCCTTCGCCGCGATCATCATGTACCCGGACTCTAGAGAGGCTCCATGAAGAGAAAGATGCAGTCTTGCTTCCGATCTTCAATAACAAAGATGATCTACCTTGAAGAAACTCAAACCCAAGCTCTTGCTTTGATAATCAAGTATTAACAAAGCAAACACCCTAATCTAAGCGGCTAGAATAGATGAGGATGATGAAGTAGGAATTTAGCTCTCATTTGTTTTCAGTAGCCGGGGTGTCATCGAGATCATCAACTTATTCACCAACATGGTTGTTCAGCATTCTTTCTGATCTCAACGTAGTGATGGCATTCACGTTATGATTTTGTTGGTTAAGGACAGTATTAGTGCATTGTGGGTGGCCGGGATTTGATAAAGGTTGAGATGGAAGTTTTCTTTTCTCTCTTTCACTCATTGGGACATTTAACCGTGCAATTTATGCTTCGATCGATTTGATGCTTTCACCGTGTAAAGTAGTGTGTTACACTAACGTTTGGATAGAAGACGTTAAATTAGCCGATGTTTATGAGGATTGTTTAATAAACGCTTCTAAGCTTCTTTCGAGTGCAGGGATTTTATCGGTACCGGCTGGAGGAATATTATTCTGTGGTTGGAAAGAATTGTTATAAGGGGTAAAGTTATTGGCCAGGTTTCGGAATGATTGTGGTTGAAAGGGCTGCTGAATTTGTTGTGGTGGTTGTTGCTGCTGTGGGGAAGCCTTTGGTAGTTATTTTGACTTTGGAACTGGTTTTGATTTTGGTTTTGGGTTTGATTTTGGTTTCAAGCAAAATTAGGATGATTCATCCATCTCTGGTTATATATGGATGAATAAGGATCGTTTCTAGGTCATTGCTGAAAAGCAGCATTAGTTTGTTCTTGACCTTGAAACGGAGGATTCAAAGAACATTCTTATATTAGATGTGATGAATCATAACAGCAATCACACACGGTTTTGGGGAGCGTAACTTAGTTTAGTGAGGCCGAAGAGAATTTTCTTTCAATAGCTTCTAGCTTCTTTTGCATCGCAACCATTTCAGCTTTCATTGCGATGGAAGCATCGAGCTGATGGATGCCTGCCTTAGATGAAGACAAAGATGATGTTGTTGGTCTTGTGCTCTCCCACTGTAACGAAGGGTTAGGCAGGTAGTACGGGCCGGCAAGATCTTCCAGAAATTGCCACGCTTCCTAGTCAGATTTTGACATGAAATGACATTGACAAAGGGTTTCTATCATTTGTTTCATCGCTGGATTAACACCCTCATACATAATTTGGAAAAGTTGCCATTTTTCGACTCCATGATGCGGGCATTGGACAAGGAGGTCTTTAAACCTTTCAAAGCATTTCCAAAAGGGTTCGTTGGGATGTTGGGAAAACTGGTTAATCTCGCTCATAATGCGGGCATTCTTATGATTAGGATAAAATTTCTTGAGGAATACTTTAACAAATTCATCCCAATTGGTGATAGAATGTGAGGAGGTGCTATAAAGCCACTTCTCTGCGAGATCGCACAAGGTAAAAGGGAGAAGACGTAATCACATAGCATCCCCTGAAAGTTAGGTAGTGGTCATCATTGCATATACATTTTCGAATTTGGAGATAAAAACGTATGCATGTTCATATTCAAGCCCGTGAAATTTGGGCAACAAGTTGATGAAGTGGGGTTTACTTTCAAAACTATCCCTATTGGCTGGTGGAACAGACAAATACGTAGGAAGGGGTCCACGTGTGGGGTAGCATCGGTCTTAGAGAGCGATGTGTGGTGGATTCTGAATTCGCGCACCTACGGGTGGTGGCAATGTGGTGTTGTTAAAACCCGGTGGAGGTCCTTCCATCTCGGGAGATGTGGTAAGTAGAGGAGAAAAAGAAGGTGAAGCAGTATCGACTTCGGGGTCGACAACAAAAACGCGGACTAGACGGGCACTAGAATCCTGTGTCTTGCCGATCATGCACTAAGCGGGTTTATTGCACGTGGCAGCGTGTGATACGTGTGAGAACGATTTTAAGAAGGCTTTGCTTTGAAAAGAGTGATGGACACAAGGCTTGACTCAACCAATCACAAAATGCACAATCAGTCCCTAGAACTAAGGTTACGTAGGTCAAATCATAAGACCGCTCCTAAACTTCCAAAGGACAAGACGTAGGATCAATCCTCTATCACCTCCTTATCAATCTTGTAGCCAGGTAAATGCTAGGTAAGTGGGAGGCATCCTCTATACGAATCACCGAAATAGCGGGCCTAATTAAGTAAACCAGTTTCCTTAGTCACACTTACTTTAGACACCACAAGAGAAATGCGGATAAGCAATAGATTACCCACGACCCTTCTTTATCCTAATTGAGCGCGATTGTCCTTAGAGGCTTGGTCTAGATATTTTTTATTTAATGTAGGGTGATAGTATACTTGTTTGTGATTTGTGGGGCCTAAGAAGGGTGATGAAATTCCCACCTAATCTGAATTTGCTTTTCTTGCCCCTTAATGTCTGTTTTAAATATGCACAACCAACCAAAATAAAAAAACACGCAAAAAGATTTTTTAGCGGCGCTGTTTGCAAAGAATCCTGCAGGTGAAAACTGTAAGTATTTCTTAACACCTCCACTAGGGTTTTAACAAAAGCATGTAAGCAATTTTTAAAATTCTAGAGAGATAAGTATACTAAACAAGAATCGAACTAGAGATTAGGGTCTCAAAGCAAAGCAAAAAGGAAATTAAAACTAAGTGAATGGAAACTACGACCTTTGTAGACTTGTCCTTCACTTCAATTGCTCTGAGTAGTAGTCCTAGAACTCTTCTTCGACTCCACTTGAAACATGGAACGAGCTTGTTCGAAGTCTTCGTCGTCAATGATGATCCACCTCGAAGCTTCTCACTCTCAAGCTCACACTTCACTAATCTATGAATTAGTGAAGATAACAACCTATACTAATGTGCTAGAGTAGTGTAGGTTGATGAAGTGGGGATTTTTCTCATTAAAATTTTTTCTTTTCTTTTCTTTTTCAACCTAGAAAAATTTAGAGAAGAAAATGAAGAGGATGAACTTGGAAAATGAGCATGAACCTTGGAGATTAAATGAGCTAGAGATAAAGATAAGTATGGATGAATAAAACATGGGGAAAACCATGAGTCATGGTTCTTAGCACCTTTGAGAACACTTTAAAAGCCATGACTCATCTCTTCCTTTGTTATATATATATATATATATATATATATATATATATATATATATATGGGCTTAAGGGTCCTGAGCTCAGGCTCAGGAATTTTTTCCTGAGCCCGCTCCCAGCCCTCGTAGGGAAAAAAATTCCTTGGTTCCTCCACCCCCACCCACCATCATCACCACCACTGCTCTCTCCACCCCAGTCTCAAAACCCAAACCCCCATCAAATTGTTCCTCAATTCCTATCCACCATCATCACCACCACTCTCTCTTCCCTCCCCCAGCAAACCCAAACCCCATCAAATTGAAACCAATTTGGCGACGACGAAGAGGTTATGGTGATGATGGCGGTGGTGATTCTTGTCCTGGGTTTCATTGCCCATGGTAAAACCTCCTTGATCCTCGCCGTTTTTGTCAAAATCTTCACCTCCGGCGGGATCCGCAGCTGCGAACTCGCCGCTGCTGTTGATGGGTGCATCGCTGATGATCTCTGGCTTGCCGTTGACGGTTGAGGTCATCAGATTTTGAAGAAAAGGCCTTTGATCTTGGGGAAGAGAGGCGGGAGCAGCGATAGGAGTGAGGGTTTTGGGTTCGATGTCGCCGGCGAAGGTGACATGTTGGGATGATACTGTTGGAGAAGGGAGCGGGAGCAGCGAGAGGGGGGAGGGCCCCGGATTTGACTTCACCGATGGTGGTGGCATGCTTCAGCACAAGATTGGTGCTCATTTGTGTGTTGGGATGCTGTGAGATTGAAGAACGGAGGTGGGGAAGCGAGAGGGGAGGAGGGTATCGGAAGCCAGAGTGGGGAGGGGTAGGCTCAGGAACTTTTCCTGAGCTCAGCCTCAGGACCCTTAAGCCCTATATATATATATATATATATATATATATATATATATATATATATATATATATTTCCTCCAATATGATTCTCATATTGCCATGTTCTTTGTATCATCAACCATGATACATTTGTGTATATATCAAATATATATGAATAAAGAAAAGAATTAAAATGAGTAATACATTAGTTAATTATTAAATCAACGCTTGATTCAATAATCCGGTTATATCATATATAACCCGGCTAATATAAAAAATGCTAGATTAGAATACGGTATCATATACTCATATTTAATCAAGCTCCCGCACATATCTCCATACGTGCCCTACTTCGTTTCGCTTGAGCTTGGAAACCTCTATGTGGGACTCTTAAGACTCGTCAATACCCTAGAAGTAGGTAATGATCACATCAGATACCCACAAGCCATCAGCGGTACTAGCTGGACGTACCGGCTACCTGAGTATTGAACGAATAGAAGATCATCAAGCAAACTTGTTCAAACTCCCGTAGAGCCTATAAGCAACAGTTACCGTACAGTCCGGTCTCTTCATCTGGTATGTCGTATATCGAGTCTGGGAGTGGAATCATCAGATCCCAATAACTCGATAAATCATGCCGATGTGTGGCCTATAACCAATCGAGAAATTACTGATAACACTTATCAGTAAATCTCATCAGCCCTGGCCAGGAACTTGCGGTTATAACCAATCGCGCATAGCACAATATCAACTCCCAATACCGGGAGAGATGAAATCCCTCCTATCGCTCACTGCCTCCATGTTACTCTAGACTGTACCCAAAAACTACCTGTTGGCAAGACTCAGTAGAGCCATGGTAGGGTGGAAATCAAAATACAGTGGGAACCACAGAAGACACTATGACGATCTCGGGTCTACAGACTAACCTGTATAAGTATTACCAGAGAACTGCTATTTGACGATAGGTATGATACCATCTAGGAGTTCTTGGCGACTCCGTTCAGTCTACTCAGTTTTTAATGAGTACATGTATACAATCTTTGATGTCAAACACCAATGGATATGGGATCATCCATCGCCCCAATACAGGGTCAAGAAACGTATACACTAGTCTACTCTGGGACATCGATGCCCTGTCTCGATATCCCCTCGACTATGAACATTTATGGATATGCTTATAGACTACCTAGGCCCCACTAGTATGATCTGCATCACAATCCTGGCAGTCAAGTAAAGATCCTAGGGGCTTTATCAACATGTATTAGTGACAATAATAATAAGTAGAACCATACACATGAATGATAAAGTCAACTATCATATTGAGAAAGATTATCCTGTAGATATATACATGTCCAACAATTACAAAAATTGCCTTTAGGGCATACATATTTAACAATCTCCCACTTGCACTAAGGCCAATTATTGGCGTATCTCATACCCAACATCTCAAAAAGTCGGTCAAATTGTGCCAGTAGAAGGGCCTTGGTGAGTGGATCCGCTGTGCTGTTCTTTGTGCCTACTCTCCGAACTTCGATCTCGTTGTGATCAACTATCTCTCCGATCAGATGATATCGCCTCAGGATATGTCTGGAACGCTGATGGGACCTGGGTTCCTTAGCTAATGCCATAGCCTCATTATTATCACAATACAAGGGTATTGGATCATTAATGGTTGGAACCACTCCAAGCTCTGAGATGAACTTCCGCATCCGGACAGCTTCCTTAGCAGCATCATTTGCATCAATGTACTCTGCTTCTATCGTTGAGTCTGCAACGGTGTCCTGTTTGGAACTTTTCCAATAGACCATCTCTCCATTGAGGGTAAATACAAAACCCGAGATAGACTTTTTGTCATCCTTGTCAGTCTGGAAGCTGGAATCGGAAAAAGCCTCCATTTGGAGATCCCCGTTACCATATACCAAGAACATTTCTTTAGTCCTTCGTAAGTACTTAAGAATGTTCTTCACAGTTGTCCAGTGTTTCTCCCCAGGATTGGATTGATACCTGCTTACCACACTCAGTGCGTAAGCTACATCTGGGCGAGTACATAACATCGCATACATGATAGACCCTACAGCAGAAGCGTAGGGTATAACACTCATGCGAGCCCTCTCTTCATCAAACTTTGGACAGAAGTCTTTAGAGAGGGTGATTCCGTGACAAGCGGGTAAATTACCTCGCTTGGAATCTTCCATACTAAAGCTCTTTAGTATGGTGTCTATGTACCTAGATTGGGACAATCCCAACATTCTTTTAGATCTATCTCTATAGATCTTAATGCCTAGAATGCACGAGGCATCACCCATGTCCTTCATGGAGAACTTTTGTGATAGGAATAGTTTGACCGATTGTAGCATAGGAACATCATTTCCTATCAAGAGAATGTCATCCACGTATAATACGAGGAATATGACTGTACTCCCTACAACCTTCTTATAAATGCAAGGTTCATGTACGTTTTTGATAAAATCAAACTCTTTGATCGTATCATCAAAGAAGATGTTCCAATTCCGTGATGCCTGCTTTAATCCATGGATGGATTTAATCAACCTGCATGCCTTTTCGCTGCTCCTACTGTCAATGAAGCCTTCTGGCTGATCCATAAAAACGCATTCTTCTAAGTCACCATTTAGAAATGCAGTTTTAACGTCCATCTGCCAGATTTCATAGTCGTAGTAAGCAGCAATAGCAAGTAGGATTCGAATGGATTTAATCATAGCTACTGGAGAAAATGTCTCATCATACTCCAATCCTGGTCTTTGACGAAATCCTTTCTCTACAAGTCTAGCTTTATAGGTCTCCACCTATCCATCCACACCAATCTTTTTTTAAAGATCCATTTGCACCATACGGGTTTTACTCCAGAAGGTGCAACTTCCAAAGTCCATACTTTGTTCATGTTGATGGATTCCATTTCGGATCGCATAGCATCCAGCCATTTCACTGAGTCACTACTCGTGATAGCCTGCTGAAAACTAGTAGGGTCATCATCTTCCATGATGCAATTTTCTCTATCACCATCAATGAGGAAACCATAGTATCTCTCTGGTGGGCGAGAAGACCTACTAGATCTACGGAGTGACTGAGACTCGTTGGGTTCTATCGAAGTTTCAGGTTCAACCAAATCGTCAGTAGTTGTTTGTGGCTCTGGAATTTCTTCCAGTTCTACCGTATTGCCAATAGTATCATTTGTAAAAAAAACTCATTTTATAAAAATGTGGCATATTGAGAAACAAACACTCTTTGTTCCTCCTTGTGGTAGAATAGATATCCATATGAATGTTTAGGATATTCCACAAACTTACACAAAACCGATCGTGTCTCGAGTTTGTCCGGATTCTTCTTTTTAACAAAAGCAGAACAACCCCATATTCTAACTCGTTTAAGAGATGGTCTCTTTCCACACCATATCTTATATAGAGTGGTAGGCACGGGTTTGGTCGGAACCCTGTTTAATAGATATACTGCAGTCTCTAATGCATACCCCCAAAAGGAAAGTGATAACTCAGCATCACTCATCATGGAGCGTACCATATCCAATAGGGTACAATTCCACCGCTCTAACACACTGTTGTGTTGTGGTGTGTACGGAGGAGTGAGCTGAGAGAGAATCCCATTCTCTCTTAGGAAATTAAGGAACTCTGTACTCAAGTACTCTCCTCCTCAATCTGATCGAAGTTTCTTGATGCTCAATCCAGTTTGTTTTTCTACTTCAATTTTATACTCCTTGAATTTTTCGAAAGCTTCAGACTTATATTTCAGTAAGAACACGTGTCCAAACCTTGAGAAATTATCGGTAAAGGTTATGAAGTATGAATAACCACTCCTTGCATGTGTAGACATTAGTCCACACACATCACTATGTATGAGGCTTAAGAGTTCAGTAGCTCTCTTTCCGTATCTAGTAAACGGAGTTTTGGTCATTTTACCCTTGATGCAAGACTGACAAGTCGCATAAGATTTATATTGAAACGGATTCAAATATTCATCTTTATGTAGATTGGTTAGTCTTGTTTCGTTAATATGACCAATTCTACAATACCATATGAATGCTTCATTTATTTCTAAAGTTTTTCTTTTGTTTGTGTGCTGGATGTTGAAAACTGTGTGTTGATCCAAGATGTAGATTCCATTATTTAGTGTACCATACCCAATCAACTGTTGATTTAGATTAATGTTCATAACATTACTTTGCAATACAATATGATATCCTTCATTGTCTAACAAAGATACAGATGTTATATTACATAGCATAGTCGGTACAAAATAACAGGGATTCAAAATCAATATACACCATGAAGGCAACCCTAGGTGATACTCTCCCACTGATGCAGCATCAACACTTGAACCATTCCCAACGCGGAGAGTATGATCACCTTTCTTCAAAACTTTTCTATTTCGCAACCCCTGCACACAATTACAGATGTGAGAACTTGAGCCGGTATTTAATACCCAGGATGCAGAGTTTATTGAAAAACGGTTTTCGGTGACAAACACACCTGAAGCGGAAGCATCAACATGCTTCTTCTTCTAGAGATCGGTAAGGAACTCAGTGCAATTTCTTTTCCAATGCCCTGTATTGTGGAAATAAAAGCATTCACCCTTCCCTGATCCCGCAACCCCAGATTTTTCTTTCCCCTTCGCCTTTTTAACTCCACCTCTCGGCTTGGTGGGTTTCTTCTTCTTCTTTTCCTTAGTTTTAACTTTTGGGACGGAGGAGGAAGATTGCCCAACAAGTAGAGCGGGAGTTTTCACCATCTTGAGCATGCTCTCTGAACTCCTCAACATATTGAGAAGTTCAGGAAGTGATTTCTCCAAGTTGTGCATGTTGAAGTTCACTAAAAATTGAGCATAGGCTGGGGGGAAGAGACTGTAGAACGATATCAATATATTGTTCATTCTCCATGGTCCATCCCAGGTCCTCAAGCTCTTCAATAAGGCCTATCATCTTTAGGACATGATCTCCTATAGATGTACCAGCAGCCATCCTCATTTAAAACAATTTTCGTGAGGCCTCGTAACAAAGAGCACGCGATTGCTCCCCATACAACTCTTTTGTATGGAGAAAGATGGATTGCACATCCATCTTCTCATATTGCTTTTGATGTTCATTGTCCATCGAAGCTAACGTGAGGCACTTTGCTATGGCGCGGTCGATATCCCATGTCTTGCGGATCTCCTTATCCGCAACAGAGAAATCAGGGCCTGGGACGGAAGGGGCTTTGGTAGTGAGGACGCATGCAACCTTATCATAGGTAAGGGCAATGTTCATGTTCCTCAGCCAGTCTTTATAATTTTGTCCCGTCAATTTGTTTTTCTCTAATAGAAGCTTAAGTCCCATCATTTGTATCTTCCATTAGGAGAGAGAAAAGAAAACACTCAGCGAAAGCACTTGCATGATTAGATTGGTTATTATCTTATCTAATCGATTTCTCCTACTGTTTTTATCAAATTTTCCTTCAAACCCTAAAAAGAAAATTAGCCAGGATTAGTTACACTCTACAAGTTCACTAACCGGTCAACCAGGCCAGTGTCGGTACTCCGAGGGACGTTTCCCGTGCTGTCGCATGGACCTAATTAAAATAAACCCCGTTTCCACAGAGGCATAACCCGACACCTTTCTAAACACCTACTGGATTAGCTAATTGTAAAGTGTAAAATTCTCCCGGGAGTAACTATTATTCACAGCGGGATCGGGATTCAACTATTAAATAGAAGGTATGCAATCTCATTGCAAATTTCAACACTTGAAATTCCCGATATAGTGTTTACCCCTAACGACCTATGACCTTAACTATAGTCAACAAATCATAAGTGCTTGACAAGTTCTACCCGTCATTTCATGATTGATTTAGACCCATTCGTATGACTCTTAACTATAGTCAACAAAGTCGTACGAATGTGCTAATCGATCGCATCATATGCTTTATAAGAAAACATCACTTAGTCAACAAACGTAGCATGAATACTAAGTACTCTACTTCCTAAAATGGCGGAGAGCTACGAATGGTTTTGATGAAAACCTTTAACGTATTAAACTTGATATCGTTGTAAAACCGAGTAATTTGTAAAGGAGTAGCTTAAGCTCCGCATTTGAAATAATTGCTTTTTCATGAAAAAGCCGATTATCTTTCAAATTTGATTCTACAACATCTTAGGTTTCTTTTCTTAACATTAATCTTATTAATGTCGTCCCATCATTTAAGCTCTTAATCATCACAGAAGAAACGAAAATAAAACACACATATATGCCATCCGCATTCGCCACAGGGACCCAAGTCTTCACCGTAAGGTTACTTAACTTACAACAGAGCGGGGTCAGGACTAGCGCGGATGCAAAACATATATAGTGTCTTCTAGTATATCATATATATAAGTAGCATTCTTCTTACGCGGTTATATGATCATATCACATCACAACACAGCAAAAGCATGTATATGAAATATAGGATATATTCGGAGACCCGTGTTTTAGATTAAGCCATTAGTGAAAAACACGGATTCCACGGTCATGATGAATAGCCAAGCCAACAACCCTAGACCCCTACGAGAGCAGCAAGCAACCCTTATAATTCTAGAGTTAGACGACTAGTCTCGACTCCTTGAGAAGGCTTCCCACTGGACTCTAGAACCCGGTTACTTATGCTCACCACCTTGGGTCTATCCTAATGCGGAAAAGTAAATAGTATACATCAAATGGAGACAACAACCTCAACCTGGAAGTGTCCTAATAAAAGAATATTACATACAATTATTTACATGAATGAAAAAAGAAAAACTCTTATCTCACATAAAACCCCCGGCTATTCAATCACGACGATCCTATATAACATATCAATATAGTAACACAATAACAACGCATGTTATCAATGTAAGTAAATATGCGTATCCCTAATGTCGTTGACGTATAGCAATGAGATCGGGGATACTACCACATATTACACTTACGGTCGCAGAAAAGAAACAAAAACTTCAATAATTAGAATCCGCATCTATAGACATCATAAACCCGGATTATCATATATTCCGAATTTCAAGCCTAATGTTTTAAACCTTATATTTAAGCCTCGAATTGAAAACCCTTTTCAAAGATTAAGCTCGGTAATTCAATAAGATTCCCGGTTAAAAATCGAAGGCTCGTCGGGAACTTTAGTGGATAGCCGCACCCCTAAGAGCGTCAACGAAATGGACTTGCGCGGAACACCGTGGCCGTGAGCACCCGAGTGGATTCTCTTGGCCATGGGGTTCTCCAATAGTCACTTGGTTAAGGCAAAGGGGAGTGGCTCTCTACCAGTGTTTCCCGTCGAGTATTCGTGTACGATATGAGATTACGACGGAATTTCGATCCAAATCTAAACATCGTAGCAATCCATCAATCAAGGCTAAAATGTGAGATTTCCAAATCGATAACTGGTTTTCGCTAAACTAATCAATGTCGATTCTAACCATTGTATCATACTTCCAAAACACATTAGACGATTTTAACATTTCGATCGACATTCTAATCATCAACAATTCATGAGACCTCAATCACTTGAGCCTCATATAAAATTTCCAGAAAATCCAAAATATGAAATTGAAGCAGAACAAGAAAACTGGAGTCCTAACTCCATAAGTGGGTAGCGGAACCGCTGCCAAGACATGGTCTAGGCGGCGGTTCTGCGGCCACTTGATGGAATTAGGGGCTCGTATTTCTTGACCCTAAAAAAAAAGCCTGCTGAATTTTCTGATAATTTTTATTCTTGAAAAATTCGAATTTTAAAAATTCGAACAAAAATATCAAAGATCGGAATTAAAATGTCGATCGAACACTTTAATTTCGTCTAAACAACTCCTAAGCCTCTAGTTTGGCTCTGATACCATATAAGTATGTCTTAGTGCCTCAACTAGGGTTTTAACAAAAGTATGTAAGCAATTTAAAAAATTCTAGAGAGCTAAGTATACTAAACATGAATCGTACTAGAGATTAGGTTTTCAAAGCAAAGCAAAAAGGAAATTAAAACTAAGTGAATGGAAACTACAACCTTTGTAGACTTGTCCTTCACTTCAATTGCTCCGAATTGTAGTCCTAGAACTCTTCTTCAACTCCACTTGAAAGATGGAACGAGCTTGTTCGAAGTCTTCATCGTCAATGATGATCCACCTCGAAGCTCCTCACTCTCAAGCTCACACTTCACTAATCTATGAATTAGTAAAGATAACAACCTATACTAATGTGCTAGAGTAGTGTAGGTTGATGATGTGGGGATTTTTCTCATTAAAATTCTTTCTTTTCTTTTTTCTTTTTCAACCTTGAAAAATCTAGAGAAGAAAATGAAGAGGATGAACTTGGAAAATGTGCATGAACCTTAGAGATTAGATGAGCTAAAGATAAAGATAAGTATGGATGAATAAAACAAGGAAAAAACCATGAGTCATGGTTCTTAGCACCTTTGAGAACACTTTAGAAGCGATGACTCATCTCTTCCTTTGTTTTATATATATATATATATATATATATATATATATATATATATATATATATATATATATATATATTTTTCCTCCAATGTGATTCTCATATTTCCATGTTCTTTGTATCATCAACCATGATACATTTGTGTATATATCAAATATATATAAATAAAGAAAAGAATTAAAATGAGTAATATATTAGTTAATTATTAAATCAACACTTGATTCAATAATCCGGTTATATCATATATAACCCGACTAATATAAAAAACACTAGATTAGAATACGATATCATATACTCGTATTTAATCAAGCTCCCACACATATCTCCTTACGTGCTCTATTTCGTTTCGCTTGAGCTTGGAAACCTCTATGTGGGACTCTTAAGACTCGTCAATAAGCTAGAAGTGGGTAATGATCAAATCAGATACCCACAAGCCGTCAGCGGTACTAGCTGTACGTAACGGCTATCCAGGTATTGAACGAATAGAAGGTCAACAAGAAAACTTGTTTAAACTCTCGTAGAGCCTATATGCAACAATTACCGTACAGTCCGGTTTCTTCGTCTGATATGTGGTATATCGAGTCTGGGGGTAGAATTGTCAGACCCCAATAACTCGATAAGTGATGCCGATGTGTGGCCTATTACCAATCATAAACTACTGATAACACTTATCAGTAAATCTCATCAGCCCTGGCCAGGGACTTGCGGTTATATCGAATCGCGCATAGCACAACATCAACTCCCAATACTGGGAGAGACGAAACCCCTCCTATCGCTCACTGCCTCCATGTGACTTGGGACTGTATCCAAAAACCACATGTTCGCACAACTCAGTAGAGCCGCGGTAGGGTGGAAATCAAAGCACCGTGGGAACTACACAAGACACTATGACGATCTCGGGTCTACGGACTAATCTGTATAAGTGTTACCAAAGAACTTCTATTTGACGATAGGTATGATACCATTTAGGAATTCTCGGCGAGTCCGTTCAGTGTACTCAGTATCTAATGAGCACCTGTATACAATCTTTGATGTCAAACACCAATGGATATGAGATCATCCATCGCCCCAATACAGGGTTAAGAAATGTATACACTTGTCTAGTCTAGGACATCGATGCCCTGTCTCGATATCCCTTGACTAGGAACATTTAAGGATGTGCTTATAGTTTACCTAGGCCCCATTAGTATGATCGGCATCACAATCCTAGCAGTCAAGAAAAGATCCTAGGAACTTTATCAACATGTATTAGCGATAGTAATAACAAGTAGAACCATACACATGAATGATAAAGTCTAACCAAATAGCATACTATCATATTGAGAAAGATTATCCTGTAGATATATACATGTCCAACAATTACAAAAATTTCCTCTAGGGCATATATATTTAACAAAAACAGTTTATTGGAGCATTAGAGGAGAGAGGAAGACAATAGGATAATACTAGAAAAATTTGGGGGCTCAACTCCCCAAGGTGGCCGCACTTCCGCCGCCTAAAGCTTCCTTAGGCCGCGGTTCCGCCGCCGTATGATGGAGTCTCATCTCCAAACTTCTTCACAACACCCCAATGCTCCTCTGGTCTACTTTGAAAGTCTCTGAATCTCGGTTAGTTCGCTCCAATTACTCCAGATTTCCTTGCAAAACTCACGCAAGAATCGTTAAAAATACAAGATGTGGTTTTGGTTCTCTTTTTATAAGAAATCAACCCGAATAACAAGAAAAATATTACGACCGTTTCCCCAGCAACGACGCCATTTGATTGATTGTAAAAAGTGTTTATGTTGTGTTGTAAATTACTGTAATCAATAACGGTGTTGCAATAGCTAGCTGATAGTGAGTACGGGTCGTCCATAGAGAAATGGTGAACTACTTATCTTGTTTTAGATGAGTTGATAGAAGAAAGGTAGGATTGTTATCGTTTTATACTAGGAAGGTTTAAAAATTTATAAGAAAAGGGCTTGTAGGGTTTATAGGATTTAGTAGTTAATGGATGAAATTTTAAAAATAATTCTTTTTATCTTTTAATTATTTAATACTAGAGAAATAGCAATAAATGTGGATTAGGGTTCTTGTATGGAATTAGGGTTTTCCTCTACCGACCCTTGTCCTTTCATTGATCCCTATTCGTTTCAAGCCCTTAATAAAACGAGTATTAACGAATCTTAAATCGTGGTCGTGACTATCATGAATTGATAACACGCCCGATAAGAGGGTTAATATTCATTTTGCTATAGTTTATAAAAATTAAAACTTTAAAAAGAATTGAAAAGATATTGTTCATCCATTATTTTACCCTATCCTACAAGCCCTAACAAGCGAGAAGTTACTCGCTTATTGAGATAAACGAAGTAGAAGAAATATGAAAGAAAACAGAACCCATAATTAAAAATGAAGAAAGTAATGCAGAAAGTAAATGCAGAAAGTAAATGCAGAAAGTAATTGTGAAAAGTAAATGTGGAAAGTAAATACGACAAAATTAAAGAAAGAACTATCTTTTATTGATTAACTATTGCATTACAAAAGTTGCTCGCTGAAAAACCAAATTACAAAACCCTAGTTTTCTCTAGACTGCTTGCTCGGTAGATCAGTCGATACTTCTATGGATTTATATTTTCTTGATGATAGATGCTCTCAGTCCTTTTATAGGCTCTGGAACTTGAAACCCTAGATGTCATATTGAAGTGTGTGAAATTACGATCAAGACCCTGAGTTTTCACATCCTACGGCCATCAAACGACCATGCAACCGCCGCCATTTGCTCTTATTGGCCACGGATCCGCCACCCCTTGGTGGTTTTGTCCCTTCAGATTTCTCGTGCCTTCCTCTCTCGATATTTGTAGATCCTTTTTATAAAAATATTCTGAAAATATTGCTCGTAGTCTCTGCCGTTGCGAGATTCTTCAATTTGCTTTGACATTCGGCAGATTTGGTTGGGTGAATCGATTTACTGTGGATCTCCTACTTATTTTTCAGACCTGAGATGATTTATTATAATACCTGCATAATAACTCAAATCATCTTGTTAGTAGCATTTGTTTTATTTAAGATATTATTCCAACCAACTAATTAATATCATATCTTAATAATAATTGTTAGAATTATTTTATATGATATGCATATTTTAATAATAGATAATCTCATGAATATTTTATTTAAATATGATATGCATATATTTCCCAATTATATTAATTATAAATTAAGAAACATATGACAATAATCCTTTTACAAATAAACCCACATATGTTCTTAATTTACAGATAACACCTTTTAGTAGTAAACAATAATAGGGAAAATATCCATTCAAATGTGCAATAAATTTGACCGATCAATGTGTTTTGTTTTTCTTTATCTTCTTTTCTCTGATTGATCTTCGCCTTGGACGTCGTATATTCTTATTTGCGTAGTTGTTTCTACCGACTGGCGAAGAGCTAGCTCCTGCTTGGGGATGCCATATCACTATCGAATATGTACTTGTTTTTATCAAAATTTACAAAGGAGATGCTGCCCAAATTTGAAATGACGAAAATGTTTTGAAATTATAACATATAATTCACTTGTATTTCAAACGAACTTTATATATACTTTAAAAAGAAAGAACTTAATTTCATTATACGTTTATTTCAAAACTTCACCTCCACTATTTTCCTAAAAAGGATAGATTTCTAGGCTTTCGGCATACTTGGGTTACGGTGGGTTCCTATAGACTTCACGTGATTCAAGTGCCGGTTACTTGCTAATTCCGGGTCGTGACAAAATTGGTATCAGAGCATTAGGTTTAACCTTAATTCGAGTCTAGGTTTGACTATGCGGAGTCTAGAGCGTATATATTTCGGAACCTAGGCTTGACCTTACGGAACTTAGACTTGACAGAGGGGGTATTAGACTCGAACTTTCGTTACGTAGGTTGACTTTGGTTGATAGAGTAGGTAACTCAAGTAGAGTGATATACCGTGTGTATGTTCCACGGTATACTTACGATACGCTGCTCCGTTTAAGTAACCTTAGAATGTGCATTATTTTGAGACCCGTATTTCTATTCGTTCTTATGATCTATCCCCATCGATATTTGATTGTGGTTCCTATTACCTTGGCTATGCGAGCTGAGAGTGTTGCGGCTAGAGATGTGATCAGAGCGAGCTCATCAGGGACGAGGACTGACCAGAGCATTATTTCGGTGACGTAGGAACGTATTGATTTATTGTTTATGTAGGATTTCTCGTTTGAGTTGAGCGTTCGAGATCTGCACTGGATGATCGGGCCATCGCTTGAGGCCAGCCAAATTGAGAGGACTGTTGACGTACAGCCTACTCCAGAAATCGATGTGTTGTCTACCATGTAGACAGATGAACCAGCTGTTGCTGAGATTGACGAGATATCGCCTCCATAGTTTATAAAGTTGAAGCCACACGAGTTTACAAGCAAGGATGTGACCGAAGATCGCTAGTCATTCTTTGATAAGTGACTAGGATATTTCGTTCGTTTGGATGCTCCGATGCGAGATCAGTAAGTTGACTAGTTTCGGTTAGAGGGGTCTTACCCAGACATGTTGTGAGTCTATCGAGAAAGGACGAACAGTGTGTATTCCTTCGATAACTTGGACGAGTTCCCGAGGACGTAATCGGCCAAATGTCTTCCACAGAGTGTTAAAGATGCCGAGTTCGTAGCTTCGAGTCTTTGCGAGAGACTCCGGATATGTCATGCCCTTCTTCCTAATGTATGGAATCGGTGACGTGACGGGCCGCAACGTATTTACCAAGAAATAAATACGTTAAGCGTAATTAAGAAATATATATAAAATGCACAAGAATGACAAGAGATATAAAAATGAACAACAACTTTATTTACATTCACTTTACATACAACTGTTTGAAAATGAAAAGAGACAATGATAAAAACAGTGCCTAAACAGTGGCATACAAGATGAAAATAAATACAAGGAGAGCTAGAAGTCCGGCTGGGCAGTGAGCTGGTCCAAGTCCTCCTGGCTAGGCTCGATCTCTTCAGTGACCGGTCCTCCCGACGAACATGCCAAAAAATGAAATAGAAGGAATGTCGTCAGCGAACGAACGCTCGGTAAGTCCCAAAAGAAGAAATGGAATATAACAAGTAAAGAGAATTGAACTGGTAAGTTATACAGGTATATGATTGTTATTCTAGCGTAGTTGTTTGTATCTTGGTACAGAAGGTATCTGTGTATACGAGAGGAGTTCATCTTACCCCGTGGACTATGGTAACATGTATTACAAGGCTCCGTCAAAACCCACGGGACAACGGCATGAGAGTTCATGTAGGTGTCTTTTTAAGTGACCATCTTGTGCCACGTTAATACGTTCCGTACCAATCTACCCCGTTATCCCCGCGTAATGTATTGTATAGGTTATGTTTACAAGTTTTGCCGAAACTATGGATACAAGTGTTCAAGTAGTCAGGTTCAGGATGCAGTCACGTAATCAAGTAATCATGTCAAGTTATACATGTTTGATATTGATGTTTGAATTGAACTCTGATTTGAGTTTGGATTCAAGTTTAAGTTAGACTCAGACCGAGTCAGACACTTTTAACCGATTTAGATCCTGAATTAGGTTCGGGAGTTATCAGTAACTGCTGCACATGGACGGTAGGATTTGTGTCTTTTTCCAAGGCGATTACCATTGATAACTCCGTTAAGTTTTCTATCTTAAATAGGCAAGTACTCACTTTCTCCGGCTCCCTAGGGCTCAAGAGAATTGATCCTGCTTAAACCCATATTTACTAAAGTCCTTAAATATTGTTTTATATAACTCGAGGGGTTTTTATGAAAAATATTTTAATATAGTTAAAAATAAATCTCGAGAATTTATTTATATTATTTAGGGTTTTCATGGATATGAATTTTAAGGATTAGAGGTATTTTAGTGATAATTACTTTAGCTTGTAAAGTTCATGGTATTTTATTATAAAACTTGTCTTTTATTGGTATCTTGATGGTATTTTGGTGAAACTTATAAATTTTAAAAATGTAGGTTTGTTATATTTTGAAAATATTTGGATTTTGTAATTTTATTTAATTTTTAAAAATTAAATTTTATTTAATTAGAAAATGCGTTTTTCTTAAAAACCGTATTTAAAACCTTTCGAGATCGAATGCTGCGTGAGGAGGTCTGCATCTCGCTCTACTAGCCTAAGGATGTGCGATAATCCGCACCATCCAATAGCGGGTTCCCTAAAAAGGGTTGTAGAGGCATAATCGCAAAGGAATTAAAAATACTGTTAAAAAGAAAACCGTTTTTAAAGTGAGTTGTATTTTAATGTAATATTATCCTCGAAACAACAATTCATACAATAAAGATATCGTGCTATGGAACCATGTGTGTATGTGACGGGTAGGTCATTACCCCGTGAAGTTTTCTAAAGGTAATGTTTTAACAAAACTAAAAGGGAATGATATTAAAGTTCATGGTTTTTAAACGAAAAGGTGATACAATTGTTATTTTACATGAGAATTTTAATGAAAGTTTGATTCTAAATATTAGGGTTTAAGGTTACAAGTATAGTGTAAAAGATTCGTTGATCAAAGAATGAAGATAAGAAGTTTTCTAGGGTTTAGAAAAAGGATATCGGTATTAACTCCACTTGCCGATATGAGTTTTGAAATAAAATTTTAAAGAAGAGAAGTGAAGATTAGAAGGGACTTACAAGCTAGGAGGCTTAAAGAAAGGTTGAAGAAGAGAGGGTTGGCATCGCGGGTGCTCCGGAATAGTTTCGATTCTTCGCCGGAAGTTGATCGCTTGCTAACTCCACTTGTACTTCACTTGTGCTTAGGAAATTTTTAAGAGTTTTGGCTAGAAATTTCAGAATGATGCTGATCCAAAGTGTGTGGTGGTATTTATAGTGTAGAATTAGGGTTTTAGAATTAAAATGGTGAAATAAAATGCATTAAAAATGTGATAAATTGTGAATTGAAGGGGCTCTGTTTGATTGCAGGGAAATCAAACAGTGCAGAGGAGTTAGGGGTAGGGGAAACGTCGAGTGTGGAAAGCCCGGGCATCATTTGCCACGGTTGGACTGTCGGTACTGGCCTATAATGGCATTCCGCCGGCCGATTTAGGGAGATGGGTCTCTGGATTGATGCCACGTGTACTACTCAGTGTTTAAACCCTTTTGCATATGCTTGATTTTTCTGAATTTTCATTTTTATGTGTATTGCACGTGTAAACTTTTGGGCTTCCTAAAAGTTAAAAAGAAAAATCAGAAAAAATAATGTGTCTGATGGGATTCGAACACAGGGGCTACGTCACAGCAGTGCAAAAGCTTTACCAGTGAGCTACAAGTGTCTTCTTGTTGTTATTTAACAAAATTAACTCATAACTCAATCTCAGGCTGTATAACCCATATTCTGTATATTAAACTGGAAAATTCCGTATAGTAAATTCAGAGTCGTTACATTCTACCCTCCGTATAAAAAATTCGCCCTCGAAATTTACATTTCCATAAAGACTAATTCACAAATAAGTGATGATATCTTGCATGCATGTCTTCTTCTCGTTCCCACGTTGATTCTCCTGGCGAATCTTTTCTCCACATCACTCGGACCAAGTTTACTACTTCCTTGTTCCGCGGTGTCTTCACTTTTTGGTCTAGGATCTCAATAGGTTGTTGCCCGCAAGTCAGGTCCGTCTGTACTGTGAGCTCGGAGTGATCAAGTATGTGGCCGGGGTCGCTCACATATCTTCGTAGCTGGGATATTTAGAACACGTTGTGCACTCCTTCTAATGAGGGTGGTAGTGCCAAACAATATGCCACTTCTCCAACTAGTTCGAGTATGTCGAACGGTCCTGTGTATCTTGGAATAAGCTTACCCCTCTTACCAAAACGGATCACTCCTCTGTTTAGAGATATCTTCAGAAAAACATGGTCTCCAGGTTGGAACTCCAGGTGTCAGCGCTTTGCATCAGCCTAATGCTTATGTCTGTCTTGGGCTATGCGCATTCTTTCCCTGATCGTGTGAACTACGTCCATAGTTGCTATGATCATCTCTGGACCAAGGAGTTCATGATCTCCGATGTCATCCCAACTTAGTGGTGAACGACACTTCCGTCCGTAGAGTGTTGAGAATGGTGACATTCCAATGCTTGCCTGATAGTTGTTGTTGTATGAAAACTCCACAAGGTGTAAGTGATCTTCCCACGAACCTCCGAAGTCTAACATACAAGCTCTTAGTATGTCTTCTAGATTCTGAATTGTTTGCTCGGATCGATCGTCTGTTTGTGGATGGTAAGCCGTGCTGAAGTTCAGACTCGTTCCCAGGCTAGCTTGAGGACTTTGCCAAAACTGTGATCGGAATCTTGTATCACGATCGGAGACGATGCAAACCGGTACTACATGTAATCTCACAATCTCCTGCATGAGTTAATGGGTGTCAATATAGTACATTTTGAAGAGTTAAATCTTACTTTAGATTTATGCTCACCTCCATGTACTTCTTTGCTAACGTCTCGGTAGATTGGCCAACTCGAAAGGGAACAAAGTGAGCCGACTTGGTGAGTCGATCCACAATAACTCATACTGCGTCGTTACCCTTCGTGCTGCGAGGAAAGGCAGTCACGAAGTCCATGGTAATGTGCTGCCATTTCCATTCTGGGATTGGTAACGGCTAAAGTAGACCAGCAGTTCTGTGATGTTCAGCCTTTACTTGCTGACACACCAAACACTTGGCTATGCTTCTGGCTACTTCGCGTTTCATTCCATGCCACCAATAGTGTTGCCGTAGATCCTTGTACATTTTTGTACCACCGGGGTGTACAAAATAAGGAGAGCTGTGAGCTTCTTTCATCAACTCTTCTCGAACTGGGCCGTTTGGTACACATAATCGACTTCCATATTACAAGGATCCGTCTTCGTGGATGAAGAAGTCAGTTCGAAGTCCACTTTCTACTTGTTCTCTAATCTTTAGTAGCCTGGCATCATTTGCTTGAGCAGCTTTGATCTGATTGACAAGGGTGGATTGGACTTGTAAGTTCATTAAATACGAAGCGTTACCGGCATAACTACTTCGATCGCCAATCCGTGCAATTCCTGTTGTAGCTTCCACTGTGCGGTGAGATTCATTGCTAATGGCTGACGGCTAAGTGCATCGGGAACTACATTCACCTTCCCAGGATGATACTGTAGATTGATGTCGAAGCCGCCATAAGTTCTAGCCATCTTCTCTGCCGCATGTTCAACTCCTTCTGAGTAAATATATACTTCAGACTCTTGTGGTCAGTGTATATATCCACTCGTTCTCCCAAAAGATAGTGGCACCAAATCTTAAGTGCGAAGATAACAGCTGCCAACTCCAGACCATGTGTTGGATAGTTGCGCTCATGAACTTTTAGTTGTCTTGATGCAAAAGCTACAACTTTTCAATGCTGGTGTAGAACACATCCTAATCCTTTACCGGACGCATCGCAATGCACAACAAATCCTCCAGATTGATCTGGTATTACGAGAATAGGAGCAGAAGTTAATCTTGATTTGAGTTCTACAAAAGCGTTTTCACATGCTTCTGACCACACGAATGCTGCATCATTATGTGTGAGCTTAGTCAGGGGTGTTGCAATCTTCGAAAAGCCTTCGATGAATCTTCGGTAGTATCCTACCAATCCTAAGAAACTTCGTATATCCTTCACCGTCTTTGGTCTCGGCCACTCGCTGATAGCTGACACCTTAGCTGGATCTACTGAGATTCCTTCGCCTGAAACGATATGTCCGAGAAATCCGACTTGATCTAACCAAAATTCACACTTGCTATACTTAGCATAGAGCTGATGTTGTCGCAATGTCTCTAGGACAATCCATAAATGCTCAGCGTGTTCTTTCTGATCCTTTGAATACACCAGGATGTCGTCGATGAAGATGACAACGAACCTGTCTAAGTACTCTCGGAAAACTTGGTTCATCAGATTCATAAATGTAGCAGGTGCATTGGTCACTCCAAATGGCATTACAAGATACTCGTAATAACCATAGCGAGTCCTAAACGCCGTCTTCGGAATATCGGACTCTTTGACCTCCACCTGATGATAACCCGAACGAAGATCTAGCTTCGAAAATACACAAGACCCACTTAGCTGATTGAAAAGATCATCGATGCACAGTAGTGGATACTTGTTCTTGATCGTCACTTCGTTAAGAGCTCGATAATCTACATACATTCTGTATAAACCTTCTAAATCCAACCTTTCTTCAGGAGTTCATCCAACTGAATGCGGATCTCCTTCAATCCTTCTAGACTTAGCCGGTACAGTGCTTTGATTACAGGTTGCGCACCAGGTAGTAAATCAATGCTGAATTCAAGAGCTCGATCGGGAGGCAAACCTGATATATCTTCAGGGAATACATCCTTGAACTACCTCTGGCTTCGACTCTTCCGCTTGTAATGTTGCAACCACTGCCTTCTTTGGTTTTGCTTTGTAGACGCTAGGTTCCAGAGTACGGTCTCCACTCTTGAAATAGAATATCGGATGATCTAGTATTTCAAATACTACCCACCTTTGACGGCAGTCAATCGTAGCATAGAAAACTCCCAGCCAGTCCATTCCCAACACAACATCAAAATTTGAGATGTCCGGTACTTTGAAATTCGCGTAGAATTCTCGTTCGCAAACTACAACTGGACACTGATCAAATCCCATAGTTGCCTTCAATACTCCATTCCCGGAACTGACATTCCAGCTTGAAATGAGTGGCTTCACGGGAATTGCAAGCGTTCTCACGAATCGTTGGGACATGAAGCAGTGATGCTCCAGTGTCGAAAAGTGCGAGTGCATGAAGGGTGGCTACTAATATAGTACCTAAGTTGCGTGAGGTTAGGTTTAGATACAGGAAAGATTATAATGAGGTACAATGATTGAAAAGATGTGAAAGGATTGGGAATTACCAGTGATGATTTGGCCAATAGCTTCAGCTTCCTCAACTGTCATTGTGAAAGCCTGACATCGGGGTACATTCCTCCTTGCTGGAGGCACATTTCTCTGTCCCTAGGGCACGTTTCTCTGCCCTTGAGGCATGTTCCTTTGTGCCTGATGGAACTAGCATTGAGGCTGTGCAGGAGGTCCATGTGGAGGTGGAGCAGGTAGGGCTAGTCGTGGTGCAGGAGCCTGGATAGCTGGCCGCTGCGGAACTGTGATAGCTGGTTTGAGGGCTGGAGCTGGGTTGAATCTATATGGACATGCTCCTAAGGCGTGAGTGGATGCGCCACAAATTAAGCATAGGCCATTTGCACGTCTGCAGTCCTTCGCCAGGTATCCATTCCTCTTGCAATAGAAGCAAAAGTCTGGACTGGGCCGGTTAAATGTTCCTCCCGATCTCCTGGGTGCAAAAGTTGGCCTAGAAGAGGCTCCTCCTGCCATCTGTATGGCAGGGCGCTTCACACCGGCAGTCTGCGGTCTGCCCTTCTTCTTCACAACTGCCTCATAGCGTCGGCAGCCTTCAAAGTAAGATCATGGGTTGGGAAATCCCCTGTAGCGAGTGTAGCTTGGATTTCCGGGTCCAACCTTTGTTGAAATTGTCGTGCCCGGATCTCAGCAGTAGGAATCAGGTGTGCCGTGAACCTGTTACGACCTTGTGTTAGCAGTGTAATGAGAGAAATCAGGAAATTTGAATTTGAGACAATATCTTACCTGCTAAGCATAGTAAACTCAGCATCGTATTCATCCACAGACTTGACCCACATCGAGCCTTGTTGTAAGTGGATGAACTGCTGTTCCATGTCGAAACAGACTATCTTAGGGAAGTATTTCGCATCGAACATATCGTGAAACGTCTTCTATTCAATCGGTTTCCACCAGACTCTGGCATTTTCTGTTAGTTGAAGCTTCGCAACCCTCACCTAAGCAATCTCTAGCACTTGTGCTGCTGCCAGGTCATCTTCTATCGACTGAGCACATTCTTCTGCCTCCAGTGGGCTCTCTTTTCCTGAAAAGTACTTAGGATGCAATGCCTGGAATTGTTTGACTCCGGATGCCTCAGCTTCTGGGCAGTGCATGAGGATAGCAGTCTGCTGTTACTGACCCTCCAGAAGGCTCTTGATAGCCTCGAGCAGTACCATTTGCTTGTTGATGGGAGCTGCAATGGTAGGTGGTGGTGGTAGAGTAGATGGTGGGGTATTGCCATTGACGTTCGTGCTGGTGTTGTTTCGAGAATCCATAACCTTGATAGAAAAGGAATGGTTAGATAGATTCAAGAAATCAGAAATGTAAGGATTGTATAGTTGCTGATTCTTATAATTCTTGTGATATATTGCTTAAGACTTCATGCAGAACTGACCTGCATGGGCCACCAACAAAACCTGTCACGCCTCGCTTCCCAGTGTACGGAATCAGTGACGTGACGGGCCACAACGTATTTACCAAGAAATAAATACGTTAAGCGTAATTAAGCAATATATATAAAATGCACAAGAATGACAAGAGATATAAAAATGAACAACAACTTTATTTACATTCACTTTACATACAATTGTTGAAAATGAAAAGATATAATGATAAAAACATTGCCTAAATAGTGGCATATAAGATGAAAATAAATACAAGGAGAGCTAGAAGTCCGGCTGGGCAGTGAGCTGGTCCAAGTCCTCCTGGCTAGGCTTGATCTCTTCAGTGACCGGTCTTCCTGACCAACATTCCAAAGAAAGAAATAGAAGGAATGTCGTTAGCGAACGAAAGCTCGGTAAGTCCCAAAAGAAGAAATGGAATATAACAAGTAAGGAGAATTGAACTGGTAAGTTATACAGGTATATGATTGTTATTCCAACGTAGTTGTTTGTAGCTTGGTACAGAAGGTATTTGTGTATACGAGAGGAGTCCATCTTACCCCGTGGACTATGGTAACATGTATTACAAGGCCCCGTCAAAACCCACGGGACAACGACACGAGAGTTCATGTAGGTGTCTTTTAAGTGACCATCTCGTGCCACGTTAATACGTTCCGTACCAATCTACCCCATTATCTCCGCGTAATGTATTGTATAGGTTATGTTTACAAGTCTTGCCGAAACCATGTATACAAGTTGTTCAAGTAGTCAGGTTCAGGATGTAGTCAAGTAATCATGTCAAGTTATAACCATGGTTCGGTCAAGTCAAGTCACGTTATACATGTTTGATATTGATGTTTGAATTGAACTCTGATTTGAGTTTGGATTTAGGCTTAAGTTAGACTCAGACCGAGTGAGAAACTTGTAACCGATTTAGATCCTGAATTAGGTTCAGGAGTTATCAGTAACTGCTGCACATGGACGGCAAGATTTGTGTTTTTTTCCAAGACAATTACCATTGATAACTCTGTTAAGTTTTCTACCTTAAATAGGCAAGCACACACTTTCTCCGGCTCCCTGGGGCTCAAGAGAATTGATCACGCTTAAACCTATGTTTACTAAAGTTCTTAAGTATTGTTTTATATAAATCGAGGGGGTTTTATGAATAATATTTTAATATAGTTAAAAATAAATCTTGAGAATTTATTTATATTATTTAGGGTTTTCATGGATATGAATTTTAAGGATTTGAAGTATTTTAGTGATAATTACTTTAGCTTGGAAAATTCATGTTATTTTATTGTAAAACTTGTCTTTTATTGGTATCTTGATGGTATTTTGGTGACACTTATAAAACTTTCATTTTAAAAATGTAGGTTTGTTGTATTTTGAAAATATTTGGATTTTGTAATTTTATATAATTTTTCAAAATTAAATTTTATTTAATTAGAAAATGCGTTTTTCTTAAAAACCGTATTTAAAACCTTTCGAGATCGAATGCTCTGTGAGGGGGTTTGCATCTCGCTCTACTAGCTTAAGGATGTGCGATAATCCACACCATCCAATAGCGGGTCCCCTAAAAAGGGTTGTAGAGGTATAATCGCAAAGGAATTAAAAATACTGTTAAAATGAAAACCGTTTTTAAAGTGAGTGGTATTTTAATGTAATATTATCATCGAAACAACAATTCATACAATAAATATATCGTGCTATAGAACCATGTATGTATGTAAGGGGTAGGTCATTACCCCGTGAAGTTTTCTAAAGGTAAAGTTTTAACAAAACTAAAAGGGAATGATATTAAAGTTCATGGTATTTAAACGAAAAGGTGATACAATTGTTATTTTACATGAGAATTTTAATGAAATTTTGATTCTAAATATTAGGGTTTAAGGTTACAAGTATAGTGTAGAAGATTGGTTGATCAAAGAATGAAGTTAAGAAGTTTTCTACGGTTTAGAAAAATGATATCGGTATTAACTCCACTTACCGATATGAGTTTTGAAATAAAATTTTAAAGAAGAGAAGTGAAGATTAGAAGGGACTTACAAGCTAGGAGGCTTAAAGAATGGTTGAAGAAGAGAGGGTTGGCGTCGCGGGTGCTCCGGAATAGTTTCGATTCTTCGCCGGAAGTTGATCGCTTGCTAACTCCACTTGTACTTCACTTGTGCTTAGGAAATTTTTGAGGGTTTTGGCTAGAAATTTCATAATGATGCTGATCCAAAGTGTGGGGTGGTATTTATAGTGTAGAATTAGGGTTTTGGAATTAAAATGCATTAAAAAGGTGATAAATTGTGAATTGAAGAGGCTCTGTTTGATTGCAGGGCAATCAAGCAGAAGAGTTAGGGGTAGGGAAAACGTCGAGTGTGCAAAGCCCGGGCATCATTTGCCATAGTTGGACCGTCGGTACTGGCCTATAGGGGCTTTCCGCCAGCCGATCTAGGGGGATGGGTCTCTGGATTGATGCCACGTGTACTACTCGGTGTTTAAACCCTTTTGTACATGTTTGGTTTTTCTGACTTTTAATTTGTATGTGTATTGCATGTGTAAACTTTTAGCCTTCCTAAAAGTTAAAAAGAAAAATCAGAAAAAAATAATTGTCTGATGGGATTCGAACACAGGGGCTATGTCACAGCAGCGCAAGAGCTTTACCAGTGATCTACTGTTGGGTTTGGTTAGCACCCCCGACGGTTTTTGGCACGCATCAAGTATGCTATATTTAAAAAATTTAGGGTGCCGAGCGAGCCCGATCAAGGATCTAGCTAGAGAATTAGGGTTTTTATAGCATGTAAACAAACTTTACACTAAGTGATACAGGAATACAACCTTTGTAGACCGGTCCTTCACTTCTAAAGCTCCGTGTAGTTGTCCCTTTGCTCCAAGTAGTGGTCTCCCGGACTCTCCTTAGGCTCCACTAGGCGAAAGGAACGAGCTTGCTCAAGGATCTTCGAGGCCGAAAATGATCTACGTCGAAGAATCTCTAACTCAAGCTACCTCTTCACTAATTGAGAATTAGTGAATGAAACAACCTATACTAAATGGCTAGTTTGGTATAGATTGATGGAGTAGGAATTTTGCTCACTTTAGAATTATTTCTCTCTCTTTCTTTTCTTCATTCAAGAAAACCTTGTGAGCTCAAAAGAGATGAAGAAGAAGAAGTGATCAACCATGGGTTAAAAAATATCTCCAAGATATTTGTAGAGACTTAATCATGGCTAAAGATAATGGTTGGGTTAATAAATATCTAGTGTAAAACAAAATTAGTGGACTAAGTCAAGAATTCCACATGCTTCTGCAAGCATCCAAACCAAGCCATTTTCCACCTAATTTTGTTTATTCCCTAAATAAATAGTCACCATAATTATCTTAAGTATGGTATGAGTCTCATACACCCATGTGCAATGTATCATCAAGCATGACACAAAATAAATACATTAACATATATCACATATATGTTAAATGTATAAGTAGAAAAGAAATTCTTAAGTGAGCTAATATTAGTTAATATATATTAATATATCAAATATATAATTATATATTAAATTATTAAATCAACACTTGATTTAATAATCTGGCTATATCACATATAACCGACCAATATCATTTATATCAACTTATCGAATCAACACTTGATTCAATAACCCGACTTTATCTCATATAACCGACTGATATCATATATCGCGAGATTAGAATACGATATCACATACACGTATTAATCTCGGTCCTGCACATATCACATATGTGCCCTGCTTCGTTTCGCTTGAGCCAGGAAACTTCTGTGTAGGACTCTAAAAACTCGTCAATACGCCGGCAGTAGGTAATGATCATATCAGTTACCCACAAGCCGTCAGCGGTACTAGCTGGACGTAACGGCTACCCGGGTATTGAGCGATCAGAAGATCAATAAGCAAGCTTGTTCATACTCCCGTGAATCCAATAAGTAACACTACCGTACCAGTCCGGTCTCTTCGTATGATATGTCGCATATCGAGTCTGGGGTGGTAAACGTCAGACCCTAATAACTTGATAAGTCATGCCGATATGAGGTTCATAACGGGTCAAGAAACTACCGATAACACTTACCAGTAAATCTCAGTTTCTGCCCGGACAGGGACTTCCTGTTATGGCCAATCGAGTACAGCGCAACATCAACCCCCAATACCGAGAGAGACGAAATCTCTCGCCCATTGCCTCCATGTGACTCGGGACTTTACCCAAAAACCACTTGTTTGCACGCTCATTTGAACATGGTAGGGTAAAAATCAAAGCACAGTGAGAATCACACAAGACTCTATGACGATCTCGGGTCTACAGACTAACATGTACCAGTGTCACCAGATAACTGCTATCTGACGTTAGGTATAATGCCATCTAGGAGTTCTCGGCGAGTCCTGTTCAGTGTACCCAGTCTCCACTGAGCACCCGTATACAATCTTTGATGTCAAACACCAATGGATATGGGATCATCCATCGCCCATCAAATGGGTCAAGAAACGTATACGCTAGTCTACTCTGGAATATCGATGCCACATCTCGATACACCCACGACTAGAAACAATTAAAGGATGGACTTGTGGACTACCCTGGCCCCACTAGTATGATCTGCATCATAATCCTGGTAGTCAAGTACACATCCTAAGGGCTTTACCAACATGTGAGAGAAAGACAATATCAGTATATTAGTCTACATGTTAAGATATAGAGTAACCAGATAGCATACTATCATGTTGAGCAAGAAAGTCCTCCCTATATATGTCCAAGCATCCATTATAATATACAATCATGTACAATAATGGCCTCTTAGGGCATACATACAACTAACAATCTCCCACTTGCATTAAGGCCAGTTGTTGTAATATCTCATACCCAACATCCCAAAATCTCTCAAATTGTATCTGGGATATGGCCTTTGTGAGTGGATCGACCGTGTTATTTTTCGTCTAAACTCTCCTGACCTTGATCGCCCGGAGATCAATCATCTCCCTGATCAGGTCATACCACCTAAGAATATGTCTGGATCACTGATGGGACCGGTGTTCCTAGGCCAAAGCCATAGCTCCATTGTCATCACAATTGTAGGAACCTCACCAAGTTATCTCATGAACATCTTCATCTAGACAGGCTCTTTGGCAGCATCGTTGGTAGCAATGTATTCACCCTTCATTGTCAAGTCTGCTATGGTATCTAGCTTGGAACTCTTCCAACATACCGTCCCCTCCACCGAGGGTAAAGATAAAACCCGAGACTGACTTTCAGTCGACCTTATCACTCTGGAAGCTCGAATCGGTAAAGGACTCCATCTGGAGTTCACCGTTACCATACACCAAGAACATTTGTTTAGTCCTTCTCAAGTACTTAAGAATGTTCTTCACAGCTGTCCAGTGATCCTCCTCGGGATGTAAGAGGCATCACCCAAATACTTCATGGAGAACCATTGTGATAAGAAGAGCTTGACCGAGTGTAGCAAAGGAACATCATTTCCTATCAAGAGCATGTCATCCACGTACAATACAAGGAAGACAACCTTACTCTCTACAACCTTTTTGTATATACAAGGTTCATATACGTTTTTGATGAAGTCAAACTCTTTGACTGCCATATCAAAACAGATGTTCCAACTCTGCGATGCCTTCTTTAACCTGTAGATTAATGTAAGCAGCTTGCATACATTTCCGCTGCTCCCACTGTCTACGAAGCCCTCTGGCAGTGTCATGCACACGCTCTCTTCTAAATCACCATTTAGAAAAGCGGTCTTGACATCAATCTGCCTGATTTCGTAGTCATGGTATGTAGCGATGGCAAGTAGGATCCGGAAGGACTTAAGCATAGCCACTGGAGAAAAGGTTTCGTCATAATCGACTCCTGGTCGTTGACGAAAATCTTTTGCAACAAGTCTAGCTTTGAAAGTCTCAACTTTTCCATCTACACCAATAATCTTCTCAAGATCCACTTGCTCTCAATGGGTTTTACCCCTTCAGGAAAAACTTCCAAAGTCCACACTTTTTTTGTGTACATGGATTCCATCTCAGATCGCATTACATCCAGCCATTTCACAGAGTCCCCACTCGTGATGGTCTGCTCGAAACTAGTTAGGTCATCACCTTCCATGATGCAATCCTCGTTCCCACTGTCATTGAGAAAAGCGTAGTATCTCTCAGGCGGATGAGAAACCCTACTAGATCTGCGGAGAGGCTGAGGTTCGTCGGGGACTATTGAATCCTCCGGCCCCACCAAATCATCAGCTGTAGTTTGTGTAGCTAGAACTTCTTCCAGTTCTACCTCATGACCACTAATTTCTTTTTCAAGAAATTCCTTTTCTAAAAAGGTGGCATGTCGAGAAATAAACACCTTTTGTTCCTCGCTGTGGTAGAAGATATACCCTCGCGAATGTTTGGGATATCTAACAAACTTACACAGAATTGACCTTACCTCGAGCTTGTCCGGATTTTGCATTTCAACATTGGCCGGACAACCTCATATCTTAACTCGTTAAGACATGGTCTCTTCCCATACCATATCGCATATAGAGTGGTAGGTTCTGATTTGATCGGAACCCTATTCAATAGGTATGCGGCTTCACAAGCGCATAACCCCAAAAGGAAATAGGCAACTCAGCAGTACTCATCATAGAGCGCACCATATCTAATAAGGTGCGATTCCTCCGCTCCGATACACCGTTGTGCTGTGGTGTATACGGAGGAGTAAGCTGAGAGAGAATCCCATTCTCTTTTAGATACTCCAGGAACTCCATGCTCAAGTATTCTTCTCATCGATCATATCGAAGGATTTTAATACTTTTACCCATTTGGTTCTCCACTTCGCACTTATATTCCTTGAATTTCTCAAAAGCTTCAGACTTGTGTTTCAACAGGAACACATGTTCGAATCTTGAGAGATGATCGGTGAATATAATAAAGTACGAGGAACCATTCCTGGCATGTGTAGACATGGGACCGGATACATCACTATGTATCAGTTCCATGAGTTCGGTAGCTCTTTCTCCGTGTCCGGTAAACGGAGTTTTGGTCATTTTACCTTTGATACATGAGTGGCAAGTTTCATATGATATAAATTCAAACTGATTTAAATATCCATCTTTATGCAACTTAGTTAGTCGTGTCTTATTGATATGACCTAGTCTACAATCCACAAGAAGGATTCGTTCATTTCTGAACTTTTCCTCTTGTGTGTGTTCTGTACGTTAAGAACTGTAGTTTGATTTAGAACGTATATGCCATTACATAACGTGCCTGATCCAATCAACTTTTGATTCAGGAAAATGTTCATAACATTATCCTGCAATACAAGATTATATCCTTCTTTACTTAATAATGAAACTGATATAATGTTGCATATCAGGTTCGGTATGTAATAACATTCGTTCAGAATCAATGTATTACCAGTTGGTAATACAAGGTGATATTTGCCAACTGCTTTGGCTGCAACATTTGCACCATTCCCTACAGAATGATCACATTTTCCCAGTTCTCTACCTTTCATTAGCCCATGTAACATATTACAAATGTGGGATCCTGATCCGGTATCTGATACCCAGGACGTAGAGTGGATTGAGAAACAGTTCTCCATAACGAACACACCCGAAGAAGTTGCATCAACATGCTCATTCCTCATTCGGGTCGCGTGGGAATCCGGATATTCCCCTATTTCCTGCTCAGACTTATAACAGTTATAAGATAGAGAGGAACCAACGTTCCCTAGCTCAGTATAACAAGCGGGTTCAGTCAATATATCAATATTATTATCTTGATTAAGGCGTGACATGGTCGCTGCCTGGAGAGAGAGAAGTGTAAGTCGATGTAGTACACCCCAGTACTTATGGGGAGGCGGAATTTTCAAAAACGATCAAGTTTAAACAACGAACATCGACTAACCGCTTGAATCGAAGCTAAACAAATAATAACCAAACACATAGCTAAACTAAACTATAGTGTTAAGGGATTATACCGATCGAAACTAGTCCTTCGTCTTTGTATCCTCCTTTGTTCTCCTCGACCTTCTCTAGGTAGTAGACGATCCACCCGAGAGCGAAACTCCAAGCTAAACCTCTAACTTGAGGTAACTAATCAACTTTGATTGCTAATCAAAGATGAAAGGATGATGTAGAGTGTAGGTTATGGATTGTTTAGTCTAACTAATCCTTTGATCTCAACACATGAGGATTAAGGATTAGGGTTTGAAGATGAGAGCTTGAGGAGAGAGAATGTGAGATAAGATAATGAGAGAAGAGAGAGAGTGTATCATAATATTATGAAGCATTCTTATTTTTCAATAATGAATAAAAAGAAATGAATAAGCATGCTTCATGAAATATCTAGTGGTGATTCATTAGCATGAGTCATTAAGCAATAAATGTGCATTAATGAAATGAATGAATCACCACCATGACTCACTCTCTTATCCAAAAGAAACCTCCTTAGTCACATCTTCTAGAAGCTTCTCGTACAATTACGAGAACGCCCCTCCGATCCGCAAAAATACGGAAAAACTTTAGACTGTAAAAATCCAATAACCGGATACCAGTAACTGGCTTAAACCAAAGCCGACTGGTAAAAACTGTCCGAAAGTCGTACGCGCGTAAACGCACGTATGCGTCCGAACCCTTTGTCGCAAAACCATGCAACCTCTATATCGTTTCGCCTGGAGTAGGAAACTCTCTGTGTGGGACTCTAGAGACTCGACTACTACGCTGGCAGTGGGTTTAACCACAGACCGCAAGCGGCACTAGCTGTACGTAACGGTCCCCAGGTAGTTGTCGATAAGAAGGCCGATGAGTAAACCCATCCGAACTCCTACTGAGTCTGATGTGACAATCTCCATACAGTCCGGTCCGTTCGTCCAAGAATATCGCATATCGGGCCTAGGGGGCGGCAAGCGTCAGTCCCCTAAAAGCGGTATAAGTCGTGTCGGAGTAAAGCCCATTACACCCTGAGAAACTACTGGAACCTACCAGCAAATCTCGCTTGCCCTGGCCAGGGACTTTGCGTAATGGCTCTCTGACACAGCACGATATCTACTCCCAATACCGGGAGGGACGAATCCTATCTAACCGCCACTGCCTCCAAGTGCTCGGGACTGCACCCAACTGCTACCTGTTAGCACGACTCCTTTGAGCCGCGGTAGGGTAGCAATCTAAGAACAGTGGGACACACTCGAGGCGAAGTAGCAGTGTCAAGTCTGCGGACTACGCTGTACTCATGTCACCTGGGAACTGTTCACTGACGACTGGTATCAAACCAACCAACAGTTCCCTGTGAGTCCTGTCCGGTGTACCCGTAACCTAACGAGCACCTGTATACTATCTCCAGTACGACGTACTGACGGCTGTGGGACAGACCATCTCCCCAACTGGGATGAGAAGCGTACACACCAGTCTACTCCGGAGTATCGATGCTCTGTCTCGATAATCCAACGACCGGGGACCTGAATAAGGATGTGCTTGTAGACTACCCAGCCCCCACTAGTGTGACTGCCATCACAACGCTGGTAGACAAGCAAGATCCTAAGAGCTCTATCAATACGTACACTCACATATTAAGATAGAAAAACCAAGTAGCATACTACCATGTTTAGCAAGACTGTTATATACATGTGAATATCCCAAGCTTCCATTAAGTAATATACAAGCTAGTATGATACAGTAATGGCCTTCTAGGGCATAAACACTAACAATCTCCCACTTGCACTAGGGCCATGTACTGGCATATCGCAGACCAAAGATCTCGAGCAGCCTCTCGAACTGAATCTGAGGAAGGGCCTTCGTGAATGGATCAGCAATGTTCTCTTCTGAAGCAACTCTCCGAACCTCGATCTCCTGACGATCAATTATCTCCCTGATCAGGTGATACCGCCTCAAGATGTGTCTGGACTTCTGATGGGACCTTGGTTCCTTCGCTAAAGCTATAGCTCCGTTGTTGTCGCAATACAGAGGTATTGGATCAACTATGGTAGGAACCACCTGAAGTTCTGTTAGGAACTTCTTCATCCAGACTGCTTCTTTTGCGGCATCGCAAGCAGCTATATACTCCGCTTCCATCGTCGAGTCAGCAACGGTGTCCTGCTTGGAGCTCTTCCAGCACACCGCCCCTCCATTGAGGGTAAAGACATAACCCGACATGGACTTGGAATCGTCCTTATCACTCTGGAAGCCGGAATCAGCAAAGGCCTCCAACCTGAGGTCTTTTCCGCCGGAAACCAAGAACATCTCCTTAGTCCTCCTCAGGTACTTGAGAATGTTCTTTACTGCTATCCAGTGTTTCTCCCCTGGGTCTGACTGATACCGGCTTACCACGCTTAGTGCGTAAGCTACATCTGGTCTGGTACACAACATCGCATACATTATAGAGCCTACCGCAGAAGCGTAGGGTATAATAGACATGCGTTCCCTTTCCAAATCAGTCTTGGGAGACATCTCTTTGGAGAGGGTGATTCCGTGACAAGCCGGTAGATTACCGCGCTTAGAATCTTCCATACTGAATCTTTTCAGTACAGTGTCGATATACCTGGACTGCGAAAGTCCCAACATCCTCTTGGATCTATCACGATAGATCCGGATCCCCAGAATGTAAGAGGCATCACCCAGGTCTTTCATGGAGAACCTGTGTGACAAGAATCCTTTGACAGATTGTAGCATAGGAATGTCATTTCCTATCAATAGAATGTCATCCACGTACAAGACGAGGAATACGACACTTCTGGCCACAACTTTACTATATATGCACGGTTCATCTGGATTTTTGATAAAGTCATATTCTTTGACTGTCTCATCAAAACAGATGTTCCAACTCCGCGATGCCTGCTTTAGTCCGTAAATGGACTTAAGCAGCTTGCATACTTTCCCGCTGCTCCCACTCTGATTGAAACCCTCTGGCTGATCCATATAGACGCTCTCTTCTAAATTTCCATTCAGAAAAGCCGTCTTTACGTCCATCTTCCAGATTTCATAATCATGGAAGGCAGCAATAGCAAGAAGGACCCGAATGGATTTGAGCATAGCCACTGGAGAAAAAGTTTCGTCATAGTCCAAACCAGGTCTTTGACGAAAACCCTTTGCAACAAGTCTAGCTTTATAGGTTTCCACCTGTCCATTTACACCAATCTTTTTCTTGAAGATCCATTTGCATCCTATGGGTTTTACCCCATCTGGAGCAAAGTCCAAAGTCCATACTTTGTTGGTGTACATGGACTCCATTTCGGTCCGCATTGCATCTAGCCATCGTACCGAGTCGCCGCTCTGGATGGCCTGCTGGAAGTCAGTAGGTTCATCATCATCTATGATGCAATCCTCTCTATCCCCGTCTATGAGAAAACCGTAGTATCTCTCAGGCGGACGAGACGGCCTACTACTCCTGCGGAGGGGTGCGGGAATGTTCTGTTCTTCTTGAACCTCTGGTTCTACCAAACTTTCAGTAGTAGTTTGTGGTTCTGGAATTTCTTCCAGTTCTATTTCGCTCCCACTTATTTCCTTTTCTAAAAACTGATTTTCCAGAAAATGGGCATTACGAGAAACAAAAACCTTTTGTTCCTCTGCGTAATAGAAATAATATCCCTTGGAGTTCTTTGGATATCCCACAAACATACATTTTACTGATCGTGCCTCGAGCTTGTCCACATGCTGCTTTTTAACAAAAGCTAGACATCCCCAAATCTTCATATGCTGAAGATGGGGTTTCTTCCCAGTCCACATCTGATATGGAGTGGTAGGCACAGTCTTGGTAGGAGCTCTGTTCAGAAGATATGCCGCTGATTCTAGCGCATAACCCCAGAAAGATCGCGGTAACTCAGCATTACTCATCATGGATCGTACCATATCCAATAGGGTTCGATTCCGTCTCTCCGATACACCGTTATGCTGTGGAGTGTATGGAGGAGTAAGCTGAGAGAGAATTCCTTTCTCTTTTAGGTAACCTAGGAACTCGGCACTTAAGTATTCTCCACCTCGATCAGATCTCAGTGTTTTTATACTTTTGCCGGTTTGGTTTTCTACTTCATTCTTATACTCTTGGAATTTCTCAAAAGCCTCGGATTTATGTTTCATCAGATAAATGAATCCGTATCTTGAGTAATCATCCGTGAAAGTAATGAAATAGGAAAAACCACCTCTCGCATGTGTAGACATTGGACCGCATACATCACTGTGTATGAGTCCTAAGAGCTCGCTCGCTCTTACTCCTTGTCCAGTGAATGGAGTCTTTGTCATCTTTCCTTTGAGACAAGATTGACAAGTGTCATAAGTTTGATATTCGAAAGTGTCCAAATATCCTTCTCTATGCAACTTAGTCAACCTTCTCTCATTGATGTGACCCAGTCTACAATGCCATAAGAAAGCTTTATTTAAATCTGGAGACTTTCTTTTTAGTGTGTTCTGGACATTGAAAATTTGGAGTTGGTTTAACACATATATGCCGTTATTTAGAGTACCGGACCCAATCAAACCATGATTAAGGTGGATGTTGACAACATCTCTTACAAACGTGAAATCATAACCTTTATTTGATAACAAGGAAACTGATATGATATTACACGTTAAGCTGGGTACAAAATAACAGTTATGTAAAACCAAAATGTGTCCACTCGTCAATCCTAGGTGAAAATCCCCGACGGACGCAGCTCCCACGCTAGCTCCGTTAGCAACCCTGAGGATCATATCACCTTCCTTCAGCACTCTACGGTTTCTCAGTGCCTGCAATGAATTGCAAATATGAGATCCTGATCCGGTATCCAATACCCAGGAAGTAGAGTTGATCGACAGACAATTCTCAATTACAAACACACCTGAAGTCGAAGCCACAGCTTGCTTCGGTTCCTGGTTCTTGGCGTTCCACGCCTTGCAATCCTTCTTCCAGTGCCCTTTCCTGTGACAATGGAAGCACTCATCCAGGCCAACTACCGGTGCTGTAAACTTTTTCTTTCCCTTCTTTCCCACCTTACTAACACCTCCTCTAGGTCTGGGTGCGGCCTTCTTCTTCCTTCCTTTGGCCCTAGCCTTGGACCCGGAAGAAGATGAACCGCCAACAAACATAGCGGGTGTTTCCCTTGCCTTCTGCAAGGTGCCCTCTGCACTCCTTAACATGTTCAGGAGTTCCGCAAGTTCAACTTCTTTTCCTTGAAGATTGAAGTTGAGGATAAACTGGGCGTAGGTGGGAGGAAGGGACTGGAGAACAAGGTCTGTATAGAGCTCATTATCCAAAGTCGTCCCAAGGTCTGCGAGCTCTTCAATATAGCCGATCATCTGTAGGACATGTTCACCTACTGATGACCCGACAGCCAACCTCGCTCGAAACAATTTCTTAGAGGTCTCGTATCTTGCTATACGAGATTGCTCTCCATAAAGTTCCTTTGTATGGAGAAATATGCCATCTAGAGACATATCCTCGTGCCTCCTCTGATGTTCATTGTTCATCGAGGCAAGCACGATGCACTTGGCTCTCGCGCAATCTAAATCCCAGGTTTTGCGGATTTCCTTATCCGCATTGCTGGATTTGGGACCAAGGACAGCAGGTGCTGTAGCGGTGAGGACGTACCCCAGTTTGTCATAGGTCAAAGCCATCTTGACATTCCGCAGCCAATCTTTATAGTTTGGCCCCGTCAGTATATTTTTCTCTAAAAGTAACTTAAGTCCAGTCATTTTCAGGGTCGCTGCAATTAGGAGAGAGAGAAGAAAACTCTTTAGCATGATGCTCTTGCAAGTTTAGAGTGGTTTTTAGTTTATCTAAACTGGATGGCTCCCACTGTTTCTCGAATCCTTCCTCAAACCATAAAAGAAGAATTAGCCAAGACTATTCTCACCGTACAATACTTGCTTAACCGTTCAGCCAGGCCGGTGTCGATACTTCGAGGGAGGTTTTCCAACGCTTTCGCGAAGTTCCTTAATTAAGTAACCTCTTTTCTCTGGGGGCGTAACCCCGCTGACACTTTTCTGGACACCTACTAGGTTTATAGCATTGATCGTTAAGTGACGAATATCCTGATAAGTAGCATATACTCACAGTAGGATCGGGATCCAAATATCATCGTCTGATAATGTTGTAGGAATGCTATCAACATTCATCAAACTCAAAATGGTATGCATCTCTTTGCAAATTTCAGTTTCTTTAGAAATTCCCGATATTAGTTTTTGCCCCATGCTCTTATGACCTTGGCTTTGGTCAAAATGTCATAAGTCACATGTCAAGTTCTACCCGTCATTATCTTGTCAATTTGAACCCATCCGTATATACCCCTGACTTTGGTCAAATGGTAATACGACTGTCCCAAACCAACTCATCTATCTTATGCAACAAATGAAAACCCAGTAGCTACCAAACACTATGCCTTGACTTTGGCCAAAATGCATAGCTTGAATACTACTGAATACCCAAATGAAATGACGGAGGGCTACGACTGGTTTTGGCGAAACCGTGAACGTAGTGAACTTGATATAACCGAAGGAACCTGATAGCTTTTAAAAGGAGTGGTTAAAGCTCCGCATTTAAAAATATCTGTTTTTAAAAATAACCGAGTGGTTTCTTTTAAATTGTTCCAACGATTTAAACTTTGGTTTGTTTTACTTTGCATTATAGATAATGCGTCCCATCATTAACCTATCATTGCAGAAAACAACGAAAATACAACGTCCTCTTATGCCATCCGCATTCGCCACGGGGTCCCGTCATCACCCGTTAGGTTACTTAACTAACGACAGAGCGGGGGCTGGGCTAGCGCGGGTGTAAAACATAAGTGGCGTCTAAATAGCTATCATAAATATAGATATTTTACATTCGTCTGACGCAATGATATTCATTCCAGAACACAGATAAACAATATTGGATTTGCAAGCAATCTGTATTTCTTTTGAGCCTGCAAGAAAAGACAGATTACACAGTTGTGATGAATAGCCGTTACCCCACCCTCGACCCCTACGGGTACGGCAAACTACCCACCCGGCAGTCTGTGTACCCCACCTTGGGTCAGTCCTAGGAGCAAAAACAGTAAAATGAAATAATACAACGGTGGCTACAACCGCAACCTGGAAGTGCCCCGCGAAAATAATATTACAACAAATTACATTTACAACAAATGAATTAATCAATAACCCATTGCTAACCCCGGCTATACACCACAACAGTCCAATACAGTTTATATGCACAAACAGATATAACCATTTCAGAAATGTGCAACCCCCTGCCAACCGACATACTAGCAGTTGGGGGAGGTTTACGAACACATTAAACAATCACAGATATAATCCAATACGCAAATACTGTACAATTCGATCGAATAAACAACTTCAATATTGCTCCAAAATCTGCTCTGTTAAACAGTAACCTGAGCAATAATTAAATATTCCAGAAAACCCAAAACACCACAGGGGACCCACCCAAAAAAAACGAGTTCCTGACTCGTCAACTCGGCCGCGGTTGCGCGGCGGATCGGTAGGATCCGCCGCCCTTCCGCGGCACTGTAGACGAATCAGAAGCCCAAATTTTTTGGGTGTTCTCCTGTGGTCATGTCAAGCTCTCTGAACACACCTGAAAAATTTTCTGACTTGATTTTAACTTCGACAGAAACTTGACAGAATTAGGGTTTTGCGGCTTTGTTTTTCCGTTCGAAATTCGTACAAATTTGCAATTAAGTTATTTATTGTTTAGCGAGGCTCTGATACCACTGTAAGTCGATGTAGTACACCCCAGTACTTATGGGGAGGCGGAATTTTCAAAAACGATCAAGTTTAAACAACGAACATCGACTAACCGCTTGAATCGAAGCTAAACAAATAATAACCAAACACATAGCTAAACTAAACTATAGTGTTAAGGGATTATACCGATCGAAACTAGTCCTTCGTCTTTGTGTCCTCCTTTGTTCTCCTCGACCTTCTCTAGGTAGTAGACGATCCACCCGAGAGCGAAACTCCAAGCTAAACCTCTAACTTGAGGTAACTAATCAACTTTGATTGCTAATCAAAGATGAAAGGATGATGTAGAGTGTAGGTTATGGATTGTTTAGTCTAACTAATCCTTTGATCTCAACACATGAGGATTAAGGATTAGGGTTTGAAGATGAGAGCTTGAGGAGAGAGAATGTGAGATAAGATAATGAGAGAAGAGAGAGAGTGTATCATAATATTATGAAGCATTCTTATTTTTCAATAATGAATAAAAAGAAATGAATAAGCATGCTTCATGAAATATCTAGTGGTGATTCATTAGCATGAGTCATTAAGCAATAAATGTGCATTAATGAAATGAATGAATCACCACCATGACTCACTCTCTTATCCAAAAGAAACCTCCTTAGTCACATCTTCTAGAAGCTTCTCGTACAATTACGAGAACGCCCCTCCGATCCACAAAAATACGGAAAAAACTTTAGACTGTAAAAATCCAATAACCGGATACCAGTAACTGGCTTAAACCAAAGCCGACTGGTAAAAACTGTCCGAAAGTCGTACGCGCGTAAACGCACGTATGCGTCCGAACCCTTTGTCGCAAAACCATGCAACCTCTATATCGTTTCGCCTGGAGTAGGAAACTCTCTGTGTGGGACTCTAGAGACTCGACTACTACGCTGGCAGTGGGTTTAACCACAGACCGCAAGCGGCACTAGCTGTACGTAACGGTCCCCAGGTAGTTGTCGATAAGAAGGCCGATGAGTAAACCCATCCGAACTCCTACTGAGTCTGATGTGACAATCTCCATACAGTCCGGTCCGTTCGTCCAAGAATATCGCATATCGGGCCTAGGGGGGCGGCAAGCGTCAGTCCCCTAAAAGCGGTATAAGTCGTGTCGGAGTAAAGCCCATTACACCCTGAGAAACTACTGGAACCTACCAGCAAATCTCGCTTGCCCTGGCCAGGGACTTTGCGTAATGGCTCTCTGACACAGCACGATATCTACTCCCAATACCGGGAGGGACGAATCCTATCTAACCGCCACTGCCTCCAAGTGCTCGGGACTGCACCCAACTGCTACCTGTTAGCACGACTCCTTTGAGCCGCGGTAGGGTAGCAATCTAAGAACAGTGGGACACACTCGAGGCGAAGTAGCAGTGTCAAGTCTGCGGACTACGCTGTACTCATGTCACCTGGGAACTGTTCACTGACGACTGGTATCAAACCAACCAACAGTTCCCTGTGAGTCCTGTCCGGTGTACCCGTAACCTAACGAGCACCTGTATACTATCTCCAGTACGACGTACTGACGGCTGTGGGACAGACCATCTCCCCAACTGGGATGAGAAGCGTACACACCAGTCTACTCCGGAGTATCGATGCTCTGTCTCGATAATCCAACGACCGGGGACCTGAATAAGGATGTGCTTGTAGACTACCCAGCCCCCACTAGTGTGACTGCCATCACAACGCTGGTAGACAAGCAAGATCCTAAGAGCTCTATCAATACGTACACTCACATATTAAGATAGAAAAACCAAGTAGCATACTACCATGTTTAGCAAGACTGTTATATACATGTGAATATCCCAAGCTTCCATTAAGTAATATACAAGCTAGTATGATACAGTAATGGCCTTCTAGGGCATAAACACTAACAAGAAGAAAACACTTAGCGTATGCTCTTGCAAGATTAGATTGGTTATTATCTTATCTAATCAGGATGGCTCACACGGTTTTTATCAAATCTTCCTTTAAACCCTAAAAGGCAAGACTAGCCGGGATTAATTACACCCTACAAGTTCTCCAATCTTTCAGCCAGGCCAGAGTTGGTACTTTGAGGGAGGTCCCCCGTGTTTTCGCACGGACCTAATTAAAATAAACCTCGTTTTCCCAGAGGCATAACCCCGTTGACACCTTTCTAGACACCTACTGGATTAGCTAATTGTAAAGTGTAAAACTCTCCCAGGAGTAACTTTTACTCATAGTGGGTATCGGGATCCAACTATCTTATAGAAGGTATGCAATCTCATTGCTAATTTCAACACTTGAAATTCCCAATAATATTTTGCCCCTAGCGTCCTATGACCTTGACGGAGGCCAACAAACCATAGGCTACTGGTCAAGTTCAACTCGTACATTTCGTGATTGAATTAAACCCACCCGCACAACCCTTGACGGAGGCCAACAAAGTAGCACGACTACCCTAATCCAATCGCATCATATGCTGCAGATAAGCACTAGTTAGCAACCGCACACTACTCCTTGACGGAGGCCAACAAACGTAGCACGAATACTAAGTAGTACTTATCTGAAATGACGGAGGGCTACGACAGGTTTTTAAGAAAACCTTTTACGTAATGAACTTGATATCTTTATAGAATCGAGTGATTTGAAAAGGAGTGGTTTAAGCTCCGCTTTTAAAATCGAGTTTTTCAAAATAAACCGAGTGGGTGTAGCATCTACTAGCTTTTGCTAAAGAGGTCACTCCCGGTGAAGGGATCTAGGCTCTTTCTTCATCGAATAAGGTGCTGGATATTCATCAAGGAATACCACTATGCAAAGCAAGAACAAGAGCTACCAGTTTTGAAAATTTGATTCCACAACATCATTGGGTTTCTTTCCTTTTCATTAATCTTATTAATGAAGTCCCATCATTTATTCTTCCTAAGCATCACAGAAAAAGAAATAAAAATACAACGTATGCTTATGCCATCCGCATTCGCCACGGGGTCTCATCATGCACCGTTAGGTTAGTTAGCCAACGGCAGAGCGGGGGCAGGACTAGCGCGGATGCAAAACATAAACAACGTTTATTATATATCATATATATAATATAAAGCATTCGTTTCAGGAAGTTATATGATCTCATCACAGAACATTGTAGCAGAAGTCAACATATGAAATATTGAATATATTAGGAGGTCCGTATTTTAAATTAAGCCAGTAAAAAACAAGGATTCCACGGTCATGATGAATAGACAAACCCATATCTCTAGACCCCTACGAGAGCGGCAAGCAAACCTACAAATTCTAGAGTTAGGAGACCCGGTGTCGGCTCCTCGAGATGGTCTCCCAATGGACTCTAGAACCCGGTTACTTATGCTCTCTTCCTTAGGTCTATCCTAATGTGGAAAAGTAAATAATATACATCAATTGTGACATCATCCTCAACCCGGAAGTGTCCCAATAAAAGAATATTACATACAAGTTTTTTACATGAATGAAAATGAAAAACTCTCATCTTACGCAAAAACCCCCGGCTATTCAAACACGACGATCCAATATAACATATCACAGCAACACATAACATCGCATGTCATCAACATAAGTAAATATGCGTATCCCAATTGTCGTTGATGTATAGCAACGAAACCGGCGATACACCACATATTACACTTACGGTCGCAGAAAAGAAAGTGAAAACTATAACAATTAGAATCCGCAACATCTTTAGACATCATAAACCCGAAAATCACATACTTCGGATTTCATACCTAACCGTATAAATTCCATAGACATCATAAACCTGAAATATCACATATTCCGAATTTCATGCCTAACAATATAAACCCGACATTTTAGTCTCAAATTGAAAACACTTTTCAATATCCAGTCGGGCAATTCAACAAGATTCCCAACGAATGATCGAATGCTCGTTGGAAACATCAGTAGACGGCCGCACCCCCAATGCCGTAGACGAAGTGCACTTAGGCGGAACACCGCGGCCGTGAGCACCCAAACCGATGCTTTTGGCTACGAGGTTCTCCTATAGTCACTTGGTCGGGGCTATGTGGTGTGGCTATCCAGTAGTGTTACCCGGCGAGCGTTCGCGTACTATACGAGATTGCGACGGAGTTTTGATTCGAATCAAAACCCCGCGGCAACCGATCAAAAGAGACTAAATTGCTAGATTTACAAAATACAAATTAGTTTTCACAAAACTAATTATTGTGGATTCTAAATATTGTATCACAAATCACAGATATCTAGACGATGTTAAACATTTTGTTCGATTTATCAAAAACCCAAAATTCCCAAAGACCTCAACACTTGAGTCACAATTAAAAATACCCAGACAGTGCCCCAAGCACCTACGAACCTACACAAGAAGGCACGCTCCCTGCCTCACAAACGGCGCCGCGGAACCGCCGCCAAAGGAATGCTTTGGCCACGCTTCCGCGGTCGTTTGGTCGAGTTGGGCCGTCGTTTTTCTTGTAGGTCTATAGAAAACCCTTCACAATTTTCTGAATATTTTTAATTAGAAAAATTCTAACTTATGAAATTTTTTCCAGAGAGTGGGTTTTCTGGGTTTTCGAATAGTCGATCGAACACTTTAACATCACCTAGACTACACATAATACTCTAGCATGGCTCTGATACCACTGCTGGGTTCGCTTAGCAGCCCCGACGGTTTTCGGCACACATCAAGTATGCTATATTTAAAAATTTTAGGGTGCGGAGCGAGCCCGACCAAGGATCTAACTAGAGAATTAGGGTTTTTATAGCATATAAACAAACTTTACACTAAGTGATACAGGAATACAACCTTTGTAGACCGTTCCTTCACTTCTAAAGCTCCGTGTAGTTGTCCCTTTGCTCCAAGTAATGGTCTCCCGAACTCTCCTTAGGCTCCACTAGACGAAAGGAACGAGCTTACTCAAGGATCTTCGAAACCGAAGATGATCTACGTCGAAAAATCTCTAACTCAAGATACCTCTTCACTAATTGAGAATTAGTGAATAAAACAATCTATACTAAATGGCTAGTTTGGTATAGATTGATGAAGTAGGAATTTTGCTCACTTTAGAATTATTTCTCTCTCTTTCTTTTCTTCACTCAAGAAAACCTAGTGAGCTCAAATGAGATGAAGAAGAAGAAGAAGAAGTGATCAACCATGGATGAAAAAATATCTCCAAGATATTTGTAGAGACTTAACCATGGCTGAAGATAATGGTTGAGTAAATAAATATCTAGGGTAAAACAAAATTAGTAGACTAAGTCAAGGATTCCACATGCTTCTACAAGCATCCAAACCAAGCCATTTTCCACTTAATTTTGTTTATTCCCTAAATAAATAATCACCCTAATTATCTTAAGTATGGTATGAGTCTCATACAACCATGTGCAATGTATCATCAAGCATGACACAAAATAAATACATTAACATATATCACACATATATTAAATGTATAAGTAGAAAAGAAATTCTTAAGTGAGCTAATATTAGTTAATATATATTAATATATCAAATATATAATTATATATTAAATTAATAAATCAACACTTGATTTAATAATCCGGCTATATCACATATAACCGACCAATATCATTTGTATCAACTTATCTAATCAACACTTGATTCAATAACCCGGCTATATCTCATATAACCGACTAATATCATATATCGCGAGATTAGAATACGGTATCACATATACGTATTAATCTCGGTCCCGCACATATCACATATGTGCCCTGCTTCGTTTCGCTTGAGCTAGGAAATTTCTGTGTAGGACTCTAAAGACTCGTCAATACGCTGGCAATAGGTAATGATCATATCAGTTACCCACAAGCCATCAGCGGTACTGGCTGGACGTAACGGCTACCCGGGTATTGAACGATCAGAAGATCAACAAGCAAGCTTGTTCATACTCACGTAAATCTAATAAGTAACACTACCGTACAGTCCGGTCTCTTTGTCTGATATGTCGCATATCGAGTATGGGGATGGTAAACGTCAGACCCCAATAACTTGATAAGTCATGCCGATATGAGGCTCATAACGGGTCGAGAAACTACTGATAACACTTACCAATAAATCTTAGTTTCTGCCCTGGACAGAGACTTCCTGTTATGGCCAATCGAGCATAGCGCAACATCAACCCCCAATACCGGGAGAGACGAAACCCCTCCCATCGCTCATTGCCTCCATGTAACTCAGGATTGTACCCAAAAACCACCTGTTTACACGCTCTCTTCAACGTGGTAGGGTGGAAATCAAAGCACAATGGGAATCATACAAGACTTTATGACGATCTCGGGTTTACAGACTAACTGCTAACCTGTATCAGTGTCACCAGAGAACTGCTATCTGATGTTAGGTATAATACCATATAGGAGTTCTTGGCGAGTCCTGTTCAGTGTACCCAGTCTCCACTGAGCACCCGTATAAAATCTTTGATGTCAAACACCAATAGATATGGGATCATCCATCGCCCATCAAATGGATCAAAAAACGTATACGCTAGTCTACTCTGGAATATCGATGCCCCATCTTGATACACCCACGACTAGGAACAATTAAAGGATGGACTTGTGAACTACCCTGGCCCCACTAGTATTATCTGCATCATAATCCGGGTAGTCAAGTACACATCCTAAGGGCTTTACCAACATGTGAGAGCAAGACAATATTACTATACTAGTCTACATGTTAAGATAAAGAGTAACCAGATAGCATACTATCATGTCGAGCAAGAAAGTCCTCCCTATATATGTCCAAGCATCCATTATAATATACAATCATGTACAATAATGGCCTCTAGGGTATACATACAACTAATAGCTACAAGTGTCTTCTTGCTGTTATTTAACAAAATTAACTTATAACTCAATCTCAGGCTGTATAACCCATATTCTATACATTAAACTGGAAAATTCCGTACAGTAAATTCAGAGTCGTTACAGGATATGACCGTAGCCGAATGTTGAATTGCAGTCTACGCAGCTATTAAGATACGATTCCGATTTGGTCGATATTGAAGCGAAGTGGATAAAGAGATTCGTGCGAGATCTCAAAGAGTCGTTCCTCTCCATTGATGCTAGAGATTTGCTACGTATGCAGAGGCGTTGGATATAGCCACACTTTCAGAGAAAAGTCGTGATGAGATTGCAGCTGTTCCGGAACAAAAACGGATCAATTTAAGAGTACCAACTTCCGGACAGTTCGGCAGAGATGATATTGGAAGAGGCCGTGACAGGTTCTTTCCAGGATACTATAGCGATAGAGATCTGGACCTACGATCAATTGTATGGCACGCATTCAGAGGGTCAGAGGACACCTTTGTTGACGTGCTACGTGGTGAATGGCCATGTTAATTGGCCAGGAGATGTTCAGAGAGGTGTCCGAGCGGAACGGTGTCCGTCATTACTCCTTACCAGGCTGTCGAGCCAGGAGATAATGGTATTGGTGATCCATAGAGAAAATAAAGACCCAGAAACAGAAGACGCCAGGCCGTAGGCAGAAAGCAAGAAGGAGTTCTTGCTCTGCCAACTTTGGGTGCACCGGCATCTTTCGACATTGAAGGAGGCGTACCTCAAATGTAATTTATTTGTGATTTGTATTTTAGTGATACGAGTATCACGCTTTTATTGTTTTGAACCTTTGAGATTTGATGATCTAGTTTCGTGATTGATATTTTCGTGCACCATAGCTGCACTTGATGGATATTTTCTTTGTGTACAACAGTTGCACTTGATTCATATTTTTATACACCAATTATACTTAATTTTTGTTTTTGTGCAAATCCATTGCACTCGATTTTGTTTGTGCACGCAGTTGCACATATTTATAATTTCATACACTTCGGTATACTCGATTTTGATTTCGTGCTTGTTGTATACCGCGAATTTTTATTCATACACTCGATATTGTTCCTATGCACTTTCGATGCATTGATGAGTTTTCTTGCACCTAATTCACTTGATATTTGTTTTAGTGCATACCCATTGCACCTAGTTTTCGTTTCCGTGTACATTCATGGCACTTGGATTTGAATTCGATTTTCGTGCGCATCAGACGCACGTGGATTGGTCTTCATGTACACTCATTGAGATTGATTTTCTTCCGAGCATCACGTTTTTATGATATACTTTATTATATAATAGCAGAGCAAGACGGGTCTGAGGACCGTCCCTGAGTGTTTTTGCATGCATTGATATTTGCTAAAGAGGTTTTCAAAAGGAGCTATAGTCTCACTATTTTTCTACGTGTCTATGAGTGACAAGAACTTTTACAAAGAAAACCCTTCTAAATCATTTTCAAACGGCGAGACATATGTCTTAAATGAAACGTATATATATATATACCTATTTCTTCACAAATGAACGTTCGCTCTACTTGTGCCGTGATATACGCATCGCACTGTGATTTGAAGAGGATTTTGCATATATTTTTATTCAGTTATTTAAATGACTAGGCAAGAATGCGTACTATATATTGTACTTGATTTGAACCGTAGATTTCGAAACTTGCATATTCATCATAACTTCTATGTTTGCATGACGTTTGGCGGAGTTTTGATTATTGAGCTTTGCACCCGTTTTCATGCGCACACGTTACGCTATGTTATTTCGTGCGTATTCGTTATTTCGGAGCCCTGTTGATTTGATGGATTTAGTGAAATTTTTTAATATTTAAGGGGTTTAAATTTAAATTCGGGGACCGCATTTATTTAAGGGGGGAAGATTGTAACACTTCAGAAAATATAAAATATTATCTTTGGAATTTAAAAAATAAAACAATAAATTTCACGAATATCATACGAGTATAGATTTGAGTTTTCATAGAATAGTATGATTATATATCTATATTTTGGAAAATAATTGGAATTTAAAATAAATTATTAATTATGAAAGCATTTATTTGATTTGGGCATTTTACAAATTAAAATATATTTATTTCCATACAAGTTAATGTTAAACTCGATTAGTATTTCACTAATTATGTATTAAACTAAATTTATTTGTTAAACATGTTTTAGTATGCATGACATATCATGTACATGTACACCTCATATTGTTTTATCACGGTTTATGTTTTTTTTTTAAAAATAGAAAAAAGAAAAGAGAAATGAAAAGAAAAGAAAATAAATGAGACGGGGGACATGGAGGTAACAAGGAGTTATGAGGAGAGTGAGTGAGAGAGAGATATGGCTTCAACCATTCTTTTGTTCCTATATCTCCTTCATTCTTCATCTCATCACATATTCCTCTTCTTCATCATTCCACCACCTTCTCTACCACCACAAAAACCACCTCAAAACACCACCTAGTTTCAAGTAACATGGAGTGAACAAGTTCTAGTTTTGAGCAACCTTGGCCATCTTAGAATTTTCTTCAATTTCTCCATGAGGTAATAACTATTGGCTATAATGCCCTCAAGTCAATTATTGAATAGCAGGCACGCGATTGCGATGATTGAGGGAGGACCTATACGGGTAGAACAGTATTACTCAAAATGATAGTATGCTATCTGGTTTATCTTTAGCATCATGTGCATGCATTATGTGGTATTACAGATCACTATTACATGTTGATACAGTCCATAGGATTCTTGCTTTTCTAAAAAAGGTGGCATGCTGAGAAACAAAACACCTTTTGCTCCTCAATGTGGTAGAAGATATACCCTCGCAAATGTTCGGGATATCCAACAAACTTATAAAGAACCGACCTTGCCTCAAGCTTGTCCGGATTTTGCTTGTCAACATAGGCCGGACAATCCCATATCTTAACTCGTTTAAGACATGTTCTCTTCCCATACCATATCGCATATGGAGTGGTATGAACAGATTTAGATGGAACCCCATTCAATAGGTATGCAGCTTCTTAAGTGCATAACTCCAAAAGGAAACAGGAAACTCAACAATACTTATCATAGAGCGTGCCATATCTCATAGGGTGCGATACCTCCGTCCCGATACACCGTTGTGCTGTGGTGTACACGAAGGAGCAAGCTGAGAGAGAATCCCATTCTCCGTTTAGAAAATCCAGGAACTCTATGCCCAAGTATTCTCCTTCTCGATCACATCGAAGGACTTAATATTTTTACCCGTCTGGTTTCTCAACTTCAAGCTTATATTTCTTGAATTTCTCAAAAGTTTCAGACTTGTGTTTCAACAGGAACATATGTCCGAATCTTGAAAGATGGTCAGTGAATATAAATAAGTACGAGGAACCAACCTTGGCATGTGTAGACTTAGGACCGTATATATCACCATGTATCAATCCCAAGAATTCAACAACTCTTTCTTTGTTTCCAGTAAACGGAGTATTGGTCATTTAACTTTGAGACAAGACTGGCAAGTATCATAAGATGAGAATTCGAACGGATTCAAATATTCATCCTTAATGTAACTTAGCTAGTCGTGTCGCATTGATATGACGTAGTCTACAATGCCACAAGAAGGATTCGTTCATTTCTGAACTACTCCTCTTGTGTGTGTTCTATATACTTTGAACTGTGGTTTGATTTAGAACACATATGCCATTACATAACGTGCCTGATCCAATCAACTCTTGATTAAGGAAAATGTTCACAATATTATCATGCAATACAAAATTATATCCTTCTTTAACTTAATAAAGAAACTGATGCAATGTTGTATATCAGGTTCAGTATGTAATAATATTCGTTCAGAATCAATGTATTAATACAGGATGATTTTTGCCAACTGATTTGGCTGCAACAATTGCACGATTCTCTACACAAGAGAATGATCACCTTTTCTCAGTTGTCTACCTTTCTTTAGCCTACGTAACATCTTACATATGTAGGATCCTATTCCGGTATCTCATACCTAGGACGTAGAGGACACTGAGAAACAGTTCTCGGTAACGAACACACCCGAAGAATATGTATCAGCATGCTTATTCTTCGATTGGGTGGCATGGGAATCCTGGTATTCCCCTATTTCCTGCTCGGACTTATAACAATTATAAGATAGAGTGGAACCAACGTTCCTTAGCTCAGTATAAAAAGCAGGTTCGGTCAATACATCCATATTATTATCTTGATTAAGGCATGTCACGGTCGCTACCAGGAGAGAGAGAGAAGAAAACACTCTGCGTTTGCTCTTGCAAGATCAGATTGGTTATTATTTTGTAACGCTTTGAAAATCGTTTCGGTGAAATTTCGAAAAATCGGTAAAATAAGGGGGTTTTCTGTAAAAAGTCAAAATGCAAATATCTTATTATAAAAATTAAATATACATATTCTATCTATGTAATTGCTATTATTTGGTGTTTATTGAGCCGCTGGTGAAATTTCAAATTTTCTGAAAAAAATATTATTTTATTATTATTTAAGCCGTCACTAATACATTTAATTAGGGAAAATTACAAATTGGAATGAGTTGAAACAAATTTTGTGCATCATAAAACATTAAATAAAATTTTATCATGTGGTTTTTGGAACGAAATCATTTGCCAAAACGGTTTAGAAATTATTGAAGAAAAAAGGCTTTTTTTTAGCGTAAATGGATGTTTGGGGTATTGTATTTATCATTTTTCATCACCCCACACCCGTACCCACACCCACACACACCCACTTACTCCTCCCCATGGCTGAATTCAGCAGCCACCCTATTTTTTTCCCCACTTGATTTTCAAATGAAAGGAAATGAAAGAAAAGAATAGAAAATTGATAAAGTAGTTAGACTTTTGACTTGCTTTGACCTTGACTTTGTCCCCCCCCCCATTTTCTCTACCTCCCTCTCTCTCCTCACTCCCATTTCTGGCCGAATCCTTCTCCCCACAGCAGCAGCCCTTCCCCCCCCCCCCAAAATCCACACTATTTTGCTTCAAAAATCCACAAAAAAGCTTCAAAATCCATACAATTTCAAAGCTTTTTCCAAATCGAACCCTTACCCATTATTTCTTGCCCAAGCAAGCATGGATCTAGGAGCTTGGAGGCCATTTTGGGAGGCTAGATTTCAAGCTTGGTCTCTTGATTTTGTGAGGTATAAATCCCAAGCCAAATTTAAATTGTTGGATAGTTTCTTTCATCAAGGTCTATTAAGTTTAAATGCGATTCTAATTGGGATTTAGTTTGTAATGGAAAGAGTTTGAGATCAAGTTAGGTTGTGATCATGTGTTCATGGTTGTGTGATGTTCTTTTTTTTTGCATCTTAAGCTATGCAACTTAAATTTGTTACTTATTGCCAATTGTAACATGTAAAATGTCCAAATTAAGCTTTTGTGTAAACTAGGGTTTTATAAAATGCATTATATGTGAGGTTAAAAATGTGTTTAGGTTTTTCATGACTTCATTAAATTTATTAAGTGTGGTTTAATGCTTTAGATCATGCAAATCTAAGCTAGATTGTAGTTTGTGCATTTTTGCTTTGAAATTGTTAAAAAGGGTATTTTTGTAAACTAGAATATTAGGGTTTTTGGAATTTAATGAGATTAAATTCCGGAAATTGTTTATATGACTTATTTAAGATATTTAATAAATATATTGGCCTCTACATTCATTTAAATATCATGTTTTGTACAAAAACGACGAAATGTGCTTGCTACATTTTCGGAAAAATGACCTTTTAAGTGAAATTGGGGTTTTGTGAGTTTTAACCTAGTTTATATTAAAATTAGTGTTCGTGAATGTGCAAATGAGTGTGATTGAATTTTTCTCGATGGTTTGACGTTTGTACATCGACATCGAGGGTTGGTTTTACTATTCTTGCATGCGTAGGCGATAGGTTTGGACCTATGCGTGATACGCGTGCCGATTTGATTTTCGTATGCCGTTTCGATTTCGAATTTAGTTTTAATGCGATATGGTGCGTTATGATATGTAGGTACCCCCATGTGGACTTCGAGGCGACAAGCAAGCGCGTGGCGACGTCGGCACCGGCAAGCGGGGACCAGGTGAGTAGATTTATATCTACGGGGAGAAGTCGGGTGGACGGCGTATAGCACCCCCGCAGTCCGTGGTGGTGTATACAGATGCGTATACACACCAACAATTATTATATGTTATTTAGGATTAATAACGATGCTTAGGATGGATATTGGTGTGTTGGACTATTTTTAGTGTTGCGAAACCTTGGGTAGTGTTGCACTACACCTGCACACATACATACTTGCATACATTCCTATTGATATGTGCTCATGGGATTCTTTATAGTTATGTATTCACATGGGTATGGGACTATGTGTTCACATACGGATTGAGGATGATACTTGGGGTTGAGCTGAGTCGATGAGATTGGATCGAAGCCGTGAGATCGGTGATATAGCAGGGTTCGTATCTTAGATACGACATGACGTTGTAGCGGGTCCTTGACGTAGTGTTTCACACACGTCCATGCTTACGTAGGCGGTATCAGTATGGTACTAGACATAGATCAGTACCCCGATCATGATATTTGATAAAGAGGATACCAGGTGAATAGTATGATGAATGTGATATTGACCCGTACCCAGATTTGGGGATGCCGTACGACGGATTTACGTACGAGCTATATTTTGATGATTGATCCGCACTCTTGACTTGGGATGTCTGGTTATGGATATGATATTATTGAGGCGGGATCACCGACTGTATATATACAGGTATGTATATGTATCGACTCAGATGATAGGCGGTTTCCTTACCTGTAGTTCAGCTTGTTAGTTCAGCCGTATAGTTTAGTGTAGTTGTTAGATTAGATTAGACTTCTTACCTATTTCAAAAACTAACGAATCGTGGGCATTTTTAAAGACAGCTCAAGGGAATCTACGGATATTTCAAAAACGACGTATCTTTTCATAAAAACACCGTAGCCCCTATTTTCAAAACCCCATGATTCGTCTTATTTCAAAAGGCACCATTCGTAGGACTTATATTAGATTTTTGTAGATTAGTTGTCGTTGTGTCTAGTATTCAGCTCCCGCACATTATTGCTGTTCGCTCTGCCTCGCATATTTATTTTGCTGCATGTTCCATTATTGATATCATGCTGTTAGGACACCAGCACCATTACCGATGATGCGTATGTACCACGTACACCTACTTGCCGGCTCACACACATCTTCATCGGTAATTGCCATGTCACGTACACTTTAGAGAATATAATTGCTTGACTTAGATTGTTAGCTGGTAGTTTTGACATGGTATTAGTGTACTTCCCTTATATGCCATATTAGACATTGTAGTTATTACCTACCACTTCATGCATACTGTTATTCAGTTGTTCATGCCTAGTTCATTATCATTGACATATGCACTTGTGATGATTTCTTGAGATTTATGATGTTTCTGGATTTCGGGGAAAGCCGCAAAATTTACAACTTATGATCTTTTAAAATATAAAATGTTGCGGTTTTCTAGTGATGTAAAGTGTCGTCCACCATGAGTTTGCTGTGGTTTTAGAGATCCGTGTCGAGGAGTGGAGGAACCGTCACGGGTACATGGTGGACCCGGTATGGTACCCCGGGGCAAGATGAATGTGGTGTTGACGTTGAGCCTGGCAGGGGACAGATTACCTACCGGTGATATTACCCGACGCGTCGGATATCCGGAGGATACCGTCGTGGTCTTGAGATGGATGGTAGGGGCCGGTCTGGACTGACGGCGCCCTAGATATTGAGATTGAGACATTGATATTTCGAGACAGTGAGATTTAGGTTTTGTGTCGATGCTAGACACTGTTGATACTGATTTCATTATGATACCTCAGTTTAAAAATACGAAGGAAATCTCACTAATTTATGAAGACAGTTTCTTCATTTACATGTATTCTGTTTTCATGCATTCATACCTCATTCATATGATATATTGCTACCTGAGGCACTGACACGGGCACACGAGATTTCATTCGGTTAGATATTACCCTAGCCATTTTTATAGGCTGCTTGTTATGTATATTTTTGAGGATATATTATGATCATTGACCTAGGTTGCGTTATTTATGCGATTTCTGTGCGTAGATATTTTTCTATTCACGAGTTGGCAACTCACCCCCGTTGTTCCCCAGTTTCTTGCAGGTTGCCGTACAGGTTTCATTACGGCTTTGCGGGCTCAGTTTCATTCGGGTGACTTGCTAGTAGGTGGGTTTTTCTTGTATCGCACCCATCATATTACCTTGTATAATATTATTCCGTTGTATCTAGTAAATTCCATCAACCAAACATGTATTTTTGAGATAGAGACCAGTGTTGTTTATTCTTTCGACCTTAAAGTCGCTCGTTATATTTCTGGTGGTTTTGAGTTTCCTTTTGAGTTTTGATCCTCGCCGTTGGCGTTGTATATTATATTGTTTGTGTGGTTGTGACCGTCGATTGACGAAGAGCTAGCTCCCGCTTGGGGATGCCTTTTTCTTGATTTCGTATTCTATTCATGTTGTATCCCGTTTGGGGGCCAGTATTTACAAAGGAGACTCTGCCGAAATTTTCAGTAAATTTTTAATGCTTTTAAAAACTGTATAATTCGGCTTATGCTATTGAAACTACTTGCTTTAATTTGGTTTTTCCTGCACTCTACTTCTTTTCTTGGTTTGGATTTCTGGGTTTTCGGTTTACTTAGATTACGTACGCCTCGAGACGTTTCGTAGTTTAAGTGCCGGTCATGTTCCGTACTTTCGGGACGTGACAAAGTTGGTATCAGAGCGTTAGGTTTTAACCTTCGGAGCGTAGGATGACCCTTGGTTGATGGAATAGGTGACTAAAGTAGAGTGACGTACCGTTGGTATGTTCCGCAGCATATTTACGACACGCCACTCCACTTATGAAGCCTTAGGATGTACATTTCCTTGTTCAGTATTATATTCCTTCCTGATCTAGCCTCATCGGTACCAGTTTGGTTTTGCTGCTACGGTTACGGGCAGGGAGAGCTACGGCTAGAGTTGCGGTCAGCACAAGCTCGTCACGAACGAGGACTGACCAGGGCGAAATTCCGGCGACACACGATTGCAGAGATGTGTCTTTTTACCGTGTTTTCGCGCCACGAGCATTTGGCGGATCGCCTTTATGAGGTTACTCGGAGATGCTGATCGACACTAGAGAATTGAGCCAATGATGGAGGCCAGCCAGATTTTGATGACCGTTGGTGTGTTGCTTACTCCTGATGATTGAGGCACGGTTCAGCATGCAGACGAGTGAGCCAGTTATTGCTGTGAACGACGAGATATTGCCCCAGATGCTGGAATTCGTGCAGGACGAGTTGTACTAAGAGATGATAGAAGGTCGCTAGTCATTGAGGATGAATGACTAGGACATGTGGATCGTTCGCCTACCCAAATGCGAGGTCATCAGATAGATTGATTCCAGCTAGAGACGACTTCGCGCGGAGACGTTGGGAGTCGACAGAGACGATCGAATGTCAGAAACCTATTATTCCAAGTTTAAAGTAGTCGGAAAGACATGCAGGCAATTCTATGGTCCCTCTAGAAGAATGAAACCCTAACTCGACTTAATGACCGTGTGAAAGCCTTTGAACCTTCGGGTTTGCGGCAGTTCTGCGGCGCCATTAGTGAGGCTTGGGTTTGCCCTTCTACGGCTGAACCACCGATGCTGTGGTATGTACTCGATACTATTAAACTGTACCCAAGATGTTGAGCCCTTGGGGGATTATGAGGTTTGACAATCGATTGGATGGTTCGACTTAATTCGGATGCTAGGTGGTGAGATGCATTTCTTGGGAGACTCCAGATTCGAGGATAGTCGTTGGAGCTCAGTCCATGCAGCCGCGACGAGACGAGTCCAAAGCAGACGACATTAGAAAAAAGTGGAGTAAGAGGTTCGCACCAGATCTAGATGACATGATGTTCCACTCCGCCGACATCAGAGAGGCGATGCGCATGCCGAGGCATGGTACTTGGACTTACCTTCCAGAAGGAGTCGCGATGAGTATGCAGTCGTTCCAGAGCAAGATGCAGATATAGGAAAGGACAATGACTTCCGGACAGTTGGCAGAGACGAGACATGGAAGAGACCGTGAGCAGGATTCCATCCAGGACACTGCTGCAATGATACTTGCACTCAGGATCAGATGTGTCACGTACATTCAGAGAGCCAGAGGCCGACGCCAGTGATATGCTGTCTTACGAGTGGTCGCGATGATTGACCAAGAGATGACCAGAGAAGTACCAGAACGGAATCGTCCCCGTTAGCACACCTGACAGGGCCGATGAGCCGATGGACCGAAAGATTGGTAATTCACAGTGAAGACCTTGACCCAGGAGTGGTCATGGTTACGCACACCAGCAGGCCAGAGTTCATGATCATCGACGAGACGTCCCATTAGTGACCGCGACAGTTGGCCCGAGATTCTTAGAGGATGCACTTGAGCGATACTATTCCGCCATTATTGATTTCGATGTTTTGGGTGATTTATTCGCATGATTTGATTTTGATGATTGAGGATTTACGATCTTTGCACAGTGTTGCACTTGATATCGTTTTCGTGCTTGGGTTTCACATGTTTGTGATTTTACGGTTTTAGACATTTGAGTTGATTTTGTGCGTATGCACGCACACGAATTGGTTCCTGCACTCTGTATAGTTATTATATACTTGCAGTGTGCACTGGACTTCGATTTCGATTGTGATACTCGATATTTGTTTTGTGCACCTTGTGCACCTGATTGATTTTGCGCACGTTCGGCGCTTGATATTGGATTTCATGATTTCGTGTACGATGGATGCACCTGATTTGGATTTTCGCGCATGTTGAGCGCATGTCTTGAGATGCGATTTTGGTGCACACCAGATGCACTAAATCGAGATTTTTCGTGCATGTCAGATGCACCTGATTTTGCTGTCAGGCACACATGTTGCCTACGACAGATGTTTCGTGCACACCCGATGCACTTAGATGTTGTTTCCGTGCGCATGTATGGCACATTCATGGATTTTGATTTCCGTGCGCACCGGACGCACGTAGTATTCATATGCATATTTTGGGATTGATTTCTTATAGAGCAGTACGTCTTTATGATATTGCTATGTGTTTTCGTACTGAGCAGGACTAGTCAGAGGACAGTACCTGAATATATTTTGCATGCATTGATAGTTATTGAAGGGATTTCCAAAAAAAAAAGCGAGCTATAGCCTCAGTATTTACCTACGTGTCTGATATGACACGAAATGTTTAAAACAAGGAGACCCTTTTAAATTGTTTCCAAAACGGCGGAACGTACGTTTCAAACAAAGGTGTATATATATATATAGTTATTTTCTTATGATAGACGCCCGCCACTGTGCAGTGTTATACGCGTTGCACAGCGACTTAAAGAGATTTGGCATGCATTTCCTTCAGATACTTACAGATATAGATTCGATATTTACATGTATAGTTTCGAGTTATGTCATATTGGTTTTGATTTGGATTTCGCATTGATGTCTTCTCCATGACTCCGATGATTGCGGGATGCTTGACGGAGTTTTGATTTGAGTTATATGCTCATTTTTCAAGCGCATGCGCTGCGCTACGATTTGTTTTATGTATTTACAATTTCGGAGCCCCGACGACTTGATGGGTTTTCTTAGATGTTTTAGTATTTGGGGGAGTTTGAATTTAAATTCGGGGACCGAATTTCTTTAAGGGGGGAAGATTGTAACGCTTTGAAAATCGTTTCGGTGAAATTTCGAAAAATCGGGAAAATAAGGGGGTTTTCTGTAAAAAGTCAAAATGCAAATATCTTATTATAAAAATTAAATATACATATTCTAGCTATGTAATTGCTATTATTTGGTGTTTATTGAGCCGCTGGTGAAATTTCAAATTTTCTGAAAAAATATTATTTTATTATTATTTAAGCCGTCACTAATACATTTAATTAGGAAAAATTACAAATTGGAATGAGTTGAAACAAATTTTGTGCAACATAAAACATTAAATAAAATTTTATCATATGGTTTTTGGAACGAAATCATTTGCCAAAACGGTTTAGAAATTATTGAAGAAAAAAGGCTTTTTTTAGCGTAAATGGATGTTTGGGGTATTGTATTTATCATTTTTCATCACCCCACACCCGTACCCACAACCACACACACCCACTTACTCCTCCCCATGGCTGAATTCAGCAGCCACCCTATTTTTTCCCCACTTGATTTTCAAATGAAAGGAAATGAAAGAAAAGAATAGAAAATGGATAAAATAGTTAGACTTTTGACTTGCTTTGACCTTGACTTTGTCCCCCCCCCCCATTTTCTCTACCTCCCTCTCTCTCCTCACTCCCATTTCTGGCCGAATCCTTCTCCCCACAGCAGCAGCCCTTCCCCCCCCAAAATCCACACTATTTTGCTTCAAAAATCCACAAAAAAGCTTCAAAATCCATACAATTTCAAAGCTTTTTCCAAATCGAACCCTTACCCATTATTTCTTTCCCAAGCAAGCATGGATCTAGGAGCTTGGAGGCCATTTTGGGAGGCTAGATTTCAAGCTTGGTCTCTTGATTTTGTGAGGTATAAATCCCAAGCCAAATTTAAATTGTTGGATAGTTTCTTTCATCAAGGTCTATTAAGTTTAAATGCGATTCTAATTGGGATTTAGTTTGTAATGGAAAGAGTTTGAGATCAAGTTAGGTTGTGATCATGTGTTCATGGTTGTGTGATGTTCTTTTTTTTTGCATCTTAAGCTATGCAACTTAAATTTGTTACTTATTGCCAATTGTAACATGTAAAATGTCCAAATTAAGCTTTTGTGTAAACTAGGGTTTTATAAAATGCATTATATGTGAGGTTAAAAATGTGTTTAGGTTTTTCATGACTTCATTAACTTTATTAAGTGTGGTTTAATGCTTTAGATCATGCAAATCTAAGCTAGATTGTAGTTTGTGTATTTTTGCTTTGAAATTGTTAAAAAGGGTATTTTTGTAAACTAGAATATTAGGGTTTTTGGAATTTAATGAGATTAAATTCCGGAAATTGTTTATATGACTTATTTAAGATATTTAATAAATATATTGGCCGCTACATTCATTTAAATATCATGTTTTGTACAAAAACGACGAAATGTGCTTGATAGATTTTCGGAAAAATAACCTTTTAAGTGAAATTGGGGTTTTGTGAGTTTTAACCTAGTTTATATTAAAATTAGTGTTCGTGAATGTGAAAATGAGTGTGATTGAATTTTTCTCGATGGTTTGACGTTTGTACATCGACATCGAGGGTTGGTTTTACTATTCTTGCATGCGTAGGCGATAGGTTTGGACCTATGCGTGATACGCGTGCCGATTTGATTTTCGTATGCCGTTTCGATTTCGAATTTAGTTTTAATGCGATATGGTGCGTTATGATATGTAGGTACCCCCATGTGGACTTCGAGGCGACAAGCAAGCGCGTGGCGACGTCGGCACCGGCAAGCGGGGACCAGGTGAGTAGATTTATATCTACGGGGAGAAGTCGGGTGGACGGCGTATAGCACCCCCGCAGTCCGTGGTGGTGTATACAGATGCGTATACACACCAACAATTATTATATGTTATTTAGGATTAATAACGATGCTTAGGATGGATATTGGTGTGTTGGACTATTTTTAGTGTTGCGAAACCTAGGGTAGTGTTGCACTACACCTGCACACATACATACTTGCATACATTCCTATTGATATGTGCTCATGGGATTCTTTATAGTTATGTATTCACATGGGTATGGGACTATGTGTTCACATACGGATTGAGGATGATACTTGGGGTTGAGTTGAGTCGATGAGATTGGATCGAGGCCGTGAGATCGGTGATATAGCAGGGTTCGTATCTTAGATACGACATGATGTTGTAGCGGGTCCTTGACGTAGTGTTTCACACACGTCCATGCTTACGTAGGCGGTATCAGTATGGTACTAGACGTAGATCAGTACCCTGATCATGATATTTGATAAAGAGGATACCAGGTGAATAGTATGATGAATGTGATATTGACCCGTACCCAGATTTGGGGATGCCGTACGACGGATTTACGTACGAGCTATATTTTGATGATTGATCCGCACTCTTGACTTGGGATGTCTGGTTATGGATATGATATTATTGAGGCGGGATCACCGACTGTATATATACAGGTATGTATATGTATCGACTCAGATGATAGGCGGTTTCCTTACCTGTAGTTCAGCTTGTTAGTTCAGCCGTATAGTTTAGTGTAGTTGTTAGATTAGATTAGACTTCTTACCTATTTCAAAAACTAACGAATCGTGGGCATTTTTAAAGACAGCTCAAGGGAATCTACGGATATTTCAAAAGCGACGTATCTTTTCATAAAAACACCGTAGCCCCTATTTTCAAAACCCCATGATTCGTGTTATTTCAAAAGGCACCATTCGTAGGACTTATATTAGATTTTTGTAGATTATTTATCGTTGTGTCTAGTATTCAGCTCCCGCACATTATTGCTGTTCGCTCTGCCTCGCATATTTATTTTGCTGCATATTCCATTATTGATATCATGCTGTTAGGACACCAGCACCATTACCGATGATGCGTATGTACCACGTACACCTACTTGCCGGCTCACACACATCTTCATCGGTAATTGCCATGTCACGTACACTTTAGAGAATATAATTGCTTGACTTAGATTGTTAGCTGGTAGTTTTGACATGGTATTAGTGTACTTCCCTTATATGCCATATTAGACATTGTAGTTATTACCTACCACTTCATGCATACTGTTATTCAGTTGTTCATGCCTAGTTCATTATCATTGACATATGCACTTGTGATGATTTCTTGAGATTTATGATGTTTCTGGATTTCGGGGAAAGCCGCAAAATTTACAACTTATGATCTTTTAAAATATAAAATGTTGCGGTTTTCTAGTGATGTAAAGTGTCGTCCACCATGAGTTTGCTGTGGTTTTAGAGATCCGTGTCGAGGAGTGGAGGAACCGTCACGGGTACATGGTGGACCCGGTATGGTACCCCGGGGCAAGATGAATGTGGTGTTGACGTTGAGCCTGGCAGGGGACAGATTACCTACCGGTGATATTACCCGACGCGTCGGATATCCGGAGGATACCGTCGTGGTCTTGAGATGGATGGTAGGGGCCGGTCTGGACTGACGGCGCCCTAGATATTGAGATTGAGACATTGATATTTCGAGACAGTGAGATTTAGGTTTTGTGTCGATGCTAGACACTGTTGATACTGATTTCATTATGATACCTCAGTTGAAAAATACGAAGGAAATCTCACTAATTTATGAAGACAGTTTCTTCATTTACATGTATTCTGTTTTCATGCATTCATACCTCATTCATATGATATATTGCTACCTGAGGCACTGATACGGGCACACGAGATTTCACTCGGTTAGATATTACCCTAGCCATTTTTATAGGCTGCATGTTATGTATATTTTTGAGGATATATTATGATCATTGACCTAGGTTGCGTTATTTATGCGATTTCTGTGCGTAGATATTTTCTATTCACGAGTTGGCAACTCACCCCCGTTGTGCCCCAGTTTCTTGCAGGTTGCCGTACAGGTTTCATTACGGCTTTGCGGGCTCAGTTTCATTCGGGTGACTTGCTAGTAGGTGGGTTTTTCTTGTATTGCACCCATCATATTACCTTGTATAATATTATTCCGTTGTATCTAGTAAATTCCATCAACCAAACATGTATTTTTGAGATAGAGACCAATGTTGTTTATTCTTTCGACCTTAGAGTCGCTCGTTATATTTCTGGTGGTTTTGAGTTTCCTTTTGAGTTTTGATCCTCGCCGTTGGCGTTGTATATTATATTGTTTGTGTGGTTGTGACCGTCGATTGACGAAGAGCTAGCTCCTGCTTGGGAATGCCTTTTTCTTGATTTCGTATACTATTCATGTTGTATCCCGTTTGGGGGCCAGTATTTACAAAGGAGACTCTGCCGAAATTTTCAGTAAATTTTTAATGCTTTTAAAAACCGCATAATTCGGTTTATGCTATTGAAACTACTTGCTTTAATTTGGTTTTGCCTGCACTCTACTTCTTTTCTTGGTTTGGATTTCTGGGTTTTCGGTTTACTTAGATTACGTACGCCTCGAGACGTTTCGTAGTTTAAGTGCCGGTCATGTTCCGTACTTTCGGGACGTGACATATTTTATCTAATCAGGATGGCTCCCACTGTTTTTATCAAATCTTCCTTCAAACCCTAAAAGGTAAGACTAGCCGGGATTAATTACACCCTATAAGTTCTCCAATCTTTCAGCCAGGCCAGTGTCGGTACTTTGAGGGAGGTTCCCCGTGCTTTCGCACGGACCTAATTAAAATAAACCTCGTTTTCCCATGGGTGTAACCCCGTTAACACCTTTCTAGACACCTACTTGATCGGCTAATTGTAATGTGTAAAACTCTCCCAGGAGTAACTCTTACTCGCAGTGGGTATCGGAATCCAACTATCTCATAGAAGGTATGCAATCTCATTGCAAATTTCAACACTTGAAATTCCCGATAATATTTTTATTCCTAGTGACTTATGACCTTAACTATGGTCAACAAATCATAAGCACTAGTCAAGTTCTACCCGTCATTTCGTGATTTATTAGACCCACCCACATGACCCTTAACTATGGTCAACAAAGTCGCATGACTGTCCTAATTAATCGCATCATATGCTGTGTAGGAAGACATCACTTAGCTACCGCACACTACACCTTAACTATGGTCAACAAACGTAGCACGAATATTAAGTACTCTACTTCCTAAAATGACGGAGGGTTACGACAGGTTTTTAATTAAACTTTTTGCGTAATGAACTTTATATCGTTGTAGAAACGAGTGATTTGAAAAGGAGTGTTTTGAGGCTTTTACTATTTTCGCTAAAGAGGCCACTCCCAGTGAAGAGATCTCGGCTCTTTCCTCATCGAATGAGGTGCTGGATATTCATAAATACCACTATGCAAAACATGAACTAAAAAAGAAATCAAAAGACAAAACCAAGTGGGTTGTAGCATCTGCTAGTTTCGCTAAAGAGGTCACTCCCGGTGAAGGGATCTCGACTCTTTCCTTATCGAATAAGGTGCAGGATATTCTACAAGGAATACCACTATGCAAAGCAAGAACTAGACTACCGGTTTTTAAAACAAGATTCTAAAACATCTTTAGGTTTCTTTTCTTTCATTAATGAAGTCCCATCAATTATGCTTCCTAAGTATCACAGATAATGAAACGAAAATAGAACGTACGCTTATGCCATCCGCATTCGTTACAGTGTCCCGTTATGCACCATTAGGTTACTTAAGTAACGGCATAGCGGGGCGGGACTAGCGCGGGTGCAAAACATAAGCAACTCTTATTATATATCATATATATAATAAAAACATTCGTCTCATCATATAAAGTGATCACATCACAGAATATCAGCAGCAGAAGTTTACATATGAAATATTGGATATACTAGGAATTCCGTGTTTTAAATTAAGCCAGTAAAAAACACGGATTCCACGGTCGTGATGAATAGCCTAACCCACATCCCTAGTGTAGGGTTGCTAGGCACGCGCACAAGGTTCTACGATGCATCAACCATGCCCGATTAAAATTTTAGCCGAGCCGAACAACCCGAAGCCGGATCTTTAAACTAGGGTTTAGGCGAAAACAAGCATGTTAAACACTTTAACACTAAGTGAGAGGGATTACAACCTTTGTGGATCCGGTCCTTCACTTCTAAAGCTCCGTGTTAAAATCCCTTCGCTGCGATCATCGTGTTCCGGACTCTCGAGAGGTTCCACGAAGAGAAAGATGCAGTCTTGCTTCCGATCTTCGATACAAAGATGATCTACCTTGAAGTTTCGTTAACACAAGCTAATACTCATAATATGAAGTGAACACCCTCATCTAAATGGCAAGGATAGATGAGGATGATGAAGTAGAATTTTTGCTCTCATTTGTTTTCTATTTCTCACTCATTTTTCATCACTTAGAAAAAGCTAGAAAGCTTTTTCATGAAAAGAAAGAAGGAAGAAGATGAACAATAAAAACATGAAAACCTTTTGTGATGAATAATGAAAGGATTAATATGAAGAATAATGCAACCATGGTCAAGTAACCTTTGTAGAGATTGAACTAGGGTTAAGGGGTGTGGTTGGGTTAAGAAATATCATGCAAAAATATCTAAACAAATATCTTTGCACAAAACAAAAAGAAAGATTCTAGAAACATCTAGAAAAGCTTAACCCTAATCAAACCCTAACCATGTTTAATCTCTACTAAACATGTTGCATTAGTAATCATATCATGTTACAATATTATATATCACATATACAATATTTATCGTAACAAAATAAAATAATACAATTAATATATATCGCATATATCAATGTATTACCCGAGTGAGAAAAAGAATCTTTTAGTGAGCTAATATTAGTTAATGTAATTTAATATATCATATATATTATTATACATTAAATTATCGAATCAACACTTGATCCGACAATCCGGCTATATCGCATATAACCGACTAATATTTATCCGTACCGATTCATTGAATCAACACTTGATCCGATGACCCGGCTGATATCATATATCGCGAGAATAGAATACGGTATCTCATATCTCAATATCCACGATCCCACACATATCACATATGTGCCCCTACTCCGTTTTGCCTGAGTCAAGAAACCTCTGTGTAGGACTCTAAATAATCGTCAATACGCCGGCAGTAGGTGATGATCATATCAAAACACCCACAAGCTGCAAGCGGCCAGCTAAACGTAACAGCCACCCAGGTATTGAGCGCTCAGAAGATCAACAAGCAAGCCTGTACATTCTCCTGTGAATCCAAACAGTAACACTCCCGTACAGTCCGGTCTCGTCGTCTGATATGTCGCATATCTCTCCTAGGGGTGGTAAACGTCAGACCCCAGTAGCTTGATAAGTCGTGTCGATTTGAGGTCTATAACAGTTCGAGAAACTAATGATAACACTTACCTGTAAATCTCAGCAACCCTGGCCAGGGATTTCCGGTTATAGCCAATCGAACACAGCACAACATCAACTCCCTATACCGGGAGAGACGAATCCCCTCCTATCGCTCATTGCCTCCATGTGATTCGGGACTGCACCCAAAAGCCACCGTTTTGCACGCCCTCTTGGACGTGGTAAGGTGGAAATCAAAGTACAGTGGGAATCACACAAGACTCTATGATGATCTCGGGTCTACAGACTACCCTGTACCAGTGTCACCGGAGAACTGCCATCTGACGTGTGGTATATCACGATCTGGGAGTTCTCGGCGAGTCCGTCTAGTGTACCCAGTCTCTACTGAGCACCCGTACACCATCTTTGATGTCAAACACCGATGGATATGGGATCATCCATCGCCCATCATATGGGTCAAGATGCGTATACGCTAGTCTACTCTGGTGTATGGATGCCCTGTCTCGATACACTCTCGACTAGGAACAGTTATAGGATGTACTCGTCGACTACCATGGCCCCACTAGTATGATCTCATCATAGTCCCAGTAGTCGAGTACATATCCTAAGGGCTTTATCAACATGTAACATAGAGACAATCAGAGTACATGTTAAAGTACAACAAGATAGCATACTATCATGTCGAGCAAGAAAGTCCTCCCTATATATGTCCAAGCATCCATTACAATATATATCGTATGTACAGTAATGGCCTCTAGGGCATACATATAACTAACAATCTCCCACTTGCACTAGGGCCATCTGTTGTGGTATCACATACCTAACAATTAGCTGTGGTTGAAGTATCTCATACTCAACCATCCCATAAAAGTCTCTACTGGGAAAAGGCCTTTGTGAGTGGATCCGCGCTGTCGTCATCTGTGTCTACTCCCCTAACCTCGATCTCCCTGGAGATCAACCATCTCCATGATCCTGTGATGCTGCCTAAGAATTATATCTGGATTTCTGATGGGACGGGGGTTCCTTGGCATAAGCCACAACTCCATTGTCACATAATGGTAGGAACGAAGTTCATCTCATGAACTTATATATCCAGACTGCCTCTTTGGTAGCATCCTTGGTAACGATGTATCTTGCCTTTAATCGTCTAGTAAGTCACGGTATCTAGCTTAGAACTCTTCCAACATACCATCCCTCCACTGAGGGCATAGACAATGCCTGCGACTGACATTCAGTCGTCCTTATCACCCTGGAATCTTTCCAGTGATTCTCACCAGGATCGATTGATACCATCTCACTACAACTAGTGAGTATCCTAACATCCAATTAGATATATCTCATATATCCAAAGCCCAGGATTCAGGAGGTATCATTTTGATCCTATATGGAGAATCCTTGCGATAAGCGGAGATTGATCGAGCGTAGCATAGGAAACTCCTTCCCTATCAAGAGTATGTCATCCACGTACTCTACGAGGATCATCACCATACTCCCCACTACCTTTTTGTGTATACAAGGTTCACCTACCATTTTGATGAAGTCAAACTCTTTGACTACCACATCAAAACAGACGTTCCAACTCCGCGATGCCTGTTTTATCACATAAAACATCTTGCACACGTTTCCGCTGCTCCCACTGTCTACGAAGCCCTCTGGCTGTGTACTTATAGATGCTATCTTCTAAAACATCATTTAGAAAAGCAGTCATGACACCCAACCGCCAGATATTGTAGTCATGGTATGTAGCCGTGGCAAGTAGGATCTGGATGGACTTAAGCATAGCTTTGAAAGTCTCAACTTTTCCATGTACACCAAGTAATCTTCTCAAGATATACTCGCTCCTGATGGGGATTTAACCCTTCAGATAAAGCAACCGAAGTCTATACTTTGTTGGTGTATAAGGATTCCATTTCAGATCGATAAGCATCCAGCCATTCTTACAGAGTCCCACTCTTGATAGCCTGCTCGAAACTAGTTGGGTCATCATCTCATGATGCAATCCTCGCTCCCACTGTCATAGAGAAAACCGAAGTATCTCTCAGGTGGGTGAGGAACCCTACTAGATCGGCGGAGAGGCTGAGGTTCGTTGGAAACTATTGAATCTTTTGGTTCTACCAAATCATTAGCTGTAGTTTGTATAGCTGGAACCTTTCCAGTTCTACATAACAGACCTTGCCTCGAGCTTGTCCGGATTTTGCTTTTAGACATAGTCCGGACAACCCCAAATCTTAACAAACTTAAGATATGGGCTCTTCCCTTTCCATATCTCATATGAGGTGGTAGGCAACTGATTTGATTTGAACCCTATTCAATAGGTATGCAGCTTCTCAAGCGCATAACACCCAAAAGGAAATAGGAAACTCAGTAGTACTCATCATAGAGCACACCATATCATATAGGGTGCAATTGCTCCGCCCCGATACACCGAGGTGCTGTGGTGTATTCGGAGGAGTAATACTGAGAGAGAATCTCATTCTCCTTTAGAATCGTTCAGGAATTCCGTGCTCAAGTATTCTCCTCCCTGATCTCATCAAAGGACATAATACTTATACCTGTATTTTGGTTCTCTACTTCTAACTTATATTCTGTGAATTTCTCAAAAGCTTCGGACTTATGTTTCAACAGGAACACATGTCTGAATCTTGAGAGATTATCAGAGAATCTAATGAAGTATAAAGAACCGGTCTTGGCATGTGTAGACAGGGGACTTTCATACATCAGCATGTATCAATCCCAAGAGTTCACCAACTCTTTCTCTGTTTCCAATAAACAGAGCTATGGTCATCTTATCTTTGTGACATGACCAACAAGTTTCACAAGATGTAAATTTAATCAGATTTAAATATGCATCTAAATGTAACTTAGCTAGTCGGGTCGCATTGATATGACCTAGTCTACAATGCCTCAAGAAGGATTCGTTCATTTCTGAACTCTTCCTCTCGTGTGTGTTCTGTATACTAAGAACTGTAGTTTGATTTAGAACGTCTATGCTTTTAGATAACGTGTCTGAACCGATCAACTCTTGATATAGGATATGTTCAAAACATTATCCAACAATACAAAATTATATCCTTCTTTACTAATAAAGAGACTGATATGATGTTGTATATCAGGTTCGGTATCTAATAACATTCGTTCAGAATCAATGTATTCTGGTAATACAGGATGATAGTGACCAACAGACTTGGCTGCAACACTTGCACCGTTTCTATCTTATGAAACTTATCACCCGTTCTCAGTCCTCTACCTATCTGTAGCCCATGTAACAAATTACATATGTGGGATCCTGATCCGGTATCAAATACCCAGGATGTAAAGGATATTAAGAAACAGTTCTCTTTAATGAACACACCCGAAGAAGATGCATCAGCATGCACTTTCTTCGTTTGGGCGGCACGGGAAATCTGGTATTCCCCAATTTCCTGCTCTGTCTTATAAAAATTATAAGTTGGAGCGGGACCAATGTTTCCCAGCTCAGTATAACAAGCGGGTTCGGCCAATACATCCGTTTTATTATCTTGATTAAGGCATGATATGGTCCCTACCTGGAGAGAGAGAGAAAAGAAAACACTCAGTGTATGCTCTTGCAAGATTAGATTGGTTATCTAATATATCTAATCAGGATGTCTCCCACTGTTTTAGTCAAATCTTCCTTCAAACCCTAAAAGAAAAGACTAGCCGGGATTAATTACACGCTACAAGTTCGCCAATCTTTCAGCCAGGCCAGTGTTGGTATTTTGAGGGAGGTCCCCCATGCTTTCGCACGAACCTAATTAAAGTAAACCTCGTTTTTCCAGGGGCGTAACCCCGTTAACACCTTTCTAGATACCTACTTGATCGGCTAATTGTAATGTGTAAAACTCTTCCAGGAGTAACTCTTACTCGCAGCGGGTATCGGGATCCAACTATCTCATAGAAGGTATGCAATCTCATTGCAAATTTCAACACTTGAAATTCCCAATAATATTTTACCCCTAGCGTCCTATGACCTTGATGGAGGCCAAACTACCCATAGTCCGCTAGTCAAGTTCAACCCATCATTTCCTGATTGAATTAAACCCACCCGCACGACCCTTAACGGAGGCCAAACAACGCCGTACGAATACCCTAATCCAATCGCATCGTATGCTAGCAGATAAGCATGAGTTAGCAACCGTACACTACGCCTTGACGGAGGCCAAACTACCGCTGCACGAATACTAACTAGTACTTATCTGAAATGACGGAGGGCTACGACAGGTTTTTAAGAAAACCTTTTGCGTAATGAACTTGATATCGTTGTAGAATCGAGTGATTTTAAATGGAGTGTTTTTGAGGCTTTTCTAGTTTTGCTAAAGGGGTCACTCCCGGTGAAGGGATCGTCGGCCCTTTCCTCATCGAATAAGGTGCGGGATATTTCACAAATATCACTATGCAAAGCAAGAACTATAGAAGCAATCAAAAGACAAACCGAGTTTGTAGCATCTGCTAGTTTCACTAAAGAGGTCACTCCCGGTGAAGGGATCTCGGCTCTTTCCTTATCGAATAAGGTGCTGGATGTTCTATAAGGAACACCTCTATGCAAAGCAAGAACTAGAGCTACCAGTTTTTTAAATAAGTTTCTACAACATCTTTAGGTTTCTTTTAGTTTCATTAATCTCATTAATGAAGTCCCATTTTATTATGCTTCACAAGCATCTCTTTTGAAAACGAAATCTGCAATATAACATATATCTCATATATATAATATAAACATTCGTCTCAGACAGTAATATGATCTCATCACAGAACATTGCAGCAGAAGAACATATATGAAATATTGGATATACTAGGATGTCCGCGTTTTCAATACGAGCCGGTATAACACACGGATTCCACGGTCGCGATGAATAGCCAAACCCACATCCCAAGACCCCTACGAGAGCGGCAAGTAACACTGCCAATTCTAGGGTTAGGAGACCCGGTCTCGACTCCTCGAGATGGCCTCCCACAGGATCCTAGAACCCGGTTACTTGTGCTCCCCTCCTTGGGTCTACCTAATGCAGAAAAGTAAATAATATACACCGGTGACATCAACCTCAACCCGGAAGTGCCCCAATAAAAGAATATTACATACAAATGAATTTTACATGAATGAAAATAAAAACTCTCATCTCACATAAAAAAAAACCGGCTATTCAAAACGCGACGATCCAATATAACATATCCAGCAACACATAACATCACATGTCATCAACGTAAGTAAATATGCGCATCCCAATTGTCGTTGACATATAGCAACGAAACCGGCGATATCACATATTACACTTACGGTCACAAAAAAGAAAGTGTAAAACTACAATATTTGGAATCCACAATCACTTTAGACATCGCAAATCCAAAATATCACATACTTCGCATTTCATGCCTAACTATATGAATTCCACATATTGTATCACATTCCAGATAAATAGACAGTATTAAACTTTCCGAACAGATAATCAAATACACAAAATTTCCTAAATAGCTCAACACTTGAGCGGAGTTCAAATAATCCCAGAATATGTCACAGTAGCGGTGATCCTGCCGTAGAAGGGTCAAGCCAACGCCTCACATGTGGCACGCCGTACTGTCCCAAACCCTAAGGTTTAGAGGCAGTTCAAGACGGTCACATAATCGAGTTAAGGTTTGTGTTCTTCTAGAGGGTCCACCGCGTAACTTGTACAATTTTCCGGAAGATTTAAACCCGATAAAAATTCAACACTTGAAAGTTTTACGTTCGGGGAAAAAATGAGTTAATGATATCCGTTCGAACATTTTAACAGTTTCTAAATATCCGGAAAGAATAACGAATTTAAATTTTCCGATCGAATCTACGATTACAAAATAAACCCCAGAATAATCAACACTTGAGTCAGAATAAAAAATACCCTGAAAGTGTAAAAGCAGTAAAAGGAATTACTGTGAAAAAATAACTGTCCAATCAAACAGTAGTGCCGCGGATCCGCGGCCCAAGCAAGGTACGGCCGCGGTTCCGCGGCACTCTGTAGGGATGACGTCATCGTTTTTCACCATAATTCTTGAATTTACCTGCTGATTTTTTTAGGTATTTTTAATTCAGAAAAATCACAGTTTTTGAAAAAAGTCCAGAGAGGGGTTCATTTCGTAGTTTCGGGGTTCGTTCGGAGTTTTAACTTCGTACACACGTCGCCTAATGCTCAAGCTAGGCTCTGATACCACTGTAGGGTTGATAGGCACGCGCACAAGGTTCTACGAGGCATCAACCATGCCCGATTAAAATTTTAGCCGTGCCGAACAACCCGAAGCGGGATCTTTAAACTAGGGTTTAGGCGAAAACAAGCATGTTAAACACTTTAACACTAAGTGAGAGGGATTACTGTAAGTCCGCGGGGGCGCCCCGGCCGTCGATCCGACACCGGAAACGCGGAAACAAAAACATTGCAAACTAGCAACCCGGCACCACCGCGCACTTTTCACCCGGATCGGGCCATTAACCTAGAAACTAGCAGAGTAAAATACGGGTAGAGAAGTATACCAAGCGATCCGTGTCCTTCGGTCTTCGTCTTCACTCCGATCTCCCGAGGATACTTCGTCCATCACCTTCTCGTCGAAACGGGCACCACATCGCCAAAGTCTTTTACGGGCTCCCACCTCTGGACCGAGGCAACTCGGGCGTGAAGTTGGCTAGCCGACGCGTCCAAGATTTGCTGTAGATGTAGTGTAGTAGGCTATGTGTCTTTGGGGTTTATGTTGCCATGATGGAGGAATTTGTGCACAAGAATTTTCCATGGATGCTTGCATGAAATATGGAGCAAGCTATATCTTTCTTGCTGTGAAAATGAGCTTGGGGTAAATTAGCTTGGGCTTCTCTCTCTAAAACAATCAGCCCTCAGCACAATAGAAAATGAATTCATCATATCATCCAAGTGGGGGAGGGGGGGCCACGAAATTGCAAGAAGGGAAAACAACAGCCACATGAAAAATGATCCCTCTCTTTTCCACCAAGAAATGTGGCCGGCCTCATATGGAAATGGGGGAGAAAAAAAAATCACAATAAGAAATGTCAAGATAAACATGGAATCAAGTCACACCCATTTCTTATCTCAAGTCAAATACAAATCTCTTCACATTAATGCAAAAGAATGATGCAAAGAGAATCTCATGATTATGCTAGTCTCATCATATAGCCACAAATGCAAGAAAGCCCCTCACAAGTAATTTAATTGCAAACTTGCAATTAACCCCCTTCCAACGAAAAGTCCGGCCGTGAAGGAACAAAGAAAAACCGGCCGGAACGGAATGCAAATAGGCAACTTCAGAAAACTGATCCCGTAATAAATTACAGGAAAACCCCGCTACTGCAAATACATGTCCGCATTTGTATTCCCATTAAACACAAATGCAAAGACACAATACTACACTATCTAATACTAGGATCCGGCTTAAGCCAAAGCCGGCTAGTAAAAACCGTCCGATCACGATCCGTGCAATACCGCACGTATCTGATCGAACCCTGCCATATCTCCATACGGCCTCTACAGCGTTTCGCTCGAAACTTGAGTAACTGAGTGTGGTGGACTCTAAAGACTCGTCAATACTATGGCTGTGGATTTAACCACTAGCACGTCAGAGGTATAAGCCAATACGTAACGGGCTACCAGATACTGACTAAAAGGGACATCGATGAGCGAACTCATCCTGACACCCTACTGAGCCTGTCAGTGACAATATCCGTACAGTCCGGTCCGTTCGTCTATGAGCATCGCATGGCGGGCCTAGGGGGTTGGTAAAAGTCAGACCCCCAATAGCGGTACAAGTCGTGTCGGAGTGTAGCCCAGAACACCCTGAGATACTACTGGAATACCTACCAGCAAATCTCCTGCCTTGGCCAAGGACTTTTCATGTTCTGGCTCTCCTAGACACAGCGCGACCTTACCCCCAATACCGGGAGAGACGAACCCCTGCAGATCCGCTCACTGCCTCCATGTGGCTCAGGACTGTACCCAACTAAAACCTGTTTGCACGACTCCTTTGAGCCGTGGTTGGGTAGTAATCAAAGCACAGTGGGAACTCACACGAGATAAATGACGATCTCAGGTCGATGAACTAACCTGTACACATGTCACCAGAGAACTGCTATCTGACGTCTGGTATAATCCCAACTAGCAGGTTCCCGGCGAGTCCTGTCCGGTGTACTCATAACCCAATGAGCACCTGTATACATCTTAGGTGAACCAACTGACACCAGTGGCTTGTGAGACCGGCCACCGCCCCTCGTCGGGGTCTCGACTGTATACACTAGTCTACTCTGGAGAATCGATGCCCTGTCTCGAAACTCCCACGACTAGAGACCTTTCAAGGATGTGCTTATAGACTCCAGCTCTCACTTATATGATCGCCCTCATACTGCTGGTAGTCAAGCAAGAATCCTAGGGGCTCTATCAACGTGTAATAGCGACTCATAAGGTCGCCTAAAGCAGTACACGATGATAAAGATAAACCAGATAGCATACTATCATCTTGAGTAAGACTGTCCTACCGGGATAGGTCCTCCCTCAATCATTGCAATCACGTGCCTGTGATCCAATAATTGACTCTGAGGGCACTATCTCCAACAATTACAACCTTTGTGGATCCGGCCCTTCACTTATAAAGCTCCGTGTTGAAGTCCCTTCGCTGCGATCATCGTGTTCCGGACTCTCGAGAGGTTCCACGAAGAGAAAGATGCAGTCTTGCTTCCGATCTTTGATACAAAGATGATCTACCTTGAAGTTTCGTTAATACAAGCCAACACTCATAATATGAAGTGAACACCCTCATCTAAATGACAAAGATAGATGAGGATGATGAAGTAGGATTTTTGCTCTCATTTGTTTTCTATTTCTCACTCATTTTTCATCACTTAGAAAAAGCTAGAAAGCTTTTTCATGAAAAGAAAGAAGGAAGAAGATGAAAAATAAAAACATGAAAACCTTTTGTGATGAATAATGAAAGGATTAATATGAAGAATAATGCAACCATGGTCAAGTAACCTTTGTAGAGATTGAACTAGGGTTAAGGGATGTGGTTGGGTTAAGAAATATCATGCAAAAATATTTAAACAAATATCTTTGCACAAAACAAAAAGAAAGCTTCTAGAAACATCTAGAAAAGCTTAACCCTAATCAAACCCTAACCATGTTTAATCTTTACTAAACATGTTTCATTAGTAATCATATCATGTTACAATATTATATATCACATATACAATATTTATCGTAACAAAATAAAATAATACAATTAACATATATCGCATATATATCAATGTATTACTCGAGTGAGAAAAAGAATCTTTTAGTGAGCTAATATTAGTTAATGTAATTTAATATATCATATATATTATTATACATTAAATTATCGAATCAACACTTGATCCGACAATCCGGCTATATCGCATATAACCGACTAATATTTATCCGTACCGATTCATCGAATCAACACTTGATCCGATGACCCGGCTGATATCATATATCGTGAGAATAGAATACGGTATCTCATATCGCAATATCCTCGGTCCCGCACATATCACATATGTTCCCCTACTCCGTTTTGCCTGAGTCAAGAAACCTCTGTGTAGGACTCTAAAGAATCGTCAATACGCCGGCAGTAGGTGATGATCATATCAAAACACCCACAAGCTGCAAGCGGTCAGCTAAACGTAACAGCCACCCAGGTATTGAGCGCTCAGAAGATCAACAAGTAAGCCTGTACATTCTCCTGTGAATCCAAACAGTAACACTCCCGTACAGTCCGGTCTCGTCGTCTGATATGTCGCATATCTCGCCTAGGGATGGTAAACGTCAGACCCCAGTAGCTTGATAAATGGTGTCGATTTGAGGTCTATAACAGTTCGAGAAACTACTGATAACACTTACCAGTAAATCTCAGCAACCCTGGCCAGGGATTTCCGGTTATAGCCAATCGAACACAGCACAACATCAACTCCCTATACCGGGAGAGACGAATCCCCTCCTATCGCTCATTGCCTCCATGTGATTCGGGACTGCACCCAAAAGCCACCGTTTTGCACGCCCTCTTGGACGTGGTAAGGTGGAAATCAAAGTACAGTGGGAATCACACAAGACTCTATGACGATCTCGGGTCTACAGACTACCCTGTACCAGTGTCACCGGAGAACTGCCATCTGACGTGTGGTATATCACGATCTGGGAGTTCTCGGCGAGTCCGTCCAGTGTACCCAGTCTCTACTGAGCACCCGTACACCATCCTTGATGTCAAACACCGATGGATATGGGATCATCCATCGCCCATCATATGGGTCAAGATGCGTATACGCTAGTCTACTCTGGTGTATGGATGCCCTGTCTCGATACACCCTCGACTAGGAACAGTTATAGGATGTACTCGTCGACTACCGTGACCCCACTAGTATGATCTCATCATAGTCCCAGTAGTCGAGTACATATCCTAAGGGCTTTATCAACATGTAACATAGAGACAATCAGAGTACATGTTAAGATAAAGTACAACCAGATAGCATACTATCATGTCGAGCAAGAAAGTCCTCCCTATATATGTCCAAGCATCCATTACAATATACATCGTATGTACAGTAATGGCCTCTAGGGCATACATATAACTAACACCTAGACCCCTACGAGAGCGGCAAGAAATCCTACCAATTCTAGAGTTAGAAGACCCGGTCTCGACTCCTCGAGATGGTCTCCCACTGGACTCTAGAACCCGGTTACTTGTGCTCCCCACCTTGGATCTGTCCTAATGCGGAAAAGTAAATAATATACATCAATGGTGGCATCATCCTCAACCCGGAAGTGCCCCAATAAAAGAATATTACATACATGTTTTTACATGAATGAAAATAAAAAACTCTCATCTCACGCAAAAACCCTCGGCTATTCAAAACACGACGATCCAATATAACATATCACAGCAACATATCACATCACATGTAATCAATGTAAGTAAATATGCGTATCCCAATTGTCGTTGACATATAGCAACGAAACCAGCGATACACCACATATTACACTTACGGTCACAGAAAAGAAAGTGAAAACTACAAAAATTGGAATCCGCAACCACCTTAGACATCATAAACCCAATGTATCACATACTTCGGATTTCATGCCTAACCATATGAATTACTTAGACATCGCATGCCTAACAATTATAAACCCCATATTTTAGTCTCGATATTGAAAACACTTTCCAATAACAAGTCGGGTAATTCAACAAGATTCCCGACATCCTGATCGAATGCTCGTCGGAAACTTTAGTAGACGGCCACACCCCCAATGCCGTCGACGAAGTGCACTTAGGCGGAACACCGCGGTCGCGTGCACCCGGAAGGATGTTTTTGGCAACGGGGTTCTCCTACAGTCACTTGGTCCGGGCTATGGAGCATGGCTATTTAGTAACGTTAATCGGCGAGTATCCACGAACACTACGTGATTGCGACGGACTTTTGATCCACATCAAAATCCCATGGCAACCGATCAAATGAGACTAAATTGCTAGATTTATAAAATTAAATTAGTTTTCACAAAACTAATTATTGTGGATTCCAAATATTGTATCACAATCATAGATAGCAAAACGATGTTAAACATTTCGATCAAATCAACAAACATCCAAAATTTCCCAAAGAGCTCAACACTTGTGCACAGTTTAAAAAATACCCAGAACATGCCACAACACTTATGGACCAACCGTAGAAGGGTCAAGCCTTGCCTCACCTATGGTGCCGCGGAACTACCGCAAACCCTAGGGTTTGGTGGCGGTTCCGGCGGTCATAGAATCATGTTAGGGTTTCATTCTTCTAGAGGGTCCATAAAATCACCTGCATGATTTTCTGAAGATTTTAAACTTGGAAAAATTCAACTTTTGGAAAATTTCCAGCATGGGAGAAAATGGGTTATTGATATTCGTTCGAACATTTTAACACCGTCAAGGTAACCCGAAATGATGTTAGAATTATGACTACGAAACACTCCGAATTGCCTTTACATTAAAGATGACATCACATGCAATCTTAGTAAAAACAAGCAAAACCTGAAACACCAAAACCCAGAGACTGGAACACCACTAAAAATTGAAGCCTGAAGCCTACTAAAAAACCGGTGGAGCCGGTTTTTAACTACATGTGGCCGGTCAAAATTTGGCGAGGAGGGCTCAATTTTCTATGGTGTTCATGTTACATCTCATGTAACATTCTACAGTTGCTTAAAAAATTTTTAGACACCCTGAAAAATTCGACAGAAACTAGGTTTTTTGTTTCAATGTTTTGGAATTGTTTCGGTTTTGTAATTCTACAAACATCGTCTAATTCTCTTGCTTGGCTCTAATACCACTGTAGGGTTACCTAGCATGACCACTGGGTTTCGGGAGGTATCGACCATGCCGTTTTCAAAAATTTGGCGTGCTAAAGAACCCCAACCTAGAATCTTAACTAGAGAATTAGACGAAACTAGTATGTAAACATCTTTACATCTAAGTGAATAAGGAATACAACTTTTGTAGACTGGTCCTTCACTTCAAAAGCTCCATGTAGTAGTCCCTTCGCTCCAAGTAATGAACTCCCGGACTCTAGAAAGGCTCCACAAAATGAAAGGAATGAACTTGTTTAAAGTCTTCGAGGCCGAAGATGATCTACGTTGAGGAGACACCAACTCAAGTTACCTCTTCACTAATTAGGAATTAGTGAAGCAAACAACCTAAACTAAATGGCTAGTCTAGTTTAGGTTGATGAAGTAGGAATTTCGCTCACTTTAGAAATATTTTTCTCACTCATTTTCTTCACCTCCCAAAAAGCTGGAGAGCTTGAGGAAGGAGATGAAGAAAAGCAACCATGGAAAAAGGCTAGTGTATGGCAACCATGGGTGAGTTAATATCATATACTAACTCTTGTAGAGACTAAACCATGGCTAATCATAATGGTTGGGTTAATAAATATCTTAAGTAAAACAAAATTAGTGGACTTAGTCAATGGTTCCACAAGGTTCCACAAGCTTCAACCATGTGACTAATTTCCAACTAATTATGATTTATTTCAAATAATAAAACCTTTCATTATCATAAGCATGGTGTGAGTCTCATACACCCATGTAGCATGTAGCAACTAGCATGACACAATAATATATATCACATATATATTAGGTGTTCACAAGTGAGAAAAAGAAATGCTTAAGTGAGCTAATATTAGTTAATATAAGTTAATATATCAAATATATATAATTATACATTAAATTATTAAATCAACACATGATTTAAAAATCCGGCTATATCATATACAACCGACTAATATCATTTGTATCAACTTATCAAATCAACACTTGATTCGATAACCCGGTTATATCACATATAACCGACCGATATCAGATATCGCGAGAATAGGATACAGTATCACATACACGTATTAATCTCGGTCCCGCACATATCACATATGTGCTCCTACTTCGTTTCTCCTGAGCCAGGAAACCTCTGTGTAGGACTCTAAAGACTCGTCAATACGCCGGCAGTAGGTGATGATCATATCAAACACCCACAAGCCGTCAACGGTACTGCTAGATGTAACGGCCACCCGGGTATTGAATGATCAGAAGATCAACAAGCAAGCTTGTCCATACTCCTGCGAATCCAATAAGTAACACTACCGTACAGTCCGGTCACTTCGTCTGATATGTCGTATATCTCAGCCTGGGGGTGGTAAACGTCAGACCCCAATAGCCTGATAAGTCATGCCGATGTGAGGCCCATAACGGTTCGAGAAACTACTGATAACACTTACCAGTAAATCTCAGCAACCCTGACCAGGGATTTCCTGTTATGGCCAATCGAGCATAGCGCAACATCAACCCCCAATACCGGGAGAGACGAAATCCCCTCCTATCGCTCATTACCTCCATGTGACTCGGGACTGTACCCAAAAACCACCATTTTGCACGTTCTCTTGAACGTGGTAAGGTGGAAATCAAAGCACGGATGGAATCACACAAGACTCTATGACGATCTCGGGTCTATAGACTAACTTGTACCAGTGTTACCAGAGAACTGCTATCTGACGATAGGTATAATACCATCTAGGAGTTCTCGGCGAGTCCGTTCAGTGTACCCAGTCTCCACTGAGCACCCGTATACCATCTCTGATGTCAAACGCCAATGGATATGGGATCATCCATCGCCCATCACATGGGTCGAGAAGCATATACGCTAGTTTACTCTTGAATATCGATGCCCCGTCTCGATACTCCTACGACTAGGAACAATGGAAGGATATACTTACTAACTACCCTGGCCCCACTAGTATGATCTACATCATAATCTCGGTAGTCTAATACTCATCCTAAGGGCTTTATCAACATGTAACAGAGAGACAATTAGTGTACATGTTAAGATAATGAGCAACTAGATAGCATACTATCATGTCGAGCAAGAAAGTCCTCCCGATATATGTCCAAGCATCCACTATAATGTACATCATATGTACAATAATGGCCTCTAGGGCATACATATAACTAACAATTCTTTGCTCAGACTTATGACAATCATAAGAAAAAGCGGAAGCAACGTTTTCCAGCTCAGTATAATAAGTGGGTTCGGTCAATACATCCATATTATTATCTTAATTAAGGCGTGTCATGGTCGCTACCTGGAGAGAGAGAAGGAAACACTTTAGCGTGCACTCTTGCAAGATTAGATTGGTTATTATCTTATCTAATCAGGATGGCTCCCACTGTTTTTATCAAACCCTAAAAGATAAGATTAGCCAGGATTAACTACACCCTACATGTTCGCCAATCGGTCAGCCAGACAGGTATTGGTACTCCAAGGGAGTCTCCCCGTGCATTCGCATGGAACTAATTAAATAACCTCGTTTCAGCAGGGGCATAACCCTAAACACCTTTCTTAGACACTTACTAGATCAGCTAATTGTAAAGTGGAAAACTCTCTCAGGAGTAACTCTTACTCGCAGTGGGTATCGGGATCCAACTATCTCATAGAAGGTATGCAATCTCATTGCAAATTTCAACACTTGAAATTCCCAATATATGTTTTTACCCCTAACGACTTATTACCTTGACAGAGGCCAACAAACCATAGGACGCTAGTTAAGTTCAACCCGTCATTTGGTGATTGAATTAAACCCACCCGCACGACCCTTGACGGAGGCCAACAAGGTCGTACGACTACCCTAATCCAATCGCATCACATGCTGCAGATATGCACTAATCAGCTACCGAAAACTACGCCTTGAATGAGGCCAACAAACTCAGCATGAATACTAAATAGCACTTATCTGAAATAACGGAGGGCTACAACTGGTTTTGAAGAAAACCATTAATGTAATGAACTTGATATCGTTGTAGAATCTAGTGATTTGAAAAGGAGTGGATTAAACTTCGCTTTTAAAATCGATTAGTTTTCAAAACAAACCGTGTGGGTTGTAGCATTTGCTAGTTTTACTAAAGATGTCACTCCCGGTGAAGGGATCTAGGTTCTTTCCTCATCGAATGAGGTGCTGGATATTCATAAAGGAATACCACTATGCAAAGCAAGAACTAGAGCTACCTTTTTGAAACAAACCAAGTGGATTGTAGCATTTGCTAGTTTTGCTAAAGAGGTCACTCCCTGTGAAGAGATCTAGGCTCTTTTCTCATCGAATGAGGTGCTGGATATTCATAAAGGAATACAGCTATGCAAAGCAAGAACTAGAGCTACCTTTTTGAAACATTTGATTCTACAACATCTTTAGGTTTCTTATCTTTTCATTAATCTCATTAATAACGTCCCATCATTTATGTTTCCTAAACATCACAGAAGAAACGAAAATAGAACGTATGCTTATGCCATCCGCATTCGCCATGGGGCCCCGTCATGCACCGTTAGGTTACTTAACTAATGGCAGAGCGGGGGCTAGACTAGCGCGGGTGCAAAACATAAGCAACGTTTATTATATATATCATATATATATATAATATATATATATATATATAGCATTCATCTCACGCAGTTATATGATCACATCATAGAACTCAAGCAGCAGAAGTTAACATATGAAATATTGGATATACTTCCTTGTTTTAAATTCAGCCAGTAATGAAAAACACGGATTCCACGGTCGTGATGAATAACCAAACTCACATCCCTAGACACCTACGAGAGCGGAAAGCAACCCTACCAATTCTAAAGTTAGGAGACCCTGCCTCGACTCCTCGAGATGGTCTCCCACTGGACTCAAGAACCCGGTTACTGTTGGAGATAGTGCCCTCATAGTCAATTATTGGATCGCAGGTACGTGATTGCAATGATTGCGGAGGACCTATCCCGGTAGCACAGTCTTACTCGAGATGATAGTATGCTATCTGGTTTGCCTTTATCAGTCGTGTACATGTTCAGGTGACTGATTGCATGTTACACTTTGATAGAGCCCTTAGGATCTTGCTTTACTACCAACAGTATGATGGAGATCATATACGTGAGAGTTGGGTAGTTTATATGCATATCCTTAATTGTTGTCCCTAGTCGTGGGAGTTTCGAGACAGGGCATCGATACTCCGGAGTAGACTAGTGTGTACAGTCGAGACCCCGACGAGGGGCGGTGGCCGGTCTCACAAGCCACTGGTGTCAGTTGGATCACCTAAGATGTATACAGGTGCTCATTGGGTTATGAGTACACCGGACAGGACTCGCCGGGAATCTGCTAGTTAGTACTATACCTATCGTCAGATAGCAGTTCCCTGGTGACATGTGTACAGGTTAGTTCATCGACCTGAGGTCGTCATTTGTCTCGTGTGAGTTCCTACTGTGCTTTGATTTCTACCCTACCACGGCTCAAAGGAGTCGTGCAAACAGGTAGCTTTTGGGTACAGTCCCGAGCCATATGGAGGCACGTGAGCGGATCGGCAGGGGATTCGTCTCTCCCGGTATTGGGGGCGAGGTCGTGCTGTGTCTAGGAGAGCCATTACACAAAGTCCATGGCCATGGCAGGAGATTTACTGGTAGGTACTCCAGTAGTATCTCAGGGTGTAATTGGGCTTCACTCCGACACGACTTATACTGCTATTGGGGGTCTGACGTTACTAGCCCCCTAGGCAGATATGCGATACTCATTGACGAACGGACCGGACTGTATATACATTGTCACTGTTAGGCTCAGTAGGGTTTTCCGGATGAGTGCGCTCATCGGCATCCCTTGAGGTCAGTCTATGGGCAGCCGTTACGCATTGCTAGTGCCGCTGACGGTTTGTGGTTAAACCCACTGCCAGGGTGCTGACGAGTCATTAGAGTCCCCCACAGACAGTTTCCTAAGTTCGGGCGAAACGTTGTAGAGGCCGTATGGTTTTATGGCAGGGTTCGGAAAATGCACGTGCGTTTACGCACGTGTCAGTTTTCGGGCAGATGATACTGGTCGGCTTTGGTTTAAGCCGGATCCGAGTATTATATTGAGTAGGTTTAATATCTTTGTCTCAGTTGCATTTGTATTCGGTCGTAATACAAATGCGGGTATATTTATACAGTTTCGGGGTTGTTCTGAAATTCGTTTCAGGATCACTTTTGGAAGTTGCCAGTTTCCAGTTTTCTATCAGCCGTCTTTTAACATTTGGTTAAAGACGGATTTATCTTTTCTTGGATGAGAGTGAGTCATGCTTCTAGAAGCTTCTAGAAGGTTCTAGAATTGGAGAGGTGTCATGTGACTCATGCTTTGATTTTAACCATTTCTTGTTTAGCTAAAGATCTTTATGCTTGATATTTCTTCATGATATTTATCATATAGTCACCCCCCTCTCCTACGGTCACCCCCCCTCTCTTTATAAGAGGCCGGCCCCCTCCTCTCTCTCTTATGGTCGTTGATTTCATTTGTAGAAAAAGATTATGATAGTTTGGGGTGTATGGAATTTACAGCTCATTTCATTCCATCACCCGATTTCCACGGCAACTTCATTAACCGATCGTCCACGGACTTGGACGAAGTGAGACAAAGTCATCTACTCATTCTCTACATCAACCTTGGTCGTCTCTTTTAGCAAACTTGACGATCGAGTTGCCTCGAGTCAGAGGCGGGAGCCCGTTTAAAGAACCGATCATGTGGTGCCACCTCGACGAGGATATCGGAGATCGACGAGATCGGAGCAGCCGCAACGGAGCGTGGGATGGTGGTTGAAGAACGAAGAACTCGGATCGTTCGGTAGAACCATTCTACACTCTTTACAGTTTGTTAGTTTAGCAATAATGGCAGATCCGGGTTAAAGTATACGATAGCGCCAGTTTAAAAGTTTTGTTCCGCATTTTGGCGTCTGTAGACGGCCGGGGCGCTAACGTAGACTTACAGTGGTATCAGAGCCTAACCATTTTGCTATACTAACTTGTGCTAACGTGTTCAAAACTTCGATCGAACCGAAAAACCAAAATTGCAAAATTTCAACCCGACAGTTTCTGTTAATTTTAAATGGTCTAAAAATTCATTTCTGTATATCTTAAAAATCCGTGCAGGCAATTTTATGAACGACGACAAAATTTGGGGTCGTGATCCCTCCAGGCTGCCGCGGAAGGGCGGCCAAACCCATGGTTTGGCCGCGCATCCGCGGCCACGTGGGGAGCACGTGCTCCCAAATTTTCTCAGTGGGTTCTGTGTTGGATTTTGGGGTTTTTGGTTAATATAGTTTTGGCCCAGGTTTTGTTACTGTTCACCAGTAAGCAGTGGGGCCCACTTTTTGATAATTGGTCTTTGGTCGATTGTAATTTAAACACGTTAGTTTACAGTGCTTACATTATATCTCCGACCGGGAATGTCATTTGATCGGTAAACTGCGTCTGATTGCTATAGTTCTTTTAGACGGGTTTGCGAACGTGACATTCGCGTTGATGTTCTGTGTTGTGCTGTGATGTTGCGGATTTGTCGTGGTGGATAGCAGTGTGCAATGGTAGTACATGCTGAGTTTATTTGTACATTTGATATTGCGGGGCGAGTGTCCAACTTGTGGACTGCCGTCACTGCCTGTTGTATAATATTCTTTTTGGGGCACGACCAGGTTGCGGTCGATGTACCTATTGTACTATTTTTCATTACTGTACTAGGTTTTACCCCGCGACGGAGTGCACGGATAGCCGGGTTCGGGAAAGCAACGGGTCCGCATCTCATGGCTTTGAGAGGCAGAGGGAGCCCACTTCAGAATTGGCAGACTATTCGCCGCACTCGTAGGGGGTACAGGTTGACCCAAGGAGGGGTGCTCAATTTACCGGATTCCGTGAAGTGCCGGGTGTTCCATTCACTATGCTGTGGGGACTGCCTCGCTTCAGGTTTTGGCGGGTAACTTGCCGCACCCGTAGGGGTCTAGGTTTCATTGCACAGGCTATCCACACGACAGGGGAACGTCGGGTTTCAGCAGCGGCTCTGTGAAACTCGGGGATCCCAGATATCTGTATTGTTCTGTGATGCTTATTACTTTTCTGTAATGTTGCATATTATCACGCCTGGAGCGATTATGTATATTGGTTTATATACTATTAGATGTTGTATATGTTTTACACCCGCGCTAGTCCAGTCCCCGCTCTGTCGTTAGTTAAGTAACCTAACGGGTGATGACGGGACCCAGCGACGAATGCGGATGGCATATACGTACATTTTATTTTCGTTCTTTTCTGGTGTGATCGAATGATGGGACTGCGTTGATTCTGATCAACGCAAAGTAAAAACAAACCTGTTTACAGTTGTTGGAACAAATTTAAAAAGTGTTGTTACAAAGACGTTTCCTTTTGTTATGCATAGCGGTATTCAGTGGAATATCCTGCACCTCATTCGACGGGGCAAGGGCTGATATCCCTTCACCGGGACTGACCCCTTGGGCAGAAGTTTACGTCAGCGTAATAATTTCACTATAGTCGATTACATGTTGCTTTGCATAGCGGTATTCAGTGGAATATCCTGCACCTCATTCCACGAGGAAAGAGCCGAGATCCCTTTACCGGGAGTGACCTCTTTAGCAAAAGGTTTTCGCCACTATATTTTAAAAAGCTATCAGGTTCCTTCAGCGATATCAAGTTCACTACGCTAAAGGTTTTTCGCCAAAAACCAGCCGTAGCCCTCCGTCACTTCTTTTGGGTATTCAGTAGTATTCAAGCTACGCATTTTGACCAACGCCAAGGCATAGTGTTTGGTAGCTGCTGGGTATTCAATTGTTGCATAGATAGATGAGTTAGTTTGGGACAGTCGTTCTGCCGATTGGCCAACGTCAGGGGCATGTGCGGGTGGGTTCAAATTGACAAGATAGTGATGGGTAGAACTTGGCATGTGACTTATGACATTTTGACCAACGCCAAGGTTATAAGAGCATGGGGCAAAAATAATATCAGGAGTTTCTAAAGAAACTGAAACTTGCCGAGTATGCGCATACCTTCTGGAGTATGAGTAACGTGGATGCATTCCATCACGTTATCATGCGATGAGAGTTGGATCCTGATTCCCACTGATGAGTTGGTTTACTCTTCGGGTGATCCCGATTGATTCTTCTTTAGGTTTGGAGGAGAATTTGACAGGACAGTAGGAGGTTTCCGGATTAGATAAAATGATGACCATTCTGATCTAGGTTAGAGTGCACGCAGAGTGTTTCTTTTCTCTCTCTCTTTGGCAGCGACCTTTGACCGACCCTAGACTATGACTCAGTGACCAGGTTGACCGAACCTTCTTAAAATACTGGCTTTTGGATTGTCTAAGTTGCATAAGTCATTGCCACTCCTTCTTCTACCCTTTGCATTTCTCAGAACACCCGTATTCCTACGGATATCCACTTCCATTGGATAGAGCCATCGTATGGTTATATACGAACTCGAAGGGACTTCTTCGAGGATGGATCCAGGTTCAGGAGAAATAGAATTGGTTTATTCAGTTGTCTTTTATTATCACCTTCTCTCAGGTTGCGAGAGCTCCTTGGTTTAGGAGAGTACACCTATTACGCCTATTGGATAGTCTTATTCCAAACCATAGGCTGGTGCCGAAAGGTAGGGAATGAAGAAAACCAATTAGCCTAAGTAGGGTGTGCAGAAGGTAATATGTAAAGACAAAATAAAGGGATTAGAAAGAGGGCAAAGTAAATTGCGACTGATATCATTCACGACCAAAACCGCGTACTTCATCGCCGCTCCTATTTCACCTTTAAAAGAATAAGGTATTATTCAGTTGTCTTTTATCGTCACCTTCTCTCGAGATGCGAGTACTCCTTGGTTTAGGAGGGTACACCTATTATGCTTACTGGATAGTCTTCTTCCAAACCATAGGCTGGTGCCGAACGGTAGGGAAGGAAGAAAACCATTTAGCCTAACGATGGTGTACAGAAGGTAACGACTAAAGACAAATAAAGGGATTTGGAGAGATGGCAATAAAATATACGGTTGAAGTCATGAATTGGATTATGGAAGAGGCATTGCTATGAATACCAGGATACCCCTACGAAACATTTTCATGTTTCAGTGCATTGTTAAAGAAAAAACTGTTTTCCCGATTAGACACTTACTCCAAGGGTATGTATTTACCAGGTTTCATTCCCATATCTGTATGGTTTTACAGATGATGAGTGGGAGTAAGATATTGGGAATTAGGTGATCATCCTCATTATATCGGAATTCGTTGTAATTGGTGATATTTGAGGAAATCGCCAGGGTACAGTTTTCCACCTACAACGCACAGGTTTTGAGTTGTTCAACTCAGCGGACTTATACAGAGTATTGTATGTTGTCCAGTGTCCATCAGGACAAAGGGGTAGGTCCTCGTACTATGTTCTGTTTACTTATAACTTCTCTAGTATTTAGACGAGTGTTTCGTAGAAATACAAGGTCTAAGTTTTGAGAAGTTGTGGGTATAAGAATATAGTAGAGAACCAGGTATCACAAGTATCGGGATTCTTCAAAGAGATCGAAGATGTAGATTCTTGTGATTGGTATTCAGATGATAGTGATGGTTTTGAGAAACGTGTTTCTCTTTCAGGTTGCTCATAATTGGATGGATTCCTAAGTTGAGTAATGCTGATTAGCCTCTTTCCATTAAGTTGATATGCACTGGAGACAGATGCATGGATTGAATATGGTTTCAATTAAATAAGTGCCAAAGTTTCTATATTGGATATAGAATAGTTCGTACCTTAAAAGAAACTAAGATACGGGGAGTTGTCCAGCTTATGCTTAAAACCAGACTTTGGATAACTCAGGGCACGTTTCTGTAATGGCTGTTTGTGGGTTGACCCTGGCTATGACGAGGGTTGATATTCTACCATTTGGAAGATCAATAGTGATATTGTTCTTGACTCGCCACAGTTTTAGTAAAAATGGATCTTTTTCAGAAAACAGTAGTGGGAGTATGGTAGAACTGGAAGTGATTCCAGAACCGCAATTACGGAAAATTTAATAGGACCTATATATTCAATCAGGTTTGACATTCCAATAGCCACTCCGCAGGTATGGTAGGTAACCTCAGACACCCGAGAGGTACTTCGGTAGCCTCAAGGACGGTGACAGGGAGGTTCTTATCTACCCAGACTTGACACTACTGTTGTCCCAAGTTATGAGACCCGGTAGGAGGGTTGTCATAGTCAGTGGGAGCAACGGAAGCATGGTGGGCAAGTAGCTTATATCTATTTATAGACTTGAGCAGTTATAGCGGAGATAGATCATCTAATTTTGATGTGACAGTCATGGGTTTGACTTCAATCAGAATAGGGGATGGATCAGTTAAGAAGGTAGTAGGGTGTGATGTCATGGTATCTGGATGACATACACAGAGTAGGAAGTAAAATTCCTATACTACGATCGGTTGTACTGTGGTCGTCACACAGTTGTTTTTCCAGACAGGATATGGATATAATATTTGACATTCTGGTTTCTAGATCTATGGTTTTAGATCTGGATTTGGGTAGTTTCCCAATGTGGGTACTTTGACAGATATTCTAATGGTTTTTAGAATAGTTGACTCCTAGCATGGTGGTGTACCTGCAAGTGATGGAGTCACCCTCTCTAAAGGTGTCTTACAAACTAAAGGGGAGAGGGATGTGCATGATTGGCAGATCACTTGCTTAGGCAATTGAGTCAATCATGTGATGTCAAGTACCACACCAAATGTTGGTTTTGCACTAGATGCAATAAGTTTGTATTAATCCAATCCTGGAGAAACATAAGGAAGCAGTTTTAGAACATTAGTACATGTTTTACGGATTTGATAACGGCAGCCTCTTTCGGGAGACGGTTATCATTCCAGGCTTCAAAGGTGAAATGGATGACAGAGTGATTGTCAGAGTTTTTAGTTTTCCCTCTGACGAGGGACAATATTATGGACAGGTGGTTCCAGAGGATACTATGGGTGGCATGGTGCCGGATACTGATTAGGTTCAGTGATCCATACAGTCTAAGAAGTTTGGATATGGAGTTCATTTTATGAACTAAGGTCCCATCAGATATCCAAACATATTCTAAGACAGGTACTACTCAATTCGGGAGATGGCTTTCTCCGTGAACTTGAGATTAAGAGAGATACAGAAAGAAACTTCTAGGCGGATCCACTCACCGAGGCTATTTCTCGAACACAATAGTTTTACAAACGGGCTTTGTGAAACTGATTAGTAGAGGAGTTGGATGTTCGGTTTCACACGGGCTGTGAGTAGTCGACATCGCAATATTAGCCTTGAGTGCAAGTGGGAGATTGTTGGAGATAGTGCCCTCATAGTCAATTATTGGATCGCAGGTACGTGATTGCAATGATTGCGGAGGACCTATCCAGGTAGCACAGTCTTACTCGAGATGATAGTATGCTATCTGGTTTGCCTTTATCAGTCGTGTACATGTTCAGGTGACTGATTGCATGTTATAATTTGATAGAGCCCTTAGGATCTTGCTTTACTACCAACAGTATGATGGCGATCATATACGTGAGAGTTGGGTAGTTTATATGCATATCCTTAATTGTTGTCCCTAGTCGTGGGAGTTTCGAGACAGGGCATCGATACTCCGGAGTAGACTAGTGTGTACAGTCGAGACCCCGACGAGGGGCGGTGGCCGGTCTCACAAGCCACTGGTGTCAGTTGGATCACCTAAGATGTATACAGGTGCTCATTGGGTTATGAGTACACCGGACAGGACTCGCCGGGAATCTGCTAGTTAGTACTATACCTATCGTCAGATAGCAGTTCCCTGGTGACATGTGTACAGGTTAGTTCATCGACCTGAGGTCGTCATTTGTCTCGTGTGAGTTCCCACTGTGCTTTGATTTCTACCCTACCACGGCTCAAAGGAGTCGTGCAAACAGGTAGCTTTTGGGTACAGTCCCGAGCCATATGGAGGCACGTGAGCGGATCGGCAGGGGATTCGTCTCTCCCGGTATTGGGGGCGAGGTCGTGCTGTGTCTAGGAGAGCCATTACACAAAGTCCATGGCCATGGCAGGAGATTTACTGGTAGGTACTCCAGTAGTATCTCAGGGTGTAATTGGGCTTCACTCCGACACGACTTATACTGCTATTGGGGGTCTGACGTTACTAGCCCCCTAGGCAGATATGCGATACTCATTGACGAACGGACCGGACTGTATATACATTGTCACTGTTAGGCTCAGTAGGGTTTTCCGGATGAGTGCGCTCATCGGCATCCCTTGAGGTCAGTCCATGGGCAGCCGTTACGCATTGCTAGTGCCGCTGACGGTTTGTGGTTAAACCCACTGCCAGGGTGCTGACGAGTCATTAGAGTCCCCCACAGACAGTTTCCCAAGTTCGGGCGAAACGTTGTAGAGGCCGTATGGTTTTATGGCAGGGTTCGGAAAATGCACGTGCGTTTACGCACGTGTCAGTTTTCGGGCAGATGATACTGGTCGGTTTTGGTTTAAGCCGGATCCGAGTATTATATTGAGTAGGTTTAATATCTTTGTCTCAGTTGCATTTGTATTCGGTCGTAATATATATGCGGGTATATTTATACAGTTTCGGGGTTGTCCTGAAATTCGTTTCAGGATCACTTTTGGAAGTTGCCAGTTTCCAGTTTTCTATCAGCCGTCTTTTAACATTTGGTTAAAGACGGATTTATCTTTTCTTGGATGAGAGTGAGTCATGCTTCTAGAAGCTTCTAGAAGGTTCTAGAATTGGAGAGGTGTCATGTTACTCATGCTTTGATTTTAACCATTTCTTGTTTAGCTAAAGATCTTTATGCTTGATATTTCTTCATGATATTTATCATATAGTCACCCCCCTCTCCTACGGTCACCCCCCTCTCTTTATAAGAGGCCGGCCCCCTCCTCTCTCTCTTATGGTCGTTGATTTCATTTGTAGAAAAAGATTATGATAGTTTGGGGTGTATGGAATTTACAGCTCATTTCATTCCATCACCCGATTTCCACGGCAACTTCATTAACCGATCGTCCACGGACTTGGACGAAGTGAGACAAAGTCATCTACTCATTCTCTACATCAACCTTGGTCGTCTCTTTTAGCAAACTTGACGATCGAGTTGCCTCGAGTCAGAGGCGGGAGCCCGTTTAAAGAACCGATCATGTGGTGCCACCTCGACGAGGATATCGGAGATCGATGAGATCGGAGCAGCCGCAACGGAGCGTGGGATGGTGGTTGAAGAACGAAGGACTCGGATCGTTCGGTATAACCATTCTACACTCTTTACAGTTTGTTAGTTTAGCAATAATGGCAGATCCGGGTTAAAGTATACGATAGCTCCAGTTTAAAAGTTTTGTTCCGCATTTTGGCGTCTGTAGACGGCCGGGGCGCTAACGTAGACTTACAGTTACTTGTGCTCCCTGCCTTGGGTCTATCCTAATACGGAAAAGTAAATAATATACATCAATGGTGACATCATCCTCAACCCGGAAGTGTCCCAATAAAAGAATATTACATACATCTTTTACATGAATGAAAATAGAAAAACTCTCATCTCACGCAACAACCCCCGGCTATTCAATCACGACGATGCAATATAACATATCACAACAACACATAACATCGCATGTCATTAACATAAGTAAATATGCGTATCCCGAATGTCGTTTACGTATAGCAACGAGATCGGGGATACACCACATATTACACTTACGGTCGTAGAAAAGAAATGAAAACTACGATAATTAGAATCCGCATATTTCTTAGACATCATAAACCCGGAATATCATATATTCTGGATTTCATGCCTAACCCTATAAACCTTGCATTTAAGTCTCGAATTGAAAACACTTTTCAATAACCAGTCGGGTAATTCAACAAGATTCCCGATAATTATGATCGAATGCTCGTCGGGAACTTTAGTAGATGGCCGCAACCCCCGATTCCATCGACGAAGTGCACTTAGGCGGAACACCATGGCCGCAAGGACCCGAGTGGATGCTTTTGGCAACGGGGTTCTCCTATAGTCACTTGGTCGGGGATATGGGGCGTGGCTATCTAGTAGTGTTATCTGGCGAGTGTTCGCGTACTATACGCGATTGCGACGGAGTTTTGATCCGAATCGAAACTCCGTGGTAATCGACGAACCGAGACTAAAACACTAGATTTACCAATTATAAACTAGTTTTCACGAAACTAATTTAATGTGGATTCCAAATATTGTATCACATATCAAAATTAAACTCGAAATGATGTTAAAATTGCGACTACGAAACACTCTGAAATGCCCTAACAGAAAAGATAACATCACATGCAATCTGGGCAAAACAAACATAATCTGAAACCCTAAAACCAAAACACCAGAACACCAAAGAAACTTGAGCCTAAAAATACACAGAGAACCGTCCTGGCCGGTCAAAATCCTCATGTGGCCGGCCAAATTTTTGAGTATAGGCCTCGATTTTCTCTGGTGTTCTAGTTACATCACATGTAACATTCTGCACTTGTTTAAAAAAAATTCAGAGGACTTTAAAATTTGTACAGAAACTAGGGTTTCAGTTCGACTGTTTCGGAGTTGTTTCGTTTTTATAATTCTAATTACACTGTCTAATACTCTAGCCTGGCTCTGATACCATGAAAGTGTTTCTTAGCACCACCACTAGGTTTTTACCGGTATCAAGCATGCAATTTTAAAAATCCTTGGGTGCTAAGCTACACTATCCTAGGATCTAACTAGAGTATTAGGGTTTATGCATGAATAAAACAAGTTTTACTCTAAGTGATGGAGACTACAACCTTTTTAGACCAAGTCCTTCTCTTCTCAAGCTTCGAGTAGTAGTCTCTACGACTCCTCTTGGCTCTACTTGAAGAAGGATCGAGGTTGCTTCTTGATCTTCCAAGCTGAAGATGATCCACCCGAAGTTTCTCTAGGTTAAGCTACCTCTTCACTAATCTACTATTAGTGAAGGAAACAACATAATCTAAATTGCTAATCTAGAGTATGTTGATGAAGTAGGGTTTTTAGCTCACTTAGAATTCTCTAAAACCCTAGGGTTCACAACTCATGTGAGGGTTAGGGCTTGTAGGAGGAAGAAGAAGATAATGGAGAGTGCAAGCAAAATAAGCTAGCATCCATGCAAAAAAATGAAGAATGGCTCACATATATTCTTCACTCGTTGAAGCATGAATATTTTCACATAGAAAATATGCACCATGCTTCAATAATGAAGCCAAACTAATAAAATAATATATGAACCATGCTTCACAACCATGCATCACCTATTCCTCAAATATCTCCCCATTGTCCACCTCATTTTTTCTATTTGCTCAAAATAGAAAAATACATGTTCATATATATATATATATATATATATATATATATATAAAGAAAATAATTAGTGAGCATTAATATTAGTTAATATATAAATATATCAAATATAAATATATATCAAATTTTTAAGTCAACACTTGATTTAATAATCCGGTTATATCGTATATAACCGACTAATATCATTTATCTGTATATTACATTATCAAATCAACACTTGATTCAATAATCCGGTTATATCACATATAACCTAACCGATATCAAATGTCGATAAATTAGAATACGGTATCACATACTAGTATTTAATCAGGCTCCCGCACATATCAGCATATGTGCCCTACTTCGTTTCGCTTGAACTATGAAACCACTGTATGGGACTCTAAAGACTCGTCAATATGCCAGCAGTAGGTAATGACCGCATCAGTTACCCACAAGTCGTCAGCGGTACTAGCTGGATATAATGGATACCGAGGTATTGAGCGATTAGAAGATCAACAAGCAAGGTTGTCCAAACTCCCATGAAGCCTATAAGTAACACTTACCGTACAGTCCGGTCTCTTCATCTGATATGTCGCATATCGAGTCTAGGGGTGGAATCGTCAGACCCCAGTAACTTGATAAGTCATGCCGATGTGTGGCTCATAACGGTTCGAGAAACTACTGATAACACTTACCAGTAAATCTCATCAGCCTAGGCCAGGGACTTGCTGTTATAGCCAATCGAGCATAGCGCAACATCAACTCCCAATACCGGAAGAGACGAAACCCCTCCTATCGCTCACTGCCTCCATGTGACTCGAGACTGTACGCAAAATCCACCTGTTTGCACGACTCCTTTGAACCATGGTAGGGAGGAAATCAAAGCACAGTGGAAACCACACAAGACACTACAACGATCTCGGGTCTACAGACTAACCTGTACCAGTGTCACCAGAGAGCTGCTATCTGACGACAAGTATGGTACCATCTAGGAGTTCGCGGCGAGTCCTATTCGGTGTACCCATTCTCTAATGAGCACCTGTGTATAATTTTTGATGTCAAATACCGATGGTTATGGGATCAACGATCGCCCCATACAGGGTCAAGAAATGTACACACTAGTGTACTCTGGAATATCGATGCCCTGTCTCGATACCCCCTCGACTAAGAACTATTAAAGGATGTGCTTGTGGACTATCCAGGCCCCACTAGTATGATCTGCATCATAGTCCTGGTAGTCAAGTCCACATCCTAAGGGCTTTATCAACATGTATAAAAGAGACAGTATAATAATACAAGTGTACATGTTAAGATAAAGAGCAACCAGATAACATACTATCATGTCGAGCAAGAAAGTCATCTCTATATATGTCCAAGTATCCACTATATCATACAATAATGGCCTCTAGGGCATACATAATCCTCACAATCACAATATAAAATCCAACCATGCTTCAATAGTGAATGCAAACTAATAAAGAAATAAATAAAGCCATGCTTCACCAATGCCTAAAATATCTCTCCAATTTCTACCTCATAAATCTATTTTCTCAAAATAGATAATCCATGTTCTATGCATCATCTACCATGACACAATATAAAACACACACACACACACACACACACATATATATTTATATCACATATATAAATATATAAATATATATTAAGAGAAGAAAAACTTAAGTAAGCTTTAATATTAGTTAATATATAAATATATCAAATATAAATATTTATATCAAATTATTAAATCAACACTTGATTCAATAATCCGGTTATATCTTATATAACCTAACCGATATCAAATATCGCCATATTAGAATACGGTATCACATACTCGTATTTAATCAGGCTCCCGCACATATCAGCATATGTGCCCTACTTCTTTTTGCTTGAGCTAGAAAACCTCTATGTAGGACTCAAAAGACTCGTCAATACGCCAGCAGTATGTAATGATCACATCAGTTACCCACAAGCCGTTAGCGATACTAGCTCGACGTAACGGCTATCCAGGTATTGAGCGATTAGAAGATCAACAAGCAAACTTGTCCAAACTGCCATTAAGACTATAAGTAACACTTACCGTACAGTACGGTCTCTTCGTCTAATATGTCGCATATCGAGTCTAGGGCTGGAATCGTCAGACCCCAGTAACTTGATAAGTCATGCCGATGTGTGGCCTATAACGGTTCGAGAAACTACTGATAACACTTACCAGTAAATCTCATCAGCCCTTGATAGGGACTTACTATTATAGCCAATCGACCATAGCTCAACATCAACTTCCTATACCGGGAGAGACGAAACCCCTCTTATCGCTCACTGCCTCCATATGACTCGGGACTATACCCAAAATCCACCTGTTTGCAGGACTCCTTTGAGCCGTGGTAGGAAGGAAATCAAAGCACAGTGGGAACCACACAAGACACTATGACGATCTCGGATCTACAGACTAACCTGTACCAGTGTCACCAGAGAACTGCTATCTGACGATAGGTATGGTACCACCTAGGAGTTCTCGGCGAGTCCTGTTCGGTGTACCCATTCTCTAATGAGCACCTGTGTACAATCTTTGATGTCAAACGCCGATGGTTATGGGATCAACCATCGCCCCATACAGGGTCAAGAAACGTACACACTAGTCTACTCTGGAATATCGATGCCCTGTCTCGATACTCCCTCGACTAGGAACTATTAAAGGATGTGCTTATGGACTATCCAGGCCCCACTAGTATGATCTGCATCACAGTCCTGGAAGTCAAGTCCACATCCTAAGGGCTTTATCAACATGTATCAGAGAGAAAGTATAATAATACAAGTGTACATGTTAAGATAAAGTGCAACCAGATAGCACACTATCATGTTGAGCAAGAAAGTCCTCTATATATATGACCAAGCATCCTCTATATCATACAATAATGGCCTATAGGGCATAAATATTCCTAACACTGATATATGGTGTTGAGCTCGTGTGAGCTGACTTTTATGTTTTCTTTGTGCACGATGTTTTCTTTTCGTACTTCTTTATTGCTTTGCACTCTGATGATATATTCTTGTTTGAGATTGTGTTTCGCCAATTCGGCGATGAGCTAGCTCCCGCTTGGTGATGCCTTTTATCATTGATTTTGTATATTCATGTTACGTATCGGTTTTGGGATCAGTTTTACAAAGGAGTTGCTGCCGAAATTTTCATAAAACTTGAGTCTTTAAAAGTTTTTTGATGTAACTCTTGCATGTTTAAATTAACCTTTTTAAACAAGTATTTTATCACTCTATTTTATTTCACGGTTTAGATTTTAGAATTTTTGCTTACTTGAAATACGTTTACGTGATTTAAGTGCCAGTCATGTTCCACCTTCGGGTCGTGACAAAGTTAGTATCAGAGCGTTGGATTTTACCTTTCTGAGTTTAGGATGACCCTTGGTATGATGGAGTAGGTGACTTAAGCAGAGTGACGTAGCGTGTGTATGTTTCGCGGCATACTCACTATACGATACTCCGCCTAAGTGACCTTAGGATATTTGCTTGTAATTCCTTCTTTGATTCCATGTATCCTTTTGTTCCAATTGCAATGTTCTTATCGAATCTTGTTTCTTGTTCTAGCCACTATACCGCCGAAGACTATGAGGACCTAGAGGGCTGCCGCCAGAGACGAGATTAGGGCAGGCTCGTCGGAGACGAGGACCGACCAGGGCAGTACGCCTATCCCTCAGGGACAGATTGATCTCCCTTCTCCAGACCGGATTGCTAGGCTGGAGGCGAGTATTCAGGATTTGGGCCAGATGTTGGATCTTTGGTCGAGGTCAGCCGAGCACCGAGATCTGATGATGTTCCTCCTACTACGGGGACTGTAATTGTACCTACTGTCCAGAAAGATGTACCTGCCTCTACCGAGACTATCGCAGTGTCACTATAGGAGTATATAAGTCTGAAGCCTCCGGTTTTCACTGGCACAGACGCAGCAGAAGATCCACAGACGTTCCTCGATAGGATAGCCAGGATTTGTCATTTCTTGAGATGTTCTGATGCGAGATCGGTCGAGCTTTCTAGTTTCCATCTGGAGGGTCTTGCCCAGACTTGGTGTGAGTCCGTTGACAGAGGCCGAGCTGCAGGTCTTCCACCTATAACCTGGGATGAGTTCACGACGGTGTTTCTTGCTCGTTTCCTTCCGCAGAGCGTCAGGGATGCCCGAGCTCATAGTTTTGAGTCTTTGCACTGGACTCCTGGTATAACCGTGGCCGAGTACGATGTCCAGTTTACCCAGCTATCCGGATATGCTCCTTATTTGGTGGACATCTAAGATAAGCGGATCAAGAGATTCGTGCGAGGTCTTGACACACAGTTGTTTCTTTCTATTGGCGCCCAGCACTTTGACACCTATGCAGTAGTGATGGATGCAACCATATTAGTGGAGGAGCGTATTACTGAGACTACGACTATTCCGGGACCGAAGCGGATTCGTACAGGTGTATCAGCTCCCAGGCAGTTTGGCAGAGATATGGTAGGCAGAGGCCGCGGCGGATTCTTTCTAAGTCGTGGTGGTGGCCGAGACATGATACGGGGCCAGTTATTTAGCTCTTACTTACCGGGTCAGCAGCCGTCGCCAGGATGTTTTCGATGTGGGAGTTCGCATCACCGTGTCAGACATTGTAATGTGAGGCGCCAGGGCGAGGCAACAGTTCCACAGATCACTTTACCACCTTCACCACATCCTGCGAGAGCTTTACCTCCTACGCCCATCGTTATTCCATGCCAGACCGACGCTCTGAGAGGCCATGGTCGTGGCGGTCCTGTTCAGAGAGGACGAGGTGGTAGAGGCAGAGAACAGCCGGGTACCGGTAGAGGACATGCCCGAGTTTTTGCTTTGACTCCTTAAGATGCACATGCATCGAATGCAGTTATGACAGGTACTCTTTCAGTATGTTCTTTCGACGCGCGCATATTGTTCGACCCAGGTTCCACGGATTCTTATGTATCCACACACTTCGTACCGAGGTTGGGCCGAGATTCGTCTTTGTTAGATCAGCCACTAGTTGTGATTACTCCCGTAGGAGAGTCTTTTACCGCTTGACATGTGTTTCGATCGTGTTCCATTCGTATTGGGGATAGGGATTCTTCTGTTGATTTGATCCTCCTCGACATGTTAGACTTCGACGTTCTACTTGGCATGGACTGGTTAGCCACTTGTTATCCGTCCGTGGACTGCCGTAAGAAGGCGGTCAGATTTAGTTTTCCGGGTGAGCCAGTTCTTGTGGTTCAGGGGGACAGTAGTGCCACCCTTCCCAGTTTGATTTCTGCCCTTTGCGCTAATCGGCTCTTGAGGAAATGATGTCGGGGATTTTTGGCATATATTCGTGATGCTGGAGCCACAGAAGTCCCGTTAGATCAGGATCCGATTGTGAGAGAGTTTCCTGATGTATTTCCTGATGAGTTACCTGGATTGCCGCCAGAGTGCGATATCGAGTTCTGCATCGACTTGATCCCCTGCACGGGGCCTATTTCTATACAGCCTTATCGGATGGCCCCGGTAGAGCTTAAAGAGCTTAAGGATCAATTGCAAGATTTGCTTGACAAGGGACTTATTCGTCCGAGTGTGTCACATTGGGGAGCTCATGTCATGTTCGTCAAGAAGAAGGACGACAGTATGAGATTGTGCATTGATTATCGTCAATTAAACCGAGTTACGGTGCGAAATATGTATCCTCTACCTCGCATTGATGATTTGTTTGATTAGCTGATTGGTCAAAAGAGCTATGTGTTTTACCTTGTCCTGTTTGTTCTACTTACCACAATCAAGACGATGTCGCTTTGCAGCTAGCCGGTTGAGCACGGGTCGATCTACAGGGAGATGATTGTATGTCTGTTCTTGTTTTAGAAGAGTTAATGAAAGAATGTATATATGCGTTCAAGTCTATCCTAAGTGATCGTATTTATGTTCAAGTAAGCTTGTTAGGGTTAAGGTTGGTTAGTAGAGTTAGGATCAGTCTTGTGCTTGTCTTTTGCCATTCTTAAAACGATGTTGGGATAATCGTGTTAGTTGTATGTATGCCCTAGAGGCCAGTATTGTACAGATGATGTATATTATATTGGATGCTTGGACATATATGGAGATGACTTTCTTGCTCGATATGATAGTATGCTATCTGGTTGCTCTTTATCTTAACATGTACACTAGTCTTTTTAAACTGTCTTGTAGTTACATGTTGGTAAAGCCCTTAGGATGTGTACTTGACTACCTGGACTATGATGCAGATCATACTAGTGGGGACATGGTAGTCCATAAGTACATCCTTCAAGGTCCCTAGTCGTAGGTGTATCGAGACGGGGCATCGATATACCAGTGTAGACTAGCGTATACGCTTCTCGACCCATGAGATGGGCGATGGATGATCCCATATCCATTGGTGTTTGACATCAGAGATGGTATACGGGTGCTCAGTGGAGACTGGGTACACTGGACGGACTCGCCGAGAACTCCCAGATGGTATTATACCTCACGTCAGATGGCAGTTCTCAGGTGACACTTGTGCAGGTTAGTCTGTAGACCCGAGATCGTTATAGAGTCTTGTGTGATTCCCACTGTGCTTTGATCTCCACCTTACCACGTCCATGAGGGCGTGCAAAACGGTGGTCTTTGGGTACAGTCCCGAGTCACATGGAGGCAATGAGCGATAGGAGGGGTTTCGTCTCTCCCGGTATTGGGGGTTGATGTTGCACTGTGCTCGATTTGCCGTAACAGGGAAGTCCCTAGCCAGGGCTGATCAGAGATTTGCTGGTAAGTGTTACCAGTAGTTTCTCGATGAGCCTCACGTCAGCACGAGTTATCAGTTATTGGGGTCTGACGTTTACTACCCCTAGACTTGATATGCGACATATCAGACGAACAGACCGGCTGTACGGTAAGTGTTACTAGTTGGATTCACAGGAGTGTGAGCGAGCTAGCTCGTCGATCTTCTGATCGCTCAATACCCGGATGGCCGTAACGTTTAGCAGACCGCTTGCGGCTTGTGGGTGCTTGATATGATCATCATCTGCTACCGGCGTATTGACGAGTCTTTAGAGTCCTACACAGAGGTTTCCTGGCTCAAGCGAAACGAAATAGGAGCGCATATGAGATATGTGCAGGACCGAGAATAATGCGTGTATGTGATACCGTATTTCATTCTCGCGATGAATGTATCGATTGGTTATATGCGATATAACCTAGATATCGAATCAAGGATTGATTCGATAAGCCGATACATAGGATACTAGTCGGTTATATGCGATATGACCGGATCGTTAAATCAAGTGTTGATTTAATGATTTAATGTATAATTATATATTTGATATATTGCTTTGCATTAACTAGTATTGGTTCACTTTAAATGGATTTTCTCACTTGATGTGCAAGTTGTATATGTGATATACTTTTGTGCACATCTTTGTATCATGTTTGATAATGCTTGCTCATTTGGTTAAGTGTAAAGAATTAAACCTAGGTTAAGAAAGTGATTAGGGTTTTAATTATCCATTCTTTTATTTATTGATTTTGGAAAAAGAATGGGATAAGAATACAAAATGGTTGCTTTCATTCATGAACCTTTGTGAAGCTTCATGAAGCTTTGACCAAAGTGACCAATTTGTCTTCATGCTTAACCCTAACCACTCTTCTAACCTTGGTCAATTCTCTACACCTAACCATGGTTCCTATTATGATAAGTATTCATTTCTTTTTCATTTTCTCTCTCTCTCCAGGTAGCATCTTCTTCTTCAAGAAAGAAAGCTTGATGCCATCAATGGCAACTTGAGTTCTAAAGTGAGAAATCCAATTCTAAAGTGAACCACCTCCTATTTCTTCATCCTCTACCTTTTGCCAAGTTGTTTTGGGTGTTTTCTTCACAAGTTTCACAACTTGGTGAAGTTGGAACTTGAACTTGTGATGCCTCGACGTAGATCATCTTCGGCACGAAGCCGACGAACTATTCCGCTCATTTCTGCGATGAAGCCGACGCGAGAGTCCGAGATCCGACTAGGACAGTGAGAGGACGTCTACGTGGAGCTAAGGAAGTGGATAACCGGATCTACAAAGGTTGTAGCTTCTTATCTTTAGTTAAGTTGTTAACTAGATTCGTATTTCGCCTAAACATCTAGTCAACGATCCGTATTAGGGTTTCTCGGCACCCATAAGTATTGAAATTGGCATGGTTGATGCCTTGTGAGACCTCTTGAGAGTGCCTAGGAACCCTACAGTGGTATCAGAGCCTAGCTAGAGCCTTAGGCGAAGTCTTGACGACGTTTGAAACCCGAATACACATCGAAACCCTAACACATCATGCTCTCTGGACTTTTTCTAAAAACTGGGATTTTTCTAGATTAAAAATGCTTAAAAAATTCAGCAGGGAATTCTAAGAATTACGATGCAAATTTTTTCCAATGAACATTATAGTGTGCGGCGGAACCGCGGCAGAAGCATGGCTTCTGCGGCGGTTCCGCGGCCTAATGATGACGTCAGCCCTCCTACTTTGCACAGTAATTCATCATTTCAGCAGCTGAGTTTTATGGGTATTTTTAATATTTATTCAAGAGTTGAATTTTCTGGGGTGTTTTAGAGCTTCGATGTTTCGATCGGATTATCAGATTTTCTCTATGTGGCTTCCGGATAATTTTTGAATATGTTAAAAAGTTCGACCGGATATAAATACCCAACTTTTCCCCTGCCGGAAAATTTCCAAGTGTTGGATTTTTCTCAGGTTTAAAGACGTTCTAAGTAGTGCAAGTAACGTGATGGTCCCTCTAGAAGACAACAAACCTTAACTCGATTATGTGACCGTCTTGAACTGCCCTTTGAACCTTCGGGTTTGGGGCAGTACGGCGTGCCACATGTGAGGCGTTGGCTTGACCCTTCTACGGCTGGACCGTTGGTACTGAGGCATGAAGTGAATGTCTTTGAACCTATTTCATGTGTTGAACGGTTTCGGGAAAACTTGGGTGTTCGAATGTTCGATCGGAAAGTTTAATATTTTCTATTTATCCGGAATGGGATACAATAATTGGAATTCACAAACAGTTATGAGATAACTGAATGAATGTTATAAATCTAGCGGTTTAGTTTTATTTGATATTGAAAAGAGTTTTCGATAATGAGACTAAAATGCGGGGTTTATAACTGTTAGGCATGTGATGTCTAAGTATTTCATTTGATTAGGCATGCGATGTCTAAAGAGGTTGCAGATTCCAATTGTTGTAGTTTTACACTTTCTTTTCTGTGACCGTAAGTGTAATATGTGAAATCGCCGGTTTCGTTGCTATATGTCAACGACAATTGGGATGCGCATATTTACTTACGTTGATGACATGTGATGTTATGAGTTGCTGGATATGTTATATTGGATCGTTGTGTTTGAATAGCCGGGGGTTTTTATGTGAGATGCGTGTTTTTCTTTTTCATTCATGTAAAAACTTGTATGTAATATTCTTTTATTTAGGGCACTTCCAGGTTGCGGAAGTTGTCACCCTTTGTATATTATTTACTTTTCCGCATTTGGATAGACCCAAGGAGGGGAGCACAAGTAACCGGGTTCTGGGGTCCAGTGGGAGACCAACTCGAGGAGTCGAGTCCGGGTCTCCTAACCCTAGAATTGGTAGGGTTGCTTGCCGCTTTCGTAGGGGTCTAGGGGTGTGGGATTGGCTATTCATCACGACCGTGGAATCCGTGTTTTATACTGGCTCGTATTGAAAACACGGACGTCCTAGTATATCCAATGTTTCATATGTTTCTTCTGCTGCGATATCTGTGATGTGATCATGTGATGTTCTGTGATAGATACAGTATATAGTATATATGATATATTATATAGACGTTACTTATGTTTTGCACCCGCACTAGCCCTGCCCTGCTCTGTCGTTAGTTATCTAACCTAACGGTGTACGAGGGGACATCGAGGCGAATGCAGATGGCATAAGTGTACGTCATATCTATCTGTGATGTTTAGGTATTTAAATGATGGGACTTCATTAATGTGATTAATGAAAGAAAAGAAACCTAAGATGTTGTAGAATCAAATTTTAAATAAAACAGGTAGCTACAGTTCTTGCTTTGTACAGCGGTATATGTGATATATCCTGCACCTTATTCGATGAGGAAAGGACCGAGATCCCTTCACCGGGAGTGACTCCTTTAGCAATAACTGGCAGATGCTATACACTCGGTTTGACTTTTGATTGCTTCTATAGTTTCTGCTTTGCACAGTGATATATATGATATATCCCGCACCTCATTCGACGAGGAAAGGGTCGACGATCCCTTCACCGGGAGTGACCCCTTTAGCAAAACTAGAAAAGCCTCAAAATCACTCCATTTCAAAACTTCATTTGATTCTACAACGATATCAAGTTCATTACGCTCATGGTTTTCTGAAAACCTGCGTAGCCCTCCGTCATTTCAGATAAGTACTACTTAGTATTCGTGCTACGGTAGTTTGGCATTCGTCAAGGCGTAGTGTACGGTAGCTAACTAGTATTTATCTGCTTATGCATATGATGCAGATTGGATTAGGGTATTCGTACGGCGTTGTTTGGCATTCGTCAAGGGTCGTGCGGGTGGGTTTAATTCAATCAAGAAATGTACGGGTTGAACTTGACTAGTGGACTATGGGTTGTTTGGCATTCGTCAAGGTCATAGAACACTAGGGGTAAAATATTATTGGGAATTTCAAGTGTTGAAATTTGCAATGAGATTGCATACCTTCTATGAGATAGTTGGATCCCGATACCCACTGCGAGTAAGAGTTACTCCTGGGAGAGTTTTACACATTGCAATTAGCTGATCAAGTAGGTGTCTAGAAAGGTGTTAACGAGGTTACGCCTCTGGGAAAACGAGGTTTACATTAATTAGGTTCGTGCGAAAGCACGGAGGACCTCCCTCAAAGTACCGACACTGGCCTACTGAAAGATTGGCGAACTTGTAGTGTGTAATTAATCCCGGCTAGTCTTTCCTTTTAGGGTTTGAAGGAAGATTTGATAAAAACCAGTGGGAGCCATCCTGATTAATAAAGATAATAATATGGATGTATTGACCGAACCCGCATGTTATACTGTGCAGGGGAACGTTGAACCCGTTCTACCTTATAAGTGTTATAAGAATGAACAGGAAACAGGAGAATATCTGGATTCTCAAGCCGCCCAAAAGAACATGCATGTTGATGCATCTTCTACAAGTGTGTTAGTTATTGAGAACTGTTTCTCAGTTCACCCTACGTCCCGGGTATTAGATACCGGATCAGGATCCCACATATGTAAACAGTTACATGGGCTACGAAAAGGTAGAGAACTGGGAAAAGGTGATCATTCCGTTCAAGTTGGGAATGGTGCAAATGTTGCAGCCAAAGCAGTTGGCGAATATCACCTAGTATTACCAAGTGGTGATATAATGATTCTGAATGAGTGCTATTATATACCGAACATGATGTGCAACATTATATCAGTTTCTTTATTGAGTAAAGAAGGATATAATTTTGTAGTAAAGGATAATGTTATGAATATATTCCTAGATCAAAAGTTGATTGCATCAGGCTCGCTACATAATGGCATATTCATTCTAAATCAAAATACAGTCCTCAATATACAAAACACACACAAGAGGAAAAGTTCAGAAATGAACGAATCCTACTTGTGGCATTGTAGACTTGGTCATATCAATGCGACACGACTGGCTAAGTTACATAAGGATGGTTATTTGAATCCGTTCGAATTATCATCTTATGATACTTGCCATTCATGTCTCAAAGGAAAAATGACCAAAGCTCCGTTTAGTGGACACGGAGAAAGAGTTGCTGAACTCTTAGGACTGGTACATAGTGATGTATGCGGTCCCATGTCTACCCTTGCCAAGAACGGTTCTTCCTACTTCATTACATTCACTGACGATCTCTCTAGATACGGGCATGTGTTCCTATTGAAACACAAGTCTGAAGCTTTTGAGAAATTCAGAGAATATAAGCACGAAGTAGAGAACCAAACGAGCAAAAGTATTAAGATCCTTCGATCTGATCGAGGAGGAGAATACTTGAGCAATGAGTTCCAAGATTATCTAAAAGAGAATGGGATTCTCTCTCAGCTTACTCCACCTTATACACCACAGCACAACGGTGTATCGGAATGAAGGAATCGCACCCTATTAGATATGGTGCGTTCAATGATGAGTACAGCTGAGTTACCTATTTCCTTCTGGGGGTATGCGCTTGAGACAGCCATACACCTATTGAATATGGTTCCTACCAAATCAGTGCCTACCACTCCATATGAGATATGGAAAGGGAAGAGACCATCTCTTAAGTATGTTAAGATATGGGGTTGTCCAGCCTATGTCAAAAGACAAAATCCGGACAAACTCGAGGCAAGATCAGTCTTATGTAAGTTTGTAGGATATCCCAAAAATTCACAAGGGCATATCTTCTACCACCCCGAGGAACAAAAGGTGTTTGTTTCTCGACATGCCACTTTCTTAGAAAAAGGTTTTCTTATGAAACAGATTAGTGGCATTGAGGTAGAACTGGAAGAGGTTCCAGCAACACAAACTATAACAGAAGACTTAGTAGAACCAGAGGATTCGGTAGTACCCGACGAACCTCAGCCTCTCCGCCGATCTAGTAGGGTTTCTCGTCCACCTGAGAGATACTACGGTTTTCTCATTGACGGTGGAAGCGAGGATTGCATCATGGAGGATGATGACCCAACTAGCTTCGAGCAGGCCATCACGAGTAAGGACTCAGTGAAATGGCTGGATGCTATGCGGTCCGAGATGGAATCCATGTACACCAACAAAGTATGGACTTTGGAAGTTGCTCCTGAAGGGGTAAAACCCATTGGGAGCAAATGGATCTTCAAGAAAAAACTTGATGTAGATGGGAAAGTGGAGACTTTCAAAGCTAGACTTGTTGCAAAAGGCTTTCGTCAAAGACCAGGTGTGGACTATGACGAAACCTTTTCTCCAGTGGCTATGCTTAAATCCATCCGGATCATGCTTGCCATCGCTGCATATCATGATTACGAAATCTGGCAAATGGATGTTAAGACCGCCTTTCTAAACGGTGATTTAGAAGAGTGCGTGTACATGACTCAGCCAGAGGGCTTCGTAGACAGTGGGAGCAGCGGAAAGGTGTGCAAGCTGCTTAAATCCATTTATGGATTAAAGCAAGCATCGCGGAGTTGGAACATCTGCTTTGACGTCGTTATCAAAGAGTTTGATTTCGTCAAAAATCCAAATGAACTTTGTATCTACAAGAAGGTGGCAGAGAGTAAGGTTGACTTCCTCGTATTGTACGTGGACGACATACTCTTGATAGGAAATGATATTCCTATGCTGCAATCGGTCAAGCTCTTCTTATCACAAAGATTCTCAATGAAAGATCTTGGTGATGCCTCCTGCATATTGGGAATCAGGATCTATAGAGATAGATCCAAACGGATATTGGGATTGTCCCAATCCAGGTACATTGACACCGTACTAAAGAGGTTTAGTATGGAAGAATCCAAGCGTGGGAACTTGCCCACGATCTCTGGAGTCACTCTCTCCAAAAAGATGTCTCCCAAGACTGATTTGGAGAGAGCTCGCATGCAAGGGATACCCTATGCTTCGGCTGTAGGCTCTATCATGTATGCGATGCTATGTACCAGACCCGATGTAGCATACTCACTAAGTGTAGTGTGCAGGTATCAAGCTGATCCTGGAGAGAGTCACTGGACAGCTGTGAAGAGCATTCTCAAGTACTTACGAAGGACTAAAGAGATGCTCTTGGTGTATGGTAACGGAGGACTCCAAGTGGAGTCCTTTACCGATTCGAGCTTCCAGAGTGATAAGGACGACTCTAAGTCGCAGTCGGGATTTGCCTTTACCCTTTACGGAGGGGCGGTTAGCTGGAAGAGTTCCAAGCAGGAAACCGTGGCAGACTCGACGATGGAGGCTGAATACATCGCTGCCAACGATGCTGCTAAAGAGGCTGTCTGGATCAAGAAGTTCATTACTGAACTTAGAGTGGTTCCATCCATTGAACATCCAATACCTTTGTATTGCGATAACAATGGAGCAGTGGCTTTGGCCAAGGAACCTAGGTCCCATCAGCGATCCAGGCATATTCTGAGGCGGTATCACCTGATCCGGGAGATAGTAGATTGCCGGGAGATCGAGGTCAGGAGGGTTGACACGAAGAACAACACGGCGGATCCACTCACGAAGGCCATTCCCCAGATACAGTTTGAGAGACTCTTCGGGATGCTCGGTATGCGATACTACAGCAGCTGGCCCTAGTGCAAGTGGGAGATTGTTAGTTGTATGTATGCCCTAGAGGCCAGTATTGTACAGATGATGTATATTATATTGGATGCTTGGACATATATGGTGATGACTTTCTTGCTCGATATGATAGTATGCTATCTGGTTGCTCTTTATCTTAACATGTACACTAGTCTCTTTAAACTGTCTTGTAGTTACATGTTGGTAAAGCCCTTAGGATGTGTACTTGACTACCTGGACTATGATGCAGATCATACTAGTGGGGACATGGTAGTCCATAAGTACATCCTTCAAGGTCCCTAGTCGTAGGTGTATCGAGACGGGGCATCGATATACCAGTGTAGACTAGCGTATACGCTTCTCGACCCATGAGATGGGCGATGGATGATCCCATATCCATTGGTGTTTGACATCAGAGATGGTATACGGGTGCTCAGTGGAGACTGGGTACACTGGACGGACTCGCCGAGAACTCCCAGATGGTATTATACCTCACGTCAGATGGCAGTTCTCAGATGACACTTGTGCAGGTTAGTCTGTAGACCCGAGATCGTCATAGAGTCTTGTGTGATTCCCACTGTGCTTTGATCTCCACCTTACCACGTCCATGAGGGCGTGCAAAACGGTGGTCTTTGGGTACAGTCCCGAGTCACATGGAGGCAATGAGCGATAGGAGGGGTTTTGTCTCTCCCGGTATTGGGGGTTGATGTTGCACTGTGCTCAATTGGCCGTAACAGGGAAGTTCCTGGCCAGGGCTGATCAGAGATTTGCTGGTAAGTGTTACCAGTAGTTTCTCGACCCGTTATGAGCCTCACGTCAACACGACTTATCGGTTATTGGGGTCTGACGTTTACCACCCTAGACTTGATATGCGACATATCAGACGAACAGACCGGACTGTACGGTAAGTGTTACTAGTTGGATTCACAGGAGTGTGAGCGGGCTAGCTCGTCGATCTTCTGATCGCTCAATACCCGGATGGCCGTTACGTTTAGCAGACCGCTTGCGGCTTGTGGGTGCTTGATATGATCATCATCTGCTACCGGCGTATTGACGAGTCTTTAGAGTCCTACACAGAGGTTTCCTGGCTCAAGCGAAACGAAATAGGAGCGCATATGAGATATGTGCAGGACCGAGAATAATGCGTGTATGTAATACCGTATTTCATTCTCGCGATGAATGTATCGATTGGTTATATGCGATATAACCTAGATATCGAATCTAGGATTGATTCGATAAGCCGATACATAGGATACTAGTCGGTTATATGCGATATGACCGGATCGTTAAATCAAGTGTTGATTTAATGATTTAATGTATAATTATATATTTGATATATTGCTTTGCATTAACTAGTATTGGTTCACTTTAAATGGATTTTCTCACTTGATGTGCAAGTTGTATATGTGATATACTTTTGTGCACATCTTTGTATCATGTTTGATAATGCTTGCTCATTTGGTTAAGTGTAAAGAATTAAACCTAGGTTAAGAAAGTGATTAGGGTTTTAATTATCCATTCTTTTATTTATTGATTTTGGAAAAAGAATGGGATAAGAATACAAAATGGTTGCTTTCATTCTTGAACCTTTGTGAAGCTTCATGAAGCTTTGACCAAAGTGACCAATTTGTCTTCATGCTTAACCCTAACCACTCTTCTAACCTTGGTCAATTCTCTACACCTAACCATGGTTCCTATTATGATAAGTATTCATTTCTTTTTCATTTTTGATTAACTTATCATAATATTTCCTTCTTCTTGATCTTCTTCTTCAAGAAAGAAAGCTTGATGCCATCAATGGCAACTTGAGTTCTAAAGTGAGAAATCCAATTCTAAAGTGAACCCACCTCCTATTTCTTCATCCTCTACCTCTTTCCAAGTTGTTTTGGGTGTTTTCTTCACAAGTTTCACAACTTGGTGAAGTTGAAGCTTGAACTTGTGATGCCTCGACATAGATCATCTTCGGCACGAAGCCTACGAACTATTCCGCTCATTTCTTCGATGAAGCCGACGCGAGAGTCCGAGATCCGACTAGGACAGCGAGAGGACGTCTACGTGGAGCTAAGGAAGTGGATAACCGGATCTACAAAGGTTGTAGCTTCTTATCTTTAGTTAAGTTGTTAACTAGATTCGTATTTCGCCTAAACATCTAGTCAACGATCCGTATTAGGGTTTCTCGGCACCCATAAAATTTGAAATTGGCATAGTTGATGCCTTGTGAGACCTCTTGAGAGTGCCTAGGAACCCTACAAATCGAACGTAGCCGGGATTAGGAGGACATAGGAATGGCATTTGCGAGTTTAAGAAAGCTTTCCAACACTAAATCCATTCCTAGTGCCCCTTGTCCTTCCGCTACCTGCGCTTATTTCCAACCCTAGGCCAAACACCTACAACCATGTATCCAATTAAGTCACAACTACATGTCACGTTGTAGTGCGCCCAAAGGACTTCTCGACTTAGGTCGCGGCTATATGTCACGTATAGCGCGCCTAAGTGAGGGGGTTGTGTTTGTTTGGTCTAGGTTCGTTTCAAGGTGTTTGGCGAAGAGAAGCACAAGCGATTTTTCAGTCCCTCATACTAACCTTCCTTAGCCCCTAACAAGTGTGGAATTATTCACACATTTAAATGAAAAACAAAACAAAACAAGAAGGAAGCAAAGAAAGAAAGGAAAAATACGGTTTTACAAAATGGTAGCAAGCTAACTACTTGGGCCCTCACCTTAGCAAGGGACTCCGTCGAGTATCATGGCTTGAAAATACGGATAAAAAGAGAAGGAAAACAAAACAAGAAAGAAAAGAAAACCAACAACTACTTAACAACAATAATAAAACTACACTAAGAATTAAAATTACAAGACAAGATAATAAAGATTCAAGCTAAATAAAAAACCCTCATCTTCATTGATTTCCACTCAAGAGCTCTCACTACACTTTCATGGAGAATAGATGAAGAAGAAGAAGAAGAAGATACAAACTAAACTACACTAATTCTAACTAAAAAGAAGCATTCTCTACTTGGCTCAAAACTGGAGTACTTATAGGCAGAGAGCTGAAACCCTAGGGCCAAATTCTGAGCCACAATACAATTACCAATCTACCCCCAAAATATCTTCTCGCACCGAGTTGACTTGGCTGCGGAACCGCTGCGTATATACCACATTGGCCGCGGTTCCGCAGCTTTTAGAGGAGTTGGGTTGTCATTTTTTCCATGGTTTCTTATGTTGCTTTCTTCTGTTGTTCTACATGTCCCAAATTGCAAAATACTTTCAAAGTTTCTTCAGATTTGCAACAGTTCAAAATGGCTTCACTTGTAATTCATTTGACCTTTATTTCTCTCGAGCTCCATGCACCCATTGAATCTTGTTCTGCTCCTCTCGTGCTTTGTACTTGTCCGAGACACGAATGACCACTGTTATTTGTCTTGTCTCTTGAACTGGTAAGCGGCACTGGACGGATACGGATGACCGGAACCCGGCTTTTATCTGTCTATGGCAGATGTTCTGGATTTTGGCGTAACTGTGGAGATTTTGTATGATTTGCGTTATTTTGGACTAGGAACTTGTAACCTGTAAATATGTAGCAATATGGATCAAAAGCACCTGCCTATAAACAAACGAGCAGAAGAATGGGCGGTATTAAATGCAATATTCTGGTATGAACATCAGCTCCAAGGTGCGGGACATTTTTCGAAGATTGACTTGCGATCGGGTTATCCTCAGTTGTTAGTCTGGAATGATGACATTCCGAAGACTGCTTTTCGGACACGCTACGGGTATTACGAGTTCTTGGTGATGTCGTTCGGGCTCACCAACACCCCGGCAGCATTCATTGATTTGATGAACCGAATCTTCAGTCCGTTTCTCGACCAGTTTATTATCGTATTCATAGATGACATTCTGGTATACTCCAAGAGTAGAGAAGAGCACGGGCTGCATTTGAGGATTACATTGCAGACATTGAGAGAGCACCAGCTGTTTGCTAAATTCTCAAAGTGCGCTTTCTGGCTTGATAGTGTTGATTTCATAGGTCATGTGGTTACAAGGGATGGTATACGAGTGGACCTGAAGAAGATCGAGGTTATACAGCATTGGCCCAGACCTGTTTCCGTGACGGAGGTTTGTAGCTTCTTGTGCTTAGCCCGTTATTACCGACGTTTCGTGCAGGATTTCTCTCATATTGCAGCACTGCTGACTGGAGTGACTTGGAAGGGAGTTCCATTTCTTTGGACCGAGGCATGTGAGCAGAGTTTTCGGCAGTTGAAGACTCGTTTGACGACTGCACCAGTCTTATCTTTGCCTTCAGGGTCAGGCGGCTATGTTGTTTATTGTGATGCTTCTTGAGTGGGTCTTGGTTACGTGTTAATGCAGCACGACAGAGTCGTCACTTATGCTTCTCAGTAGTTGAAGAAGCACGAGCAGAACTATCCGACTCACTATTTAGAGATGGCCGCGGTGGTCTTTGCGCTTAAGATTTGGAGACATTACTTGTATGGTGAGTCGTGTCAGATCTTTACAGACCACAAAAGCTTAAAGTACATCTTCCAACAGCGGGATCTGAATTTGAGGTAGCGCCGTTGGATGGAGCTCATGAAGGTCTATGATTGTCAAATCCTTTATCACCCGGGCAAGGCAAATGTTAAAGCTGATGCTTTGAGTCAGAGGCCCGGTAGTAGTTTGTCCTATTTGAGCGTAATTCAGAGACATTCTTCTACAGATTGGCAGATCTTATGCGACAGCAGAGTATAGTTTGAGTTCACTTCCATCGGAGGACAACTTGCTCATGTCCATGCCCATCCACTGTTACTTGATTGTATCCGGGAGGCTCAGTCCGACGATACTCATTTGCCTGAGATTATGGAGCAGGTTCGGCAAGGGAAAGATTCAGAGTTTGTGATTGACGGCCAGGGAGTGCTACGAATTGGGACTCATCTATGTGTCCCAGATTCTGAGGGGCTGAGACGTGAGATCTTAGAAGAGGCACATCAGTCAGCATACAGCGTTCATCAGGGTTCCACCAAGATGTATCGTGATTTGAGAGATATCTACTAGTGGGAATGAATGAAGAAAGATGTTGCAGATTTCGTTTCGAGATGCCTGACTTGCCAGCAAGTTAAAGCCGAGCATCAGAGGCCGGCAGGAGAGTTACGGCCTTTGCCCATTCCGGAGCGGAATGCAGATCTCTATGAATTTCATTGTGGGTCTACCTAGGTCCAGTCGAGGGTATGACTCCATTTGGGTGATTGTGGACCGGTTGACGAACGCGGCTCACTTTCTTCCAGTGAAGACCACTTTCGGATTTGCACAGTATGCTCAGTTATATATTGATAAGATTATGCGACTACACAGCGTTCCGACTTGCATTGTTTCCGACAGAGGCATCCAGTTTACCAGCCGTCTTTGGCAAAAACTTCAGGAGGCTTTAGGCACTCGTTTGAGTTTAAGTACAGCTTATGGTCAGTCAGAGTGGACTATACAGACTCTTGATTAATCCAAAAATTGTAGTTTACCGTAATCAGAAACGGCGTCGCTTCGCAGCTAGCCGGTGAATACGGGTCGATCCGCAGGGATGTGTTAATTTCTAATTTTGTGTTATAACGAGTTGATTCAAATCGTGGTTGGTTTTTTATCGATTGAGTTCAAGATGAATTTATGTGATAAGAAAGGATTCGTTAGGGTTAGGTCGAAGGTAGGGGTGTTGAGATCTATGTTTTCACCTCTTTCAATGCCATGATTTAAGCTTTTTAGAAATATCACAACAATTATTAGCAAAGGGGATTAGGATGATCGGGAAGAAACAAAGTTTCTTCCTCTAGATCCTTGTCCGTCCTTTCCTATTAATTGATGTGATCTTCATGGATGTCATATAAGTCCGGCCTTTTATACTAAGGTTCACCGTTACCTTGTAGGAAGGGTGCCGTAGGGGGCGGATCGTATATGAATGCATGAAGATTTCGTTTTAAAAATAAGTTGGCGTTGAAGGAGGTGAGAGACATCCATCTCTCACTTACTCCCTTGTTCCTAACCCTAACGAGCGAGGATTTTATTCGCTCATTAGGGAATTGTTGCAAAGAGACATTTTTATGTTTATGTTTTAAAGGTTAACTACTTGGTGCAGATTAAGGAGGATTACACTAGAGCAAGAATTAACTAACTAGGGCAAGTAAAAGATTATACTAAGGCAAGAATTAAATAAAACTAAAAACTTACAAGTAAAAGTGATGCTCCCAATTCTTCAACAAATCTTACTTTTTATTGATTATCAAGAGGCATACATTTTTTAAGATCTAGATTACAATTTATAAGTAACTAGTGAAGCTAGGGTTACAGACTCTCGTAGACATGAAATTACTGATTTACCCCCTAAAAATCCCAACACATGAAACGACACACCGACACAAGAAGTCGGTGCCGACACGGGCACCATATGGCCGCGGTTCCGCGGCAAAGACATGCCTTTGGCCGCGGATCCGCGGCCATCTAGTGGGCTTGGCCCACCAGCTTTTTGTAATTTGTTGCTCTTCTCTTGGGCTTTCTTCTTTTACTATTCTTTTCTCTGTTGGGCTTTCTAGTATTCTCCAGATTCTCAGTGAAACTTGTAAGGATCTTTTTGACCGTTTTACTTGACTTTCGTCTCGGCTTGAGTAGGATCCGTGTGCTGGTTGGTCAAAAGTCCATTTCCTGTATCAACTTTGTCTTTTTCACTGTATTTGCTTCAAAAGTCTGTATCCTGTATCATGTAACAAACGATCGTCAAAAGCACCTGTTTACTTATAAATTGCACAAAAAGTGGGGCGTATAAATTGCAATATTATGATGTGAACAAATACCCCCAAACTTACCTTTTGCTCGTCCTCGAGCAAACTTATTATTTTATTCTGACCTAGCCACACTTTCGCAGGGAAACGCGATTGCACTGAGCACGTGCAACAAGCCGTTAAACCTCTAGGTGTCCCTAGTAGGAGGAGTGTTGTCTCCTGAGGGTTTTCAGCGGATTACACCCACAAAATCCTATCAACTTGGTTTCTCGACTTTTGTTCTCCATTTAGGTTTTCTAACAAGGAATTCTATTATCGTTGACCCGCAAATTATCCACCCATATTTTTCACGCTTGCTCATTATTTAACTTAAGATTACACATATCCTGTAGAATTACCTAGCTTTCGGCATTTCTTAAGTTGTCCTTCTAGAGTTCCATCTCCACTTAGGAATTTCTATCAACTCTATTAAAGACACAAGTTCTATTCTTCATTCCTTTCTCTTATCTAAACTCTAATCACATATCCCCACGTGTGTGTAAATATCACCCCTACACTTGGAAATTCAAATCAAGCAATCGTACTCCAGCCCAGTGTCCAAAGCACTTGTGAGACTTTGCTTTCACATCCTTCATGCGACTGTTAATACTTCTTGAGGTACCAACAACCGATTACCAGATGCGTTAGCACTTTAAGGCGTACTTCCTAGTTTTGCAACACCCAAGGCTTTTAGCACCTTCGCTAAATATTTTTCTATTTTTTTTTTTTTAAGCCTTAAGTAATCACAAAAACCAGTGTCCATTTTTTTTCTTTATCCACTTTTTTTTTCTTTTTCATTGTGCTAAGGACGTTAGACATGAGTATTTCAAGGTCTCTTCTACTAATCCAAGTTTCAAGGTGCGTGTTTGTGCAATTTGTAGGGTATACATTTTCAGAATCCAGACTTAAGTTAGGAACTATTTTTCAAACTTATACTCTAATAAGAGTTTTAATACTTTTCCTTCGTTTCGACTTAGCCCAAGAACTGAACCCAAAATTTGCCTATTTCTAAATAACCTACAAAGACATATGCTTTCCACAGTTAAACTTTAAGGAAGGTTATTTTTAGGGTTTTTAATTTGCTAAGTCTAAGATTTAGTTTTTCCTAGCCAGTTAACCTATTTATCAAACTCAAGTCAATTAACCAGAATTGAATACATTAATTTTTATATTTTTTTGAAATTTTTCAATTTTTTATGGGTTTTTTCTGTTTTCTAATTTTTTTTATTTTTCAAAATTTTCAAATTTTTATGATTTTTTTTATAAAATGCAATGCAGAAATTAAATATGCAAAAAGGGAAAAATATATACAATATGCTATGCAAGGATAACTATATACATCACCTCTAATACCCCCAAACTTGAGCAAAGCAGTGCCCTCACTGCCCGGCCCCACGTCGCGCTCGTGAGCGTGAACGTGATCTCTCCCCCCTAGCCAATAGTGTCTGTATCCCCCTCTCAATCTCCGTCAACCGACGGTTGTGCTCTCGGGCCGTTGCCCGAAACTCATCCCTCAAAGAATCAATCCCTCTCACTGCCCTCCGCATCAATCGCGCATGCTCTTGTGGGGTTAGCTCTTCCCTGCTCGAAGTCGAGCTTGAGCTCGGGGTGCGTGCAGGTACATGTTCTGCCGGGTCGGTCCGTGTCCAAATATCCGTTAGTCTAGAGTAGGACGACGAGATGCCCTCTAAAAGTGGTCGGACCGGGGTATCGTTTATCAAATATGAGTCAAATTCCTCAGCTGGGAGGAAATAACGGCAGAGCTGGGTAACTAGCATGGGGCAGGGGTGTACAGGACCTCGTTTACCCGAACCTATGGAGTAAAGCAAAACTGTGCACATGTCGAATCTAGGGTTTTTCATCATTAAGGTATGAACGACATGTAAGGAAGGGGTGAAAAAGGTTGTATTGTGAGAACTCCTAAAAATATTGTTTTGTGCCCACCGGCACACAGTTAAAACATTTGCGAATAGGGTCCGTGCTTGGATCCCCTTGCGCGGTTCTCGCGCACAGTCATTACCCATTAAAGGAATATAATCTTCAAAGCGAAGGGGTTGTTCGTGTGCGGGGACACGAGGTATGAGTGTAACCTCGTGTATCATGCCCCTGTCGATGCGAATTTCTTGAGTTCCCCAATTCAATTTAATATAACCTAAATTGTCTAGGCTATTCTCTTCCATTGACTCATAAAATTGGGTGACTAAGCTAGGGACAGCAAATGCAGATCCATGGTTATATAGGAGGAAATTCCATCCCCTCTGTGCAATTTCCTGTGGGAAGTATGATCCATAGATCTCATGTGCAAACACAGGGGAAAAATCCCTTTCAAATTGGAATTTATGAGCCATAAAGATGTGTGCAGGAAAATGTGTGTAATAACAGAGAGGAAAGGAACAGATGTACCTCCCCCGAAAATTTCAGGGGGTGAATCTTCTGATGCGCGGCGGGTCAGCGGCTGTAGGCGGCGGATGCGGCGGTTGCGCGGCGGGTTGGCGGCGGCAGGGCGAAATTCTTCTGTGACAGATCGGGGGCGGCGCTAGGGTTTTAAGGAGAATGAAATAATTAGGTTAAAATGACAGGGGGGTCGGGTTCCATTATATAGGGGGGAAGGGGTGATTTACAAAAAACACCCTCAAGGGTGAGGGTTTTATTCGTAAAAACAGCGTGTAATCTCCAAATTTCCTATTTGGTCCAAAAATTTATTTTTTTATGTTTTTATTTTTATGTATTTTTATGGTATTTTGGAAATATACATACAAGTGATAAACACACCCCCAAACTTATTTGAAATAGTGTCATTGGGAAACAAAGTTTAGGGGTGAAAGCGGAGGAAGATCAATCAGTGTAAATCGGCTCCTGCAAAAACAGGAGCTCCTCCGAAGGATCCGCAGTGAAGAACGGTTTTAGTCGATGCCCATTTACCTTAAATAAGGTACCGTCTTCAGGGTTCTCAAGATCAACCGCACCGTGCGGATAAACGGTACGGACCACAAATGGTCCTCTCCATCTGGACCTGAGCTTACCAGGATGCAAGTGTAACCGAGTGTCATAAAGTAGAACCTGTTGACCAGGTTCAAAAGTTTTTCGTAAAAGGTGTTTATCGTGGAACACCTTGGCTCGGTTTTTAGCAGTTATGGCATTGTCATATGCCTCATCCCTTAGCTCCTCCAACTCATTCAGTTGCAGCTTTCTGTTGCTGCCCGCATCTCCTAAAGACAAATTTAGCTCTTTGATAGCCCAGAAAGCTTTGTGCTCGATCTCCACTGGGAGGTGGCAAGCCTTCCCGTACACAAGCCGGTATGGAGACATACCCAGATCGGTCTTATATGCAGTACGGAAAGCCCATAGTGCATCTATCAATTTAAGCGACCAATCCTTACGGTTTTTAGAAACCGTTTTCTCCAAAATTTGCTTTATTTGCCGATTCGAAACCTCGGCTTGCCCACATGTTTGGGGGTGATATGGCGTTGACAATTTGTGGGTGATAGAATATTTACGCATCAAGGACTCGAAAGTCCTATTACAGAAGTGAGAACCATTATCACTTATAATTGCCCGAGGGTGCCCGAATCGAGAAAATATGTGTTCTTTAAGGAATCGAACGACAACTTTATTATCGTTCGTTCGACTGGGCACAGCCTCGACCCACTTAGAAACGTAGTCAACCGCCAACAGAATATACACATTTCCAAAAGAGTTAGGAAATGGTCCCATAAAATCTATACCCCAAACATCAAAAATGTCCACCACCAAAATGGGTTGGAGTGGCATTTCGTTTCTCCGCGAAATCCGGCCCAAATGTTGGCACCGGGAGCAAGTTTTGCAGTATTCAAATGCATCCTTGAAGAGTCGTGGCCAATAGAAACCACACTGCAGAACTTTTTCGGCTGTCTTCTTTGGGCCAAAGTGCCCGCCACATGCTTGATCATGGCAGAAAGACAGCACGCTCTTGACCTCACTCTCGGGCACACACCGACGGATGATTTGGTCGGAACAGTATTTGAAAAGATAGGGTTCATCCCAGTAAAAATGCTTTACTTGGGACAAAAATCGAAGCTTATCCTGTTTCGACCAATCATTAGGAATCAGGCCGGTGGCTAAATAATTTACAATATCGGCGAACCATGGTTCGCAAGAAACAGTCAAGAGCTGCTCGTCGGGAAAAACGTCAGAGATTGGAAGATCGAGCGTGGGCGAAGAAGGGAGTCGTGATAGGTGATCAGCTACTACATTTTCACATCCCTTTTTGTCCTTAATGACAAGATCAAATTCTTGCAATAAAAGGATCCAACGTATTAGCCTTGACTTAGCATCCTTCTTCGCAAAAAGGTGGCGAAGAGCCGAGTGATCAGTATAAACAATGACTGGAGAGCCGATTAAATAAGGCCGAAATTTTTCAAGTGCAAACACAACAGCTAAAAATTCTTTCTCTGTTGTTGTGTAATTAAGTTGGGCCTCATTTAGTGTTCGGCTGGCATAATAAATCACGTGCGGCATCTTATTAATGTGCTGTCCTAGAACAGCACCAATTGCAAAGTCTGATGCCTCACACATGATTTCAAAAGGGTGCGTCCAGTCAGGAGATGAGAGGATGGGTGCAGTGACAAGTGAATGTTTTAACGACTCGAATGCTTCAGTGCATGTGGAGTCAAAAGCGAAGGTCGTGTCCTTGGCCAGTAAGAGAGTCAAGGGTCTAGCAATCTTGCTAAAGTCCTTGATAAATCGTCTGTAAAAACCGGCGTGGCCAAGGAAGGCTCTGATATCTTTGACGCACTTTGGGGGAGGTAGGTTAGAAATCACTTCGATTTTAGCCCTGTCTACCTCGATGCCGTTTTGCGAAATGACATGTCCTAGAACAATGCCCTCTTGCACCATGAAATGGCACTTCTCCCAATTTAATGTTAGGTTCTTATCCCTGCAGCGGGTAAGAACAGCGTCAAGATGGCGTAAACACTCGTCGAAGGAGTCGCCAAAGATGGAGAAATCGTCCATAAAAATCTCCAAGAACTTTTCGACCATGTCTGAAAAGATCCCCATCATACACCGCTGAAATGTCGCGGGTGCGTTGCATAACCCAAAGGGCATGCGACGATAAGCAAAGGTGCCAAAGGGACAAGTGAATGTTGTCTTGTCTTGGTCCTTTTTGGCGATGGGGACTTGATTGTAACCGGAATAGCCATCAAGAAAACAATAGAACTCGTGCCCTGCCAATCGCTCGAGCATTTGGTCAATGAAAGGTAAGGGAAAGTGGTCCTTCCTTGTTGCGGCATTGAGTTTCCTATAGTCTATGCAGACTCGCCACCCAGTTTGGGTGCGAGTGGGAATCAACTCATTTGCCTCGTTTGTAATGACCGTAATGCCCGATTTCTTGGGCACGACGTGGATTGGGCTAACCCATTGGCTATCCGAGATAGGGTAAATGATACCGCTATCCAGACATTTGACAATTTCCTTCTTAACCGCCTCTTTCATGATGGGGTTGAGGCGCCTTTGTGGATCTCGTGCTGGCTTGGCATCATCCATTAAGTGTATATGATGTTCGACTATGAGGGGACTAATCCCCTTAATGTCCGCCATAGACCAGCCGAAAGCTTGCCGATTATTAAGTAAGACCATCAAGAGAGCCTTCTCTTGCTCAAGAGCTAGAGAGGCTGATATAATGACAGGTAAGGTCTCATTATCACCTAGATATGCATATTTTAGGTGTGTCGGCAAAAGCTTTAATTCGAGTTTAGGAGGTGAAACAATAGATGGTAGCAAAGGGGTAATTGTTTCAAACTCGAATGATTCCATCAAAGGTTCGTACCGAGTGTACGCAACAGTGTCGGATGGTTCTACTAACTCATCCGCAAAAGCAAAAGACTCCAAATCAGGTGATGAGTCTTCGAAGTCGTCGACGAATGTAAAACATTCAAAATCATTATCCGCCGCGAAAGCTGAGTCGGATTCTAGGAGGAACGCACTAGTGGCGTTAACATTGCTGTGGTCGAATAAAAAATTCTCGAACTCACAGTCCTCCTCCGCGATCTCATTGATCGAGCAAACGTCAAGTACGCTAGCATTGGGCTCGGCAGGCTGACTTCCTAACTTGAAAATATTGAGCTCAATTGTCATATTGCCGAAAGATAGGTTCATTGAACCGTTACGACAATTGATCACTGCGTTGGAAGTAGCCAAAAATGGTCGACCTAGAATTACCGGAATTTGGTTCCGGGGGTTTGCAACAGGTTGTGTATCCATCACTATAAAGTCAACGGGGAAAATGAAATCCCCTACTCTTATTAACACATCCTCCAGCTCTCCCCTAGGATGGGTTATTGACCGGTCGGCCATTTGGAGAGTACAGTGAGTGGGCTTAAGCTCTCCAACGCCCAATTGCTCGTACACAGAATAGGGTAGCAAATTGACGCTCGCGCCAAGATCTAAGAGTGCTCTATTGATATTCTTGTCCCCAATTGTTATCGAAATGGTAGGACACCCGGGGTCCTTTTATTTTGGGGGAAGGGAATTTACAAGAGCATCACTAATAGCACTGGCCACAAAAACTTTCTTTGGCACTTGCGATTTCCTCTTTTTGGTGCACAAGTCCTTTAAAATTTTGGCATATGAAGGAACTTGCTGAATTGCATCCAAAAGAGGGATGTTTATGCTAACTTGTTTGAACAACTCGACAATCTTTTCCATTTGAGGAGTTGGTTTATTTGATCTCAACCGATTAGGAAAAGGAACATTTTGAAAGGTGGTTGAGTCCAATTTTTGTGGATCAGATTGTCGAGTTGGAACGGTACCTCGTGTAGATGTGTTCATGTCGTGAGAATTAGGTCCGTTCAAGCTAGAAGAGGTAGAGCCATGTGAAGGGTGGAGAATAGGCTCTAAAGAAGAAGATGGTGAAGAAGATGAAGAAGACCCACCGGCAGGGGTGTCATTGTTAATGCCCACATTGTTCCGCAACACTTTTCCCGATCTCAACGTGGTCACCGCATTTACGTTATGATTTTGCTGATTGTGTGCAGCATGTGCGTGACCGGGATTGGGCAACGGTTGAGACGGGAGTTTTCCTTTTTCGCGCTCGCTCAAAGCTGCGTTGAGTTGTGCAATTTGTGCCTCTATAGATTTGATACTCTGATCATGGGAGGCACTATTTTGCACTAAAGTTTGAATAGAAGTCTCAAGTCTTGCTGTAGACTGTGTAGATTGCTTAAGGAACGCATCTAGACTTCTTTCGAGCGAGCTAACCTTATCATTATTAGGTTGAACATAATTATTTGGCTGGTACGCATTGTTCGGCACAAAGTTGTTCACCTGATTAGGGTAAGGTTGTTGTTGAAATTGTTGCGGTTGATATTGAGTTTGCGAGGGTGCTTGTTGTTGTTGTGGTGGAGGAGGTCTTTGAAAATTATTATTATTTCCTTGGAATTGTTGATTTTGGTTCCAAGCGAAATTTGGGTGACTCCTCCACCCCGGATTATACGTTGAAGAATACGGATCGTTCCTTTGTCGTTGCTGGAATGCAGCATTGACTTGATCCTGTCCTTGTGTAGATGCATTATAAGGACATTCTTCAGTCAGGTGCGATGGATCCGCACAACAAGCACAGACAGTACGTGGGGGAATAGCAGGGGCAGGAGAAGACGACGAGATTTTGGTCTCGATCGCTTCTAACTTTTTCGTAAGAGCGGCCATCTCGGCCTTCATAGCAATTGACATCTCTATTTGATGTATGCCTCCCCTAGATTGACCACTAGAAGCTGATGTGGTCTTTGTGCTCTCCCACTGTATTGTCTGCTCACTAAGATCCTCGAGAAACTGCCACGCCTCATCATTAGACTTGGAGAGAAAATGACCTTGACAGATTGTTTCTAGCAACTGCTTCGTTGCCGAGTTCAATCCCTCATATAATGTTTGGCAAAGTTGCCAACTTTCTATACCATGGTGAGGGCATTGAACTAATAGGTCCTTGAATCTCTCGAAGCACTTCCAGAAAGGTTCGGAAGGCAGTTGTGAGAATTGAATTATTTCATTTCGAATTCTTGCAGTTTTATGGTGAGGATAGAACTTTTTCAGAAAAGCCTTCACAAACTCATCCCAATTTCTTATGGAATGTGATGCGGTGCTATATAGCCACTTCTCGGCTAGGTCACATAAGGTGAAAGGAATGACCCTTAGCCTTATAGCGTCATCACTCAATTGGGTTGTTTTCATCATAGCGCACACATTTTGGAATTTATTAATAAAGATATAAGCGTCTTCAGTTTCCAAACCGTGAAATTTCGGCAGCATATTGATGAAATGTGGTTTAATCTCAAAATTGTCCCCATTTGCCGGTGGGGGTGAAAGACAAGTGGGTAAAGAAGTGCGGATGGGGTAGAAGAGGTCCTGGAGCGCAACTCTTGCGGGCGCTTCAACAGGCGGCTGGTTCGGGTTATTCGCACCTGGTGGAGGTGGAATCATTCCCGTCTGCAAGGTATTATTGGGGTTGAATCCCGACATACCTTCGGTGGAAGAAATTAAAGGTGAAGGTAAGAAAGTGGACGGATTATCGACTTCGGTGTCGAAGGGTTCGTTGGTCGGTACCAACGAAACGCGGACTAATCGGGCGTCTGTATCCCTAGTCCAAAGTGGCATACACTAAAAGGGATAGTGCAGTCAGAAAAAAAAGAAAAACAGAATGTGGGGGTAAGATAACGTCAATGAAGGAGAGATGGTAGAAATGAGGTGCAAGTTTTCTTAGCGGCAAGTTGCAAGTTTTCAAAAGATTTTTCTTTATTTTTTTTTTTATTTGTGTGTGAGTTTTGCAAAGAGGTTTTTGAAAACGGACTCGTGACACAACTGTATCAACCACACATGCACAATCAGGCCTAGATCTAGGGTTGCCTAGGTCTACTAGACAGCTCCTAACTAGGGCTAGAAATAGACCTCAAACCGCCTCTTCACGGACAAATACGGCCAGGTAAGTGGGAAGGAACCACCACTACAGTGGGCCTAATTAATAACCACTAGCCTAGACACCGCAATGTCGGTTCGGATAAACGGTCGATGCCTACCCTAGTCCTTTTCCTATTGAGCTCGCTGTCCTTAGGTCTGAGTCTAATCTTTTTTTAATTAAAGGTGGTCGATGCAAAATGCTTTAGGTGTTTTCTGGGGTCCTGGGAAGGGTGATGAAATCCCCACCCAATCCGAGTTTGGTCAAATAGCCCCTTAAATCCGATTAAAATATGCAAAACAAATAAAATCACTTGCAAACAATTTTAGCGCGGCGCAAAGAAGCCTGCAGAAATCTGTTATTTAGAAGGGGGAGAAAGACTCTTTACGCAAAGAATTCCTGCAGAAAATTTTCACAGACAGAGATATGGAGGTTTCAGAGGGAAGAGAGAGAGAACAAACCAAAAAAACTTCAGGTGCTGACGTGTCACTAGGAGCGCGGTTCCGCGGCTGGAGGCCCCCTTATGCGGCGGAAGAGCGGCTCAGTGGAGAGATCGGCCTCTGGAAAAAATTCTGTGGTTCTTTACCTTCAGCTCCTCTCTGTTTTTATGCACCAATTTTTGTTTTGCTCTCTGTAAAATTCCAGATCTGAAAGTTCTTGTCGTTCCTACAAGATTCACACGAGAAACCCTTCAAACAGATAAAAATGATCAAAAGAATATTTTTTGTATTTTGTATTTTCAGATTTTTATAATTTTCAAATTTTATATCAACCCGAAATCATACAAAAAGAGAAAATTACGCCATCCCCGGCAACGGCGCCATTTGATTAATCCAAAAATTGTAGTTTACCGTAATTAGAAACGGCGTCGCTTCGCAGCTAGCCGGTGAATACGGGTCGATCCGCAGGGATGTGTTAATTTCTAATTTTGTGTTATAACGAGTTGATTCAAATCGTGGTTGGTTTTTTATCGATTGAGTTCAAGATGAATTTATGTGATAAGAAAGGATTCGTTAGGGTTAGGTCGAAGGTAGGGGTGTTGAGATCTATGTTTTCACCTCTTTCAATGCCATGATTTAAGCTTTTTAGAAATATCACAACAATTATTAGCAAAGGGGATTAGGATGATCGGGAAGAAACAAAGTTTCTTCCTCTAGATCCTTGTCCGTCCTTTCCTATTAATTGATGTGATCTTCATGGATGTCATATAAGTCCGGCCTTTTATACTAAGGTTCACCGTTACCTTGTAGGAAGGGTGCCGTAGGGGGCGGATCGTATATGAATGCATGAAGATTTCGTTTTAAAAATAAGTTGGCGTTGAAGGAGGTGAGAGACATCCATCTCTCACTTACTCCCTTGTTCCTAACCCTAACGAGCGAGGATTTTATTCGCTCATTAGGGAATTGTTGCAAAGAGACATTTTTATGTTTATGTTTTAAAGGTTAACTACTTGGTGCAGATTAAGGAGGATTACACTAGAGCAAGAATTAACTAACTAGGGCAAGTAAAAGATTATACTAAGGCAAGAATTAAATAAAACTAAAAACTTACAAGTAAAAGTGATGCTCCCAATTCTTCAACAAATCTTACTTTTTATTGATTATCAAGAGGCATACATTTTTTAAGATCTAGATTACAATTTATAAGTAACTAGTGAAGCTAGGGTTACAGACTCTCGTAGACATGAAATTACTGATTTACCCCCTAAAAATCCCAACACATGAAACGACACACCGACACAAGAAGTCGGTGCCGACACGGGCACCATATGGCCGCGGTTCCGCGGCAAAGACATGCCTTTGGCCGCGGATCCGCGGCCATCTAGTGGGCTTGGCCCACCAGCTTTTTGTAATTTGTTTCTCTTCTCTTGGGCTTTCTTCTTTTACTATTCTTTTCTCTGTTGGGCTTTCTAGTATTCTCCAGATTCTCAGTGAAACTTGTAAGGATCTTTTTGACCGTTTTACTTGACTTTCGTCTCGGCTTGAGTAGGATCCGTGTGCTGGTTGGTCAAAAGTCCATTTCCTGTATCAACTTTGTCTTTTTCACTGTATTTGCTTCAAAAGTCTGTATCCTGTATCATGTAACAAACGATCGTCAAAAGCACCTGTTTACTTATAAATTGCACAAAAAGTGGGGCGTATAAATTGCAATATTATGATGTGAACAACTCTCGAGGATATGCTCCGAGCGTGTGTACTAGATTTTGGTTGCAGTTGGGATCGTAACTTGCCCTTGATAGAGTTCTCTTACAATAACAGGTTTCAGGAAACGATTTAGATGGCACCTTTCGAGACTTTGTATGGGAGAAAGTGTCGATCGCCAGTATGTTAGACCGAGCACAGTGAAAGCAGGATTTTGGGACCGCAGCTAGTTCTGGAGACTAAAGAGAAGATTCAGTTGATTCAGGATAGGATGAGAGCAGCTCAGAGCAGGCAGAAGTCTTATGCCAATCTTCATCGCCGCAGACTTGAGTTCGCCGTAGGAGATCATGTTTTCTTACGGGTTTCGCCGATGAAGGGTGTGATGAGGTTCGGAAAGAAGGGGAAACTTAGTCCCAGATATGTGGGTCCTTTTGAGATTCTTAAGCGAGTCGGTACCATTGCCTATCATTTGGCACTTCTTCCCAGTTTTCCGGATGTACACCTCGTATTTCATGTATCGATACTTCACAAGTACTTTCATAACCCTTCTCACACGATTCAGCATCAGACGATCCAGCTGGAGCGCGGTCTTTCTTTCACCGAGCAGCCGGTAGTTATCCAGGATCGGCAGGTGAAGAAACTACGGTAAAAGGTTTTACCGTCCGTGAAGGTTCTATGGCATGGCCCGAACAGCGAAGAGGTCACGTGGGAAGCCGAGTGTGAGATGCGGAAGAAATTTTCCCATCTTTTCGAAGGTATGCGTAGTTAGATTTTAAATTCGGGGATCGAATTTCTTTAAGGGGGGAGATTGTAACGTTTTAAAAATCGTTTAGAATAATTATAGATTAATTAGTGGTATAACATGCGTCTTTCAATAAAACCTAGTTAATAATTATTTCCACATAAACATAAATATACCTATTTGCTTATGTAATTATTTATTAGTTATGTATTTAATTAGTTATTTATTTATTTATTTATTAAAAATTATATTTTAAATGCACTTACACACTAATCTAGTGTTAACAATAGATTAGTATAGGTTAAAAAAAGTTTATGCAACAATGACAACTAAGACACAAATTATAAATGGCTAATACATTTTATAACATAGATGGTTATAGAATTGTTGAGAAAAGAAAAATAAGAAAATGAAAATGAGGCATGGTGCATTTAATGAGGTGAGAGAGAGTGCCATGGCTTGAAAAACTCTCTCTCTCTATAGATTTTTCTTCACTTCTCATTCTCTTCTCTTCTTGTCTTCTTCTTTCTCCTTAAAAAAAACCTTTCTCTACCTTACTAAAACCCTACCCAAATCACCACAAATCCTTCACTAATCTTTTCCAAAATCCTATTTTAAACCTCTTCAAGAGTTTCATAGAAGCAAGTCATCATCTTGAGGCCACTCATCAAGTTAGGATCACCTTCTAGTCTATCTCAAGGTATGATCCAAGTTTACTACTTGTTTTGGTAATCCTTTGCCTTAATTATTCTTAATTTAATCTTAGGATAGTGTTTAAAGAAAATCTAAAGTTTTAAGAAAGGGTTAAGTCAAGTTTAGGGTTGTAATGACTTTTAGGGTAATCATGATTTTAATTAGGGTAGTTAAGAGTAGTTTAGTGTCTAATAGCCTTGTTAAACTAACAAGTTTGCACTAAAACACCTTAATGTTTCAAATTAGTGTTAAATATCGTATTTAGCTAAAGATTAGGGTTTATACGAGATCTGCTATTCAACCGGTGATTGCAGAGAAAAGTTGCAATTACTGTAAGCTAGTTATAGGACTAAGAATTCACTCTCAAAACCCGAGCCCCCATCTCAACTTTGAGGCCGCAATTTTAATGCTTCTGGCCGCAAATTGCGGCCAGATTGGGGAGTGAGGTCGTGGGTCTTCGTCGAAAGCTCTCTGCAACTCTATTTAGGTCTTTGGTGTGTGCAACTTTCTCTAGTTGTACCCCTATGAAAATCTGGGATCATTTTACCTTAAATTAGTCGTTTTGTTAATGTACGATACGGACGTTTCAATTCTTGTTTTGACGTTTCCTTTGGATAACAGCCTTTAGGGGTAGTCCAAGACGTTGTTGTGCACGTTTAACTCACCAAAGTTCACACGTGTTAACTTGTGAGAGTTAGATCGCTCGTATAGTATTTGATTTCGTGTTATATCGGATTTCTAGCCTCATGTACTAAGTTTTGTGATTTTCTATGATCGGTTGCAGAGACGTCGGAAGCGGCTAGGAAAGGAAAGGTGGTGGTCGGATTCGATTAGCCGAGACGTTCCGGTGGGTAGATTTAACATCTATGGCGGAATCGCTCGGATGGCATAAAGCGCTCGATGTTTAGAACTAATTACAATTCCTGTATTCCTATACTTATACACATGTCCATATTGCATACGCATCTTCATGCACGTTGATATTATCACACTAGGACACTTGCACCATTACCAATGATTTATGCTGCACGTGCACTATCCTATACGTACACACACGCCATTGGTATTGCTATATCATGTACACTATAGAACTTACTTGATAACTTGCAATTTTGCATTTGCATCATTATTGAGATGTAATCTTCAAGTTATTCATCTAGCTTGCATCATATTAATATCATGTACATTCGCCATTATAGACATTCACATATTATGATGTTTCTTGGAGATTTCCGTTTTCATGAGATTTCTGGATTTGGGAAACCGCATGTGAATATTGAAAACTTACGATCATTTTAAAAGATAATTGCGGTTTCTCATGATATGATATGTGGCGTCCACCATGAGTTTTCTCGGTTCTGAGCTATGTATATATACTCGATTCGAGGAGAGAGGAGGCACCGTCTGCGGGTACATGGTGGACCTGGTGAGGTACCCCGGGGCAAGAAGGTCGTATAGAGAGACGTTGAACCTGGCAGGGGAACAATACCTACCGGTGATTGTTGGCTCGGCGGATGTCCGGAGGATACCGACCGGAGTCGTGTGTTTCAGATGGATTACCCAAGATATTGAGATTTTGAGTGTCGATGCTTGATACTGGATTATGTTGTTTCATTGATGACACTTTGGTTTTACCATACCATAATTTATTGAGACATACTCACTTTTTCTCATAGCAGATATACCCAGATTTCATACTTGATCACTTATTCATGTCGCATCTATACTTGTACATCGCATCATAATTCATACTTAGGATCTGACGCCTTTACATACATGTTTGCGATTGTCTCATATGATGTTACCTACTACTCACGAGCTGGAAAATCATCCCCGTTGTGCTACAGTGTCTTGCAAGACTGACCCGTCAGCATAGTCACGGCGGGCACACTGCTACTACTTCTGCTACTTCTTCAGCTATCGTTATTTTGGAGTGATATTTTGTAGGTGGGTTATGCAGTTATTCTTTTGTCTTCCACCTTGTATATTTACTCTTTGTATCTAGTATACTCCATCTACCACTTGTATATTTGACCTAGAGATGAGACTGTGAGACTTGTATTATATTGATATCTGGTGTCGAGCTCGTGTGAGCCGACTTTTATGTTTTCTTTGTAGACGATGATTTCTTACTTCTTTATTGCTTTGCACTCTGATGATATATTCTTGCTTGAGATTTTGTTCCGCCAATTCGGCGAAGAGCTAGCTCCTGCTCGGGGATGCCTTTTATCATTGATTTTGTATATTCATGTTATGTATCGGTTTTGGGATCAGTTTTAGAAAGGAGATGCTGCCGAAATTTTCATAAAACTTGAGTCTTTATAAGATTCTGGATGTAAGTCTTACATGTTTAAATTAACCTTTTTAAACAAGTATTTTATCAATCTATTTTATTTCACGGTTTAGATTCTGGGATTTTGGCTTACTTGGATTACGTTACACCTTTAGACATTGCGTGATTTAAGTCCCAGTCACGTTCCACCTTCGGGTCGTGACTATTTCATTGCCTTTTTCCGTGGCCCACAAATCACAAAACTGCATTTTTGCATACCCACGGTAATTTTAAAATCAATTAGAACTCCGACTTTAAGGATTCGTGCTCAATAGGGCAAGTTAATTATGTTTAGAACACCGCTTAATGTTATATTGTTCGCGAGATGTCTAGGTAAGTGTTCACAGCGCAACCACCAAAAGAGAAAGGGTTATTCTAATTAAGGAACTTCGCAAAAGTGTTAGAAAAACTCCCCTTATCTCTGCACTTACCTGGCTTCGTGATCCGTATATCTTGAGCTCGTTTCTCGACACAATTTTTCTTCGATAATCGGGTTCTTGAGCAGGTCTAGTTGACTTAGCATAACATAGACTATTAGGGGTGTGATATTCTTTGTTTTTGTGACTTTGTGAGTGCTTGTTGATTTAGGTGATACACAGTTCGATTCAATTCTTCACGATCCATATTCTTTTGTATATACATATACCTAATTCTTTTGTTCAAATTGCCATGATTCTTCCTACATTTTTGAAAACCGTGGTCAACCGTACCAGAATTTTGACATCTGACACCCGCCTAACACTCTTGAACTCAATCTCACTTCAAACATAGAGCAATTGATTGAAAATTTAGAGAAAAAGGTCGACAAGATCACTGTTTTAGCATCACTACCATCACAACCCTCCCTTACTGAAACAATTGACAAATCAATAGGGTATGATAGTGAGATGGATGCTAGGTTGACCGTTTTAGAGAAGGGTTTGCAGTTGAGAATCAAACAGCTTTGACGCTAGCCATGTTCATACAATAATCTGATCAATTGTTTCATGCTCAATCTCAATCATTGGCTAAAATCGACGAACAAGTGAAATATTTAGCTGAACAGATTCTGGGGAGTGAACACAGTCAATTTGAACCCAATAATGCTATATCTGTCATATAGGGAGTCAACGGTGTGAGACACATGATCAAACAAATTTTAATGATTTCATAAATGATGATGATATATTTGATTTGACTGAGTGTTATAAGGACAAGGAAGAAAACCCTTCGAGTCAGTCCGACACTAGCCTTCCGGTAAAAAAAGGCCTCATATCATTTGTGATCTTGAGGATGATTTAACTGATATACTACTTGAAGATGAGATTCTTGCACCGACTGACTATATCAATAAAATTTTAGAGGAAGTGACTGTGAATTTGACGGGTATGGTTGGGATATATTGTTAAAAGAAATCAAGGATATGAATCCCACGACTATAGTTTTACAAATTAAAGATATTTTTTATGAAACTTTAGAGTGGGAACCTACATTTTTAGATGACATGAACTTACTCATATGTGAATGTGATGAAGGAGAACATGTATTGAGAGATGTGAGCCGTATTAATGAGAATTTGATTATGGAGGATTATAGGGAGGAAGATAACTTTGATAAGCATTCTTTCATGCCAAGTTCTGAGGAGATATTTGCGGATGAACTTGAGATTCTTTGTGAGTTTGAGTCACGATCACTTTGGGAACATCCTACATACCTTTCTTTTGTTGAACTTTTTGAGGATGAACTCCAGTTTTTAAACAAGCTTGACCTCGAAACTCAACACATCATTCATTCGGGCAACAATTCTTTTACTCCTTCAAAACTTTGTCTACTCCTTCAAAACTGTCTTCATCTTCAGTGTGTTTTAATCCATACTTTCACGCACCCATTCTCTATACTAACAACTAACCATACCACTAACAATTTCTTTGCCCTTATCTTTTTCATATAATTTTTTTACTAGCCCTGGTCATATATCGACAAAAAATTTTAATGGCCGGTACCAATTTCTGGACTAACGCAATCTCTTAACGTGTAGATATTGTATTTAGCTCTTATATTTTTCTTTTTGTGAATAAAAACTCACCCTGATGTCTAAGTCTAGCAATCGGAGATGGATGCAATAATGAGGACATCGTAAAACTTAGGTTTGGGGGTGAGCTCTCTATTTACTTTTTTGCATCATGTGTAAATTCTGCATTGCATACATACTAAAAAAACCCATAAAAATTTGAAAAATTTTCAAAAAAAGAACATAAAATCCTTGTCGTCAAGTTAGCTAGTTGGGAAACTTAGACTCGATGTTCGACGGTTTAGTTTGATAAGATAGAAACAACTAAATCCTATTTTTAAAGATTGAAAACCCGAAAATAACCCTCTTTTGAGTTTAACCATAGCTAATATACGTCTTTTCATCACATTACACGTGTCGTGTGCTTTTGAAAATTAGATGAAAAGTCTGAAATGTCTTTAAACTTTTGTAAAAGTTGTTAAATATCTTTAGGATCAAACAGGTTTGTTCTTAATTAAGTAATATCTGTTAGTGATATATGCCCTAAAGGCCATTATTGTATAGTACTGGTTTGTATATTACATTTTGAAAGCTTGGGATATACACAAATATAATAACAGTCTTGCTCAATATGGTAGTATGCTACTTAGTTTGATTCTATCTCAATATGTGTGTATGTTTCTTTTAGTATATCGCTAATACATATTGATAGAGCCCTTAGGATCTTTTCTTGACTACCAGCGTTGTGATGGCAGTCACACTAGTGGGGGCTGGGTAGGCTATAAGCACATCCTTATACTGGTCCCTAGTCGTATGTAACGCTTTGAAAATCGTTTCGGTGAAATTTCGAAAAAAATCGGTAAAATAAGGGGGGTTTCTGTAAAAAGTCAAAATACAAATATCTTATTATAAAAATTAAATATACATATTCTAGCTATGTAATTGCTATTATTTGGTGTTTATTGAGCCGCTGGTGAAATTTCAAATTTTCTGAAAAAAATATTATTTTAAGCCGTCACTAATACAATTAATTAGGGAAAATTATAAATTGGAATGAGTTGAAACAAATTTTGTGCATTATAAAACATTAAATAAAATTTTATCATGTGGTTTTTGAAATAAAATTGTTTGCCAAAACGGTTTAGATAATATTGAAGAAAAAGGCTTATTTTGTGAAAATAAAAGGGTTTTGGTGCATATTGTATTGGTGTTTGGTGTTCATTGCTCCACACACACACCCTCTCATCCTCACCCACTCACATGGCCGGCCCCACCACCACATTCCAGCAGCCCTCTCTTTTGAAAAAAAAAATAGAAGAAGAAAAGAAAGAAGAATGAATAGATTAATTGATGAGGTATGGTATTTAACATAAAGTGGACTTTGTTGACTTCAACCCACACCCCAACCTCATTCTCTCTCTCTCTCTTCCTCCCCTCAATTTTGGCCGAACCCCTCCCATCCTCACTGCAGTAACAGCCCCCCCCCCCTTTCTCTTCTCATTTCACCTCAAAATTTCTTCATATTATGCCCAAAAATCAACACAAGAAATCCCACAAAATCCAAATCCAAGCCCTACCCATTTTTCCTTAGCTTATCTAGCTTGGATCTTGGTGAAAAGTTTGCATTTTGGAGACAAGTTTCATGTTGATCTCATGATGGTTATGAAGTATAAATCTTGTTCTTTTTTTTGAGTTGTTTGATATTACTTCAAATTATGTTAATGAAAGGTTTAGTTTAGATTTTAAATTTAGAGTCCAAATTCAAGATTAGGGTTTATAAAATTGAAGTGGGGTTTTGTTTTGGAGTTGAATGGTGATCAATTGTGCATGGTTATGTGATGTATTTTTGTATCTTAGGGCATGCAAAATGTAATCTTGTTGCTTAGTGCTAATTGTAACATTAAAATATCCAATTTAGCTTTATTTAAGCAAACTAGTTTTTAGCTTTTGGTTCCAAATGGGTGATTTAAAATCTAATTAAGGTTTTGATGACTTTATTAACATTATAAAATGTAGTTTAATGTTTTAAATCATGCAAATCCAAACTAGATTGTTGTATGTGCATTTTGCTATAAAATGATCGAAATTGGTTAAAATTGCAAACTAGTTTTTGTAAATATTGTGTTAAATTGAGAATTAAAATATGGTTAGGGTTTTTATCATATTATTAACTTTATTAAGTGTAGTTTAACACTTTAGTTCATGGAAATCCAACCTAAATTGTAGTTTGTGTATTTTTGCTATGAAATTGTAAAAAGGGTATTTTGTAAACTAGAATATTAGGGTTTTTGGAATTTAATGAGATTAAATTCCGGAAAATTTTTCTATGACTTATTTAAGATATTTAATAAGTATATTGGCCGCTACATTCATTTAAACATCATGTTTTGTACAAACGGCGAATTGTGCTTGCTAGATTTTCGGAAAAACGACCTTTTAAGTGAAATTGGGGTTTTGGGGAATTTTAAGCTATTTTATATTATAATTAGTACTTGTAATTGTGCAAATGAGTGTGATTGGATTTTTCTCGATGGTTTGACGTTTGTACATCGACATCGAGGGTTGGTTTGACTATTCTTGCATGCGTGGGCGATAGGTTTGGACCTATGCGTGATACGCGTGCCGATTTGGTTTTCTTATGACGTTTCGATTTCGAATTGGGTTTTTATGCGATACGGTGCGTTATGATATGTAGGTACCCCAGGTGGACTTCGAGACGACAAGCAAGCGCGTGGCGACGTCGACACCGGCGAGCGAGGTTCAGGTGAGTAGATTTATATCTACGGGGAGAAGTCGGGTGGATGGCGTATAGCACCCCCGCAGTCCGTGGTGGTGTATACGGATGCGTATACACACCAACAATTATTATATGTTATTTGGGATTAATAACGATGCTTAGGATGGATATTGGTGTGTTGGATTACTTTAGTGTTGCGAACCCTAGGGTAGTGTTACACACACATACACACATACATACTTGCATACATTCCTATTGATATGTGCTCATGGGATTCTTTATAGTTATGTGTTCACATGGGTATGGGACTATGTGTTCACATACGGATTGAGGACGATACTTGGGATTGAGCTGAGTCGATGAGATTTGATTTGAGGCCGTGAGATCGGTGATATAGCAGGGTTCGTATCTTAGATATGACATGACGTTGTAGCGGGTCCTTGACGTTGTGTTTCACACACGTCCATGCATACGTAGGCGGTATCAGTATGGTACTAGACGTAGATCAGTACCCCGACCATGATATTTGATAAAGAGGATACCGGGTGAATAGTATGATGAATGTGATATTGACCCGTACCGAGATTGGGATGCCGTACGACGGATTTACGTACGAGCTATATTGATGATTGATCCGCACTCTTGACTTGGGATGCCTGATTATAGATATGGTATCGGATATGATATTATTGAGGCGGGATCACCGACTATACATATACAGGTATGTATATGTATCGACTTAGATGATAGGCGGTTTCCTTACCTGTAGTTCAGCTTGTTAGTTCAGCCGTATAGTTTAGTGTAGTTGTTAGAGTAGATTAGACTTCTTACCTATTTCAAAAACTAACGAATCGTGGGCATTTTTAAAGACAGCTCAAGGGAATCTACGGATATTTCAAAAACGACGTATCTTTTCATAAAAACACCGTAGCCCCTATTTTCAAAACCCCATGATTCGTGTTATTCCAAAAGGCACCAGTCGTAGGACTTATATTAGATTATTGCAGATTAGTTATCGTTGTGTCTAGTATTCAGCTCCCGCACATTTTTGCTGTTCGCTCTGCCTCGCATATTTATTTTGCTGCATATTCCATTATTGCTATCATGCTGTTAGGACACCAGCACCATTACCGATGATGCGTATGTACCACGTACACCTACTTGCCGGCTCACACACATCTTCATCGGTAATTGCCATGTCACGTACACTTTAGAGAATATATTTGCTTGACTTAGCTTGTTAGCTAGTAGTTTTGACATGATATTAGTGTACTTTCCTTATATGCCATATTAGACATTTCAGTTATTACTTGCTACTTCATGCATATTGTTATTCATTGTTATACCGCACGCATGGATTCTCATGCCTTTATTCACTAGTTTATGTGCTATTGAGGTTTTGGACTCGGATTTCCTTGATATTTATGGATTTGGGAACCGTGGAGATTTCAAAAGAGAATATGTAATTGTTTTAAAAACCCGGTTACCCTGGATATGATATTTCAGTGCGTCCACCATGTGTTTTCTCGGTGCTGAGAGCGACATGTGAGACCCGAGTTCGAGGAGTGGAGGAACCGTTTCGGGTACATGGTGGACCCGGTAAGGTACCCCGGGGCAAGAAGCTCGTGGTGATGACGATGAGCCTAGCAGGGGAAGACTACCTACCGGTGATATTACCCGACGCGTCGGATATCCGGAGGATACCGTCGTGGTCTTGAGATGGATGGTAGGGGCCGGTCTGGACTGGCGGCGCCCTAGATATTGTGACTTAGACATTGAGATTTATGTTTTGTGTCGATGCTAGACACCGTTGGTGTTGATTTCAGTTATGTTTTATGAAAACGGTTTCTTCATTTACATGTATGCTGTTTTCATGCATTCATACCTCACTCATATGATATATTGCTACCTGAGGCACTGACACGGGCACATGAAATTGTACTCGGGTTAGATATTACCCTAGCCATTGTTATAGGTTGCCTGTTATACTTATATTTGAGGATATATTATAATCATTGACCTAGGTTGCGTTATTTATGCGATTTCTGTGCGTAGATGTTTTTTTTCTATTCACGAGTTGGCAACTCACCCCCGTTGTGCCCCAGTTTCTTGCAGGTTTGCCGTACAAGTTTCATTACGGCTTTGCTGGCACTATTTCCATTCCGGGTGGCTTGCTAGTAGGTGGGTTATTTGTATCTCACCCATCCTTATATCTTGTATATTATTATTCAGTTGTATCTAGAAGTTCCATCAACCAAACATGTATTTATTGAGATAGAGACCAGTGTTGGTTATTCTTTCGACCTTAGAGTCGCTCGTTATATTTCTGGTGGTTTTGAGTTTCCTTTTGAGTTTTGATCCTCGCCGTTGGCGTTGTATACTATATTGCTTGTGTGGTTGTGACCGTCGATTGACGAAGAGCTAGCTCCCGCTTGGGGATGCCTTTTTTCTTGATTTCGTATACTATTCATGTTGTATCCCGTTTGGGGGCCAGTATTTACAAAGGAGACTCTGCCGAAATTTTCAGTAAATTTTTGATGTTTTTAGAAACCCGCATAATTCGGCTTATGCTATTGAAATTACTTGCTTTGATTTGGTTTTTCCTGCACTCTACTATTTTCTTTGTTTGGATTTCTGGGTTTTCGGTTTACTTAGATTACGTACGCCTCGAGACGTTCGTAGTTTAAGTGCCGGTCATGTTCCGTATTTTCGGGTCGTGACATCGTAGTATTATCGAGACAGGGAATCGATACTCCATAGTAGACTGGTGTATACACTTCTCATCCCGGTTCGGGAGATGGCCTGTCCCGCAGCCATTGGTATGCGTTACCGGAGATAGTATACAGGTGCTCATTGGGTTATGAGTTACACTGGACAGACTCGTGGGGGAACTGCTGGTTGGTATTATACATGTCGTCAGTTAGCAATTCCCAGGTGACATGAGTACAGCTTAGTCCGTTGACATTACATCACTATTCGTCTCGAGTGTGTTCCCACTGTACTTAGATCACTACCCTACCATGACTCAAATGAGTCATGCAAACAGGTAGTGGTTGGGTGCAGTCCCAAAGCACTGGGAGGTAGTAGTAGTTAGATAGGATTCGTCTCTCCTGGTATTGGGGGTTGATATTGCGCTGTGTTCGAAAAGCCATTACAAAAAGTCCCTGGCTAGGGCAAGCGAGAGGTAGGTACTCCAGTAGTTTCTCAGGGTGTTTTGAGCTCTACTCCGGCACGACTTATTGCGCTATTAGGGGTCTGACGGTTACCACCCCTGGGCCCGATATGCGATACTCTTAGACGAACATACCAGACTGTATGGAGATCGTCACAGATAGGCTAAGTAGGAGTTCGGATGAGTTTGTTCATCGGCCTTCTTATTAATAAATACCTGGGTAGCCGTTACGTACAGCAAGTACCACTGACGGACTTATGGTTAAATCCACTGCCGGCGTACTGTCGAGTCTTTAGAGTCCCACACAGAGGGTTTCCCTGCATCGGGCGAAACGATGTAGAGGCCGTATGGTTTTACGGCAGGGTTCCGATCACATACGTGTACTGGCTATACGGATGTTTTTCGGACGGATAATACTAGTAGGCTTTGGTTTAAGCTGGATCCTAGTATTATATTATTGGATTATTATTATCTCATTGTATTCATATTTTTCGGAATACGAATACGGGTATGTATATACGATGAGGGCATTCTTGTAATTTCACAAGAGATACTTCTAGAAAGGGACACCTCATTATTTGGTTTATCTATTTTTGGAAATAGATTAATGAGGTGGAAAATGGAGATATTTATGGCATGGGGTGAAGCATGGCACATTGCATTTGTTTATTGGTTTGTGTTTACTATTGAAGCATGGTTGCTATTTTCAACTGGAAAATAATCCATGCTTCATGTGAGATAATGAGTGAGCCATTCTTTACTTGCCTTTGACCTAGCTCATTTGCAAAGTTTCTTTCTCTCTCAATTTTTTCTCTCCTTCTTCCTCAAAACCCTAACCTTCACATGTTTTGTGAGCCATAGGGTTATGTGAGATTAAATACTCTATTAGATACTCTACATCTTCTAAGCTACCTAGCTTAGCGAACTAGGTACCTTAGTTACCTCGGTTTAGAGGTTGGAGCTTGAAGTATAGAATCTCGGGTAGATCATCTTCGACGCAAGGAGGCCGACGATCAAGCGCGATCCGGATCTTCAAGGAGCTCAAGGTGAGGAGGAGAAGAAGACCCAAAAGACAAGTAACAAGGAGGTATAAAACTCTTACCGAGTAGTTAAACCTCCAAGTAGTCTAGCTTGTTAAGATTTCCGTAAAGATCCTGGAGTTTAAGTCGGTGTTGCATAGTATGAAAAATCGTTTTTTTGTAAATTCTGCCTCCCTACAAGTGCGTGGGGTGTGCGACATCGACTTACAGTGGTATCAGAGCCTACTCAGACCTTAACTAGTTTGTCAGACGATGTTTAAAGTTACGAAACCGAAATAACTTCGAAACAGTCGAAACGAAATCCAAGTTTCTGTCGATTTTCAAAGAGCCTCTAAAAATTATTTAAACAATTGCAGAGTGCTCCTTTAGTTGTAACTAGAACACCACAGAAAAACGAGACAAAAACTCCAAAGTTTGGCCGGCCAAATGCTCATTTTTCCCTGCCTCGTCGGCCGTACTAGGGATTTAGGTCTTGGTTTTTTGGTGGTTTTCTGGAATCTTGGATTTAGGTTTTCAGGTGTTGTTTGTTATTGCCCATATTTCATATTCTGTTATCTTTGTGTCGGGGCAATACGGAGTATTTCGAAGTCGCAGTTTTAATATCGTTTATAAGTTTCAGTTTGTAAATGTGTTGCTAAACGTCCGCTAATTGCTATATGCCGATTAGTGGGGTTGCACATATTAGTATCTTGATGATGGTTTGTGTATATGAAGTATTGGATCGTCGTCGATGAATAGTCGGGAGGATGTGAGAAGAGTGTTTTCTTTTCTTTCATTCATGTAAATTTGTAAATTGATGTAATATTATTTTTGCGGGGCACATCCGGGTTGAGGTTATAGCCACCGTTGTATTATTTCATTTACTTTTTCTTGCACTTAGGATAGACCCAAGATGGGGTGCACAAACTACCGGGTTCTTGAAGTGACGAGTGACCTACTCATTTTATTGAAGGAGGTTGCTTCACTTCGGGAATTTGGCGGGTAGTTTGCCGCACCCATAGGGGTCTAGGGTGGGGTTTGGCTATTCATTACGACCATGGAATCCGTCTTTTATTACAGGCTAAAATGAAATACGGAAATCCTAGTATATTTAATATATTTATCTGTATTGCTGTGATCTGGAATGCTTATTATTGCGTGTGACGAATGGATATATATATATAAATATATATATATTGTATATAATAAACGTTGCTTATGTTTTGCACACGCGTTGGTCCAGCCCCCGCTCTGTTGTTAATTAAGTAACCTAATGGTGTATGACGGGGCCCGGTGGCGAATGCGTATGGCATAAGCCTACGTTGTATTTTCGTTTCTTTCTGCAATGATAGGGTTATATGATGGGACCGCATTAATATTGATTAATGCAAAGAAAACTAACCAAAGTTAAATCGTTGGAACAATTTCAAAACTACTCGGTTTTCTTGAAAAGCAACTTTTAAATGCGGAGCCTAAACGACTCCTTTTTAAGAAAGCTATCATGGTTTCTTCGACTGTATCAAGTTCATTACGTTTACGGTTTCGCCAAAACCAGCCATAGCCCTCCGTCATTTCAGATGGGTATTCAGTAGTATTCAAGCTATGTATTTTGGCCTTCACCAAGGCATAGTAATTGGTAGCTGCTGAGTATTCTTCTATAGCATAGATAGATGTGTTGATTTGGGACAGTCGTACAGCTATTTTGGCCTTCGTCAAAGGTTTGTACGAATGGGTTCAAATTAACCTGGACAATGACGGGTAGAACTTGACTTGCGTCTTATGATATGTTGGCCTTCGTCAAGGTCATAAGAGCTTGGGGAAAAAATCCACATCGGGAGTTTCAAAAGAAAAGGAAACATGCTAGTGTTGCATACCATTTGGAGTGTGATGATTTTGGTAGGATTCCTTCAAAGTTGTCACACGATGATATTTGGATCCCGATCCTACCGTGAGTATCCGCTACTCCTCGGGAGATTTTTTCACTAAACAATCAATGCTATAAACCAAGTAGGTGCCTAGAACGGTGTTAGAGGGGATATGCCTCCAAGGAAAGGAGGTTATGTAATTAAGGAACTTCACGAAAGCGTTGGAAAACCTCCCTCGAGGTACCAACACTAGCCTGGCCGAAAGGTTAAGCAAGAATTGTAAGGTGAGATTAATCCTGGCTAATTCTTCTTTTATGCTTTGAAGGAGGATTCGAGAAACAGTGGGATCCATCCTGTTTAGATAAATTAATAACCAATCTAAACTTGCAAGAGTATCATGCTAAGTGTTTTCTTCTCTCTCTCTCTTGACCGCAGTGACGAAAATGACTGGGCTTAAATTACTGCTAGATAAAAACAAATTGACTGGGCCAAACTATAAAGATTGGCTAAGCAATGTCCAGATGGCCATTACCTATAACAAGCTGGGCTACTTCCTTACTACCAAAGCCCTCGCCGTCCTAGGTTCAGATTCCACCGTCGCGGATGTTGAAATCCGTAAGACATGGGAAATAGACAGTGCGAGAGCCAAGTGCCTCGTGTTGGCCTCAATGGATAATGAACACCAGAGGCGGCACGAGAAGATGAACTTATCTTCCATCTTCCTCCATACCAAGGAATTATGGAGAGCAATCTCGTATCGCAAGATATGAGACCTCGAAGAAATTGTTTCAGCCAAGGTTGGCTATCGGGTCATCTGTAGGGGACCACGTCCTTAAGATGATTAGCTACATTGAAGAGCTCGCGGACCTTAGGACCACGTGAGAACGAGTTGTATACAGACTTGATTTTACATTCCCTCCCCTCTACCTACGCCCAGTTTATCTTGAATTTCAATATTCAAGATAAGGAAGTTTCACTTCCAGAACTCCTTAACATGTTGAGGTGTGCAGAGGGCACCCTACAGAAAACCAGGGAGACACCCACTCTATTTATTGGAGGATCTTTCTCTTCTAGATCCAAGGCAAAGGCCAAGGGGAAGAAGAAGAAGGTCTCCACCAAGCCGAAAGGCGGTGTCAGTAAGGTAGAGGGAAAGGGCAGGGCAAAAGTTTTGGGGCCGACAGTAGGGAAGGAGGAATGTTTCTATTTTCACAGGATATGCCATTGGAAGAAGGACTGCGGGGCTTGGAAAGCCAGTAACCAGGATTCGAAGCACGTTGTGGCATCAGCTTCAGGTGTGTTTATGATTGAAAATTGTCTGTCAATTAACTCTACTTCCTGAGTACTAGATACCGGATCAGGATCTCATATCTGCAATTCATTGCAGGCGCTGAGAAACCGTAGAGTTATTAAGGCAGGTGATATGACTCTCAAGGCTGTTAACGGAATGAGCGTGGATGCTGTATCCGTAGGGGAATATTGTTAGTGATATATGCCCTAGAGATCATTATTGTATAGTACTAGTTTGTATATTATATTTTGGAAGCTTGGGATATACACGGATTTTATAACATTCTTGCTCAATATGGTAGTATGCTACTTGGTTTGTTTCTATCTTAATATGTGTATATGTTTCTTTTAGCGTATTGCTAATACATATTGGTAGAGCCCTTAGGATCTTTGCTTGACTACCAGCGTTGTGATGGTAGTCACACTAGTAGGGGCTGGGTAGTGTATAAGCACATCCTTATACAGGTCCCTAGTCATAGAATTATCGAGACAGGGCATCGATACTCCAGAGTAGACTAGTGTATACGATTCTCATCCCAGCAGGGGAGATGGTCTGTCACACAGCCATTAGTACGTCGTGCTAAAGATAGTATGCAAGTGCTCATTGGGTTATGAGTTACACTGGAAGGACCCGTGGGGAACTGTTGGTTGGTACTATACCTATCATCAGATAGCAGTTCCCAGGTGACATGAGTACTTCGTAGTCTGTTGACTTGACACTGCTACTTCGCCTCAAGTGTGTTTCCACTGTTCTTAGATTACTACCCTACCACGGCTCTGATGAGTCTTGCAAACAGGTAGTAGTTGGGTATAGTCCCGAAGCACTTGGTGGCAGTGGCGGTTAGATAGGATTCCTCTCTCCCAGTATTGGGGGTTGATGTCGCGCTGTGTTTGGAAAGCCATTACACAAAGTCCCTGACCAGGGCAAGCGATATTTACTGGTAAGTACTCCAGTAGTTTCTCAGGGTGTTTTGGGGCTTTACTCTGGCATGACTTATTGCGCTATTAAGGGTCTGACGGCTATTGCCCCCTAGGCCCGATATGCGATCTCTTAGATGAACAGACCAGACTGTATGAAGATTGTCACAGATAGGGTCAGTAGGAGTTCGGATGAGTTTTCTCATCGGCCATCTTATTGACAGATACCTAGGTAGCCGTTACATGCAGCTAGTACCGCTGATGTGCATGTGGTTAAATCCACTGCCAGCATACTGTCGAGTCTTTAGAGTCCCACATAGAGGGTTTCCCTGCTTTGGGCGAAACGATGTAGAGGTCGTAAGGTTTTACGACAGGGTTTGAACGTATACGTGTACTTGTGCACGTATGATGTTCGGGCGGATAATACTAGTGAGCTTTGGTTTAAGCCGGATCCTAGTATTAGATTATTGGATTAGTTTCATCTCATTATATTCGTGTTTTTCGGAATACGGATACGGGTATGTATATACGGTGAGGGGTATTCTTGTAATTCATTCAAGAATTCTTCTAGAAGAAGACACCTCATTACTTGTATTACCAAGTTAAATGGTTAATGAGGTGTTATTTTTATGATAAAGGAAGCATTGCTACTTGGTGACTCATGGATGACTATTGAGGCAAGTGTGGACTTAGATATTTTGTGAGATATTTTGGCATGCTTCATTGTCATCACAAGTAGCCATATTCATTTCATTATTATCTTAAACACTCTCTCTCCTCAAGCTCTCTCTTCTTCCTCAAATCCTAATTGTCTCATGTGTTGAGAAACCTAGGGTTATTGAGACTAATCTATCCATAATCACTCTCTACATTCTCTAGGCTACTTAGATTAGCACACTAGGCAGACACTCTCGGGTGGATCTTCTTTTACTCGAGGAGGCCGACAAGGAGGCGCGATCCGTACATCCTTCAAGGAGCTCACGAAGAGGAGGAGGAGTACAAGAAGAAGGACTTGATACTTGAGGTATAACATTCTTTCCGGGTAGTTAACCTCTTAGTAGTTGTGCTAGCTAGGGTTGATGGTCGATCCCGGGTTCAAGTCGGTGTTGCGAAGCATATAAAAATCGTTTTTTGCAAACTCCACCTCCCCGCGAACCCGCGGAGTGTGAGACATCGACTTACAGTGGTATCAGAGCCTCTCCATAATCCTTAGATAGCTTGTAGCGACGTTTAAAATCCGCCGTTTTTATCACGCACGAACTGCTGACAAAAATATTACCGAAAAAGTTATTTTAAGATATTTCCACACCCCACGGGCTCACGATTTGAACTGAGAAGCCGCGGGGTAGAGCATGGGGACCCCGGGGATACCCCCGGGGGGGACCAAAGGCCGGGCCCACCCCCCAAGCCCACCACAAGGTGGCCTTGGGGGGTGGTGACCCGAGAGCACCATAAAATGGTGCTCTCGGGTCTGCCTCCCTTTAGGGGCCACCTCGTGGTGGGTACCCCCCGAGGCCCCCGGATCGACAGTTGATTTTTTCCTCTCACCTCCGCGAAGGTTCGGACGGGTTTCGACTCCCGGATTGGCTTAAAACGAATTTTTTGGTAACTTTAGTGGACAGTTTTTCATCGTCTTGAAAAATCAGTTTAGTTAGCTAATTTTGCGCGGATTTTATAACATCGTGGGTTACTTTACAAGCTTTGTGATGTGTATATGTGTTCGTAAACCTCTGCTAATTGCTATACGTCGATTAGTTGGGGTTGCACATATTTGTGATGGTCTGTGAATATGGAGTATTGGATCGTCGTGGATGAATAGCCGGGGGATGTGAGAAGAGTGTTTTCTTTTCTTTCATTCGTTGTAAATTTGTAAAGTGATGTAATATTATTTTTGCGGGGCACATCTAGGTTGAGGTTGTATCCACCATTGTATTATTTCTTTTACTATTTTTGCTCCTAGGATAGACCCAACGTGGGGTGGACAAACTACCGGGTTCTTGAAGTGCTGAGTGGCCTACTCATTTTATCGAAGGAGGCTGCTTCACTTCGGGAATTTGGCGGGTAGTTTGTCGCACCTGTAGGGGTCTAGGGTGGGGTTTGGCTATTCATCACGACTGTGGAATCCGTCTTTCGTTATAGGCTTAAACGAAACGCGGAATTCCTAGTATATCCAATATGTTCATCTATGATCTGGAATGCCTATTTTTAGGTGAGACGAATGGATATATTATATATGTTATATAATAGACGTTTCTTATGTTTTGCACCTGCGCTAGTCCAGTCCCCGCTCCGGCGTTAGTTAAGTAACCTAACAGTGTTAGACGGGGCCCAGTGGCGAATGCGGATGGCATAAGCGTACGTGGTATTTTCGTTTCTTTCTGCAATGGTAGGTGTAAATGATGGGACTACATTAATTTGTTAATGCAAAGTAAACAAACCAAAACTGAATCGTTGGAAAATTTTTAAAACCACTCGTTTTTTTTTTCAAAAAGCAAACTTTTAAATGCGGAGCTTAAACCACTCCTTTAAAAGCTATCATGGTTCCTTCGATCATATCAAGTTCATTACGTTCACGGTTTAGCCAAAACCATTCGTAGCCTTCCGTCATTTCAGATGGATATTCAGTAGTATTCAAGCTATGTATTTTGACCTTTGCCAAGACATAGTGATTGGTAGCTGCTGAATATTCATCTGTTGCATAAATAAATGCGTTGGTTTGGGACAGCTGTACTACTATTTTGGCCTTCGTCAAGAGTATGTACGGGTGGGTTCAAATTAACCTGGATAATGACGGGTAGAACTTGACTTACGACTTATGATATGTTGGCCTTCGTCAAGATCATAAGAGCTTAGGGAAAAAATCCACATCGGGAGTTTCTAAAGAAATTGAAACTTGCTAGTGTTGCATACCATTTGGAGTGTGATAATTTTGGCAGGATTTCTTCAAGGTTATCACACAATGATATTTGGATCCCGATCCTACTGTGAGTATCCGTTACTCCTCGGAAGATTTTTTTCACTAAACGATCAATACTATAAACCAAGTAGGTGTCTAGAACGGTGTTAGCGAGGCTACGCCTCCAGGGAAAAGAGGTTATGTAATTAAGGAACTTCGCGAAAGCATTGGAAAACCTCCCTCAAAGTACCAACACCAGCGTGGCTGAAAGATTAAGCAAGTATTGTAGGGTGAGATTAATCATGACTAAATCATCTTTTATGGTTTGAGGAAGGATTCGAGAAACAGTGGGAGCCATCCTGTTTAGATAAACTAAAAACCAATCTAAACTTGCAAGAGCATGATGCTAAAGTGTTTCTTCTCTCTCTCCCCTAATTGCAGCGACCAAGATGACCGGCCTTAAGTTACTTTTAGATAAAAACATATCGACGGGGCCAAACTATAAAAATTGGCTCAGGAATATCCAGATGGCCATCACATATGACAAACTGGCTTATCTTCTTACTACTAAAGCCCTCGCCGTCCCAGGTCCAGATTCCAGCGTCACGGATAAAGAGATCCGTAAGATATAGGAAATTGACAGTGCGAAAGCCAAGTGCCTCGTGCTGGCCTCTATGGATAATGACACCAGAGGCGGTACGAGAAGATGGATCTTGAATCCATCTTCCTTCATACCAAAGATTTATATGGAGAGCAATCTCGTATCACAAGATACGAGACCTCGAAGAAACTATTTCGAGCGAGGTTGGCTATCGGGTCAACTGTAGGGGACCACGTCCTTAAGATGATCAGCTTGATTGAAGAGCTCATGGACCTGGGGACCACGTTAGAGAACGAGCTATATACAGACCTGATTCTATAGTCCCTCCCCTCTATCTACGCCCAGTTTATCTTGAATTTTAACATTCAAGGGAAGGAAGTTACACTTCCAGAACTCCTCAACATGTTGGGGAGCGCTGAAGGCACCGTGCAGAAGTCCAGGGATACACCCGCTCTGCTCGTTGGGGGATCTTCCTCTTCTAGATCCAAGGCGAAAGCCAAGGGGAAGAAGAAGAAGGCCCCTACAAAGCCGAAAGGCGGTGTTAGTAAGGTAGAGGGAAGGAGGAAAGCAAAAGTTCGGAAGCCGGAGGTAGGGAAGGAAGAATGCTTCTACTGTTACAAGAAGGGCTATTGGAAGAAGGATTGCAGGGCCTGGAAAGCCCAGAACCACGGTGCGAAGCAGGTTGTGGCTTCGGCTTCAGGTGTGTTTGTGATTGAAAACTGTCTGTTAATCAACTCTACTTCCTGGGTATTGAATACCGGATCAGGATCTCATATCTGTAATTCATTGCAGGCACTGAGAAGCCGTAGAGTTTTGAAGGCGGGTGATATGACCCTCAGGGTTGCTAACAGAGCGAGCTTGGATGTTGTGTCCGTAGGGGAATATCACTTAGGATTGACAAGTGGACATATTTTGGTTTTACGCATCTGTTTTTGTGTACCTAGTTTGACTTGTAATATCATTTATGTATCTTTGTTATCTAAAGAAGGTTATGATTTTACATTTGTAAGTGATGCCGTAAACATCCACCTTAATCATGGTTTGATTGGTCGGGTACACTAAACATCGGTATATATGTATTAAACCAAATACAAGTTTTCAACGTCCAGAACACACACAAAAGAAAGTCTCCCGAATTAAATCAAGCTTTCTTGTGGCATTGTAAAATGAGTCACATCAATGAAACACGGTTGACCAAGTTACATAAAGAGGGATATTTGGATCCGTTCGAATATTAGTCTTATGCAACCTGTCAATCATGTCTCAAAGGAAAGATGAAAAAGACTCCGTTCACTGGACACGGAGTAAGAACGAGCGAGCTCTTGGGACTCATACACAGCGACGTGTGTGGTCCAATGTCTACACATGCAAGAAGTGGTTATTCCTATTTCATTACTTTTACGGATGATTTCTCTAGGCATGGACATGTCTTCTTGATGAAACATAAATCCGAGGCCTTTGAGAAATTCCGAGAATATAAGAATGAAGTGGAAAAACAAACCGGCAAAAGTATCAAGACACTGAGATCTGATCGAGGTGGTGAATACTTTAGTGCCGTTCCTGGATTACTTAAAAGAGAATGGAATTCTCTCTCAGCATACTCCTCCATACACACCACAACATAACGGTGTATCGGAAATGCGGAATCGAACCTTATTGGTTATGGTACGTTCCATGATGAGTAACGCTGAGTTACCGCGATCCTTCTGGGGCAATGCACTAGAATCAGCTGCATATCTTTTGAATAAGGTTTTTACCAAGACTGTGCCTACCACACCATATCAGATGTGGTGTGGGAAGAAACTCTATCTTCAGTATCTAAAGATATGGGGATGTCCAGCTTTTGTTAAAAAGCAACATGCGGACAAGCTCGAGCCACGCTCAGTACTGTGTAAGTTTGTGGGATACCCAAAGAACACCAGGGGGTATCTTTTCTATTACGCAGAGGAACAAAAGGTTTTTGTTTCTCGTCATGCCCACTTCTTGGAAACTCAATTTTTAGAAAAAGAGATAAGTGGGAGCGCAATAGAACTGGAAGAAATTCCAGAACCACAAGCTATTACCGAAAGCATAGTGGAACCAGAAGTTTCAAAAAAACAGACATCCCCGTGCCACTCCGTAGGAGTAGTAGGCTGTCTCATCCACCCAAGAGATCTACAGTTTTCTCATAGACGGGGATGGAGAGGATTGCATCATTAACAATGATGAGCCAACTAGCTTCCAGCAAGCCATTCAGTGCGGAGACTCGGTAAAATGGTTGGATGCGGAACGAGATGCAGTCCATGTACACCAACAAAGTATGGACTTTGGACATTGCTCCAAAATGGGTAAAACCCATAGGCTGCAAATGGATCTTCAGAAAGAAGATTGGTGTAGATGGACAGGTTGAAACCTATAAGCCTAGATTTATTGCAAAAGGATTTCGTCAAAGACCTGGTTTGGACTATGATAAAACCTTTTCTCCAGTGGCTATGCTCAAATTCATTCGGATCCTTCTTGACATTACTGCCTTCCACGATTATGAGATTTGGCAGATAGACGTAAAGACCGCTTTTCTAAATGGAAATTTGGAAAAGTGCGTCTATATGGATCAGCCAGAGGGTTTCATTCAGAGTGGGAGCAGCGAGAAAGTGTGCAAGTTGCTTAAATCCATTTATGGATTAATGCAGGCATCGCAGAGTTGGAACATCTGTTTTGATGAGACGGTCAAAAAATTTGACTGTATCAAAAATCCAGATGAACCATGCATCTATAGTAAGATTGTAGCAAGAACTATTGTATTCCTTGTCTTGTACGTGGATGAGATTCTCTTGATAGGAAATGACATTCCTATGCTACAATCAGTCAAATGATTCTTGTCACAAAGGTTCTCCATGAAAGACCTGGGTGATGTCTCCTACATTCTAGGGATCCAGATCTATCGTGATAGTTCTAAGAGGATGTTAGGACTTTCACAGTCTAGGTACATCGACACCATACTGAAAAGATTCAGTATGGAAGATTCAAAGCGCGGTAATCGACCGGCTTGTCACGGAATCACCCTCTGCAAAGAGATGTCTCCCAAGACTGATTTGGAAAGGAATCGCGTGTCAACTATACCCTACGCTTCTGCGGTAGGCTCTATAATGTATGCGATGTTGTGTACCAGACCAAATGTTGCTTGCGCACTAAGCGTGGTAAGCCGGTATCAGTCAAACCCTGAGGAGAAGCACTGGATAGCAGTAAAGAACATTCTCAAGTACCTGAGAAGGACTAAAGAGATGTTCTTAGTGTACGGCGGAAAAGACCTCCAGATCAAGGCCTTTGCTGACTCCAACTTCCATAGTGACAAGGATGACTCCAAGTCTATGTCGGGCTATGTCTTTACCCTCAATGGAGGGGCGGTCTGTTAAAAGAGCTCCAAGCAGGACATCGTTACTGACTCGACGATGGAAGCGGAGTATATCGCCGCATGTGACGCCGCAAAAGAAGCAGTCTAGATGAGGAAGTTCTTAACATAACTTCAGGTGGTTCCGTCCATTGTTGATCCAATACCTCTGTATTGTGACAACAACGGGGCTATAGCTTTAGCGAAGGAACCCAGGACCCATCAGAAGTTCAGACATATCTTGAGGCGGTATCACCTAATCAGGAAGATCGTGGATCGCCAGGAGATCGAGGTACGGAGAGTTGATACGGAGAACAACACTGCAGATCCACTCACAAAGGCCTTCTGATGGGTCTTTGTCACAATACAAAGAGTTGTCTCCCAAGACTGATTTGGAAAGGAATCGCATGTCCACTATACCCTACGCTTCTGCGGTAGGCTCTATAATGTATGCGATGTTGTGTACCAGACCAGATGTTGCTTGCGCACTAAGCGAGGTAAGCCGGTATCAGTCAAATCCTGGGGAGAAGCACTGGATAGCAGTAAAGAACATTCTCAAGTACCTATTAAGGACTAAGGAGATGTTCTTAGTGTACGGCGAAAAAGACCTCCAGATCGAGGCCTTTGCAGACTCCAACTTCCATAGTGACAAGGATGACTCCAAGTCCATGTCGGGCTATGTCTTTACCCTCAATGGAGGGGCGGTCTGTTAGAAGAGCTCCAAGAAGGACATCGTTACTGACTCCCCTCAGATGCAGTTCAAGAGGCTATTCGAGATGATAGGTCTGCGATATGCCAACACATGGCCTTAGTGCAAGTGGGAGATTGTTAGTAATATATGCCCCAGAGGCCATTATTGTATAGTACTAATTTGTATATTACATTTTGGAAGCTTGGAATATACACGGATTTTATAACAGTCTTGCTCAATATGGTAGTATGCTACTTGGTTTGTTTCTATATTAATATGTGTATATGTTTCTTTTAGCGTATCGCTAATACATATTGGTAGAGCCCTTAGGATCTTTACTTGACTACCAGCATTGTGATGGCAGTCACACTAGTAGGGGCTGGGTAGTTTATAAGCACATCCTTATATAGGTCTCTAGTCATAGGATTATCGAGACAGGGCATCGATACTCCAGAGTAGACTAGTGTATACGCTTCTCATCCCAGCAGGGGAGATGGTCTATTCCACAGCCATTAGTACGTCATACTGGAGATAGTATGCAGGTGCTTATTGGGATATGAGTTACACTGGACGGACTCATGGGGAACTGTTGGTTGGTACTATACCTATCATTAGGTAGCAGTACCCGGGTGACATGAGTACATCGTAGTCCGTTGACTTGATACTTCTACTTCGCCTCGAGTGTGTTCCTACTGTTCTTAGATTACTATCCTACCACGGCTCTGAGGAGTCGTGCAAACAGGTAGTATTTGGGTGCAGTCCCGAAGCACTTGGAGGCAGTGGCGGTTAGATATGATTCGTCTCTCCCGGTATTGGGGGTTGATGTCGCGCTGTGTTTGGAAAGCCATTACACAAAGTCCCTGGCCAGTGCAAGTGAGAATTTCTGGTAGGTACTCCAGTAGTTTCTCAGGATGTTTTTGGGCTCTACTCCGGCACGACTTATTGCGCTATTAGGGGTCTGACGGCTACCGCCACCTAGGCCCGATATGCGATACTCTCAGACGAACAGACCAGACTGTATGGAGATTTTCACAGATAGGTTCAGTAAGAGTTCGGATGAGTTTGCTCATCGGCCTTCTTATCGATAGATACATGGGTAGCCATTACATGCAGCTAGTACCGCTGATGTGCTTATGGTTAAACCCACTTCCAGTGTACTGTCGAGTCTTTAGAGTCCCACACAGAGGGTTTCCCTGCTTCGGGCGAAACGATGTAAAGGTCGTAATGTTTTATGACAGGGTTCAAACATATATGTGTACTTATGCACGTATGATGTTCGGGCGAATAATACTAGTGGGCTTTGGTTTAAGCCGGGTCCTAATATTAGATTATTAGATTACTCATTGTATTCGTGTTTTTCGGAATACCGATACGGGTATGTATATACGGTGAAGGGTATTCTTGTAATTCATTCAAGAATTTTTCTAGAAGAAGACACCTCATTACCTGTATTACCATTTAGGTTAAATGGTTAATGAGGTGGAGGTATGAGGTGTTATTTTTATGATAAATGAAGTATGGCTACTTGGTGACTCATGGATGACTATTGAGTCAGGCTTTCTTATGGTATTATAGACTGGGTCACATCAATGAAACACGATAGTAAAGATACAGAGATGATATTACATGGTTAATCATGGTTTGATTGGGTCAGGAGACACTACCTTTTGGGTGAAAGGGTCAAAGTTTTCACGGATCATAAGAGTTTGAAGTATGTGTTCACGCAGAAGGAGCTTAATATGAGGCAGCGTAGATGGTTAGAGCTGATGGCTGACTATGATCTTGATCTTAAGTACCATCCGGGGAAGGTTAATGTCGTACCGGATGCGCTCAGTCGGTTACCAGCAATTCAGATGTTGACTACGCAGAAGGAACTCGTTGAAGACTTTCGAAGATTTGATTTGGAGGTTGTGCTACCGCATTCTTCGGGACAGTTGATGCATCTGCAAGTACATTCGTCGTTGATCGAGAATATTAAAGCGGCGCAATCGCGGGACCCTAGATTGCAAAAGTTTCGAGAACAGGCTGAAGCCGGACTACGAACAGATTTGTTGATCCACGAAGATGGTTCGTTGAGGTATGGTAGCCGTTTGTGTGTGCCAAAGGGAGATATTCGTGAAGAGCTTATGAAGGAGGCACACAGTTCAGCGTATTCCGTACATCTAGGAGGCACGAAGATGTACCGAGATATACGACAGCATTTCTGGTGGGAAGGCATGAAGCGGGAGATTGCTCGCTTTGTGGCAAAGTGCTTGGTGTGTCAGCAAGTTAAGGCTGAACATCAAAGGGTTGCTGGTTTATTGCAACCACTTCCGATTCCTCAGTGGAAATAGGAACATATAACCATGGATTTCGTGACAGCTCTACCGCGGAGTCCAAAAGGCAACAATGCAGTATGGGTGATTGTTGATCGTTTGACCAAGGCAGCTCATTTTATTCCTTTTCGGGTCGGTCAATCAACAGAAACTTTGGCGGAGCGGTACATGCAGGAGATTGTAAGATTGCATGGAGTACCGGTGAGCATCGTGTCCGATTGGGACACTCGGTTCTTATCACACTTCTGGAGGAGTTTACAGGAAAGTTTGGGAACTCGATTGAAGTTTAGCACAGCTTATTATCCTCAAACAGATGGGCAGTCGAAGAGAACGATCCAAACACTTGAAGATATGTTGAGAGCGTGCATGTTGGACTTTAAGGGTTCTTGGGAGGATCATCTACATTTGGTGGAGTTTTCTTACAACAACAGTTTCCAGGCGACTATTCAGATGGCTCCATTTGAAGCTTTGTATGGTCGCAAATGCCGTTCACCTGTTTGCTGGGACGATGTCGGTGAACGAAGATTGTTGGGACCAGATTTGGTTGTGCAGACAGTTGAGAAAGTTAACGCTATTCGGAATCATATGAAAGCAGCTCAAGACAGACAGAAGAGTTGGGCAGATACGTCGAGAAGACCTCTAGAGTTCGCCGTGGGTGATTTGGTATTCTTGAAGATATCACCGACTAGAGGGGTGATTCGTTTTGGAAGTCGAGGAAAGCTCAGTCCTCAATTCGTTGGACCCTTTGAGATCTTGGAGCATGTTGGTGAGGTAGCGTATCGTTTGGCGTTACCGCAGTCCTTGGCGAATGTGCACGATGTGTTTCACGTATCTCAACTCCGTAAGTATGTTCGGGATGAAACGCATGTATCGGATCATTCGGAGCTGACGGTACGAGAAGACTTGACTTTTGAGGAGCGACCGGTTGAAATTGTGGATCGAAGGGAAAAGGTTCTTAAGAACAAGGTCATATCCCTCTTGTACTTGTTTCTTGGGGTAATCGCTCGCATGGAGAGTCCACTTGGGAACGAGAAGATGAAATCCGGCAGAAGTTTCCTCATCTTTTCTTGTAGTTCGATTTTCGTCTATCTTTCGTATTCTGGGAATTTCTAGGACGAAATTCTTTTTGTAGTTGGGTATAATGTAACAACCGAGTTCAGTTCTACAAATTTCTATTACCATATGTGTGTTGTGTGGTATTTATTTCATTATCTTGCTTGACTGTTGCTAGTTGTAATTTACCCCGACAACTCATATTCTGCATATAACAATTTAGGTCATCTAAAATTAAATTAAAAATAATTGACATGGCCTACTCGACACCCCTAACCCTGTGGTAGCGTCCTTGCATCGTGTTCTCGTCCCGTTCAGTGAAACGGGCGTGTTTGGATGGCTACGCGCACGTACGTGCGTCCGTTCTTGGGGGTATGCTTTTTAATTATAAAATCCTTCATTTTAATTTTTGGAACCCGCCAATAAACTTCATATTTCAAATTCAAATTTTTGGACTCGACCCGGGCGCAATTCCGAAATATTTTGCAATTACGCCAAATCCTATTTTCTAATATTTTTTTTAACCGGCCAGATATTTTTTTCCTTAGCCTACTTTTATTCTTAGTTAAAGTTTTTTTTTTTAAATCCTAAATCTTTTAAAAATTTTGATACCTAAACAAATGAAATCTTTCCCCACCAATCATTTTCTCTCCTTCGCATGCTGGCCCACATGATCTTCCCCTTCTGTTTCTCTCTCCTCCTTTTTCTCTTCCTCTCTCTCTCAAGCCTCTATCTCTCCTCTCGCTATCCCCTCTCTCTCCTCTCGCAGTGAATATTGGTCCCGTTACCGCCCTTTTCCTTATCGTCACCGCCGCTTTCTTCTTCTCCTTCTTCTATATATATTTTCTCCCGAGCCATGAGAACCCATGCACCCTCTGTTTCTCCTCGAACCCTAACCCTAGAAACCCCTTCACCTCCTCACAACTTCCTTCCAATCAAGCCTCCTCCTCCTCCTCGCCATCTCCTTCTTCTTCTTTCTTCTCCCCCGAGTCCCTCCCCGTGCACAGACCCTGCACACACCCAACTCGACCCCGGACCCACCTTCTCGTCACCGATGACCCTAGCCTCATACCCATCATCATCACCACCTCATTTCCTCCCTCTCCTCGACATCATCCCCTCACCAATACCCCCGACACCTAGCCTTGCACCCAAAACCGGCAACCAAACCCTAAACCTAACCCTTACATCAAACCTCTTCACCGGCGCCCTCACCGCCGTCGATCTCACCACCAACACATCCTCTGCAACCCAGTAAGCAGTCTCTTCTTCTTCTACTTCTTCTCCTTCTCTTCCCTTCTTTTTCCCCTGTCTTTCTTGAACTCATGTTTACTGTGTTTGTTGTTTTTGGGTTCGCCGGAATCCGACCGTGCCGGCGACGATTCCCGGCGATCCAGCGAGGAACTCTGACCCGTGTGTTTCCACTGTTCGTCGTTCGGACTCATTCCGTGTACCGCGCGCGTGTCGCGACTTTTCCCCGCCGACGCGTAACGTTCCGTTTTCCGTCTCGCGACCCGTCGAGGCAAGTGAAACTTGCTATATGCTATTTTAAACTATTCATATGCTAAATTACCTATTTCCTGTTAAATCTCTAATTAGAATCGAAAGAAATGGATTTCAATTTAACCGTATAAAGTTCCGTTGCACATTTTATGATTCCGAACTTGAAACTTAATCTTGCATCTACTTATTTATACCTAACAATCACCTGCACATGATAGATCACATTTGTTTATTGCTATGATACCCTTTTATCCAGTTTAGCCTATCAGACATCCATGTGCAACTTTAACCGGTCTAATTACAACTGCATCCATTAAACAGATTATACATGTAGTCGCATCCATATTTATTAACTTGTTTTTCAGCATTCACATCTATCATACTGTATTCACATAATGCTGACATTGTCTGTTAAACACAACTGATAACTGTACAGCTAATTAATTAAATCTGCTTTATTGCTTAACTTATTGCTTAGATCGTGTTGTTGTTAACCATGCTTGATTATTATAACCATGATTATGCTAGCTGTCTATGAGTACCCACATGTTATCTTTTACACGCTGGCCTAATTTGCTACACACATATTGTTTGACCCGATATGGTACCGTACACCACTTGACTTGACCTGATGTACCATGACTTGACACGTTACCTGATCTTGTGTCTAATGCCAACAAACCTGACATGTAGTCCTCACGGATCGTTCCTGTTGTCTATCCAGACAAACCTGCTCTTACTTGATCCTGTGGGCATTAGTTCTTGATCACTGAATACCTGACTTGACATACATAGCTTGGGGGTATGGGGAAAATCAATGATGAAACCTGACTTGTAACTCAACAGTTCGATACCTGTTCTGATCAGTCTTACGGGCTAGGCTAGCCCCGGAGTGATGATGCTGACATCACTCGTCTGTACCTGCTGCCTTTTACTGCCTAGCGGCACGTCTCGGTTTCAGCCCGAGAGTCTGTAGACCGTGGTCCCGGGCATGCACGGGATACTATTGAGTTACATCGATGATTCAACAAATTGATTTCAAAGACTTTAGAATAGATAACCCAATAAATCAGTTTAGTTTACCCACTGCACGCTACCCTTCACTGCCCTGATTTATATCACTGTTACACATGCTTTATAACTCATGATTATATTTGCATTGCTTGTTACCCTGTTACACTTTATTACTTGATGACATGACGCGCTGACGTCTGGGTTTTGCATGGTCCAGATTCCGTACCTTTGCTGCAGTCCGAGCAGGAGTACTTCAGCCAGCAGGCTGAGCTGTGAGGTGTCAGTAGTTAGTTCTTTTATTTTCTGCATTTTATTCCTGATGTGAGCCCGTATTATGGGACATACATTTCAGTTATTGTGTATTGGATCTTTTGCTTCCGCACTTTTATTATTCTTGACTCATGTTATCTTGGCTTATGGACATGTTTTAGATGGTTATATTTTGTTCTTGATATCTCTACAGCCGTAATGTGACTGTGGATGGATACTTCCTACCCACAGGTAGCATGGTTGGCTATGTCGCGTGCCCATTTTAGCGTACTCTAGGAAGCGGGGCGTGACATTACCCGTCTGGTTCTCAACTTCATGCTTATATTCTTTGAATTTCTCAAAAGCTTCAGACTTGTGTTTCAACAGGAACACATGTCCGAATCTTGAGAGATTGTCAGTGAATGTAATGAAGTATGAGAAACCATTTCTGGCATGTGTAGACATGGGACTGCATACATCACTATGTATCAGTCCCGAGAGTTCCGTAGCTCTTTCTCCGTATCCAGTAAACGGAGTTTTGGTCATCTTTCCTTTGAGACATGACTGACAAGTTTCATAAGATGAAAATTCGAACGGATTCAAATATCTTTACTTATGTAACTTAGCTAGTCGTGTCGCATTGATATGACCCTGTCTACAATGCCACAAGAAGGATTCGTTCATTTTTGAACTCTTCCTCTTGTGTGTATTCTGTACACTTAGAACTGTAGTTTGATTTAGAACGTATATGCCATTGCACAACGTGCCTGATCCAATCAACTTTTGATTTAGAAAAATGTTCATAACATTATCCTGCAATACAAAATTATATCCTTCTTTACTTAATAAAGAAACTGATATAATGTTGTATATCAGGTTTGGCATGTAATAACATTCGTTCAGAATCAATGTATTACCACTTGGTAATACAAGGTGATATTCGCCAACTGATTTGGCTGCAATAATTGCACCATTTCCAACCCTTATATCTTTATCACCCATTCCCAGTTCTCTACCTTTTCTTAGCCCATGTAACAAATTACATATGTAGGATCCTGATCCGGTATCCAATACCCAGGACGTAGAGCACAGTGAGAAACAGTTCTCAGTAACGAACACATCCGAAGAAGATGCATCAACATGCTCTTTCTTCGATCGGGTGGCATGGGAATCCTAGCATTCCCCTATTTTCTGCTCAGACTTATAACAGTTATAAGATAAAGCGGAACCAACGTTCCCCAGCTCAGTATAATAAGCAGGTTCGGTCAATACATCAATATTATTATCTTGATTAAGGCGTGTCATGGTCTCTACCTGGAGAGAGAGAGAGAAGAAAAAACTTAGCGTATGCTCTTGCAAGATTAGATTGGTTATTATCTTATCTAATTAGGATGGCTCCCACTATTTTTATCAAATCTTCCTTCAAACCCTAAAAGGTAAGACTAGCCGGGATTAATTATACCCTACAAGTTCGCTAACCGTTCAGCCAGGCCAGTGTCGGTACTTTGAGGGAGATTCCCCGTGCTTTCGCATGGACCTAATTAAAGTAAACCTCATTTTCCCAGAGGCTTAACCCCATTAACACCTTTCTAGACACCTAATGGGTTAGCTAATTGTAAAGTGCAAAACTCTCCCAGGAGTAACACTTACTCGCAGTGGGTATCGGGATCCAACTATCTCATAGAAGGCATGCAATCTCATTGCAAATTTCAACACTTGAAATTCCCAATAATATTTTGCCCCTAGCAACTTATGACCTTGACGGAGGTCAACAAACTATAGGCCGCTAGTCAAGTTCAACCCATAATTTCGTGATTGAATTAAACCCACCCGCACAACCCTTGACAGATGTCAACAAGGCCGTACGACTACCCTAATCCAATCACATCATATGCTTTAGCAGATAAGCACTAATCAGCTACCGCACACTATGCCTTGACGGAAGTCAACAAACGTAGCACGAATACTAAATAGTCCTTATCTGAAATGACGGAGGGCTACGGCAGGTTTTTAAGAAAACCTTTTGCGTAATGAACTTGATATCGTTGTAGAATCGAGTGATTTGGAAAGGAGTGGTTTAAGCTGTGCTTTTAAAATCAAGTTTTTCAAAATAAGCCGAATGGGTGTAGCATCTGCTAGCTTCTGCTAAAGAGGTCACTCCCGGTGAAGGGATCTAGGCTCTTTCCTCATCGAATAAGGTGCTGGATATTCTACAAGGAATACCGCTATGCCAAGCAAGAACTAGAGCTACCAGTTTTGAAAATGTGATTCTAAAACATCATTAGGTTTCTTTCCTTTCATTAATCTCATTAATGAAGTCCCATCATTTATGCTTCCTAAGCATCACATAAGAAACGAAAATACAACGTCCGCTTATGCCATCCGCATTCGCCACGGGGTCCCGTCATGCACCGTTAGGTTAGATAACTAATGGCAGAGCGGGGGCAAGACTAGCGCGGATGCAAAACATAAGCAACGTTTATTATATATCATATATATAATATAAAGCATTCGTCTCACGCGGTTATATGATCTCATCACAGAACATTGCAGCAGAAGATAACATATGAAATATTGGATATACTAGGAGGTCCGTGTTTTAAATTAAGCCAGTAAAAACACGGATTCCACGGTCGTGATGAATAGCCAAACCCACATCCCTAGACCCCCTACGAGAGCGGCAAGCAACCCTACCAATTCTAGAGTTAGGAGACCCGATTCAACTCCTCGAGATGGTTTCCTACTGGAATCTAGAACCTGGTTACTTGTGCTCCCCACCTTGGGCCTATCATAATGCGGAAAAGTAAATAATATACATCAATGGTGACATCATCCTCAACCCGGAAGTACCCCAATAAAAGAATATTACATACAAGTTTTTACATGAATGAAAATGAAAAACTTTCATCTCCCGAAAAAAAACCTGGCTATTCAAACACGACGATCTAATATAACATATCACAGCAACACATAACATCACATGTCATCAACGTAAGTAAATATGCGTATCCCAATTGTCGTTGACATATAGCAACGAAACTGGCGATACACCACATATTACACTTACGGTCGCAGAAAAGAAAGTGAAAACTACAACAATTGGAATCCACAACCTCCTTCGACATCATAAACCCGAAATATCACATAATTCGGATTTCATGCCTAACCATATGAATTCCTTAGACATCATAAACTCATAATATCTCATATTCCGAATTTCATGCCTAACCTTATAAACCCCGCATTTTAGTCTCAATATTGAAAACACTTTTCAATAACCAGTCGGGTAATTCAACAAGATTTCCGGCAATCTGATCGAATGCTCGTCGGAAACTTTAGTAGACGGCCGCACCCCCGATGCCGTCGACGAAGTGCACTTTAGGCGGAACACTGCGACTGCGAGCACCCGGGAGGATGCTTTTGGCAATGGGGGTTCTCCTACAGTCATTTGGTCGGGGCTTTAGGGCATGGCTATATAGTAATGTTACCCGGCGAGTACCCGCGTACACTACGTGATTGGGACAGAGTTTTGATCCATATCAAAACCCCGTGGCAACCGATCAAATGAGACTAAATTGCTAGGTTTACAAAATTCAAATTAGTTTTCACAAAACTAATTATTGTGGATTCCAAATATTGTATCACATATCAATATGAAACCCGAAACGATGATAAAATACGACTACGAAACACTCCGTATTGCCACTACAGAAAGATAACATCACATGCAATCTTGGCAAAAACAAACATAACCTGAACCCTAAAACCATGAGATCAGAACACCACACAAATTTCAATGTTTTTTGCTACAGAAAAAAAGGTGAAGCCGGTTTTTTAGACAATGTGGCCGGCCAAAATTTTGGTGTTTTGCCTCAAATTTTTCTAGTGTTCTAGATACATCATAACTAGCTTTCTGCACTTGTTTAAAAAAAATTTTAGAGGACTTAAAAAATTCGACATAAACTAAAGTTTCGGATTCCAGATTTCGGAGTTATTTCGTTCATGTAATTCTAACACATCGTATAATTCTATAGCTTAGCTCTGATACCACTGTAGGGTTCCTTAGCACTCTCACTAGGTTTTATAAGGCATCGGGCATGCAATTTCAAACTTTCTAGTGTGCTAAGAAACCCATTACCGAGGATCTAACTAGAGAATAAGGGTTTAACTAAGAAAGTAAACAACTTTACACTAAGTGAACAAGGAATACAACCTTTGTAGACCGGTCCTTCACTTCAAAAGCTCCGTGTAGTAGTCCCTTCGCTCCAAGTAGCGGTCTCCCGGACTCTCGTTAGGCTCCACTAGGCGAAAGGAACAAGCTTGCTTGAAGAACTTCGAGGCCGAAGATGATCTACGTCGAGAAATCTCCAACTCAAGCTACCTCTTCACTAATTGAGAATTAGTGAAGCAAACAACCTGTACTAAATGGCTAGTCTAGTGTAGATTGATGAAGTAGAAATTTTGCTCACTTTAAAATTATTTTTCTCACTCTTTTTCTTCACCTCAAGAAAACCTAGAGAGCTCAATGGAGATGAAGAAGAAGATGGAGTCTAGAATAGAATGGCAACCATGGGTGAGATAATATTCCATATTATCATTGTAGAGACTTAACCATGGCTAAAGATAATGGTTGAGTTAATAAATATCTAAGGTATAACAAAATTAGTGGACTAAGTCAATGCTTCCACAAATTTCTCCAAGCCTCTTAGCCATGACATTTTTCCACCTAATTTTGATTTTCCCTTTAATATATAAATACCCAAATTATCTTTACTTTGGTATAAGTCTCATACACCCATGTACAATGTATCATCAAGCATGACATAAGGAAATAAATACAATAATATATATCACATATATATTTAATGTACAAGTGAGAAAAAGAAATTCTTAATTGAGATAATATTAGTTAATATATAATAATATATCAAATATATAATCATACATTAAATTATTCAATCAACACTTGATTTAATAACCCGGCTGTATCGCATACAACCGACTAATATCATATATATCAACTTATCGAATCAACACTTGATTCAATAACCCGGCTATATCACATATAACCGACCGATATCACATATCGAGAGATTAGATTATGGTATCACATACATTTATTAATCTCGGTCATGCACATATCACATACGTGCCCTACTTCATTTCGCTTGAGCCAGAAAACCTCTGTGTAGGACTCTAAAGACTCGTCAATACGCCGGCAGTAGGTAATGATCATATCAGTTAGCCACAAGCCGTCAGCGGTACTAGCTGGAGGTAATGGCTACCCGATTATTGAGCGATCAGAAGATCAACAAGCAAGTTTTCTCAAACTCCCGTGAATCCAATAAGTAACACTACCGTACAGTCCGGTCTCTTCGTCTGATATGTCGCATATCTAGTCTGGAGGTGGTTAACGTCAGACCCCAATAACTTGATAAGTCATGCCGATGAGAGGCTCATAACGGGTCGAGAACTACTGATAATACTTACCAGTAAATCTCAGTATCAGCCCTGGCCAGGGACTTCCTGCTATAGCCAATCGAGCACAGCGCAACATCAACCCCCAATACCGAGAGAGACGAAACCCCTCCTATCCCTCATTGACTCTATGTGACTCGGGACTGTACCCAAAAACCACCTGTTTGCATATTCTCTTGAACATGGTAGGGTGGAAATCAAAGCATGGTGGGAATCACACAAGACTCTATGACGATCTCGGGTCTACAGACTAACCTTTACCAGTGTCACTAGAGAACTGATATCTGACGATAGGTATAATACCATCTAGGAGTTCTCGGCGAGTCCTGTTCGGTGTACCCAGTCTCCACTGAGCAGCTGTATACAATCTTTGAGGTCAAACACCAATGGATGTGGGATCATCCATCGCCCATCAAATGGGTCAAGAAACGTATACGCTAGTCTACTCTGGAATATCGATGCCCTGTCTCGATACACCCACGACTAGGAACAATTAAAGGATGAACTTATGGACTACCCTGGCCCCACTATTATGATCTGCATCATAATCCTGGTAATCAAGTATACATCCTAAGGGCTTTATTAACATGTGAGAGAAAGATAGTATCACAATACAAGTCTACATATTAAGATAAAGAGCAACCAGATAGCATACTATCATGTCGAGCAAAAAACTCCTCTCTATATATGTCCAGGCATCCACTATAATATACAATCATGTACAATAATGGCCTCTAGGGCATTCATACAACTAACAACAATACAGAGGTAGTGGACCTACAATGGACGGAACCACCTGAAGTTCTGTTCGGAACTTCCTTATCCAGATTGCTTCTTTCGCGGCGTCACAAGCAGCGATATACTCTGCTTCCATCGTCGAGTCAGCAACGGTGTCCTTCTTGGAGCTCTTCCAACAGACTGCCCCTCCATTGAGGGTAAAGACATAACCCGACATGGACTTGGAGTCATCCTTGTCACTCTGGAAGCTGGAGTCAACAAAGGCCTCGATCTGGTGGTCTTTTCTGCCATACACCAAGAACATCTCCTTAATCCTTCTCAGGTACTTGAGAATATTCTTTACTGCTATCCAGTGATTCTCCCCTAGGTTCGACTGATACCGGCTTACCACGCTTAGTGCGTAAGCAACATCTGGTCTGGTACACAACATCACATACATTATAGAGCCTACCGCAGAAGCATAGGGTATAGATATCATGCGAGCTCTTTCCAAATCAGTCTTGGGAGGCATCTCTTTGGAGAGGGTGAATACGTGACAAGCTGGTACATTTCCACGCTTTAAACCTCCGTGACAAGAATCCTTTGACTGATTGCAGCATAAGAATGCCATTTCCTATCAAGAGAATGTCATCCACGTATAAGACGAGGAATACCACTGTTCTCTTTACAATCTTACTATATATGTATGGTTCATCTGGATTTTTGATAAAGTCGAATTCTTTGACCGTCTCATCAAAACAGATGTTCCAACTCCGCGATGCCCGCTTTAGTCCATAAATGGACTTAAGCAACTTGCACACTTTCCTGTTGCTCCCACTCTGATTGAAACCCTCTGGTTGATCCATATAGACGCACTCTTCCAAATTTCCATTTAGAAAATCCGTCTTTACGTCCATCTGCCAGATCTCATAATCGTGGAAGGCAGCAATGGAAAGAAGGATCCGAATGGATTTGAGCATAGCCACTGGAGAAAAGGTTTCATCATAGTCCAAACCAGGTCTTTGACGAAAACCTTTTGCAACAAGTCTAGCCTTATAGGTTTCAACCTGTCCATCTATACCAATCTTCTTTTTGAAGATCCATTGGCAGCCTACGGGTTTTACCCCTTCTGGAGCAAAGTCCAAAGTCCATACTTTGTTGGTGTACATAGACTCCATCTCGGCCCGCATTGCATCCAGCCATTTTACCGAGTCGTTTCTCTGAATGGCTTGCTGGAAGCTAGTCGGCTCATCATTGTCAATGATGCTATCCTCTCTATCCCCGTCTATAAGAAAACCGTAGTATCTCTCGGGCGGATGAGACAATCTACTAGTTTTGCGGAGTGGCACGGGGATGCCCGGTTCTTCTGAAACCTCTGGTTCTACCATGCTTTCAGTAATAGCTTGTTGTTCTGGAATTTCTTCCAGTTCTATCGCGCTCCCACTTATCTGATTTTCTAAAAATTCAGTTTCCAAAAAGTGGGCATGACGAGAAACAAAGACCTTTTGTTCCTCTGCGTAATAGAAAAGATATACTCTAGAGTTCTTTGGGTATCCCACAAACTTACATAGTACTGAGCGTGCCTCGAGCTTGTCCGCATGCTGCCTTTTTACAAAAGCTGGACATCCCCATGTCTTAAGGTACTTAAGATAGGGTTTCTTCCCACTCCACATCTGATATAGTGTGATAGGCACAGTCTTGGTAGAAACCTTATTCAAAAGATATGCAGCTGATTCTAGTGCATAATCCCAGAAGGATCGCGACAACTCATCACTACTCATCATGGAATGAACCATATCCAATAGGGTTCTGTTCCGCCTTTCCGATACACCATTGTGTTGTGGTGTGTATGGAGGAGTAAGCTGAGAGAGAATTCCATTCTCTTTTAGGTAATCCAGGAACTCGGCACTTAAGTATTCATCACCTCGATCAGATCTCAGTGTCTTGATACTTTTTCCTGTTTGTTTTCCACTTCTTTCTTATAATCCCGGAATTTCTCAAAGGCCTCGGATTTATGTTTCATCAAGAAAACATGTCCATACTTAGAGAAATCACCCGTAAAAGTAATGAAGTAGGAATAACCACTTCATGCATGTATAGACATTGGACCGCACACGTCGCTGTGTATGAGTCCCAAGAGCTCGCTCGCTTTTACTCCGTGTCCAGTGAACGGAGTCTTTGTCATCTTTCCTATGAGACAAGATTGACAAGTTGCATAAGACAGATATTCGAACGGATCCAAATATCCATCTCTATGTAACTTCGTTAACCGTGTTTCATTGATGTGACCCAGTCTACAATGCCATAAGAAAGCCTGATTTAATTCCGCAGACTTTCTTTTAAGTGTGTTCTGGACACCGAAAACCTGAGCTTGATTTAATACGTATATACCGTTATCTATTGTACCTGACCCAATCAAACTTTGATTTAGGTGGATGTGGACCACATCACTTACAAATATAAAATCATATCCTTTCTTAGAAAGTAAAGATATATATATGATATTACAAGCTAGACTAGGTACACACAAACAGTTACGTAAAATCAATATCTGTCCACTTGTCAATCCTATGTGATATTCTCCTACGGATACAGCGTCCATGCTCATTCCGTTAGTAACCCTGAGAGTCATATCACCTGCCCTGATAACTCTATGGTTTCTCAAAGCCTGTAATGAATTACAGATATGAGATCCTGATCCGGTATCTAGTACCCAGGAAGTAGAGTTAATTGACATACAATTTTCAATCACAAACACACTCGAAGTCGAAGCCACAACGTGCTTCGGATCCTGAATTCTCGCTTTCCGAGCCCTGCATCCCTTCTGCCAATGCCCTTTTCCGTGACAATAGGAACAACCCTCCTTCCCTACTGTTAGTCCCGAAACTTTTGCCCTGCCCTTTTCTTCTACCTTACTGACACCGCCTATCAACTTTGTGGAGGTCTTCATCTTCTCACCCTTGTCTTTCTCCTTGGATCCAGAAGTGGACGATTCCCCAATAAGCAGAGCGGGTGTCTCCCTGGTTTCTATCAAGGTGCCCTTAACTGGAAGTGTAACTTTCTTCCCCTGGGCGTAAGTAGAAGGTAGGGACTGTAGAATCAAGTCAATACTCGTCTCGTTCTCCAATGTGGTCTCCAGGTCCGTGAGCTCATCAATATAGCTAGTCATCATAGGTACGTCGTCCCCTACGGATGACCCGACAGCCAACCTCTCTTGAAGCAATTCCTTCGAGGTCTAATATCTTGTGATACGAGATTGCTCTCCATATAAATCTTTCTTATGGAGGAAGATGGAAGCTAAGTCCATCTTCTCGTACTGCCTCTGGTTTACACCATCCACTGAGGCCAACAAGAGGCACTTGGCATTCGCACAGTCTTTTTCCCTTGTCTTACGGATATCACCATCCGCGACGGTGGAAACTGGACCTGGGACGGCGGGGGCTTGAGTAGTAATGAGGTGGTCCAGTTTGTCATAGGCAATGGACATCTGGACAAACCTTTGCCAGTCAATATAGTCTGGTCCAGTCAATTTATTATCTAGCTGTAACCTATGTCTGGTCACCTGGTTGCTGCAATTAGGAGAGAGAGAAGAAACACTTAGCATGGCACTCTTGCAAGTTTAGATTGGTTTTTAGTTTATCTAAACAGGATGGCTCCCACTGTATCTCGAATCCCTCTTCAAACCATAAAAGAAGAATTAGTCAGGATTTAATCTCACCTGACAGTACTTGCTTAACCTTTCAGCCAGGTTGGTGTTGGTACTTCGAGGGAGGTTTTCCAACGTTCGCGAAGTTCCTTAATTACATAACCTCTTTTCCATGGAGGCGTAGCCCCGCTAACACCGTTCTAGTCACCTACTTGGTTTATATCATTAATTGTTTTAGTGAAAAAATCTCTCGAGGAGTAGCATATAATCACAGTAGGATCAGGATCCAAATATCATTGTGTGATAATCCTGAAGGAATCCTACCAGCATTATCACACTCCAAATGGTATCCAACACTAGAAAGTTTTAGTTTCCTTAGAAACCCCCGATGTGGATTTTCCCCCCATGCTTTTATGACCTTGATGAAGTCCAACAAATCATAAGCCACATGTCAAGTTCTACCCATCATTGTCCAGGTTAATTTGAACCCACCCGTACATACCCTTGACGAGGGCGAACAAAGTAGTACGATTGTCCCAAACCTACGCATCTATCTATGCTACATATGAATATCCAGCAGCTACCAATCACTATGCCTTGGCGAAGGTCAACAAACATAGTTTGAATACTACTGAATATTCATATGAAATGACGGAGGGCTATGAATGGTTTTGGCGAAACCGTGAACGTAGTGAACTTGATATAATCGAAGGAACCTGATAGCTTCTAAAGGAGCGGTTTAAGCTCCGCATTTTAAAAGTTTCTGTTTTGAAAAAACTGAGTGGTTTTAAAAAGTGTTCCAATGATTCAGCTTTGGTTTGTTTGCTTTGCATTAATCTAATGCAGTCCCATCATTTACACCTATCATTACAGAGTGAAACGAAAATAACACGTCCGCTTATGCCAACCGCATTCGCCACTAGGCCCCGTCTAACACCGTTAGTTTACTTAACTAACGCCACAGCGGAGGCGGGACTAGCGCGGATGCAAAACATAAGCAACGTCTACTATATATCATATATATAATAATCATTCGTCTCACGGAATAATAGGCATTCCAGATAACAGATGAACATATTGGATATACTAGGAATTCCACGTTTCGTTTAAGCCTGTAACGAAAGACGGATTCCACGGTCGTGATGAATAGCCAAACTCCACCCCAGACCCCTACGGGTGCGGCAAACTACCCACCAAATTCCTGAAGTGAAGCAACCTCCCTCAGCAAAGTGGGTAGGTCACTCGGGACTTCAAAGAACCCGGTAGTTTGTGCACCCCACCTTGGGTCTATCCTAGGAGCAGAAAAACAGTAAAAGAAATAATACAACGGTGGCTACAACCTCAACCCGGATGTGCCCCACAAATTAATATTACATTAATTTTACAATTTACATCAAATGAAAGAAAAACAACTCTCTTCTCACATTCCCGGCTACTCATCATCGACGATCCAATAAAGTTCATATGCACAAACCAACAGATATGTGCAACCTCAAACTAACCGACATATAGCAATTAGCTGAAGTTTAAAAACACATATAACAACACAGAAGATCCAGTTAGCTAAGAACATTTAGAATTTCGATCGAAACATATTTTCCGTATCTACCGCAAGTGCAAACCAGCATACAGAAAAATAATGGGTAGAAACCAAATATACCAGAGAACAATACACCAAAAACTAGAACAAACAGAAGAAGAACGAGTCGAATCGGCCTCGACACGGCCGCGGAACCGTGGCTAAACTCACCGTTCCGCCGCGCTTCCACGGCCGACTTGGCGATTCATTGGCTCGTTTTTCTTGAGAGTTCTAATAATACCCTGCATGTAATTTTCATATCTCTGAAATAATTTTTCTGGCACTTTTTAAAATCGACAGAAAGTTAGGGTATTGGTGTTTCGTTTTCGGGTTTTTCCGACGATCGAAGTTCTAACACTTGCTAATAAGCTCGTAAAGGTTTAGTAGGCTCTGTTACCACTATAAGTCGATGTTACGCACCCTACGGGTTTGCGGGGAGGCGGAATATGTAAAAAACGATTTTTCAAAGCTCGTAACATCGACTCTAACTCCAGGATCGATACTAAACCCTAACTAGCAAACTACTATGAGGTGAATAACATGGATAGAATGTTATACCTCATGATATCAAGTCCTTCGGGTCTTCTTGTCGCTGTCCTCCTCCACGTCACAAGCTCCAAGGATCATAACGGATCAGTGCTTTCTCGTCGGCCTCCTCGAGTCAAAGACGATCCACCCGAGAGTCTATAGTCCGTGCTCCCACCTCAAATCTGAGGAAACTAGGGCACCTAGTTCGCTACACTAGATGACCTAGGTGATGTAGAGAATATAGATGGATTGGTATGTCTCTAATAGCCTTATGTTTCTCAACACATGAGACAAGAAAGGCTAGAGGTAGAAGAAGAAGTGCTTGAGGAAAAGCTAGTGAGGAGTTAGCATGAAAATGGGAAGTGAACTCTTTTGTGCAAATCTGAACCAACCTTCATTCACTATAGAATAAACCAAATAACAAATCAAGTATGGTTCATATTTCACCTTAGTGAGTCATGGCTTGAAAACCCTCCATGTGTCACCAAGAGCCATCCTCCAAAGTATGAAAACTTCCACCTCATTTCCTCCACCTCATAATGCATTAAACATTTAACCTAAAATGTTTAATACATAATATGATGTGTCTTCTTCTAGAAGCGTCTTTGAACAAATTACGAAAATGCCCATCATCCGTATATACATACCCGTATCCGTATTCCGAAAAATACGAATACAAAAGAGACAAAAATAATCCATCAGTATAATACTAAGATCCGGCTTAAACCAAAGCCCACTAGTATTATCTGTCCGAATCATCATGCATGCACAAGTACACGTACGTGATCGAACCCTGTCGTAAACCATACGACCTCTACATCTTTTGCCCGATGTAGGGAAACCCTCTGTGTGGGACTCTAAAGACTCGACACTACGCTGGCAGTGAGTTTAACCACAAGCCGCAAGCGGTACTAGCTGCACGTAACGGCTACCCAAGTATCTGTCGATAAGAGGGCCGATGAGCAAACTCATCCGAACTCCTACCGAGCCTATTTGTGACAATCTCCATACAGTCCGGTCTGTTCGTCTAAGAGTATCGCATATTGGGCCTAGGGGGCGGCAATCGTCAGACCCCTAATAGCGTAATAAGTCGTGCCGGAGTGTAGCCCAAAACACCCTGAGAAACTACTGGAGTACCTACCGGTAAATCTCGCTTGCCCTGGCCGGGGACTTTGTGTAATGGCTTTCCGAACACAGCGCGATATCAACCCCCAATACCGGGAGAGACGAATCCTATCTAACCGCTACTGCCTCCAAGTGCTTCGGGACTGCACCCAACTACTACCTGTTTGCACGACTCCTTTGAGCCGTGGTAGGGTAGTAATCAAAGATAGTGGGAACACACCTGAGGTGAAGCAGCAGTGTCAAGTCGACGGACTAAGCTGTACTCATGTCACCTGGGAACTGCTACCCGACGATAGGTATAATACCCACCAGCAGCTCCCAACGAGTCCTGTCCAGTGTACTCATAACCCAATGAGCACCTGCATACTATCTCCAGTACGACGTACTAATGACTGTGGGACAGACCATCTCCCCTGCTGGGATGAGAAGCGTATACACTAGTCTACTCTGGAGTATTGATGCCCTGTCTCGATAATCCTACGACTAGGGACCTGTATAGGATGTGCTTATAGACTTCCCACCCCCACTAATGTGACTGCCATCACAACGCTGGTAATCAAGCAAAGATCCTAAGGGCTCTACCGATATGCTAAAAGAAACACATGCACATAGTGAGGTAGAAACAAACCAGGTAGAATACTACCATTTTGAGCAAGACTGTTAATATAATTGTGAATATCCCAAGCTTCTATTAAGTAATATACAAACCACTATGATACAATAATGGCCTCTAGGGCATATATCACTAACAGCAAGAAGTGGTTATTCTTATTTCATTACTTTTACGGATGATTTCTCAAGGCATGTGCATGTATTCTTGATGAAACATAAATCGGAGGCCTTTGAGAATTTCGGGAATAAAAGAATGAAGTAGAAAAACAAACCGGCAAAAGAATCAAGATACTTAGATCTGATCGAGGTGGTGAATACTTAAGTGCCGAGTTCCTGGATTACTTAAAAGAAAATGGAATTATCTCTCAGCTTACTCCTCCATACACACCTCAACACAATGGTGTATCGGAAAGGCGTAACCAAACCTTATTGGATATGGTACGTTCCATGATGAGTAACGCTGAGTTACCATGATCCTTCTGGGGCTATGCACTAGAATCAGCTGCATGTCTTTTGAACAAAGTTTCTACCAAGAATGTGCCTACCACACCATATAAGATGTGGAGTGGGAAGAAGCCCTATCTTCAATATCTGAAGATATGGGGATGTCCAGCTTTTGTAAAAAAGCAACATGTGGACAAGCTCGAGGCACGCTCAGTACTGTGTAAGTTTGTGGGATACCCAAAGAACTCCATGGGGTTTCTTTTGTATTACGCAGAGGAACAAAAGGTTTTTGTTTCTCGGCATGCCCACTTTTTGGAACATCAATTTCTTGAAAAAGAGATAAGTGGGAGCGCAGTAGAACTGGAAGAAATTCCAGAACCACAAGCTATTACTGCAAGCATGGTGGAACCAGAAGTTTCAAAAGAACAGGACATCCCCGTGCCACTCCGCAGGACTAGTAGGCAGTCTCATCCGCCCGAGAGATACTATGTTTTTCTCATAGACGAGGATAGAGAGGATTGCATCATCGACGATGATGAGCCAACCAGCTTCCAGCAAGCCATTCATAGCAGAGACTCGGTAAAATGGCTGGATGCAATGCGGACCGAAATGGAGTCCATGTACACCAACAAAGTATGGACTTTGGACATTGCTCCAGAAAGGGTAAAACTCGTAGGCTGCAAATGGATCTTCAGAAAGAAGATTGGTGTAGATAGACATGTTGAAACTTATAAGGCTAGACTTGTTGCAAAAGGTTTTCATCAAAGACCTGGTTTGGACTATGATGAATCCTTTTCTCCAGTGACTATGCTAAAATCCATTCGGATCCTTCTTTCCATTGTTGCCTTCCACGATCATGAAATTTGGCAGATGGATGTAAAGACCACTATTCTGAATGGAAATTTTGAAGAGTGTGTTTATATGGATCGGCCAGAGGGTTTCATAGAGAGTAGGAGCAGCGGAAGAGTGTGGAAGTTGCTTAAGTCCATTTATGGACTAAAGCAGGCATCGCGTAGTCGGAACATCTGTTTTGATGAGACGGTCAAAGAATTCGACTTTATCAAAAATCCAGATGAACCATGCATTTATAGTAATATTGTAGATAGAACTGTGGTATTCCTCATCTTGTACGTGGATGACATTCTCTTAATAGGAAATGACATTTCTATGCTACAATCAGTAAAAGGATTCTTGTCACAAAGATTCTCTATGAAGGACCTGGGTGATGCCTCCTACATTTTGGGGATCCAGATCTATCGTGATAGATCTAAACGGATGTTGGGACTTTCACAGTCAAGGTACATCGACACCATACTGAAAGATTCAGTATGGAAGATTCAAAACGCGGTAATCTACTGGCTTGTCATGGAATCACCCTCTCCAAAGAAATGTCTCCCAAGACTGATTTGGAAAGGGATCACATAACTATTATACCCTACGCTTCTGCGGTAGGCTCTATAATGTATGTGATATTGTGTACCAGACCAGATGTAGCTTACGCACTGAGCGTTGTAAGCAGGTACAGTAAACCCAGGGGAGAAGCACTGGACAACAGTGAAGAATATTCTCAAGTACCTGAGAAGGACCAAGGAGATGTTCTTGGTGTACGGCGGAAAAGACCTCTAGATCGAGACCTTTGCTGACTCCAGCTTCCAGAGTGACAAGGATGTCTCCAAGTCCATGTCGGGTTATGTCTTTACCCTCAATGGAGGGGCGGTCTGTTGGAAGAGCTCCAAGCTGGACACCGTTGCTGACTCGACGATGGAAGCGGAGTATATCGCTGCTTGTGACGCCGCAAAAGAAGCAGTCTGGATGAGGAAGTTCGTAATAGAACTTCAGGTGGTTCCATCTATTGTTGATCCAATACCTCTGTATTGTGACAACAACGGGGCTATAGCTTTAGTGAAGGAACCCCGGTCCCATCAGAAGTCCAGACATACCTTGAGGCGGTATCACCTGATCAGGCAGATCGTGGATCACCGGGAGATCGAGGTGTGGGGAGTAGATACGGAGAACAACAGTGCAGATCCACTCACAAAGGCCATCTCTCAGACACAGTTCGAGAGGCTGATCGAGATGATAGGTCAGCGATATGCCAATACATGGCCTTAGTGCAATTGGGAGATTGTTAGTGATATATGCCCTAGAGGCCATTATTGTATCATATTGGATTGTATATTACATATTAGAAGCTTGGGATATTTATAGTTATAATAACAGTCTTGCTCAAAATGGTAGTATGCTACTTGGTTTGATTCTATCTCAATATGGCATGTGTTTCTTTTAACATATCGCTTATACATATTGGTAGAGCACTTAGGATCTTTGCTTGACTACCAGCGTTGTGATGGCAGTCACACAAGTGGAGGCTAGGTAGTCTATAAGCACATTCTTATACAGGTCCCTAGTCGTAGGATTATCAAGACGGGGCATCGATACTCCAGAGTAGACTAATGTATACGCTTCTCATCCCAGCAGGGGAGATGGTCTGTCCCATAACCATTAGTACGTCGTACTGGAGATAGTATACAGGTGCTCATTAGGTTATGAGTTACACTGGACGGACTCGTAGGGAACTTCTGGTTGGTACTATACCTATCGTCAGGTAGAAGTTCTTAGGTGACATGAGTACAGGTTAGTCCATTGACTTGACATCGCTACTTTGCCTCAAGTGTGTTCCCACTGTACTTAGATAACTACCTTACCACGGCTCAAATGAGTCGTGCAAACAGATAGTGGTTGGGTGCAGTCCCGAAGCACTGGGAGGCAGTAGTGGTTAGATAGGATTTGTCTCTCCCGGTATTGGGAGTTGATATCGCGCTGTGTTCGGAAAGCCATTACACAAAGTCCCTGGCCAGGAAAAGCGAGATTTACTGGTAGGTACTCCAGTAGTTTCTCAGGGTGTTTTGGGCTCTATCCTGACACGACTTATTGCGCTATTAGGGGTCTGACGGTTACCGCCCCTAGGCCTGATATGCGATACTCTTAGACGAACAGACCGGACTGTACGGAGATTGTCACAGATAGGCTTAGTAGGAGTTCGGATGAGTTTGCTAATCGGCCTTCTTATCGACAGATACCTGGGTAGCCGTTACGTGCAGCTAGTACCGCTGACGTGCTTTTGGTTAAACCCACTGCCAGCATACTGTCAAGTCTTTAGAGTCCCACACAGAGGGTTTCCCTGCTTCGAGCAAAAGCTGTAGAAGCCGTATGGTTTTACGGCAGGGTTTCGATCACATACGTGTACGTGTGCACGGATGATGTTCGGACGAATAATACTAGTGGGCTTTGGTTTAAGCCGGATCCTAGTATTATATTATTGGGTTGTTATCATCTCATTGTATTTGTATTTTTCGGAATACGAATACGGGTATGTATATACGATGAGGGCATTCTTGTAATTTTGCAAGAGATGCTTCTAGAAGGAGACACCTCATTATTTTGTTTTTCTATTTTTGCAAAATAGATTAATGAGGTGGATATTTAGAGATATTTATGGTATGGGTGTGAAGCATGGCTTATACAATTCTTTATTGATTTGGATGCACTATTGAAGCATGGTGAGTTATTTCCTATGAGAAAATATTGCATGCTTCATTATTGAAAGTATGAGCCATTCTCCTCACTAGCACCCACTTGATTCATTTCTCATTTGGCTTTCTCTATCCAAAGTTTCCTCCTTCTTTCTCAAAGATCCTTACCCTCACATGTGTTGTGAAACAAAGGATCTCATGAGATAAAACACTCCTTAAGCTACTCTACATCACCTAGGCTACTTGGATTAGCGAACTACGTACCTTAGTAACCTCAGTTTAGAGGTAGGAGCTCAAAGTACTCACTCTCGGGTGGATCTTCTTTGAGTGAGGAGGCCGACGATCAAGCCTGATCCTTACACTTTGAGGAGCTCAAGAAGAGGAGGAGAACAAGAACTGAAGGACTCGTGCATGGAGGTATAACACTCTTACCGAGTAGCTAAACCTCCTAGTTAGTTTAGCTAGTTAAGGTTCCGTAAAGATCCTGGAGTTAGTCGGTTTTGTGAAGCTCGTAAAAATCGTTTTTTGTAAATTCCACCTCCCCGCGAACTCGCGGGGTGCGCGACATCGACTTACAGCTTCAGCCAGAGACAACTGGTAAACTTTGTGCCTCTATCAGAAACAATACTGGTCAGAACTTCGTGCAACCGCACAATCTCATCAATAAAGATCTGGGCGTACTGAGCATACCCGAAAGTAGTTTTCACCGGAAGAAAGTGAGCCGCCTTCGTCAATCGATCCTCAGTCATCCAAATGGAGTCATACCCTCTGCTAGAACTTGGTAGACCCGCAACGAAATCCATGGAGATCTGCTCCCATTTCCACTCCAGAATGGGTAGAGGCTGCAACTCTCCAGCCAGCCTCGGATGTTCAGCTTTGACTTGCTGACAAGTCAGGTATTTCGAAACGAAGTCAGACACATCGCGTTTCATCCTTTCCCACTAGTACACATCTCGTCGTGATACATCTTGGTAGACCCTGGATGAACGCTGTAGGAGGACCGATGTGCCTCCTCTAATATCATACGCCTCAGCCCATTGACGCCGGGTACACATAACCGGGTCCCAAACCATAGCACTCCCTCGCTGTCAATCATAAACTCTGAATCTCCATACTACCAGACTCGCTCTAAAATCTCTGATAATCGAACATCCTCGGACTGTGCCTCCTTGATACGATCAAGCAAAAGTGGACAAGCACGAACATGGGAAAACTGTCCACCTACAGAGGTTAACTCAAACTGAATACCACTGTCGCATAAAATCTGCCAATCAGCATCCGACTGCCTCTGAACCGAACCCAAATACGACAAGCTAATCCCAGGTCTCCAACTCAACGCGTCAGCCACTACATTTTCCTTGCCCGGGTGATAAAGAATCTCACAATCATAATCTTTCACCAGCTCCATCCAGTGACGCTGCCTCAAGTTCAAATCCCTCTGCTGGAATATATACTTCATACTCTTGTGGTCTGTAAAGATCTGGCATGGCTCTCTATATAAATAGTGTCTCCAAATCTTCAGTGCAAAGACCACCGTGGCCATCTCTAGATCGTGGGCAGGGTAATTCTGCTCATGTTTCTTTAGCTGCCGAGAAGCATAAGCAATAATTCTACCGTGCTGCATCAATACGCAACCTAAGCCCACACAAGACGCATCATAATATACCGCAAATCCGCCTTAGCCTGAAGGTAAAGATAGAACAGGAGCAGTCGTCAGATGAGTCTTCAACTGCTGGAAACTCTTCTCACATTCCTCAGTCCATAGAAACGGAACTCCCTTTCGGGTCAAACTTGTCATAGGTGCCGCAATACGAGAGAAGTCCTGTACAAAGCGATGATAATAACCCGCTAAACCCAAAAAGCTATGAATCTCAGTCAATGACACTGGTCTGGGCCAATGCTGTACCGCCTCAATCTTCTTCGGATTAACCTGCATCCCATCTCTCGTAACAATATGACCCAAGAATTCCACACTGTCAAGCCAGAAAGCGCACTTTGAGAATTTGGCGAACAATTGATGCTCTCTCAAAGTCTGCAATGCAATCCTCAAGTGCTGCTCGTGCTCCTCCCGACTCCTAGATTAGATCAAAATATCATCTATGAAAACAATGATAAACTGGTCGAGGAACGGCATGAAAATCCGGTTCATCAAATCCATGAACACTGCTGGGGCATTGGTGAGTCCGAACGACATCACCAGGAACTCATAGTGCCCATAGCGCGTCCGAAAAGCAGTCTTCGGACTGTCATCATTCCGGAATCGCAATTGATGATACCCGGACCGCAAATCAATCTTCGAGAAATAGACGGCTCCCTGCAGCTGATCAAATAAGTCGTCAATACGAGGCAATAGATATCTATTCTGCACCGTAACTCGATTCAGCTACCGATAGTCGATACACAATCTCATGATGCCGTCCTTCTGAAAGTATGTCTTAGTGCTGTAAGTCGATGTAGTACACCCCAGTACTTATGGGGAGGCGGAATTTTCAAAAACAATCAAGTTTAAACAACGAACATCGACTAACCGCTTGAATCGAAGCTAAACTATAAATAACCGTATTCTATGAGTTTCTTTTCATAAGAGATTAGGGATTATACCTAATGAACCGGTCCTTCTCCTTTACGTCCTCCTTTGTTCTCCTCGACCTTCTCTAGGTAGTAGACGATCCACCCGAGAGCAAAACTCCAAGCTAAACCTCTAACTTGAGGTAACTAATCAACTTTGATTGCTAATCAAAGATGAAAGGATGATATAGAGTGTAGGTTATGGATTGTTTAGTCTAACTAAACCTTTGTTCTCAACACATGAGGATTAAGGTTAGTGTCTTGAAGATGAGAGCTTGAGGAGAGAGAATGTGTGATAAGATAATGAGAGAAGAGAGAGAGTGTATCATAATATTATGAAGCATTCTTATTATCAAATAATCAATAAAGGAAATGAATAAGCATGCTTCACAAAATATCTTGTGATGATTCATTAACATGAGTCATTAAGCAATAAATGTGCATTAATGAAGTGAATGAATCACCACTATGACTCACTCTCTTTCCAAAACAAACCTCCTTAGTCACATCTTCTAGAAGCTTCTCGAGTAATTACGAGAACGCCCCTCCGATCCGTAAAAATACGGAAAAACTTTAGACTGTAAAAATCCAATAACCGGATACCAGTAACTGGCTTAAACCAAAGCCGACTGGTAAAATCTGTCCGAAAGTCGTACGTGCGTAAACGCACGTATGCGTCCGAACCCTTTGTCGCAAAACCATGCAACCTCTATATCGTTTCGCCTGGAGTAGGAAACTCTCTGTGTGGGACTCTAGAGACTCGACTACTACGCTGGCAGTGGGTTTAACCACAGACCGCAAGCGGCACTAGCTGTACGTAACGGTCCCCAGGTAGTTGTCGATAAGAAGGCCGATGAGTAAACCCATCCGAACTCCTACTGAGTCTGATGTGACAATCTCCATACAGTCCGGTCCGTTCGTCCAAGACTATCGCATATCGGGCCTAGGGGGGCGGCAAGCGTCAGTCCCCTAATAGCGGTATAAGTCGTGTCGGAGTAAAGCCCATTACACCCTGAGAAACTACTGGAACCTACCAGCAAATCTCGCTTGCCCTGGCCAGGGACTTTGCGTAATGGCTCTCTGACACAGCACGATATCTACTCCCAATACCGGGAGGGACGAATCCTGTCTAACCGCCACTGCCTCCAAGTGCTCGGGACTGCACCCAACTGCTACCTGTTTGCACGACTCCTTTGAGCCGTGGTAGGGTAGCAATCTAAGAACAGTGGGACACACTCGAGGCGAAGTAGCAGTGTCAAGTCTGCGGACTACGCTGTACTCATGTCACCTGGGAACTGTTCACTGACGACTGGTATCAAACCAACCAACAGTTCCCTGTGAGTCCTGTCCGGTGTACCCGTAACCTAACGAGCACCTGTATACTATCTCCAGTACGACGTACTGACGGCTGTGGGACAGACCATCTCCCCAACTGGGATGAGAAGCGTACACACTAGTCTACTCCGGAGTATCGATGCTCTGTCTCGATAATCCAACGACCAGGGACCTGAATAAGGATGTGCTTGTAGACTACCCAGCCCCCACTAGTGTGACTGCCATCACAACGCTGGTAGACAAGCAAGATCCTAAGAGCTCTATCAATACGTACACTCACATATTAAGATAGAAAAACCAAGTAGCATACTACCATGTTTAGCAAGACTGTTATATACATGTGAATATCCCAAGCTTCCATTAAGTAATATACAAGCTAGTATGATACAGTAATGGCCTTCTAGGGCATAAACACTAACAATCTCCCACTTGCACTAGGGCCATGTACTGGCATATCGCAGACCAATGATCTCGAGCAGCCTCTCGAACTGAATCTGAGGAAGGGCCTTCGTGAATGGATCAGCAATGTTCTCTTCTGAAGCAACTCTCCGAACCTCGATCTCCTGACGATCAATGATCTCCCTGATCAGGTGATACCGCCTCAAGATGTGTCTGGACTTCTGATGGGACCTTGGTTCCTTCGCTAAAGCTATAGCTCCGTTGTTGTCGCAATACAGAGGTATTGGATCAACTATGGTAGGAACCACCTGAAGTTCTGTTAGGAACTTCTTCATCCAGACTGCTTCTTTTGCGGCATCGCAAGCAGCTATATACTCCGCTTCCATCGTCGAGTCAGCAACGGTGTCCTGCTTGGAGCTCTTCCAGCACACCGCCCCTCCATTGAGGGTAAAGACATAACCCGACATGGACTTGGAATCGTCCTTATCACTCTGGAAGCCGGAATCAGCAAAGGCCTCCAACCTGAGGTCTTTTGCGCCGTAAACCAAGAACATCTCCTTAGTCCTCCTCAGGTACTTGAGAATGTTCTTTACTGCTATCCAGTGTTTCTCCCCTGGGTCTGACTGATACCGGCTTACCACGCTTAGTGCGTAAGCTACATCTGGTCTGGTACACAACATCGCATACATTATAGAGCCTACCGCAGAAGCGTAGGGTATAATAGACATGCGTTCCCTTTCCAAATCAGTCTTGGGAGACATCTCTTTGGAGAGGGTAATTCCGTGACAAGCCGGTAGATTACCGCGCTTAGAATCTTCCATACTGAATCTTTTCAGTACAGTGTCGATATACCTGGACTGCGAAAGTCCCAACATCCTCTTGGATCTATCACGATAGATCCGGATCCCCAGAATGTAAGAGGCATCACCCAGGTCTTTCATGGAGAACCTGTGTGACAAGAATCCTTTGACAGATTGTAGCATAGGAATGTCATTTCCTATCAATAGAATGTCATCCACGTACAAGACGAGGAATACGACACTTCTGGCCACAACTTTACTATATATGCACGGTTCATCTGGATTTTTGATAAAGTCATATTCTTTGACTGTCTCATCAAAGCAGATGTTCCAACTCCGCGATGCCTGCTTTAGTCCGTAAATGGACTTAAGCAGCTTGCATACTTTCCCGCTGCTCCCACTCTGATTGAAACCCTCTGGCTGATCCATATAGACGCTCTCTTCTAAATTTCCATTCAGAAAAGCCGTCTTTACGTCCATCTGCCAGATTTCATAATCATGGAAGGCAGCAATAGCAAGAAGGACCCGAATGGATTTGAGCATAGCCACTGGAGAAAAAGTTTCGTCATAGTCCAAACCAGGTCTTTGACGAAAACCCTTTGCAACAAGTCTAGCCTTATAGGTTTCCACCTGTCCATCTACACCAATCTTTTTCTTGAAGATCCATTTGCATCCTATGGGTTTTACCCCATCTGGAGCAAAGTCCAAAGTCCATACTTTGTTGGTGTACATGGACTCCATTTCGGTCCGCATTGCATCTAGCCATCGTACCGAGTCGCCGCTCTGGATGGCCTGCTGGAAGTCAGTAGGTTCATCATCTTCTATGATGCAATCCTCTCTATCCCCGTCAATGAGAAAACCGTAGTATCTCTCAGGCGGATGAGACGGCCTACTACTCCTGCGGAGGGGTGCGGGAATGTTCTGTTCTTCTTGAACCTCTGGTTCTACCAAACTTTCAGTAGCAGTTTGTGGTTCTGGAATTTCTTCCAGTTCTACTACGCTCCCACTCTTCTGATTTTCCAAAAATTCAGTTTCTAAGAAGCGGGCATGACGAGAAACAAAAACCTTTTGTTCCTCTGCGTAATAGAAATAATATCCCATAGAGTTCTTTGGATATCCCACAAACTTACACTCTACTGAGCGTGCCTCGAGCTTGTCCACATGCTGCTTTTTAACAAAAGCTGGACATCCCCATGTTTTCAGGTACTGAAGGCAGGGTTTCTTCCCACTCCATATCTGATATGGTGTGGTAGGCACAGTCTTGGTTGGAACTTTGTTCAAAAGATATGCCGCCGATTCTAGCGCATAACCCCAGAAAGATCGCGGTAACTCAGCATTACTCATCATGGATCGTACCATATCCAATAGGGTTCGATTCCGTCTCTCCGATACACCGTTGTGCTGTGGAGTGTATGGAGGAGTAAGCTGAGAGAGAATTCCTTTCTCTTTTAGGTAACCTAGGAACTCGGCACTCAAGTATTCACCACCTCGATCAGATCTAAGTGTCTTTATACTTTTGCCGGTTTGGTTTTCTACTTCATTCTTATACTCTTGGAATTTCTCAAAAGCCTCGGATTTATGTTTCATCAGATAAATGAATCCGTATCTTGAGTAATCATCCGTGAAAGTAATGAAATAGGAAAAACCACCTCTCGCATGTGTAGACATTGGACCGCATACATCACTGTGTATGAGTCCTAAGAGCTCGCTCACTCTTACTCCTTGTCCAGTGAATGGAGTCTTTGTCATCTTTCCTTTGAGACAAGATTGACAAGTGTCATAAGTTTGATATTCGAACGTGTCCAAATATCCTTCTCTATGCAACTTAGTCAACCTTCTCTCATTGATGTGACCCAGTCTACAATGCCATAAGAAAGCTTTATTCAAATCTGGAGACTTTCTTTTTAGTGTGTTCTGGACATTGAAAATTTGGAGTTGGTTTAACACATATATGCCGTTATTTAGAGTACCGGACCCAATCAAACCATGATTAAGGTGGATGTTGACAACATCTCTTACAAACGTGAAATCATAACCTTTATTTGATAACAAGGAAACTGATATGATATTACACGTTAAGCTGGGTACAAAATAACAGTTATGTAAAACCAAAATGTGTCCACTCGTCAATCCTAGGTGATAATCCCCGACGGACGCAGCTCCCACGCTAGCTCCGTTAGCAACCCTGAGGATCATATCACCTTCCTTCAGCACTCTACGGTTTCTCAGTGCCTGCAATGAATTGCAAATATGAGATCCTGACCCGGTATCCAATACCCAGGAAGTAGAGTTGATCGACAGACAATTCTCAATTACAAACACACCTGAAGTCGAAGCCACAGCCTGCTTCGGTTCCTGGTTCTTGGCGTTCCACGCCTTGCAATCCTTCTTCCAGTGCCCTTTCCTGTGACAATGGAAGCACTCATCCAGGCCAACTACCGGTGCTGCTTTCTTTTGCTTTCCCTTCCCTCTCACCTTACTAACACCTCCTCTAGGTCTGGGTGCGGCCTTCTTCTTCCTTCCTTTGGCCCTAGCCTTGGACCCGGAAGAAGATGAACCGCCAACAAACATAGCGGGTGTTTCCCTTGCCTTCTGCAAGGTGCCCTCTGCACTCCTTAACATGTTCAGGAGTTCCGCAAGTTCAACTTCTTTTTCTTGAAGATTGAAGTTGAGGATAAACTGGGCGTAGGTGGGAGGAAGGGACTGGAGAACAAGGTCTGTATAGAGCTCATTATCCAAAGTCGTCCCAAGGTCCGCGAGCTCTTCAATATAGCCGATCATCTGTAGGACATGTTCACCTACCGATGACCCGACAGCCAACCTCGCTCGAAACAATTTCTTTGAGGTCTCGTATCTTGCTATACGAGATTGCTCTCCATAAAGTTCCTTTGTATGGAGAAATATGCCATCTAAGGACATATCCTCGTGCCTCCTCTGATGTTCATTGTTCATCGAGGCAAGCACGATGCACTTGGCTCTCGCGCAATCTAAATCCCAGGTTTTGCGGATTTCCTTATCCGCATTGCTGGATTTGGGACCAAGGACAGCAGGTGCTGTAGCGGTGAGGACGTACCCCAGTTTGTCATAGGTCAAAGCCATCTTGACATTCCGCAGCCAATCTTTATAGTTTGGCCCCGTCAGTATATTTTTCTCTAAAAGTAACTTAAGTCCAGTCATTTTCAGGGTCGCTGCAATTAGGAGAGAGAGAAGAAAACTCTTTAGCATGATGCTCTTGCAAGTTTAGAGTGGTTTTTAGTTTATCTAAACTGGATGGCTCCCACTGTTTCTCAAATCCTTCCTCAAACCATAAAAGAAGAATTAGCCAAGACTATTCTCACCGTACAATACTTGCTTAACCGTTCAGCCAGGCCGGTGTCGATACTTCGAGGGAGGTTTTCCAACGCTTTCGCGAAGTTCCTTAATTAAAGAACCTCTTTTCTCTGGGGGCGTAACCCCGCTGACACTTTTCTGGACACCTACTAGGTTTATAGCATTGATCGTTAAGCGACGAATATCCTGATAAGTAGCATATACTCACAGTAGGGTCGGGATCCAAATATCATCGTATGATAATGTTGAAGGAATCCTACCAACATTCATCAAACTCCAAATGGTATGCATCTCTTTGCAAATTTCAGTTTCTTTAGAAATTCCCGATATAAGTTTTTGCCCCATGCTCTTATGACCTTGACGAAAGCCAACAAATCATAAGTCACATGTCAAGTTCTGCCCATCATTATCTTGTTAATTTGAACCCACCCGTATATACCCTTGACGAAAGCCAACAAGGTAACGCGACTGTCCCAAACCAACACATCTATCTATGTAACAAATGAATACCCCAGCAGCTACCAAACACTATGTCTTGACGAAAGCCAACAAACATAGCTTGAATACTACTGACTATCCATAAGAAATGACGGAGGGCTACGACTGGTTTTGGCGAAACCGTGAACGTAGTGAACTTGATATAACCGAAGGAACCTGATAGCTTTTAAAAGGAGTGGTTAAAGCTCCGCATTTAAAAATATCTGTTTTTAAAAATAACCGAGTGGTTTCTTTTAAATTGTTCCAACGATTTAAACTTTGGTTTGTTTTACTTTGCATTATAGATAATGCATCCCATCATTAACCTATCATTGCAGAAAACAACGAAAATACAACGTCCTCTTATGCCATCCGCATTCGCCACGGGGTCCCGTCATCACCCGTTAGGTTACTTAACTAACGACAGAGCGGGGGCTGGGCTAGCGCGGGTGTAAAACATAAGTGGCGTCTAAATAGCTATCATAATATAGATATTTTACATTCGTCTGACGCAATGATATTCATTCCAGAACACAGATAAACAATATTGGATTTGCAAGCAATCTGTATTTCTTTTGAGCCTGCAAGAAAAGACAGATTACACAGTTGTGATGAATAGCCGTTACCCCACCCTCGACCCCTACGGGTACGGCAAACTACCCACCCGGCAGTCTGTGTACCCCACCTTGGGTCAGTCCTAGGAGCAAAAACAGCAAAATGAAATAATACAACGGTGGCTACGACCGCAACCTGGAAGTGCCCCGCAAAAATAATATTACAACAAATTATATTTACAACAAATGAATTAAACAATAACCCTTTGTTAACCCCGGCTATACACCACAACAGTCCAATACAGTTTATATGCACAAACAGATATAACCATTTCAGAAATGTGCAACCCCCTGCCAACCGACATACTAGCAGTTAGGGGAGGTTTACGAACACATTAAACAATCACAGATATAATCCAATACGCAAATACTGTACTTTTCGATCGAATAAACAACATCAATATTGCTCCAAAATCTGCTCTGTTAAACAGTAACCTGAGCAATAATTAAACATTCCAGAAAACCCCAAATTACACAGAGAAGCAACAGAAGAAAAATCGGCCGCTGACTCGCCAACTCGGCGGCGGAAGCGCGGCAACTCAGTGACTGAGGCCGCGGTTCCGCGGCGGGTTGGTCGATTCAGTCGACTGTTTTTCTTGGGTGTTCTTCTGGTGTCATGTCAAGCACTCTGAGCTCACCTGAAAAATTTTCTGACATCGTTTTAAATTCGACAGAAACTTACAATTTTTAGGGTTTTCCGGCTTCGTTTTTCCGTTCGAAATTCGTACAAATTTGCAATTAAGTTATTTAGTGTTTAGCGAGGCTCTGATACCACTGTAAGTCGATGTAGTACACCCCAGTACTTATGGGGAGGCGGAATTTTCAAAAACAATCAAGTTTAAACAACGAACATCGACTAACCGCTTGAATCGAAGCTAAACTATAAATAACCGTATTCTATGAGTTTCTTTTCATAAGAGATTAGGGATTATACCTAATGAACCGGTCCTTCTCCTTTACGTCCTCCTTTGTTCTCCTCGACCTTCTCTAGGTAGTAGACGATCCACCCGAGAGCAAAACTCCAAGCTAAACCTCTAACTTGAGGTAACTAATCAACTTTGATTGCTAATCAAAGATGAAAGGATGATATAGAGTGTAGGTTATGGATTGTTTAGTCTAACTAAACCTTTGTTCTCAACACATGAGGATTAAGGTTAGTGTCTTGAAGATGAGAGCTTGAGGAGAGAGAATGTGTGATAAGATAATGAGAGAAGAGAGAGTGTGTATCATAATATTATGAAGCATTCTTATTATCAAATAATCAATAAAGGAAATGAATAAGCATGCTTCACAAAATATCTTGTGATGATTCATTAACATGAGTCATTAAGCAATAAATGTGCATTAATGAAGTGAATGAATCACCACTATGACTCACTCTCTTTCCAAAACAAACCTCCTTAGTCACATCTTCTAGAAGCTTCTCGAGTAATTACGAGAACGCCCCTCCGATCCGTAAAAATACGGAAAAACTTTAGACTGTAAAAATCCAATAACCGGATACCAGTAACTGGTTTAAACCAAAGCCGACTGGTAAAATCTGTCCGAAAGTCGTACGTGCGTAAACGCACGTATGCGTCCGAACCCTTTGTCGCAAAACCATGCAACCTCTATATCGTTTCGCCTGGAGTAGGAAACTCTCTGTGTGGGACTCTAGAGACTCGACTACTACGCTGGCAGTGGGTTTAACCACAGACCGCAAGCGGCACTAGCTGTACGTAACGGTCCCCAGGTAGTTGTCGATAAGAAGGCCGATGAGTAAACCCATCCGAACTCCTACTGAGTCTGATGTGACAATCTCCATACAGTCCGGTCCGTTCGTCCAAGACTATCGCATATCGGGCCTAGGGGGGCGGCAAGCGTCAGTCCCCTAATAGCGGTATAAGTCGTGTCGGAGTAAAGCCCATTACACCCTGAGAAACTACTGGAACCTACCAGCAAATCTCGCTTGCCCTGGCCAGGGACTTTGCGTAATGGCTCTCTGACACAGCACGATATCTACTCCCAATACCGGGAGGGACGAATCCTGTCTAACCGCCACTGCCTCCAAGTGCTCGGGACTGCACCCAACTGCTACCTGTTTGCACGACTCCTTTGAGCCGTGGTAGGGTAGCAATCTAAGAACAGTGGGACACACTCGAGGCGAAGTAGCAGTGTCAAGTCTGCGGACTACGCTGTACTCATGTCACCTGGGAACTGTTCACTGACGACTGGTATCAAACCAACCAACAGTTCCCTGTGAGTCCTGTCCGGTGTACCCGTAACCTAACGAGCACCTGTATACTATCTCCAGTACGACGTACTGACGGCTGTGGGACAGACCATCTCCCCAACTGGGATGAGAAGCGTACACACTAGTCTACTCCGGAGTATCGATGCTCTGTCTCGATAATCCAACGACCAGGGACCTGAATAAGGATGTGCTTGTAGACTACCCAGCCCCCACTAGTGTGACTGCCATCACAACGCTGGTAGACAAGCAAGATCCTAAGAGCTCTATCAATACGTACACTCACATATTAAGATAGAAAAACCAAGTAGCATACTACCATGTTTAGCAAGACTGTTATATACATGTGAATATCCCAAGCTTCCATTAAGTAATATACAAGCTAGTATGATACAGTAATGGCCTTCTAGGGCATAAACACTAACAAGTGCCACCACTAGGTTAATACAAGCATCAAGTGTGCAATTTTTTAAAATCTAGTGTGCTAAGCTATACTAACCTAGAATCTAACGATAGTATTAGGGTTTTTTAAGCATGAAAGCAAGTTCTATACTAAGTGAAGAGGGTTACAACCTTTGTAGACCGGTCCTTCACTTCTTATGCTCCAAGTTGTAGTCCATAGAACTCCACTTGGCTCCACTTGAAGAAAGGATCGAGCTTGCTTTGCGAGCTTCGATGCCGAAGATGTTCCACCTTGAAGTCTCTCTAGGTCAAGCTACCTCTTCACTAATCAAGTATTAGTGTAGGAAACAACCTAATCTAAAGGGCTAGTTTAGAGTAGGTTGATGAAGTAGGAGGTTTTGGCTCACTTAGAAATATATTTCTCTCTTTTATTTCTAATGCAAGAAAACCTAGTGAGCTCTTGAGGAAGAAGAAGATGAACATGGGTGAGAGTGTTGCTGGGTTCTCTTAGCACCCTCACTAGGTTTCGGCAAGTATCAAGTATGCAATTTCAAAAAATCTAGGGCCGAGCGAGCCCGACCAAGGATCAAACTAGAGAATTAAGGTTTTAAAGCATGTAAACTAACTTTACACTAAGTGAAATAGGAATACAACCTTTGTAGACCAGTCCTTCACTTCTAAAGCTCCGTGTAGTAGTCCCTTAGCTCTAAGTAGTGGTCTCCCGGACTCTCCTTAGGCTCCACTAGGCGAAAGGAACGAGCTTGCTCAAAGATCTTCGAGGCCGAAGATGATCTACGTTGAAAAATCTCTAACTCAAGCTACCTCTTCACTAATTGATGGATTAGTGAAGCAAACAACCTATACTAAATGACTAGTTTGGTATAGATCGATGAAGTGGGAATTTTGCTCACTTGAGAGCTAGAGAGCAATGAAGCAAACAACCTATAGGTTTCACCTCACTCGAGAGCTAGAGAGCAATGAAGTAGATGAAGAAGATGAACAAGTGATGAACCATGGGTGAAGAAAATATCACAATGATATTTGTAGAGACTTATCCATGGCTAAAGATAATGGTTGGGTTAATAAATATCTAGAGTAAAACAAAATTAGTGGACTTAAGTCAAGGCTTCTACATGCTTCCACAAGGATCTTTAGCCATGCTAATTTCTGTTAGATATGTATGCCCTAGAGGCCATTATTGTATAGTACTAGTTTGTATAATACATTTTGGAGGCTTGGGATATATATATGGTTTTACGACAGTCTTGCTCGATATAGTAGTATGCTACTTGGTTTGTTTCTGTCTTAATATGTGTATATGTTTCTTTTAACATATCGCTAAAAACATATTGGTAGAGCCCTTAGGATTTTTGCTTGACTACCGGCGTTGTGATGGCGATCACACTAGTGGGGGCTGGGTAGTCTATAAGCACATCCTTATTTTTGTCCCTAGTCGTAAGATTATCGAGACAGGGCATCGATACTCCAGAGTAGACTGGTGCATACGCTTCTCTTCCCAGCAGAGGAGATGGTCGGTCCCACGGCCATCAGTACGTCGTACTGGAGATAGTATGCAGGTGCTCGTTAGGTTACGAGTACACTGGACAGGACTCGTCGGGAACTGTTGGTTGGTATTATACCTATCGTCAGTTAACAGTTCCCAGGTGACATGAGTACAGCTTAGTCCGCTGACTTGACACTGTCACTTCGCCTCGAGTGTGTTCCCACTGTTCTTAGATTACTGCCCTACCACGGCTCTACTGAGTCGTGCAAGCAGGTAGTAGTTGGGTGCAGTCCCGAAGCACTTGGAGGCAGTGACGGTTAGACAGGATTCGTCTCTCCCGGTATTGGGGGTTGATATTGTGCTGTGTCTAGGAGAGCCATTACACAAAGTCCGTGGCCAGGGCAAGTGAGAATTGCTGGTAGGTTTTCCAGTAGATTCTTAGGGTGTTTTGGGCTACACTCCGACACGACTTGTACCGCTATTAGGGGGCTGACGTTTACCGCCCCCTAGGCCCGCCATGCGATATTCTCAGACGAACAGACCAGACTGTATGGAGATTGTCACATTCAGGCTCAGTAGGAGTTCGATGGGTTCACCTCATCAGTCTTCTTATCGGCATTTACCTGGGGACCGTTACGTATAGCTAGTACCGCTTGCGGCCTGTGGTTAAACCCACTGCCAGCGTAGTGTCGAGCCTTTAGAGTCCTACACAGAGGGTTACTCGCCTTTGGGCAAAACAGAGTAGAGGTTGCATGGTTTTGCGACGGGGTTCGTTCACATCCGCGCACTTGTGCACGTTTGGTGTCTGGACGGTAGTTACTAGCGGGCTTTGGTTTAAGCCGGATCCTAGTAATTGTTTTGGGATTGGTTTTGTCTCGGTGTATTCGTGTTCCTTGGAGCACGGATGCGGGTGTGTATGCACAGTTGACAGAGGCAGAGGCAGAGGATTCTCATTAGGGTTGTTGACCATTTGGCTTTGGTTGACTTGTTGACCGTTGTCTTTTCTTTAAACCCTAATGAGAATATGATATATGATTAATAATATTAATTAAGTATTATTGTGCCATGGTTGAGTTGAAAGTTTGACTTTTGTTGACTTGTTGACTTTGTTGACCGGTTGACCATTTTGGACTTGTTTGTAAGTCGATGTACTTCACCCCAGTACTTATGGGGAGGCGGAATTTTCAAAAACAATCAAGTTTAAACAACGAACATCGACTAACCGCTTGAATCGAAGCTAAACAAATAATAACCAAACACATAGCTAAACTAAACTAAAGTGTTAAGGGATTATACCGATCGAAACTAGTCCTTCGTCTTTGTGTCCTCCTTTGTTCTCCTCGGCCTTCTCTAGGTAGTAGACGATCCACCCGAGAGCGAAACTCCAAGCTAAACCTCTAACTTGAGGTAACTAATCAACTTTGATTGCTAATCAAAGATGAGAGGATGATATAGAGTGAAGGTTATGGATTGTTTAGTCTAACTAATCCTTTGATCTCAACACATGAGGATTAAGGATTAGGGTTAGAAGATGAGAGCTTGAGGAGAGAGAATGTGTGATATGACAAATGAGAGAAGAGAGAGAGTGTATCATAATATTATGAAGCATTCTTATTATCAAATAATCAATAAAGGAAATGAATAAGCATGCTTCACAAAATATCTTGTGATGATTCATTAACATGAGTCATTAAGCAATAAATGTGCATTAATGAAGTGAATGAATCACCACTATGACTCACTCTCTTTCCAAAACAAACCTCCTTAGTCACATCTTCTAGAAGCTTCTCGAGTAATTACGAGAACGCCCCTCCGATCCGTAAAAATACGGAAAAACTTTAGACTGTAAAAATCCAATAACCGGATACCAGTAACTGGCTTAAACCAAAGCCGACTGGTAAAATCTGTCCGAAAGTCGTACGCGCGTAAACGCACGTATGTGTCCGAACCCTTTGTCGCAAAACCATGCAACCTCTATATCGTTTCGCCTGGAGTAGGAAACTCTCTGTGTGGGACTCTAGAGACTCGACTACTACGCTGGCAGTGGGTTTAACCACAGACCGCAAGCGGCACTAGCTGTACGTAACGGTCCCCAGGTAGTTGTCGATAAGAAGGCCGATGAGTAAACCCATCCGAACTCCTACTGAGTCTGATGTGACAATCTCCATACAGTCCGGTCCGTTCGTCCAAGACTATCGCATATCGGGCTTAGGGGGGCGGCAAGCGTCAGTCCCCTAATAGCGGTATAAGTCGTGTCGGAGTGAAGCCCATTACACCCTGAGAAACTACTGGAACCTACCAGCAAATCTCGCTTGCCCTGGCCAGGGACTTTGCGTAATGGCTCTCTGACACAGCACGATATCTACTCCCAATACCGGGAGGGACGAATCCTGTCTAACCGCCACTGCCTCCAAGTGCTCGGGACTGCACCCAACTGCTACCTGTTTGCACGACTCCATAGAGCCGTGGTAGGGTAGCAATCTAAGAACAGTGGGACACACTCGAGGCAAAGTAGCAGTGTCAAGTCTGCGGACTACGCTGTACTCATGTCACCTGGGAACTGTTCACTGACGACTGGTATCAAACCAACCAACAGTTCCCTGTGAGTCCTGTCCGGTGTACCCGTAACCTAACGAGCACCTGTATACTATCTCCAGTACGACGTACTGACGGCTGTGGGACAGACCATCTCCCCAACTGGGATGAGAAGCGTACACACCAGTCTACTCCGGAGTATCGATGCTCTGTCTCGATAATCCAACGACCAGGGACCTGAATAAGGATGTGCTTGTAGACTACCCAGCCCCCACTAGTGTGACTGCCATCACAACGCTGGTAGACAAGCAAGATCCTAAGAGCTCTATCAATACGTACGCTCACATATTAAGATAGAAAAAACCAAGTAGCATACTACCATGTTTAGCAAGACTGTTATATACATGTGAATATCCCAAGCTTCCATTAAGTAATATACAAGCTAGTATGATACAGTAATGGCCTTCTAGGGCATAAACACTAACAATCTCCCACTTGCACTAGGGCCATGTACTGGCATATCGCAGACCAATGATCTCGAGTAGCCTCTCGAACTGAATCTGAGGAAGGGCCTTCGTGAATGGATCAGCAATGTTCTCTTCTGAAGCAACTCTCCGAACCTCGATCTCCTGACGATCAATGATCTCCCTGATCAGGTGATACCGCCTCAAGATGTGTCTGGACTTCTGATGGGACCTTGGTTCCTTCGCTAAAGCTATAGCTCCGTTGTTGTCGCAATACAGAGGTATTGGATCAACTATGGTAGGAACCACCTGAAGTTCTGTTAGGAACTTCTTCATCCAGACTGCTTCTTTTGCGGCATCGCAAGCAGCTATATACTCCGCTTCCATCGTCGAGTCAGCAACGGTGTCCTGCTTGGAGCTCTTCCAGCACACCGCCCCTCCATTGAGGGTAAAGACATAACCCGACATGGACTTGGAATCGTCCTTATCACTCTGGAAGCCGGAATCAGCAAAGGCCTCCAACCTGAGGTCTTTTCCGCCGTAAACCAAGAACATCTCCTTAGTCCTCCTCAGGTACTTGAGAATGTTCTTTACTGCTATCCAGTGTTTCTCCCCTGGGTCTGACTGATACCGGCTTACCACGCTCAGTGCGTAAGCTACATCTGGTCTGGTACACAACATCGCATACATTATAGAGCCTACCGCAGAAGCGTAGGGTATAATAGACATGCGTTCCCTTTCCAAATCAGTCTTGGGAGACATCTCTTTGGAGAGGGTGATTCCGTGACAAGCCGGTAGATTACCGCGCTTAGAATCTTCCATACTGAATCTTTTCAGTACAGTGTCGATATACCTGGACTGCGAAAGTCCCAACATCCTCTTGGATCTATCACGATAGATCCGGATCCCCAGAATGTAAGAAGCATCACCCAGGTCTTTCATGGAGAACCTGTGTGACAAGAATCCTTTGACAGATTGTAGCATAGGAATGTCATTTCCTATCAATAGAATGTCATCCACGTACAAGACGAGGAATACGACACTTCTGGCCACAACTTTACTATATATGCACGGTTCATCTGGATTTTTGATAAAGTCATATTCTTTGACTGTCTCATCAAAACAGATGTTCCAACTCCGCGATGCCTGCTTTAGTCCATAAATAGACTTAAGCAGCTTGCATACTTTCCCGCTGCTCCCACTCTGATTGAAACCCTCTGGCTGATCCATATAGACGCTTTCTTCTAAATTTCCATTCAGAAAAGCCGTCTTTACGTCCATCTGCCAGATTTCATAATCATGGAAGGCAGCAATAGCAAGAAGGACCCGAATGGATTTGAGCATAGCCACTGGAGAAAAAGTTTCGTCATAGTCCAAACCAGGTCTTTGACGAAAACCCTTTGCAACAAGTCTAGCCTTATAGGTTTCCACCTGTCCATCTACACCAATCTTTTTCTTGAAGATCCATTTGCATCCTATGGGTTTTACCCCATCTGGAGCAAAGTCCAAAGTCCATACTTTGTTGGTGTACATGGACTCCATTTCGGTCCGCATTGCATCTAGCCATCGTACCGAGTCGCCGCTCTGGATGGCCTGCCTGAAGTCAGTAGGTTCATCATCATTTATGATGCAATCCTCTCTATCCCCATCTATGAGAAAACCGTAGTATCTCTCAGGCGGATGAGACGGCCTACTACTCCTGCGGAGGGGTGCAGGAATGTTCTGTTCTTCATGAACCTCTGGTTCTACCAAACTTTCAGTAGCAGTTTGTGGTTCTGGAATTTCTTCCAGTTCTACTACGCTCCCACTCTTCTGATTTTGCAAAAATTCAGTTTCTAAGAAGCGGGCATGACGAGAAACAAAAACCTTTTGTTCCTCTGCGTAAGAGAAATAATATCCCATAGAGTTCTTTGGATATCCCACAAACTTACACTCTACTGAGCGTGCCTCGAGCTTGTCCACATGCTGCTTTTTAACAAAAGCTGGACATCCCCATGTTTTCAGGTACTGAAGACAGGGTTTCTTCCCACTCCATATCTGATATGGTGTGGTAGGCACAGTCTTGGTTGGAACTTTGTTCAAAAGATATGCCGCCGATTCTAGCGCATAACCCCAGAAAGATCGCGGTAACTCAGCATTACTCATCATGGATCGTACCATATCCAATAGGGTTCGATTCCGTCTCTCCGATACACCGTTGTGCTGTGGAGTGTATGGAGGAGTAAGCTGAGAGAGAATTCCTTTCTCTTTTAGGTAACCTAGGAACTCGGCACTCAAGTATTCACCACCTCGATCAGATCTAAGTGTCTTTATACTTTTGCCGGTTTGGTTTTCTACTTCATTCTTATACTCTTGGAATTTCTCAAAAGCCTCGGATTTATGTTTCATCAGATAAATGAATCCGTATCTTGAGTAATCATCCGTGAAAGTAATGAAATAGGAAAAACCACCTCTCGCATGTGTAGACATTGGACCGCATACATCACTGTGTATGAGTCCTAAGAGCTCGCTCGCTCTTACTCCTTGTCCAGTGAATGGAGTCTTTGTCATCTTTCCTTTGAGACAAGATTGACAAGTGTCATAAGTTTGATATTCGAACGTGTCCAAATATCCTTTTCTATGCAACTTAGTCAACCTTCTCTCATTGATGTGACCCAGTCTACAATGCCATAAGAAAGCTTTATTCAAATCTGGAGACTTTCTTTTTAGTGTGTTCTGGACATTGAAAATTTGGAGTTGGTTTAACACATATATGCCGTTATTTAGAGTACCGGACCCAATCAAACCATGATTAAGGTGGATGTTGACAACATCTCTTACAAACGTGAAATCATAACCTTTATTTGATAACAAGGAAACTGATATGATATTACACGTTAAGCTGGGTACAAAATAACAGTTATGTAAAACCAAAATGTGTCCACTCGTCAATCCTAGGTGATAATCCCCGACGGACGCAGCTCCCACGCTAGCTCCGTTAGCAACCCTGAGGATCATATCACCTTCCTTCAGCACTCTACGGTTTCTCAGTGCCTGCAATGAATTGCAAATATGAGATCCTGACCCGGTATCCAATACCCAGGAAGTAGAGTTGATTGACAGACAATTCTCAATTACAAACACACCTGAAGTCGAAGCCACAGCTTGCTTCGGTTCCTGGTTCTTGGCGTTCCACGCCTTGCAATCCTTCTTCCAGTGCCCTTTCCTGTGACAATGGAAGCACTCATCCAGGCCAACTACCGGTGCTGTAAACTTTTTCTTTCCCTTCTTTCCCACCTTACTAACACCTTCTCTAGGTCTGGGTGCGGCCTTCTTCTTCCTTCCTTTGGCCCTAGCCTTGGACCCGGAAGAAGATGAACCGCCAACAAACATAGCGGGTGTTTCCCTTGCCTTCTGCAAGGTGCCCTCTGCACTCCTTAACATGTTTAGGAGTTCCGCAAGTTCAACTTCTTTTCCTTGAAGATTGAAGTTGAGGATAAACTGGGCGTAGGTGGGAGGAAGGGACTGGAGAACAAGGTCTGTATAGAGCTCATTATCCAAAGTCGTCCCAAGGTCTGCGAGCTCTTCTATATAGCCAATCATCTGTAGGACATGTTCACCTACCGATGACCCGACAGCCAACCTCGCTCGAAATAATTTCTTTGAGGTCTCGTATCTTGCTATACGAGATTGCTCCCCATAAAGTTCCTTTGTATGGAGAAATATGCCATCTAAGGACATATCCTCGTGCCTCCTCTGATGTTCATTGTTCATCGAGGCAAGCACGATGCACTTGGCTCTCGCGCAATCTAAATCCCAGGTTTTGCGGATTTCCTTATCCGCATTACTGGATTTGGGACCAGGGACAGCAGGTGCCGTAGTGGTGAGGACGTACCCCAGTTTGTCATAGGTCAAAGCCATCTTGACATTCCGCAGCCAATCTTTATAGTTTGGCCCTGTCAGTATATTTTTCTCTAAAAGTAACTTAAGTCCAGTCATTTTCAGGGTCGCTGCAATTAGGAGAGAGAGAAGAAAACTCTTTAGCATGATGCTCTTGCAAGTTTAGAGTGGTTTTTAGTTTATCTAAACTGGATGGCTCCCACTATTTCTCGAATCCTTCCTCAAACCATAAAAGAAGAATTAGCCAAGACTATTCTCACCGTACAATACTTGCTTAACCGTTCAGCCAGGCCGGTGTCGATACTTCGAGGGAGGTTTTCCAACGCTTTCGCGAAGTTCCTTAATTAAGTAACCTCTTTTCTCTGGGGGCGTAACCCCGCTGACACTTTTCTGGACACCTACTAGGTTTATAGCATTGATCGTTAAGCGACGAATATCCTGATAAGTAGCATATACTCACAGTAGGATCGGGATCCAAATATCATCGTATGATAATGTTGAAGGAATCCTACCAACATTCATCAAACTCCAAATGGTATGCATCTCTTTGCAAATTTCAGTTTCTTTAGAAATTCCCGATATAAGTTTTTGCCCCATGCTCTTATGACCTTGACGAAAGCCAACAAATCATAAGTCACATGTCAAGTTCTGCCCATCATTATCTTGTTAATTTGAACCCACCCGTATATACCCTTGACGAAAGCCAACAAGGTAATGCGACTGTCCCAAACCAACACATCTATCTATGTAACAAATGAATACCCCAGCAGCTACCAAACACTATGTCTTGACGAAAGCCAACAAACATAGCTTGAATACTACTGACTATCCATAAGAAATGACGGAGGGCTACGACTGGTTTTGGCGAAACCGTGAACGTAGTGAACTTGATATAACCGAAGGAACCTGATAGCTTTTAAAAGGAGTGGTTAAAGCTCCGCATTTAAAAATATCTGTTTTTAAAAATAACCGAGTGGTTTCTTTTAAATTGTTCCAACGATTTAAACTTTGGTTTGTTTTACTTTGCATTATAGATAATGCATCCCATCATTAACCTATCATTGCAGAAAACAACGAAAATACAACGTCCTCTTATGCCATCCGCATTCGCCACGGGGTCCCGTCATCACCCGTTAGGTTACTTAACTAACGACAGAGCGGGGGCTGGGCTAGCGCGGGTGTAAAACATAAGTGGCGTCTAAATAGCTATCATAATATAGATATTTTACATTCGTCTGACGCAATGATATTCATTCCAGAACACAGATAAACAATATTGGATTTGCAAGCAATCTATATTTCTTTTGAGCCTGCAAGAAAAGACAGATTACACAGTTGTGATGAATAGCCGTTTACCCCACCCTCGACCCCTACGGGTACGGCAAACTACCCACCCGGCAGTTTGTGTACCCCACCTTGGGTCAGTCCTAGGAGCAAAAACAGTAAAATGAAATAATACAACGGTGGCTACAACCGCAACCTGGAAGTGCCCCGCGAAAATAATATTACAACAAATTACATTTACAACAAATGAATTAAACAATAACCCTTTGCTAACCCCGGCTATACACCACAACAGTCCAATACAGTTTATATGCACAAACAGATATAACCTTTTCAGAAATGTGCAACCCCCTGCCAACCGACATACTAGCAGTTGGGGGAGGTTTACGAACACATCAAACAATCACAGATATAATCCAATACGCAAATACTGTACTTTTCGATCGAATAAACAACATCAATATTGCTCCAAAATCTGCTCTGTTAAACAGTAACCTGAGCAATAATTAAACATTCCAGAAAACCCCAAATTACACAGAGAAGCAACAGAAGAAAAATCGGCCGCTGACTCGCCAACTCGGCGGCGGAAGCGCGGCAACTCAGTGACTGAGGCCGCGGTTCCGCGGCGAGTTGGTCGATTCAGTCGACTGTTTTTCTTGGGTGTTCTTCTGGTGTCATGTCAAGCACTCTGAGCTCACCTGAAAAATTTTCTGACATCGTTTTAAATTCGACAGAAACTTACATTTTTTAGGGTTTTCCGGCTTCGTTTTTCCGTTCGAAATTCGTAAAAATTTGCAACTAGGTTATTTATTGTTTAGCGAGGCTCTGATACCACTGTAAGTCGATGTACTTCACCCCAGTACTTATGGGGAGGCGGAATTTTCAAAAACAATCAAGTTTAAACAACGAACATCGACTAACCGCTTGAATCGAAGCTAAACAAATAATAACCAAACACATAGCTAAACTAAACTAAAGTGTTAAGGGATTATACCGATCGAAACTAGTCCTTCGTCTTTGTGTCCTCCTTTGTTCTCCTCGGCCTTCTCTAGGTAGTAGACGATCCACCCGAGAGCGAAACTCCAAGCTAAACCTCTAACTTGAGGTAACTAATCAACTTTGATTGCTAATCAAAGATGAGAGGATGATATAGAGTGAAGGTTATGGATTGTTTAGTCTAACTAATCCTTTGATCTCAACACATGAGGATTAAGGATTAGGGTTAGAAGATGAGAGCTTGAGGAGAGAGAATGTGTGATATGATAAATGAGAGAAGAGAGAGAGTGTATCATAATATTATGAAGCATTCTTATTATCAAATAATCAATAAAGGAAATGAATAAGCATGCTTCACAAAATATCTTGTGATGATTCATTAACATGAGTCATTAAGCAATAAATGTGCATTAATGAAGTGAATGAATCACCACTATGACTCACTCTCTTTCCAAAACAAACCTCCTTAGTCACATCTTCTAGAAGCTTCTCGAGTAATTACGAGAACGCCCCTCCGATCCGTAAAAATACGGAAAAACTTTAGACTGTAAAAATCCAATAACCGGATACCAGTAACTGGCTTAAACCAAAGCCGACTGGTAAAATCTGTCCGAAAGTCGTACGCGCGTAAACGCACGTATGTGTCCGAACCCTTTGTCGCAAAACCATGCAACCTCTATATCGTTTCGCCTGGAGTAGGAAACTCTCTGTGTGGGACTCTAGAGACTCGACTACTACGCTGGCAGTGGGTTTAACCACAGACCGCAAGCGGCACTAGCTGTACGTAACGGTCCCCAGGTAGTTGTCGATAAGAAGGCCGATGAGTAAACCCATCCGAACTCCTACTGAGTCTGATGTGACAATCTCCATACAGTCCGGTCCGTTCGTCCAAGACTATCGCATATCGGGCCTAGGGGGGCGGCAAGCGTCAGTCCCCTAATAGCGGTATAAGTCGTGTCGGAGTGAAGCCCATTACACCCTGAGAAACTACTGGAACCTACCAGCAAATCTCGCTTGCCCTGGCCAGGGACTTTGCGTAATGGCTCTCTGACACAGCACGATATCTACTCCCAATACCGGGAGGGACGAATCCTGTCTAACCGCCACTGCCTCCAAGTGCTCGGGACTGCACCCAACTGCTACCTGTTTGCACGACTCCATAGAGCCGTGGTAGGGTAGCAATCTAAGAACAGTGGGACACACTCGAGGCAAAGTAGCAGTGTCAAGTCTGCGGACTACGCTGTACTCATGTCACCTGGGAACTGTTCACTGACGACTGGTATCAAACCAACCAACAGTTCCCTGTGAGTCCTGTCCGGTGTACCCGTAACCTAACGAGCACCTGTATACTATCTCCAGTACGACGTACTGACGGCTGTGGGACAGACCATCTCCCCAACTGGGATGAGAAGCGTACACACCAGTCTACTCCGGAGTATCGATGCTCTGTCTCGATAATCCAACGACCAGGGACCTGAATAAGGATGTGCTTGTAGACTACCCAGCCCCCACTAGTGTGACTGCCATCACAACGCTGGTAGACAAGCAAGATCCTAAGAGCTCTATCAATACGTACGCTCACATATTAAGATAGAAAAAACCAAGTAGCATACTACCATGTTTAGCAAGACTGTTATATACATGTGAATATCCCAAGCTTCCATTAAGTAATATACAAGCTAGTATGATACAGTAATGGCCTTCTAGGGCATAAACACTAACAATGTTGACCATCATCATTTCATGGCTATCATTTCATGGGTATGACTTTTTCTTGCTTGTTGTTTGCAAAAGCAATAATAGCATGAAATGATAATGGTCATTGAAACTAACCATCACCATATACTCAATTATTATTATTATTATTATCATTATTCTCACTTTTGTGAGAAGGGTTGGATTATGAGAGCTCATTCTATCATTCTCTTTCTCTCTCCTAGAAAGAAAGCTCTCCCTCTTCCTCTTCCTCTCTCAAGGTTCAAGTGTTCCATGAGTTGGAAATCATGAACCTTTGAGATAAAACCACCATCACTCTTCTCTACTCAATCTAAGGTATTAGGTTTAGCAAACCAAACACCTTAGTCATCTCTAGGTTGAGATAGGAGCCCAATTTCGAGACCCTCGGGTGGATCCATCTATGGCAAAGAGGAGACGACAAGGAGGATCCGTTCAAGCGACTACGAGGAGCAAGAAAGAGGAAGAACTACAACAAGAAGAGAAGATGTTCAAGACCAAGGTATAGCCATTCTACATAGTAGTTAGAACTTGTAGAATATTTGTTAGTTCTTGTTTAGCAACAATCCTTCATGAAACGGTCCATGTTACCTAGCTAGGGAAAATTTTCGTTTTACTTATTCCGCCTCCCCGAAAGGACCGGGGTGGGTAACGTGGACCTAACAATTTCCACGTAATTTTGATTTTTCCCTTAATAATTAATCACCTAAATTATCTTTTGTTAGGTATGAGTCTCATACACCCAAGTCCAATGTATCATCTAGCATGACATAAAATAAATAAATTAATATATATCACATATATATTTATATGTATTTAGAGAAAGAAAATTCTTAAATGAGCTAATATTAGTTAATATATATTAATATATCAAATATATAATTATATATTAAATTATTAAATCAACATTTGATTTAATAATCCGGCTATATCACACATAACCGACTAATATCATTTATATCAACTTATCGAATCAACACTTGATTCAATAACCTGGCTATATCTCATATAACCGACTGATATCACATATCGCGAAATTAGAATACGGTATCACATACACATATTAATCTCGGTCCCGCACATATCACATATATGCCCTACTTCGTTTCGTTTGAGCCAGTAAACCACCGTGTAGGACTCTAAAGACTCGTCAATACGCCAGTAGTAGGTAATGATCATATCAGTTACCCATAAGCAGTCAGCGGTACTATTTGGACGTAACGGCTATCCAGGTATTGAGCGATTAGAAGATCAACAAGCAAGCTTGTCCATACTTCCATGAATCCAGTAAGTAACACAACCGTATAGTCCGGTCTCTTCGTCTGATATGTCGCATATCGAGTTTAAGGGTGGCAAACATCAGACCCCGATAACTTGATAAGTCATGCCGATGTGAGACTCATAACGGGTCGAAAAACTACTGATAACACTTACTAGTAAATCTCATCATCAGCCTTGGCCAGGGACTTCCTGTTTTAGCCAATCGAGCATAGCGCAACATCAACCCCCAATACCGGGAAAGACGAAACCCCTCCTATCGCTCATTGCCTCCATGTGACTCGGGACTGTACCCAAAATCCACCTGTTTGCACGCTCTCTTGAGCGTGGTAGGGAAGAAATCAAAGCACAATGGGAATCACACAAGACTCTATGACGATCTCGGGTCTACAGACTAACCTGTACCAGTGTCACCAGAGAACTACTATCTGACGATAGGTATAATACCATCTAGGAGTTCTCGGCGAGTCCTGTTCGGTGTACCCATTCTCCAATGAGCACCTGTGTACAATCTTTGATGTCAAACACCAATGGATGTGGGATCATCCATCGCCCCATACAGGGTCAAGAAACGTACACACTAGTCTACTCTGGAATATCGATGCCCTGTCTCGATACTCCTACGACTAGAAACAATTAAAGGATGAACTTATGGACTACCCTTGCCCCACTAGTATGATCTCCATCAAAGTCGTGGTAGTTAAGTACACATCCTAAGGGCTGTACCAACATGTAAGAGAGAGACAATATAAAGATACAAATATACATATTAAGATAAAGAGTAACCAGATAGCATACTATCATGTCGAGCAAGAAAGTCCTCTCTATATATGTCCAAGCATCCACTATAATATACAATCATGTACAATAATGGCCTCTAGGGCATGCATACAACTAACAATCTCCCACTTGCACTAAGGCCAGTTGTTGTAGTATCTCATACCCAACATCTCGAATAGTCTCTCAAATTGTATCTGGGGAATGGCCTTCGTGAGTGGATCCACCGTGTTATTCTTCGTGTCAACTCTCCCGACCTCGATCTCCTGGCGATCAACTATCTCCCGAATCAGGTGATACCGCCTCAGAATATGCCTAGATCGCTGATGGGACCTGGGTTCCTTGGCTAAAGCCACAGCTCCATTGTTTTCACAATACAAAGGTATTGGATGCTCAATGGATGGAACCACACTAAGTTCAGTTATGAACTTCTTCATCCAGACAGCCTCTTTGGCGGCATCGTTGGCAGCGATGTATTCAGCCTCCATCATCGAGTCTACCACGGTATCTTGCTTGGAACTCATCCAACATACCGCCCCTCCATTGAGGGTGAAGACAAATCCCGAGACCGACTTAGAGTCGTCCTTATCACTCTGGAAGCTCAAATCGGTAAGGGACTCCACTTGGAGTTCACCGTTACCATATACCAAGAACATTTCTTTAGTCATTCTCAAGTACTTAAGAATGTTCTTCACAGCTGTCCGGTGATTCTTCCCAGGATCCGATTGATACCTGCTTACAACATAAGTGCGTACGCTACATCCGGTCGGGTACATAACATCGCATACATGATAGACCCGACTGCCGAAGCATAAGGTATCCCTTGCATGTGAGCCCTTTCCAAATCTGTCTTAGGCGACATCTCTTTGGAGAGAGTGATTCCTGAGATCGTGGATAAATTCCCACGCTTGGAATCTTCCATACTAAACCTCTTTAGTATGGTGTCAATGTACCTGGATTGGGACAATCCCAACATTTGTTTAGATCTATCCTATAGATCTTAATCCCTAAGATGTAGGACGCATCACCCAGATCCTTCATGGAGAACCTTTGTGATAAGAAGAGCTTGACCGAGTGTAGCATAGGAACATCATTTCCTATCAAGAGTATGTCATCCACGTACAATACAAGAAAGACAACCTTACTCTCTACAACCTTCTTGTATATACAAGGTTTATCTACGTTTTTGATGAAGTCAAACTCTTCGATTGCCACATCAAAACAGATGTTCCAACTCCTCGATGCCTGGTTTAACCCGTAGATTGATTTAAGCAGTTTGCACACCTTTCCGCTGCTCCCACTGTCCATGAAGCCCTCTGGCTGTGTCATGTACACGCTCTCTTCTAAATCACCATTTAGAAAAGCGGTCTTGACGTCCATCTGCTAGATTTCGTAGTCATGGTATGCAGCGATGGCAAGTAGGATCCGGATAGACTTAAGCATAGCCACTGGAGAAAAGGTTTCTTCATAATCGACACCTGGTCGTTGACGAAAACCTTTTGCAACAAGTCTAGCTTTGAAAGTCTCAACTTTTCCATCTATACCAAGTTTCTTCTTAACGATTCACTTGCTCCCAATGGGTTTTACCCCTTCAGGAGCAACTTCCAAAGTTTATATTTTGTTGGTGTACATGGATTCCATCTCAGATTGCATTGCATCCAGCCATTTCACAGAGTCCCCACTCGTGATGGCCTGCTCGAAACTAGTTGGGTCATCATCTTCCATGATGCAATCCTCGCTCCCACCGTCAATGAGAAAACCGTAGTATCTCTCAGGTGGATGAGGAACCCTACTAGATCGGCGGAAAGGCTGAGGTTCGTCGGGGACTATCGAATCATTCGGTTCCACCAAATCATCAGTTGTAGTTTGTGTAGCTGGAACCTCTTCCAGTTCTACCTCATGACCACTAATTTCTTTTATAAGAAATTCCTTTTCTAAAAATGTGGCATGTTGAGAAACAAACACCTTTTGTTCCTCGCTGTGGTAGAATAGATATCCATGTGAATTCTTTGGATATCCCACAAACTTACAAAAAACTGCTCGTGCCTCGAGTTTGTCCGGATTTTGCCTTTTGACATAGGCCGAAAACCCCCGTATCTTAACTCGTTTAAGACATGGTCTCTTTTCACTCCATATCTTATATGGTGTTTTAGGCACCGATTTTGATGGAACTTGATTCAATAGGTATGCTGCTGTCTCAAGCGCATAAACCCAAAAGGAAATAGGCAACTCAGTAGTACTCATCATAGAGCGCACCATATCTAAAAGGGTGTGGTTTCTCCGCTCCGACACACCATTGTGTTGTGGTGTATACGGAGGATTAAGCTGAGAGAGAGTCCCATTCTCTTTTAAATAATCCAGAAACTCCATGCTTAAGTATTCTCCTCCTCGATCAGATCGAAGGATTTTAATACTTTTACCAGTTAGGTTCTCTACTTCGCACTTACATTCCTTGAATTTCTCAAAAGCTCCAGACTTGTGTTTCAATAGAACACATGCCTGAATCTTGAGAGATCATCGGTGAATGTAATGAAGTACGAGAAACCATTCCTGGCATGTGTAGACATGGGACCGCATACATCACAATGTATCAGTCCCAAAAGTTCAGTAGCTCTTTCTCCGTGTCCAGTAAACGGAGTTTTGGTCATCTTGCCTTTGAGACATGACTGGAAAGTTTCATAAGATGTAAATTCGAATGGATTCAAATATCCATCCTTATGCAACTTAGCCAGTCGTATCGCACCTAGTCTACAATGCCACAAGAATGATTCGTTCATTTCCGAACTTTTCCTATTGTGTGTGTTCTGTACATTAAGAACTGTGTTTTGATTCAGAACGTACAAACCGTTACATAATGTACCAAACCCAATCAACACTTGATTTAGGAAAATGTTCATAACATTTTTCTCTACTACAAAGTTATATCCTTCTTTATCTAATAAAGAAATCGATATTAAATTGCATATCATAAATGGTACATAATAACAGTCGTTCAAGTTCAATGTATTCCTATTTGGTAATACAAGATGATATTCACCAACTGCTTTGCCTGCAACATTTGCACCATTCCCTACTTTTAGAGAATGATCATCTTTTCCCAGTTCTCTATCTTTCTTTAGCCCATGTAATGTATTATATATGTGGGATCCCGATCCGGTATCTAATACCCAGGACGTAGAGTGTACTGAGAAACAGTTCTCGGTAACGAACACACCCGAAGAAGATGCATCAACATGCTCATTTCTCGTTCGGGTCGCATGGGAATCCAGATATTCCTCTATTTACTGCTCAAACTTATAACAATTATAAGGTAGAGCGGAACCAACGTTCCCCAGCTCAGTATAACAAGTGGGTTCGGTCAATACATCAATATTTTATCTTGATTAAGGCGTGTCATGGTCGCTACCTGGAGAGAGAGAAGAAAAAACTTTAGTGCATGCTCTTGCAAGATTAGATTGGTTATTATATTATCTAATCAGGATGGCTCCCGCTGTTTTTATCAAATCTTCCTTCAAACCCTAAAAGGCAAGACTAGCCGGGATTAATTACACCCTACAAGTTCGCCAATCTTTCAGCCAAGCTAGTGTCAGTACTTTGAGGGAGGTTCCCCATGCTTTCGCACGGACCTAATTAAAATAAACCTCGTTTTCCGAGAGGCATAACCCCGTTGACACCTTTCTAGTCACCTACTTGATCGGCTAATTGTAAAGTGCCAAACTCTCCCAGGAGTAGCACTTACTCCCAATGGGTACCGAGATCCAACTATCTCATAGAAGGTATGCAATCTTATTGCAAATTTCAATACTTGAAATTCCCAATAATGTTTTGCCCCTAACGTCCTATGATCTTGACAAAGGCCAACAAACCATAGGGCGTTGGTCAAGTTCAACCCGTCATTTCCTGATTGAATTAAACCCATCCGTACGACCCTTGACAAAGGCCAACAAAGTCGTACGACTACCCTAATCCAATCGCATCATATGGTTGCAGATAAACACTAATCAGCTACCGCACACTACGCCTTGACAAAGGCCAACAAACGCAGCACGAATACTAAATAGTACTTATCTGAAATGACGGAGGGCTACGACAAGTTTTTAAGAAAACATTTTGCGTAATGAACTTGATATCGTTGTAGAATCGAGTGATTTGAAAAGGAGTGGTTTGAGCTCCGCTTTTAAAATCGAGTTTTTCAAAATGAACCGAGTAGGTATAGCATCTACTAGGTTTTGCTAAAGAGGTCACTCCCGATGAAGGGATCTGGGATCTTTTCTCATCGAATGAGGTGCTGGATATTCATCAAGGAATACCACTATGCATATGCAATAACTAAAGCTACCTTTTTGAAAATTTGATTATACAACAATATTAGGTTTCTTTCCTTTTCATTAATCTCATTAATGAAGTCCCATCATTTATGCTTCCTAAGCATCACAGAAGAAACGAAAATACAACGTACGCTTATGCCATCCGCATTCTCCACAAGGTCCCGTCATGCACCGTTAGGTTAGTTAACTAACGGCAGAGCGGGGGCAGGACTAGCGCGGATGCAAAACATAAGCAACGTTTATTATATATCATATATATAATATAAAGCATTCGCCTCACGCAGTTATATGATCTCATCACAGAACATTGCAGCAGAAGTCAACATATGAAATAATCGATATACTAGGAGGTCCGTGTTTTAAATTTGTTAGTTATGTATATGCCCTAGAGGCCATTGTTGTAAATTTGATGTATATTATGATGGATGCTTAGATATATACAGAGAGACTTTCTTGCTCGTCATGATAGTATGCTATTTGGTTTCACTTTATCTTAACATGTTGACTTGTATTGGTTTACTGTCTTTCTCTCACATGTTGATAAAGCCTTTAGGATCTGTACTTGACTACTGGGATTATGATGAGATTATACTAGTGGGGCCACGGTAGTCGATGAGTACATCCTAAAAATGTTCCTAGTCGAGGGTATATCGAAACAGGGCATCGATACATCAGAGTGACTAGCGTATACACATCTTGGCCCATATGATGGGCGATGGATGATCCCATATCCATCGGTGTTTGACATCAAGGATGATATACGGGTGCTCAGTGGAGACTGGGTATACTGGACGGACTCGCCGAGAACTCCCAGTTGGTGATATACCACACGTCAGATGGAAGTTCTCCGGTGACACTGGTACAGGGTAGTCAGTAGACCTGAGATCATCATAGAGTCTTGTGTGATTCCCACTGTGCTTTGATTTCCACCTTACCACGCCCAAGAGGGCGTGCAAAACGGTGGCTTTTGGGTACAGTCCCGAATCACATGGAGGCAATGAGCGATAGGAGGGGATTCGTCTCTCCCGGTATAGGGAGTTGATGTTGTGCTGTGTTCGATTGGCTATAACTGGAAGTCCCTGGCCAGGGCTGATATAGAGATATACTGGTAAGTGTTACCAGTAGTTTCTCGACCTGTTATGAGCCTCACATCGACACGACTTATCGGTTACTGGGGTCTGACGTATACCACCCCTAGACCTGATATGCGAAATATCAGACGAACAGACCGGACTGTACGGGAGTGTTACTGATTGGATTCACAGGAGAACGCACAGGCTAGCTTGTTGATCTTCTGATCGCTCAATACCTGGGTGGCTGTTACGTTTAGCTGACCGCTTGCAGCTTGTGGGTGTTTGATATGATCATCACCTGCTACCGGTGTATTGACGATTCTTTAGAGTCCTACACAGAGGTTTCTTGGCTCAGGCGAAACGGAGTAGAGGCACATATGTAATATGTGCAGGACCGAGGATAATGCGATATGAGATACCGTATTATATTCTCGAGATATTTTGATATGAATCGGGACATCGGATCAAGTATTGACTCGATGAATCGGTACATGATATATTAGCCGGTTATATTCGATATAGCCGGATCGTTGGATCAAGTGTTGATTCGATGATTTAATGTATAATAATATATATGATATATTGTATTACATTATCTAATATTGGCTCACTTTATTATTTCATTTTCTCACTGGATTAATACATTGATATATATGCGATATATGTTAAATGTATTATTTTCTTTTGTTGCAAATATATAATATATATGTGATATATATTATTGTGACATGATATGATTTATTATTAAACATGTTTAAGGATGATTAAATGGGATTAGGGTTTGATTAGGGTTAGCTTCTTCTTGCACATTCTAGAAGCTTTTCCTTTTGTCTTGGTTAAGATATTATGGTTGATACTTATCCTTAACCTAACCAAACCCTAACTCTAGTTTATTCTTTACAAACTCTTAGCCACTCATCCTTGACCATGGTTGATATATCAATCATATAGATTTCTTTTCTATTCATCACAAAAGGAATTATCTTTTCATTATCATCTTCTTCTCTTTTGATTTTGAGCTCACTAGAAATTCCATTTGTGATGATGAATTGTGAGAAAGTGAATTAAAAAGAAAGCATAAATACTACCCCCTCATCCTCATCTCATCTAGCCCATGAGATTAGGGTGTTCATCTCTATAGAGTGAGAAAGCTTGGGTTTTTGCAACTTCGACGTAGATCATCGGAGATTCGGAACACTTCAAGCTAGCATGGATCAGTCGAGTCGTGGAGCCTCTCTTGAGTCCGGGAGATCGTGGATCGCGGCAAAGGGACTTCTACTCGGAGCTTGTGAAGCGAAGGAGCGGACTACAAAGGTTGTAGTCCCTCACACTTAGATAAAAAGTTGTTATCTTGCATGCTAAACCCTAATAATCTAGCAAAGATCCCGTCTTTGGGTTGTTCGGCACATGTAGAATTTTATTCGGGCATGTTTGATGCTCTATGAACCTTCACTAGTATGCCTAGGAACCCTTCAGTGGTATCAGAGCCTAGCTAGAGCATTAGGCGACGTGTTTACGAAGTTAAAACTCCGATCGAACCCGAACCGACAAATTTAACCCCCTCTCTGGAAATTTTTCAAAATCTGGGATTTTTCTGAATTAAAAATACCTTAAAAATACAGCAGGGAATAATATGAAATACGGTGAAAAAATAATCCACCGATCCATACAAACTGCCGCGGAACCACGGCCATACCTCACTTGGGCCGCGGAACCGCGACCATACCTCACTTGGGCCGCGGAACCGCGGCAAAATAAAGAGATCAGGGCCTCATATTTGCACAGTAATTCATATTTGTCTGGTATATATTTTAGGGTATTTTTATTCTGACTCAAGTGTTTAGTATTCTGGGGTTTCTTTTGTAATCGTAGATTCGATCGGAAAATTTAAATTCGTTATTATTTCCGGATATTTAGAAACTGTTAAACTGTTTGAACGGATATCATTAACCCACTTTATCCCGGAACGGCAAACTTTCAAGTGTTGAATTTTTATCGGGTTTAAATCTTTCGGAAAAATTGTACAAGTTAAGCGGTGGACCCTCTAGAAGACAACAAACCTTAACTCGATTATGTGACCGTCTTGAACTGCCTTTTGAACCTTCGGGTTTGGGACAGTACGGCGTGCCACATGTGAGGCGTTGGCTTGACCCTTCTACGGCTGGATCACTGGTACTATGACATATTCTGGGATTATTTGAACTCCGCTCAAGTGTTAAGCACTTTGGGAAATTTTGGGTGTTTGATTATCTGTTCGAAAAGTTTAATACTATCTATTTATCTGGAATGTGATACAATATGTGGAATTCATAGAGTTAGGCATGAAATGCGAAGTATGTGATATTTCGGATTTACGATGTCTAAAGTGATTGTGGATTCCAAATATTGTAGTTTTACACTTTCCTTTCTGTGACCGTAAGTGTAGTATGTAGTTGTATTGCCGGTCTTCGTTGCTATACATCGGCGACGATCGGTGTATGCATACTTACTTACGTTGATGATATGTGATATTATGTGTTGCTGAGATATGATGTGCAGGATTGTCGCGATTGAATAGCCGGGGGTTTTATGTGAGATGAGAGTTTTATATTTTCATTCATGTAAATTCAAATGTAATGTAATATTCTTTTATTTGAGGCACTTCCAGGTTGAGGTTGATGCCACCAGTGTTGTATATTATTTACTTTTCCGCATTAGAATGGACCCGAGGAGGGGAGCACAGGTGACCGGGTTCTGGGGTTCAGTGGGAAGCCATCTCGAGGAGTCGAGACCGGGTCTTCTAAACTCCAGAATTGGTAGGGTCGCTTGCCGCTCTCGTAGGGGTCCAGGGTGTGGGCTTGGCTATTCATCGCGACTGTGGAATCCGTATTTTCTATTGTTGGCTAAATACTAAATACGGACGTCTTAGTATATCCCACATTATATCTATGTTTCTGCTGCGATATCTGTGATGTGATCATTTGATATGTTCTGATGGATACAGTATATAGTATATATGATATATTATATAGATGTTACTTATGTTTTACACCCGCACTAGCCCTGCCCTGCTTTGTCGTTAGTTACCTAACCTAACGGTGCACGAGGGGACATCGAGGCGAATGCGGATGGCATAAGTGTACGTCGTATTTATCTGTGATGCTTAGGAAGCATAAGCTGATGGGATTTTATTAATGAGATTAATAAAAAGAAAAGAAACCTAAAGATGTTGTAGAATCAAAACTTTATAAAAAGGGTAGCTACAGTTTTGCTTTACACAGTGATATATATGATATATCCTGCACCTTATTCGATGGGGAAAGAGCCGAGATCCCTTCACCGGGAGTTACCTCTTTAGCGAAACTGGCAGATGCTACAAAACGCGGTTTGTCTTTTGAATGCTTTTAGTGTTTTGCTTTGCACAGCGGTATATATGATATATCCTGCACCTTATTCGATGAGGAAAGGGCCGACGATCCCTTCACCGGGAGTGACCCCTTTAGCAAAACTAAGAAAAGCCTCAAAAACACTCCTTTTCAAAAACACTTGATTCTAAGAAGATATCAAGTTCATTACGCTCAGGGTTTTCTGAAAAACCTGCGTAGCCCTCCGTCATTTCAGATAGAGACTAGTTAGTATTCGTGCTGCGTTTGTTGACCTTAGCCAAGGCGTGGTGTACGGTAGCTAATTAGTATTTATCTGCTAAAACATGAGATGTGATTGAGTTAGGGTAGTCGTGCGACTTTGTTGACCTTAGCCAAGGGTCGTACGGGTGGGTTTAATTCAATCAGGAAATGACGGGTTGAACTTGACTAGCGCTTATGATTTGTTGACCTTAGCCAAGGTCATAAGTTGCTAGGGGTAAAAGCATTATCGGGAATTTCAAGTGTTGAAGTTTGCAATGAGATTGCATACCTCCTATGAGATAGTTGGATCCCGATACCCACTGCGAGTAAGAGTTACTCCTGGGAGAGTTTTACACAGGAAAATTAGTCGATCAAGTAGGTGTCTAGAAAAGTGTTAACGGGGTTACGCCTCTGGGAAAACGAGGTTTACTTTAATTAGGTCCGTGCGAAAGCACGGGGAACCTCCCTCAAACTACCGACACTGATCTGGCTGAAAGATTGACGAAATTGTAGGGTGTAATTAATCCCGGCTAATCTTACCTTTTAGGGTTTGAAGGTAGATTTGATAAAAACAGTGGGAGACATCCTGATTAGATAAGATAATTGGTCATATCAGATTTTTGCATTTTCATACCGCCCAATTTTTATCACATTGCATATCCGTAGATACTCTTGAGCCGTGTTTGCTAGTCAATTGCAGGATACAGGTTCTCGGTTCTAAAACGGTGAAATTCATGGAAAACACGACAAAATCCGGGTTCCTGCCAATCACAGATAAAACACGGTCTCCGCTCGTCATCCGTATGTTGCCAGATACCAGTTTAGGAAGACAAAATGTCAAATCAATGTCACCTTCATGCACAAGGCTCAATGGCAACAACAACTTCCAAGAAATCCACGCGGAGCTCGAGGCAATCATGACAAAATCTTGACAAAAAGTCCACCTTTCCCTCAACAGAAATTCTGGAAAATTCGTGAAGAAATTATGAAAAAATACATATACCAGAATAATGTACACATCAAACCAGGGAACCACAGCAAATTTGGGGGCCCAACTCAACTAAACGGCCGCGGATCCGCGGCCAAAGTAGGGTCCAGGCCGCGGATCCGCGGCCGTATAGTGGCGGCAGGCAAAAAGTTTCCAGGGGTATTTTGGTCATTGCATGTGTGGTCTGGTGGTTGCCCTAGGGTTTCATTCTCTGGCCTATAAATAGCCCAGAACTTTGTGAAGGAAAGGGTCCATTCTTGTATTTCTTTTTGCTAGGTTTTAGTTTACATGTTCTTCTTCCTCTTCTCACCTCTTCTCCATTAAACTTGTAAGTGAGCTTTTGAGTGAAGAGTGATGAATAAAGAAGACCATTTTATTATCATGCTTGTCTCCTTATCTTTATGCTTGTTGTAATTTTAATTCGTTAAGTAGTTGTTGTTATTTCCTTGTTGTTTATTTCTTCTCTCTTTTTCTTTATCATTCATACGACAATGATACTTACGCTCGATCCTCGCCAAGGTGAGGTCGCAAATAGTTAGTCGTATTCTCCTAATCTCCTTCTTTCTATCTTCCTCCTTTGTTTTGTTTTGTTTTTCCTTATCATGAAGTGTGAGTAGTTTTATACTTGTTAGGGTAGGATAAGGGAAGTTTGAGAGAAGGAAATCTCTCTCACTCTTTCCTTGCCCAACAACTTAAATCGACTCCCGTTAATTGAACCACAATCCGCTCCTTACGGCACCCTATCCTACATGATAGCGGTGATTCCGTAGTGAGACCGGTTGTGGTTGAATTAACCGGAGGTTATGGATAAGAGCCAAGAACGGACGGACAAGCACCAAAAGGAAGACTTATGCGTTGGAAAGCCTAACTTATACTCGCAAAGTCCTTCCTAGTCGTGCTAATCCCCGTTGTTGCCGATTACCGTAACACCGATATTAAGAGGGGGCAACGAAAGATGTGGAGACTCCTAACTCAAACTAACCTAATCCTAACCCTAACAAGCTCTCTTTAAATATCAACTTAACACTTAGATAGTTACAAACAAAATCTGAACTTTCGGACTTAACTCGTAAAAACACTTTGAAAAAGACTCCCATCTTCCTGCGGACGACCCGTACTCAACCGGCTAGCTACAAGCGAAACCGTCTTGATTGCGGTATTTTAAACTAGAACTTGAACACGCACGATCCCTATCAATCAAATGGCGCCGTTGCCGGGGAGACGGTAGTTTATTTCCTTGTGTAATTTCGGGTTAATTTGTAAGTATAAAAAAAAACGAAAAAAAAATACATACTTTGTAAAAAAACCATCTAGTTATTCTTGATTAGTTTTTGTGCAAGTGCGCAGGAAAATACGAAGTTCAAGATCGGCGCCAAAGACGTCGGATAATACGGAGTTCAAGTACAGTGCCAAAGACGTGGGTAGATAGACCCACATTTCGCGGCTACACCGCGACGGACAAAACGAATCATCCGGTCTACTGTAAAAATCTGGAGCAGATACAGTAAGCAAATCAGAATTCCACACATCCAGAAACTCAGAAGACACCCAATAGAGCCCACACCAGCAAACTGGAGACCCAAATCCACAACTTAGCCGCGGAACCGCGGCATTAGGGCCTTATTGCCGCGGAACCGCGGCTAATTGGCTGCTTCTGGGCACCAATTTTTCTGGGTAACTCTCTCTTCTCTCTCCCACTCCTCTGGACTCCACTGAATTGTGTTTTCTGCAGCCTTCTTTGCGCAAATTCTTCTCCCCCTTCCAATAAACTGTTCTTGTACAGGATTCTTTGCGCCGCAAAATAAAAATTGTTTGCAGTTGATTTGTTACTGTTTTGCATTCTTTAATACGGACTTAAGGGGCTTTAAACCAATCCAGATTGGGTGGGGATTTCACCACCCTTCCCAGGACCCCAAAAATCACTAAAGCATATGCATTGTCCATTGTAAATTAAAAAATACTAGACTTCAGCCCTAAGGACTTCGCGCTCATTAGGAGAAGATAAACCGTGTTTAGAACCTCGCTTAACCGTACATTGTTTACGGGGTGTCTAGGAAAGTGTTAAAGGCGCAACCGCCGAAAGGGAAAGGGTTATTTAATTAAGGAACTTCGCGAAAGCGTTGGACAACCTCCCCTTATCTCAGCACTTACCTGGCCTCGTGATCAGTGTATTTTTAAGCCCGTTTCTCGACACTGTTTAACTTCGACAATCAAGTTTAGGAGCAGGTCTAGTAGACCTAGGTTACCCTAGATCTAGGTGTGATTGTGCATATCTTGTTTGTGATTGCTTAAGCCGTATTTCCGTACATATTTCTGTAAAAATCTTTCTAAAAGAAAAAAAAGAAAAAATCAAAAACTTTTATAAAAACTTGCCCTTTTGTCGCCAAATCCATTTTCACCCACCACCCATCGCCTTTCTCCATTGACGTTTTCTTACCCTCACCTTCTCCGCTTTGACTATACTAAACTCGTTTAGTGTATGTCCGCTTGGACTCGGGACACTAGCGCCCGTCTAGTCCGCGTTACGTTAGTCGCGACCGACTACGCGATCGACTCCGAAGTCGATACTCCGTCCCTTCCTCTTTCACCCCTTCCTTTGTCGGCCAACTCCGACGTTGACCGGAATTCTGTTCATACATCTTCACCTTCACCTTCACCTTCACCAACCTCTTCTTCCGCGATGTCGGGATTCAATCCGAACATCTCTTTGACCACCGCTGGATTGGCTCCACCTCCTACGGAGACCAATCTCCCACCACCTCCGCCTGTTGTAGCGCCGCAGCGAATTGCGCTCCAGGATCGTTTCTACCCCACCCGTTCTGCACTTCCCACCTGCCTTTCTCTTCCTCCGGCCAATGGGGACAACTTTGAAATTAAGCCCCATTTCATCAACATGCTTCCACGTTTTCATGGGCTTGAATCTGAAGATGCCTATATCTTCATCAATAAATTTCAAAACGTCTGTGCCATGATGAAAACAACCCAGCTGTCGGACGATGCTATACGTCTACGGGTCATTCCGTTCACTTTATGCGATCTCGCTGAAAAATGGCTGTATAGCACCGCTTCCCACTCAATCACCAGCTGGGACGAGTTTGTTAAAGCGTTTCTGAAGAAATTCTATCCAAATCATAAGACCGCAAGAATTCGAAATGAAATCAACCAATTCTCCCAGCTTCCTTCTGAACCCTTCTGGAAGTGCTTTGACCGGTACAAAGACCTTCTTGTTCAGTGTCCTCACCACGGTATAGAGAAATGACAACTCTGCCAAACCTTATACGAGGGACTGAACCCAGCAACGAAGCAGTTGCTGGAAACCATCTGTCAGGGCCACTTCCTATCGAAATCTGACGAGGAAGCGTGGCAGTTCTTTGACGATCTTGCGGAGCAAACGCTACAGTGGGAGAGCACCAGACCGACTTCTTCTTCTTCTACCTCCACTTCTACCGGTCAGTCTAGGGTAGGAATCCACCAACTTGACGTCTCTATTGCGATGAAAGCTGAAATGGCTGCGATAACACGAAAGCTTGAAGCGATAGAGAGCAAATTTTCTGCTCCTGCTCTTGCCCCTGTTCTCCCCCTTCGTACCATCTGCGCTTGTTGTTCTGATCCTTCCCACTTGACCGAAGAGTGTCCTTACAATCCACCATCGCAAGGACAGGATCAGGTTAATGCATTCCAGCAAAGACCGAGGAATGATCCATACTCTTCCATCTACAATCCCGGTTGGAGGAACCACCCCAATTTCGCCTGGAATCAGAATCAGAATCAGTTCCAGGGCAACAATTTCCAAAGGGCCCCTCCACCGCAACAACAAGCGCAACAACAAACTCAGTATCAGCAGCCCTTCCAACCCCAACCTTACCAAAACCAGACGAACAACTTTGCACCCAACAACTCTTTTCCACCAAACAACTTTGTTCCGTCAAACAATGATAAGGTTTCCTCGCTCGAGCGAAGTCTGGAGGCGTTTGTTAAACAATCGACTCAATCCACCGCCAACATCCAGTCTTCAATTCAATCTTTAGTGCAACACACCGCCGCGCACGGGCAAAGCATCAAGACCATCGAGGCCCAGATTGCACAGCTGAACGCGGCCTTGAGCGAGCGAGAGAAGGGGAAGCTCCCATCCCAGCCACTTCCAAATCCCGGTCACCCACATAATGCACATGTTGCTCTTGAACAACAAAACCATAATGTGAGTGCCGTGACTACACTGAGATCGGGAAGGATGCTGCAAAACAACATTGGCAAGCGAATCAACGATGACACCCCGGCCGCCGCTTCTTCTTCTTCTTCTTCTTCTCCTTCTTCTTCTTCGTCTTCTGAGCCTATTCTCCATTCTTCACAAGGCTCCCCTTCCTCTTCTTCTGCTCTGAACGGACCCACTTCTCACTCCACGAAGACACCTATTCTGGGATCCGTTCCAACTCCACAATCTCCTCCTCCAGCATTAGACTCAACCAATTTTCAAAATGTTCCATTTCCAAACCGGTTGAGGTCTAACAAACAAAATCCACAAATGGAGAAGATTCTGGAGTTATTTAAGCAAGTTAACATTAACATTCCTCTTTTAGATGCTGTCCAACAAGTCCCGTCTTACGCAAAAATCTTAAAGGACTTGTGCACGAAAAAGAGGAAGTCTCAGGTACCCAAGAAAGTTTTCTTGGCTAGTGCTGTGAGTGATGCCCTTACCCAATCTTTACCACAAAAACGGAAGGACCCTGGCTGTCCTACGATTTCAATTACCATTGGGGATAAGAACATCATCCGCGCACTATTAGATCTTGGTGCCAGTGTTAACTTGCTTCCGTATTCAGTATACGAGCAATTAGGCGTCGGAGAGTTGAAACCCACACACTGCACTCTCCAAATGGCCGACCGATCGATCACCCATCCTAGGGGTGAGCAAGAGGATGTGTTGATAAGAGTCGGGGACTTCATATTCCCCGTTGACTTCATTGTATTAGATACACAGCCTGTAGCTAACCCCCGGAATCAAATTCCGGTGATACTCGGTCGCCCATTTCTCGCAACCTCAAATGCTGTGATCAATTGTCGCAATGGTTCAATGAACCTCTCTTTTGGAAATATGACGATTGAACTCAACATTTTTAGGTTGGGGAATCAGCCCGCCGAACCTAATGCTCATATACTGGACGTCTGCTCGATCCAGGAGATCACACCAGAAGAGTGTGAATTCGAGGAGTTTCTGTTTGATCACGATAATCTTGACGCCACTAGTGCGTTTCTCTTCGAACCTGCTGCTGTTTCTGCGCCCGATAACGAATACGAGTGTTTCACGTTCTCGAACGATCTTAGCTGCGCACAACCCGAGTTTGAATCCTTCGACTTTCCGGATGAGTTATCTGAACCATCCGACTCGGTTGCCTACACTCGTTTTGAACCTTTGCTGGAGTCCTTTGAGTTCGAGACCTTTGCACCAGTCTTGCCTTCCATCATTTCACCTCCAACGCTCGAACTCAAGCCTTTGCCGTCTCACCTTAAGTACGCTTACTTAGGTGAGAACGAGACCCTCCCTGTCATCGTTTCGGCTTCTCTAGCTCCCGAGCAAGAGAAAGCCCTTCTCGCGGTCTTGCACAGCAACAGGCAAGCTTTTGGCTGGTCCATGGCGGACATCAAGGGGATTAGTCCCCTGATCGTTGAGCATCACATTCATCTGATGGATGATGCCAAACCAGCCCGGGATCCACAAAGACGTCTTAATCCAGTCATGAAGGAGGCTGTGAAGAAGGAGATCGTCAAATGTCTAGATAGTGGTATCATTTACCCTATCTCTGATAGCCAGTGGGTTAGCCCCATTCATGTTGTCCCCAAGAAGTCGAGCATCACGGTCATCACTAACGAGGCGAATGAGTTAATCCCTACTCGCACCCAAACTGGGTGGCGAGTTTGCATTGATTACAGAAAACTCAACGCCGCAACGCGGAAAGACCACTTTCCGCTACCTTTCATTGACCAGATGCTGGAACGATTGGCCGGACATGAGTACTATTGTTTTCTTGATGGCTACTCTGGCTATAATCAAATTCCCATCGCCGAAAAAGACCAGGACAAGACCACTTTCACTTGTCCTTTCGGCACGTTTGCATATCGACGCATGCCCTTTGGGTTATGCAATGCGCCCGCTACCTTCCAGCGGTGTATGATGGGAATTTTCTCTGACATGGTGGAAAAATTTCTGGAGATTTTCATGGATGACTTCTCCATCTTCGGCGACTCCTTTGACGAGTGTTTGCTGCATCTTGACGCTGTCCTTACCCGATGTAAGGACAAGAATCTCACTTTGAACTGGGAGAAATGCCACTTCATGGTGCGCGAAGGTATTGTCTTAGGACATATCATCTCGCAAAATGGCATAGAGGTTGACAAAGCAAAGATTGAGGTCATTTCCAATCTGCCTCCTCCCCGATGCGTCAGAGATATCCGAGCCTTCCTTGGCCACGCCGCTTTCTATAGACGGTTTATCAAGGACTTTAGCAAGATTGCTAGGCCCTTGACGCTTTTGCTGGCCAAGGACACGCCTTTCGACTTCAACTCGAGCTGTGTGACTGCATTCGAGTCACTGAAACGCTCACTCACTTCTGCTCCCGTTCTTTCTTCACCTGACTGGACGCACCCATTCGAGATTATGTGCGATGCATCCGACTTTGCCATCGGTGCTGTCCTTGGACAGCACATCAACAAGATGCCACACGTAATCTATTACGCGAGCCGAACCCTGAACGACGCCCAACTTAACTATACAACAACTGAGAAGGAATTCTTAGCTGTTGTATTTGCTTTAGAAAAGTTCAGGCCCTACCTCATCGGCTCTCCAGTCATTGTCTACACGGACCATTCAGCTCTGCGCCATCTTTTTGCGAAGAAAGATGCCAAGTCTCGGTTAATACGTTGGATCCTCTTGCTTCAAGAGTTTGACCTTGTCATTAAGGACAAACGAGGATGTGAAAACGTAGTTGCCGACCATCTCTCACGACTTCCTTCTTCGCCTTCGCTTCCAATTCCGATTAATGACGTTTTCCCGGATGAACAACTCTTGACAGTATCGTGCGAACCCTGGTTCGCAGATATTGTGAACTATTTGGCCACGGGATTACTACCGACCGAATGGTCGAGTCAGGACAGACTTCGCTTCTTATCCCAAGTAAAACACTTTTACTGGGACGAACCCTACTTGTTCAAGTACTGTCCCGACCAGATTATTCGTCGGTGTGTCCCTGATGAGGAATTCAAGAGTGTGCTGTCATTTTGCCACGATCAAGCGTGTGGCGGGCATTTTGGGCCCAGAAAGACAGCTGAGAAGATCTTGCAATGTGGTTTCTACTGGCCACAACTTTTCAAAGACGCTCACGACTATTGCAAGACTTGCTCCCGGTGCCAACACATGGGCCGGATATCCCGGAGGAACGAGATGTCGCTCCAACCGATCTTGGTTGTGGAGATTTTCGATGTTTGGGGGATAGACTTCATGGGGCCGTTTCCCAGCTCTTTTGGGAACCTGTACATTCTTCTAGCTGTTGATTACGTCTCTAAATGGGTCGAGGCTGTGCCCAGCCGGACTAACGACAACAAGGTTGTCGTTAAGTTCCTTAAAGAAAACATTTTCTCCCGGTTTGGGCACCCCCGAGCGATCATTAGCGACAATGGAAGTCATTTCTGCAATAGGACTTTCGAGGCCTTGATGCGGAAATACTCCATTAATCATAAGCTTTCTACGCCCTACCACCCCCAAACCTGCGGGCAGGCCGAAATTTCAAATAGGCAAATCAAGCAGATACTGGAGAAGACGGTTTCCAAGAACCGTAAGGATTGGTCTCTGAAACTCACTGATGCCCTTTGGGCATTTAGAACCGCTTATAAGACCGACCTTGGCATGTCTCCCTATCGGCTTGTGTACGGAAAAGCCTGCCACCTTCCTGTCGAAATCGAGCATCGCGCATTTTGGGCGATAAAGGAGCTGAATCTGTCTCTTGAGAACGCGGGCAGCCATCGGAAGCTGCAGTTGAACGAACTGAACGAGCTTAGGGATGAGGCTTACGATAACGCGGTTGTCGTTAAGAATCGAACGAAGGTGTTTCACGATAAACACCTTTTGCGCAAAACCTTCGTACCTGGTCAGCAGGTACTGCTTTACGACACCCGACTTCATTTCCATCCAGGAAAGCTCAGATCTCGCTGGAAAGGGCCGTATTTTGTGCGGAATGTGTATCCGCAGGGCGCTGTGGATTTGGAAAATCCAAAGGACGGTTCACTCTTCAAGGTAAATGGACACCGATGCAAACCGTACCTTAGCGCCGAACCAACAGAGGAGCTCCTGTTCTTACAGGAGCCGGTTTACCCTGAATGATCTTCCTCTGCCTACCTCCAAACTTCGGTTATCCAGCCAAGAACAGTGGACACTGTTCCAAATAAGTTTGGGGGTATGTACAAACCATTTTGTTTATATTTGTGTATATTCTTTTTCTTTTCTTTAAAAACAAAAAAAAACAAATAAAAAAAAAAATTCGCTAACCGACAATTTTGAACCTTCCAACTGCTCTCTTCATGCATGACAGTGAGGACACTGTCCAGTTTAAGTTTGGGGGTACGCTCGGTACGCATTTCTTACCTTCGCATTCATATGTATATTTTGCATCTGCATATTAAAATCCATAAAATCCATAAAAATCTGAAAATTTTCTAAAAAATATAAAAACTTTTTTGTCAAGTTAGCTTGTGGAAGAACTTTGATTCAACATTTCGACGGTTTTTGTTTGAAAAAAATAGGAATAACTAAATCTTATGTTTGGATTTTGAAAACCTGAAAGATAACTCTCCTTTGAAGTTAACTATAGCTGATATACGTCTTTACATAACACTACACGTGTCGTAAGATTTTGGGAATTATATGACAAGTCTTTCATGTTTAAACTTTTAAACAGATAAATGATTTTCTGAGGATCAAATAGGTTTGTTCTGAAATAAGTAATGTCAAGAATAGTTTATGAAGTAAAGCGAATATGAAGGAATGTTATTGATGCCGTAATTGGAGCTAAGTCTGAAAAATAACCATCTAAAACTTGATTGGAATGATTACACACCAAACCCACTAAACACGTCTTTTATCCAAAAAAAAATATTTGAACTGCCGGTTATATCTCCGTTCGTATTAAATCATCTGATTTTCACGACAAACTGTCTTTTGTTTTTGGACCTAGGTAACTTGAGTAATTAAGTCCGCTGGGGTGTTTCTACACCTAATGCCCTAAAACCAACTGGTTTGGGTGCATTGGCCCAAAGCTCGCTAAGAAGTCTAGAAAGTCCAGTTTAAAACAAAGTCAAGCAAGTGTTCTTTCCGAGTTAAAATTCCTAACGGTTCTTTGTGTGAGAATAATCTTGATAAAAGACAGGCTTTTAAAAATTTTTTAACGGAGATATGAAGGTTTTACTCTTTGATAAAGACTATTGCACGTTCACAGAGGTGTGTATGAAATGAAAACAAGAAAAAGGTGGAGTGAAAAATACGACTTAGTTTCCTGTTATGGAAGATAGAAATTCTGAAGTTGAAACCTTACTGGAAAACGAAACTTGAAAAATGCTTAACTCTCTATAAAACTTATGTGATCCTTTTAAAATTGTTATCTGGGCTTTATTGTGCGACATGATGACTTTAATCGACCTTTCGGGAACTTAACGACACTATTTGCACTGCACGTAAAGACATATAAAATCTGTAGTTAAATAAGAAGCGAGGTGTGAAAAATAAAGGTTCGATGGTCTAGACTTAGGATTATAGAATTGTTATTTTCTAAAACAAAACTTTAGGGTTTGAAGCTTAGTTATTTTACAAAACCAACTTGACCGGATTTTGTGGGTAGTATCCGCTGAAAACCCTCAGGAGACAACACTCCTCCTACTAGGGACACCTAGAGGTTTAACGGCTTGTTGCACATGCTCAGTGCAATCGCGTTCCCTGCGAAAGTGAGGTTAGAAAATTTTTTGTGAATAAATGGGCTTTGCTCGGGACGAGCAAATGATAAGTTTGGGGGTATTTGTTCATATCAGATTTTTGCATTTTCATACCGCCCAATTTTTATCACATTGCATATCCGTAGATACTCTTGAGCCGTGTTTGCTAGTCAATTGCAGGATACAGGTTCTCGGTTCTAAAACGGTAAAATTCATGGAAAACACGACAAAATCCGGGTTCCTGCCAATCACAGATAAAACACGGTCTCCGCTCGTCATCCGTATGTTGCCAGATACCAGTTTAGGAAGACAAAATGTCAAATCAATGTCACCTTCATGCACAAGGCTCAATGGCAACAACAACTTCCAAGAAATCCACGCGGAGCTCGAGGCAATCATGACAAAATCTTGACAAAAAGTCCACCTTTCCCTCAACAGAAATTCTGGAAAATTCGTGAAGAAATTATGAAAAAATACATATACCAGAATAATGTACACATCAAACCAGGGAACCACAGCAAATTTGGGGGCCCAACTCAACTAAACGGCCGCGGATCCGCGGCCAAAGTGGGGTCCAGGCCGCGGATCCGCGGCCGTATAGTGGCGGCAGGCAAAAAGTTTCCAGGGGTATTTTGGTCATTGCATGTGTGGTCTGGTGGTTGCCCTAGGGTTTCATTCTCTGGCCTATAAATAGCCCAGAACTTTGTGAAGGAAAGGGTCCATTCTTGTATTTCTTTTTGCTAGGTTTTAGTTTACATGTTCTTCTTCCTCTTCTCACCTCTTCTCTATTAAACTTGTAAGTGAGCTTTTGAGTGAAGAGTGATGAATAAAGAAGACCATTTTATTATCATGCTTGTCTCCTTATCTTTATGCTTGTTGTAATTTTAATTCGTTAAGTAGTTGTTGTTATTTCCTTGTTGTTTATTTCTTCTCTCTTTTTCTTTATCATTCATACGACAATGATACTTACGCTCGATCCTCGCCAAGGTGAGGTCGCAAATAGTTAGTCGCATTCTCCTAATCTCCTTCTTTCTATCTTCCTCCTTTGTTTTGTTTTGTTTTTCCTTATCATGAAGTGTGAGTAGTTTTATACTTGTTAGGGTAGGATAAGGGAAGTTTGAGAGAAGGAAATCTCTCTCACTCTTTCCTTGCCCAACAACTTAAATCGACTCCCGTTAATTGAACCACATTCCGCTCCTTACGGCACCCTATCCTACATGATAGCGGTGATTCCGTAGTGAGACCGGTTGTGGTTGAATTAACCGGAGGTTATGGATAAGAGCCAAGAACGGACGGACAAGCACCAAAAGGAAGACTTATGCGTTGGAAAGCCTAGCTTATACTCGCAAAGTCCTTCCTAGTCGTGCTAATCCCCGTTGTTGCCGATTACCGTAATACCGATATTAAGAGGGGGCAACGAAAGATGTGGAGACTCCTAACTCAAACTAACCTAATCCTAACCCTAACAAGCTCTCTTTAAATATCAACTTAACACTTAGATAGTTACAAACAAAATCTGAACTTTCGGACTCAACTCGTAAAAACACTTTGAAAAAGACTCCCATCTCCCTGCGGACGACCCGTACTCAACCGGCTAGCTACAAGCGAAACCGTCTTGATTGCGGTATTTTAAACTAGAACTTGAACACGCACGATCCCTATCAATCAATAATAACCAATCTAATCTTGCAAGAGCATACGCTAAAGTGTTTTCTTCTCTCTCTCTCCAGGTAGCGACCATGTCAGGCCATAATCAAGATAATAATATGGATGTATTGACTGAACCCGCTTATTATACTAGGCAGGGGAACGTTGGACCCCGTTCTTCCTTATAAGAGTTATAAGAATGAACAGGGAATAGAAGAATATCTAGATTCTCAAGCCGCCCAAAAGAACATGCATGTTGATGCATCTTCTTCAGGTGTGTTAGTTATTGAGAACTGTTTTTCAGTTCATCCTACGTCCTGGGTATTAGATACCGGATCAGGATCCCACATATGTAAATTGTTACATGGGCTACGTAAAGGTAGAGAACTGGGAAAAGGTGATCATTCCGTTCAAGTAGTGAACGGTGCAAGTATTGCAGCCAAAGCAGTTGGCGAATATCACCTTGTATTGCCAAGTCGTAATACACTAATTCTAAATGAGTGCTATTATATACCGAACATGATGTGCAACATTATATCAGTTTCTTTATTAAGTAAAGAAGGATATAATTTTGTAGTAAAGGATAATGTTATGAACATATTCCTAGATCAAAAGTTGATTGCATCAGGCTCGTTACATAATGGCATATTCATTCTAAATCAGAATACAGTCCTCAATATACAAAACACACACAAGAGGAAAAGTTCAGAAATGAACGAATCCTTCTTGTAGCATTGTAGACTTGGTCATATCAATACAACACGACTGGCTAAGTTACATAAGGATAGTTATTTGAATCCGTTCGAATTATCATCTTATGATACTTGTCATTCATGTCTCAAAGGAAAAATGGCCAAAGCTCCGTTTAGTGGACACGGAGAAAGAGTTACCGAACTCTTAGGACTGGTACATAGTGATGTACGCGGTCCCATGTCTACGCATGCCAGGAACGGTTCTTCCTACTTCATTACATTCACTGACGATCTCTCAAGATTCGGATATGTGTTCCTGATGAAACACAAGTCTGAAGCTTTTGAGAAATTCAGAGAATATAAGCACGAAGTAGAGAATCAAACGGGCAAAAGTATTAAGATTCTTCGATCTGATCGAGGAGGTGAATACTTAAGCAATGAGTTCCTAGATTATCTAAAAGAGAATGAGATTCTCTCTCAGCTTACTCCTCCTTATACACCACAGCACAACAGTGTATCGGAGCGGAGGAATCACACCCTATTAGATATGGTGCGCTCTATGATGAGTACAGCTGAGTTATCTATTTCCTTCTGGGGATATGCGCTGGAGACAGCCATATACCTATTGAATAGAGTTCCAACTAAATCTGTGCCTACCACTCCATATGAGATATGGAATGGAAAGAGACCATCTCTTAAAAGAGTTAAGATATGGGGTTGTCCGGCTTATGTTAAAAAGAAAAATCGGGACAAACTCGAGGCACGATCAGTTCTTTGTAAGTTTGTAGGATATCCAAGCAATTCGTATGGATATCTATTCTACCACAATGAACAACAAAAGGTGTTTGTTGCTCAACATGCCACCTTTTTAGAAAAGGAATTTCTTACAAAAGAAATTAGTGGCAATGAGGTAGAGCTGGAAGAGGTTCCAGCAACACAAACTACAACTGAAGATTTAGTGGAACCAGATGATTCAGTAGTACCCGACGAACCCCAGCCTCTCCGCCGATCTAGCAGGGTTTCTCATCCGCCTGAGAGATACTATGGTTTTCTCATTGATGGTGGAAGCGAGGATTGCATCATGGAAGATGATGACCCGACTAGTTTCGAGCAGGCCATCACGAGTGGTGACTCTGTGAAATGGCTGGATGCAATGCGATCTGAGATGGAATCCATGTACACCAATAAAGTATGGATTTTGGAAAATGCTCCTGAAGGGGTAAAACCCATTGGGAGCAAGTGGATTTTTAAAAAGAAATTTGGTGTAGATGGAAAAGTTGAGACTTTCAAAGCTAGACTTGTAGCAAAGGGTTTTCGTCAAAGACCAGGTGTGGATTATGACGAAACTTTTCTCCAGTGGCTATGCTTAAGTCCATCCGGATCTTACTTGCCATTGCTGGATACCATGACTACGAAATCTGGCAAATGGATGTTAAGACCGCCTTTCTAAACGGTGATTTAGAAGAGTGCGTGTACATAACTCAGCCAGAGGGCTTCGTAGATAGTGGGAGCAGCGGAAAGGTGTGCAAACTGCTTAAATCCATTTATGGGTTAAAGCAAGCATCGCGGAGTTGGAACATCTATTTTGATGTTGTAGTCAAAGAGTTTGACTTCATCAAAAACATAGATGAACCTTGTATCTATAAGAAGGTAGCAGAGAGTAAGGTTGTCTTCCTCGTATTGTACGTGGATGACATACTCTTGATAGGAAATGATATTCCTATGCTGCAATCAGTCAAGCTCTTCTTATCACAGAGATTCTCAATGAAAGATCTAGGTGATGCCTCCTGCATATTGGGAAGAATGATCTATAGAGATAGATCTAAACGGATACTGGGATTGTCCCAATCCAGGTACATTGACACCATCCTAAAGAGGTTTAGTATGGAAGAATCCAAGCGTGGGAACCAACCCACGATCTCTGGACTCACTCTCTCCAAAGAGATGTCTCCCAAGACCGATTTGGAGAGAGCTCGCATGCAAGGGATACCCTATGCTTCGGCAGTAGGCTCTATCATGTATGCGATGCTATGTACCAGACCCGATGTAGCATACTCACTAAGTGTAGTGAGTCGGTATCAAGCAGATCCTGGAGAGAGTCACTGGACAGCTGTGAAGAACATTCTCAAGTACTTGCGAAGGACTAGAGACATGTTCTTGGTGTTTGGTAACGGAGAACTCCGGGTAGAGTCCTTTACCGATTCCAGCTTCCAAAGTGATAAGGACGACTCTAAGTCGCATTCGGGTTTTGTCTTTACCCTCAATGGAGGGGCGGTATGTTGGAAGAGTTCCAAACAGGATACCGTTGCAGACTCGACGATGGAGACTGAATACATCGCTGCCAACGATGCTGCCAAAGAGGCTGTCTGGATGAAGAAGTTCATTAGTGAACTTGGTGTGGTTCCATCCATTGAACATCCAATACCTCTGTATTGCGATAACAATGGAGCTGTGGCTTTGGCCAAGGAACCCAGATCCCATCAGAAATCCAGACATATTCTGAGGCCGTATCATCTGATCAGGGAGATAGTTGATCGCAGGGAGATCGAGGTCAGGAGAGTAGATACGAAGGACAACACTGCGGATCCACTCACGAAGCCATTCCCCAGATACAGTTTGAGAGATTATTCGGGATGCTAGGTATGAGATACTACAGCAGCTGACCTTAGTGCAAGTGGGAGATTGTTAGTTATGTATATGCCCTAGACGCCATTGTTGTACATTTGATGTATATTATGATGGATGCTTAGATATATACAGAGAGGACTTTCTTGCTCGTCATGATAGTATGCTATTTGGTTTCACTTTATTTTAACATGTTGGCTTGTATTGGTTTACTGTCTTTCTCTCACATGTTGATAAAGCCCTTAGGATCTGTACTTGAGTACTGGGATTATGATGAGATCATACTAGTGGGGCCACGGTAGTCGATGAGTACATCCTATAAATGTTCCTAGTCGAGGGTATATCGAGACAGGGCATCGATACACCAGAGTAGACTAGCGTATACGCATCTTGACCCATATGATGGGCGATGGATGATCCCATATCCATCGGTGTTTGACATCAAGGATGATGTACGGGTGCTCAGTGGAGACTGGGTACACTGGACGGACTCGCCGAGAACTCCCAGTTGGTGATATACCACACGTCAGATGGCAGTTCTCCGGTGACACTGGTACAGGGTAGTCAGTAGACCCGAGATCGTCATAGAGTCTTGTGTGATTCCCACTGTGCTTTGATTTCCACCTTACCACGTCCAAGTGGGCGTGCAAAACGGTGGCTTTTGGGTACAGTCCCGAATCATATGGAGACAATGAGCGATAGGAGGGGATTCGTCTCTCCCGGTATAGGGAGTTGATGTTGTGCTGTGTTCGATTGGCTATAACTGGAAGTCCCTGGCCAGGGCTGATATAGAGATATACTGGTAAGTGTTACCAGTAGTTTCTCGACCTGTTATGAGCCTCACATCGACATGACTTATCGGTTACTGGGGTCTGACGTATACCACCCCTAGACCTGATATGCGACATATCAGACGAACAGACCGGACTGTACGGGAGTGTTACTGATTGGATTCACAGAAGAACGCACAGGCTAGCTTGTTGATCTTCTGATCGCTCAATACCTGGATGGCTGTTACGTTTAGCTGACCGCTTGCAGCTTATGGGTGTTTGATATGATCATCACCTGCTACCGGCGTATTGACGATTCTTTAGAGTCCTACACAGAGGTTTCTTGGCTCAGGCGAAACGGAGTAGAGGCACATATGTAATATGTGCAGGACCGAGGATAATGCGATATGAGATACCATATTATATTCTCGAGATATTTTGATATGAATCGGGACATCGGATCAAGTGTTGATTCGATGAATCGGTACATGATATATTAGCCGGTTATATTCGATATAGCCGGATCGTTGGATCAAGTGTTGATTCGATGATTTAATGTATAATAATATATATGATATATTGTATTACATTATCTAATATTGGCTCACTTTATTATTTCATTTTCTCACTGGATTAATACATTGATATATATGCGATATATGTTAAATGTATTATTTTCTTTTGTTGCAAATATATAATATATATGTGATATATATTATTGTGACATGATATGATTTATTATTAAACATGTTTAAGGATGATTAAATGGGATTAGGGTTTGATTAGGGTTAGCTTCTTCTTGCACATTCTAGAAGCTTTTCCTTTTGTCTTGGTTAAGATATTATGGTTGATACTTATCCTTAACCTAACCAAACCCTAACTCTAGTTTATTCTCTACAAACTCTTAGCCACTCATCCTTGACCATGGTTGATATATCAATCATATAGATTTCTTTTCTATTCATCACAAAAGGAATTATCTTTTCATTATCATCTTCTTCTCTCTTGATTTTGAGCTCACTAGAAATTCCATTTATGATGATGAATTGTGAGAAAGTGAATTAAAAAGAAAGCATAAATACTACTCCCTCATCCTCATCTCATCTAGCCCATGAGATTAGGGTGTTCATCTTTATAGAGTGAGAAAGCTTGGGTTTTTGCAACTTCGACGTAGATCATCGGAGATTCGGAACACTTCAAGCTAGCATGGATCTGTAAGTCGATGTGCAACACCCCATGACTTGCGGGGAGGCGGAAATTTGAAAAACGATCTTGTTCTTTGCTTAAACATCAACTAACCGCATGAATCGTAGCTAAACGATAACTAACATGAAACATAGAAGTTCTATACTACTATGTTTAGGGATTATACCTAACGAATCGTGTCCTTCGTCTTTGCGAACTCCACCTCCTCCTCGACCTTCTCGAAGTAGTAGACGATCCACCCGAGAGCTTTACTCCAAGCTTAGCCTCTAAATTTGAGGCAACTAACCTTCTTTAAGTGCTAATCAAAGAAGCTAGGTGATATAGAATGAGGGTTATGGTTTAGTTAGTCTAACTAATCCTTGTACTCAACGCATGAGAGGGGAGGATTAGGGTTTGAAGAGGGAGAGCTTGAGGAGAGAGAAGGTGAGAATAATAATGAAGTGAGAATAATGAGTTATGATAATATATATCAAGCATTTCTTTTTATCAAGAAAAGAAAAGAAATGAATTTAACAACCATGCTTGATAATATCTAGTGATGATTCACTCCATGAGTCATTAAGCATTTATCATGCATTAATGACATGGATGAATCATCCATATGACTCACTAATCACATTCATTGTATATGCCACCTAAACCTCCTTAGTCACCACCTTCTAGAAGCTTCTCGTGCAATTACGAGAACGCCCCTCCTTTCCGCAAAAATACGGAAAAACTTTAGACTGTATAAATCCAATAACCGGATACCAGTAACTGGCTTAAACCAAAGCCGACTGGTAAAAACTGTCCGAAAGTCGTACGTGCGTAAACACACGTATGCGTCCGAACCCTTGTCGTAAAACCATACGACCTCTATATCGTTTCGCCCGGAGTAGGGAAACTCTCTGTGTGGGACTCTAGAGACTCGACTACTACGCTGGCAGTGGGTTTAACCACAGACCGCAAGCGGCACTAGCTGTACGTAACGGTCCCCAGGTAGATGTCGATAAGAAGGCCGATGAGGAAACCCCTCCGAACTCCTACTGAGCCTGCTGTGACAATCTCCATACAGTCCGGTCCGTTCGTCCAAGACTATCGCATATCGGGCCTAGGGGGCGGCAAGCGTCAGTCCCCTAATAGCGGTATAAGTCGTGTCGGAGGGAAGCCCATTACACCCTGAGAAACTACTGGAACCTACCAGCAAATCTCGCTTGCCCTGGCCAGGGACTTTGCGTAATGGCTCTCTGACACAGCGCGATATCAACCCCCAATACCGGGAGAGACGAATCCTGTCTAACCGCCACTGCCTCCAAGTGCTCGGGACTGCACCCAACTGCTACCTGTTTGCACGACTCCTTTGAGCCGTGGTAGGGTAGCAATCTAAGAACAGTGGGACACACTCGAGGCGAAGTAGCAGTGTCAAGTCTGCGGACTATGTTGTACTCATGTCACCTGGGAACTGTTCACTGACGACTGGTATAAAACCAACCAACAGTTCCCTGTGAGTCCTGTCCGGTGTACCCGTAACCTAACGAGCACCTGCATACTATCTCCAGTACGACGTACTGACGGCTGTGGGACAGACCATTTCCCCAACTGGGATGAGAAGCGTACACACTAGTCTACTCCGGAGTATCGATGCTCTGTCTCGATAATCCAACGACTAGGGACCTGAATAAGGATGTGCTTGTAGACTACCCAGCCCCCACTAGTGTGACTGCCATCACAACGCTGGTAGTCAAGCAAGATCCTAAGAGCTCTATCAATACGTATACTCACATATTAAGATAGAAAAAACCAAGTAGCATACTACCATATTTAGCAAGACTGTTATATACATGTGAATATCGCAAGCTTCCATTAAGTCATATACAAACTAGTATGATACAATAATGGCCCCTAGGGCATATACACTAACAATCTCCCACTTGCACTAGGGCCATGTACTGGCATATCGAAGACCGATGATCTCGAGTAGCCTCTCTAACTGAATCTGAGGTAGGGCCTTCGTGAATGGATCAGCAATGTTCTCTTCAGAAGCAACTCTCCGAACCTCGATCTCCTGACGATCAATGATCTCCCTGATCAGGTGATACCGCCTTAAGATGTGTCTGGACTTCTGATGGGACCTTGGTTCCTTCGCTAAAGCTATAGCTCCGTTGTTGTCGCAATACAGAGGTATTGGATCAACTATGGTAGGAACCACCTGAAGTTCTGTTAGGAACTTCTTCATCCAGACTGCTTCTTTTGCGGCATCGCAAGCAGCTATATACTCCGCTTCCATCGTCGAGTCAGCAACGGTGTCCTGCTTGGAGCTCTTCCAGCACACCGTCCCTCCATTGAGGGTAAAGACATAACCCGACATGGACTTGGAATCGTCCTTATCACTCTGGAAGCCGGAATCAGCAAAGGCCTCCAACCTGAGGTCTTTTCCGCCGTAAACCAAGAACATCTCCTTAGTCCTTCTCAGGTACTTGAGAATGTTCTTTACTGCTATCCAGTGCTTCTCCCCTGGGTCTGACTGATACCGGTTTACCACGCTCAGTGCGTAAGCTACATCTGGTCTGGTGCACAACATCGCATACATTATAGAGCCTACCGCAGAAGCGTAGGGTATAATAGACATGTGTTCCCTTTCCAAATCAGTCTTGGGAGACATCTCTTTGGAGAGGGTGATTCCGTGACAAGCCGGTAGATTACCGCGCTTAGAATCTTCCATACTGAATCTTTTCAGTACAGTGTCGATATACCTGGACTGCGAAAGTCCCAACATCCTCTTGGATCTATCACGATAGATCCGGATCCCCAGAATGTAAGAGGCATCACCCAGGTCTTTCATGGAGAACCTGTGTGATAAGAATCCTTTGACAGATTGTAGCATAGGAATGTCATTTCCTATCAATAGAATGTCATCCACGTACAAGACGAGGAATACGACACTTCTGGCTACAACTTTACTATATATGCACGGTTCATCTGGATTTTTGATAAAGTCATATTCTTTGACTGTCTCATCAAAACAGATGTTCCAACTCCGCGATGCCTGCTTTAGTCCACAAATGGACTTAAGCAGCTTGCATACTTTCCCGCTGCTCCCATTCTGATTGAAACCCTCTGGCTGATCCATATAGACGCACTCTTCTAAATTTCCATTCAGAAAAGCCGTCTTTACGTCCATCTGCCAGATTTCATAATCATGGAAGGCAGCAATAGCAAGAAGGACCCGAATGGATTTGAGCATAGCCACTGGAGAAAAAGTTTCGTCATAGTCCAAACCAGGTCTTTGACGAAAACCCTTTGCAACAAGTCTAGCCTTATAGGTTTCCACCTGCCCATCTACACCAATCTTTTTCTTGAAGATCCATTTGCATCCTATGGGTTTTACCCCATCTGGAGCAAAGTCCAAAGTCCATACTTTGTTGGTGTACATGGATTCCATTTCGGTCCGCATTGCATCTAGCCATCGTACCGAGTCGCCGCTCTGGATGGCATGCTGGAAGTCAGTAGGTTCATCATCATCTATGATGCAATCCTCTCTATCCCCATCTATGAGAAAACCGTAGTATCTCTCAGGCGGATGAGACGGCCTACTACTCCTGCGGAGGGGTGCGGGAATGTCTTGTTCTTCTTGAACTTCCGGTTCTACCAAACTTTCAGTAGCAGTTTGTGGTTCTGGAATTTCTTCCAGTTCTATTACGCTCCCACTTATTTCCTTTTCTAAAACTGATATTCTAGAAAATGGGCATTACGAGAAACAAACACCTTTTGTTCCTCTGCGTAATAGAATAGATACCCCTTGGAGTTCTTTGGATATCCCACAAACTTACACTTTACTGATCGTGCCTCGAGCTTGTCCACATGCTGGTTTTTAACAAAAGCTGGATATCCCCATATTTTCAGATACTGAAGATAGGGTTTCTTCCCACTCCACTTCTGATATGGCGTGGTAGGCACAGTCTTGGTAGGTACCATGTTCAAAAGATATGCCGCTGATTCTAGCGCATAACCCCAGAAAGATCGCGGTAACTCAGCATTACTCATCATGGATCGTACCATATCCAATAGGGTTCGATTCTGTCTCTCCGATACACCGTTGTGCTGTGGAGTGTATGGAGGAGTAAGCTGAGAGAGAATTCCTTTCTCTTTTAGGTAACCTAGGAACTCGGCACTCAAGTATTTACCACCTCGATCAGATCTTAGTGTCTTGATACTTTTGCCGGTTTGGTTTTCTACTTCATTCTTATACTCTTGGAATTTCTCAAAAGCCTCGGATTTATGTTTCATCAGATAAATGAATCCGTATCTTGAGTAATCATCCGTGAAAGTAATGAAATAGGAAAAACCACCTCTTGCATGTGTAGACATTAGACCACATACATCGCTGTGTATGAGTCATAAGAGCTCGCTCGCTCTTACTCCTTGTCCAGTAAATGGAGTCTTTGTCATCTTTCCTTTGAGACAAGATTGACAAGTGTCATAAGTTTGATATTCGAACGAGTCCAAATATCCTTCTCTATGCAACTTAGTCAACCTTCTCTCATTGATGTGACCCAGTCTACAATGCCATAAGAAAGCTTTATTTAAATCTGGAGACTTTCTTTTTAGTGTGTTCTGGACATTGAAAATTTGGAGTTGGTTTAAAATATATATACCGTTATTTAGTGTACCGGACCCAATCAAACCATGATTAAGGTGGATGTTAACAACATCTCTTACAAACGTGAAATCATAACCTTTATTTGATAACAAGGAAACTGATATGATATTACACGTTAAGCTTGGTACAAAAAAACAGTTATGTAAAACCAAAATGTGTCCACTCGTCAATCCTAGGTGATAATCCCCGACGGACGCAGCTCCCACGCTAGCGCCGTTAGCAACCTTTAGGGTCATATCACCTTCCTTCAGCACTCTACGGTTTCTCAGTGCCTGCAATGAATTGCAAATATGAGATCCTAATCCGGTATCCAATACCCAGGAAGTAGAGTTGATCGACAGACAATTCTCAATTACAAACACACCTGAAGTCGAAACCACAGCTTGCTTCGGTTCCTGGTTCTTGGCGTTCCACGCCCTGCAATCTTTCTTCCAGTGCCCTTTCCTGTGACAATGGAAGCACTCATCCTGGCCCACTACCGGTACCGCAAACTTTTCTTTCCCTTTCCTCCCACCTTACTAACACCTCCTCTAGGTCTGGGGACGGCCTTCTTCTTCCTTCCTTTGGCCCTAGCCTTGGACCCGGAAGAAGATGCACCGCCAACAAACATAGCGGGTGTTTCCCTTGCCTTCTGCAAGGTGCCCTCTGCACTCCTTAACATGTTCAGGAGTTCCGGAAGTTCAACTTCTTTTCTTTGAATGTTGAAGTTCAGGATAAACTGGGCGTAGGTGGAAGGAAGGGACTCGAGAATAAGGTCTGTATAGAGCTCATTATCCAAAGTTGTCCCAAGGTCTGCGAGCTCTTCTATATAGTCGATCATCTTTAGGACATGTTCTCCTACCGATGACCCGACAGCCAACCTCGCTCGAAACAAGTTCTTTGAGGTCTCGTATCTTGCTATACGAGATTGCTCTCAATAAAGTTCCTTTGTATGGAGAAATATGGCGTCTAGTTCCATATCCTCGTGCCTCCTCTGATATTCATTGTTCATCGAGGCAAGCACGATGCACTTGGCTTTCGCGCAATCTAAATCCCAGGTTTTGCGGATTTCCTTATCCGCATTGCTGGATTTGGGACCAGGGACAGCAGGTGCCGTAGCGGTGAGGACGTACCCCAATTTGTCATAGGTCAAAGCCATTTTGACATTCCGCAGCCAATCTTTATAGTTTGGCCCTGTCAGTATATTTTTCTCTAAAAGTAACTTAAGTCCAGTCATTTTCAGGGTCGCTGCAATTAGGAGAGAGAGAAGAAAACTCTTTAGCATGATGCTCTTGCAAGTTTAGAGTGGTTTTTAGTTTATCTAAACTGGATGGCTCCCACTGTTTCTCGAATCCTTCCTCAAACCATAAAAGAAGAATTAGCCAGGACTATTCTCACTGTATAATACTTGCTTAACCGTTCAGCCAGGCTGGTGTCGGTACTTCGAGGGTGGTTTTCCAACGCTTTCGCGAAGTTCCTTAATTAAATAACCTCTTTTCTCTGGGGGCGTAACCCCGCTGACACCTTTCTTGACACCTACTTGGTTTATAGCATTGATCGTTAAGTGACGAATATCCTGATGAGTAGCATATACTCACAGTAGGATCGGGATCCAAATATCATCGTATGATAATGTTGAAGGAATCCTACCAACATTCATCAAACTCCAAATGGTATGCAACTCTTTGCAAATTTCAGTTTCTTTAGAAATTCCCGATATATATTTTTGCCCCATGCTCGGTAGTCAACGAGTACATCCTATAACTGTTCTTAGTCGAGGGTGTATCGAGACAGGGCATCGATACTCCAGAGTAGACTAGCGTACACGCATCTCGACCCATATGATGGGCGATGGATGATCCCATATCCATTGGTGTTGGAATATCAAAGATGGTGTATGGGTGCTCAGTGGAGACTGGGTACACTGAACGGACTCGCCGAGAACTCCTGGATGGTATTATACCTATCGTCAGATAGCAGTTCTCCGGTGACACTGGTACATGTTAGTCTGTAGACCCGAGATCGTCATAGAGTCTTATGTGATTCCCACCGTGCTTTGATTTCCACCTTACCACGTCCAAGAGGCCGTGCAAAACGGTGGCTTTTGGGTACAGTCCCAAATCACATGGAGGCAATGAGCGATAGCAGGGGTTTCGTCTCTCCCGGTATAGGGAGTTGATGTTGTGCTGTGTTCGATTGGCTATAACTGGAAGTCCTTGGCCAGGGCTGATATGGAGATTTACTGGTAACAGTTATCAGTAGTTTCTCGACCCGTTATGAGCTTTACATTGACACGACTTATCGGTTACTGGGGTCTGACGTTTACCACCCCTAGACTGGATATTCGACATATCAGACGAAGAGACCGGACTGTACAGTAGTGTTACTGACTGGATTCACAGGAGAATGTACATGCTTGCTTGTTGATCTTCTGATCGCTCAATACCTGGGTGGCTGTTACGTTTAGCTGGCCGCTTGCAGCTTGTGGGTGTTTGATATGATCATCACCTACTGCCGGCGTATTGACGATTCTTTAGAGTCCTACACAGAGGTTTCCTGGCTCAGACAAAACGGAGTAGGAGCACATATGAGATATGTGCGGGACCGAGAATAATACGATATGAGGTACCGTATTATATTCTCGCGATATGAGATATCGGCCGGGTATATGTGATATAGCCGGGTCATCGGATCAAGTGTTGATTCGATGAATTGGTACATGTTATATTAGTCGGTTATATGCAATATAGCCGGATTTTCGGACAAGAGTTGATTCGATAATTTAATATATAATTATATATGTGATATATTACATTACATTAACTAATATAAGCTCGCTTTATTAATTCATTTTCTTACTGGATAATACATTGATGTATATGCGATATATGTTAATTGTATTATTTTCTTTTGTTACAAAATATATTGTATATGTGATATATAAAATTGCAAAAAGTCAGGGTTACAAATGCAACATGTTTTGTGGAGTTTAAACAAGTTAGGGTTTGGATTTGGGTTAGCTTTTGGGTTAGCTTTTTCATGAAGCTTTATGAAGCTTTCTTTTGTCTTTAGCTTAGATATTTTGTGTTGATATTTATTAACCCAACCCCGACCTTAGCCTTTAGTTTATTCTCTATAAGGGTTAACTTTATCATTCTTAACCCATGGTTGGATTTTTAACCACAACAATAATTCATTATTCATCATAAAAAGCTTTCTTCTTCTTCTTCCTCCTTGAAAAAGCTTACTAGCCTTTTGTGTTTTGATGATTAAAAGTGAGAAATTGAAAAAAAAAAGAGAGAAAAATTCCTTCTTCATCATCCTCATCTATTCTATCCACTTAGATTAGGGTGTTCACTTCACTAATACTTGATTAGAGAAGTGAGAGCTTGAGTTTGAGATTCTTCAAGATAGATCATTTTCGAAAAGGAAGACTTCAAGCAAGCTTGGATCATTCGACTTGTGGAGCCTCTCTTGAGTCCGGGAGTTCATGGATCACGGAAAAGGGACTACTACTCGGAGCTTATGAAGCGAAGGAACGGACTACAAAGGTTGTAATCCCTCTCTCTTAGATGTAAAGTTGTTTACATGCTAGTTAACCCTAATTCTCTAGTTAAGATCTTGGTTAGGGTTTGTTTAGCACCCCAAAAATTTCAATATGGCATGTGTGATTGTTAGTGTTTATGCCCTAGAAGGCCATTACTGTATCATACTAGCTTGTATATTACTTAATGGAAGCTTGGGATATTCACATGTATATAACAGTCTTGCTAAACATGGTAGTATGCTACTTGGTTTTTCTATCTTAATATGTGAGTGTACGTATTGATAGAGCTCTTAGGATCTTGCTTGTCTACCAGCGTTGTGATGGCAGTCACACTAGTGGGGGCTGGGTAGTCTACAAGCACATCCTTGTTCAGGTCCCTGGTCGTTGGATTATCGAGACAGAGCATCGATACTCCGGAGTAGACTGGTGTGTACGCTTCTCATCCCAGTTGGGGAGATGGTCTGTCCCACAGCCGTCAGTACGTCGTACTGGAGATAGTATACAGGTGCTCGTTAGGTTACGGGTACACCGGACAGGACTCACGGGGAACTGTTGGTTGGTTTGATACCAGTCGTCAGTAAACAGTTCCCAGGTGACATGAGTACAGCGTAGTCCGCAGACTTGACACTGCTACTTCGCCTCGAGTGTGTCCCACTGTTCTTAGATTGCTACCCTACCACGGCTCAAAGGAGTCGTGCAAACAGGTGGCAGTTGGGTGCAGTCCCGAGCACTTGGAGGCAGTGGCGGTTAGACAGGATTCGTCCCTCCCGGTATTGGGAGTAGATATCGTGCTGTGTCAGAGAGCCATTACGCAAAGTCCCTGGCCAGGGCAAGCGAGATTTGCTGGTAGGTTCCAGTAGTTTCTCAGGGTGTAATGGGCTTTACTCCGACACGACTTATACCGCTATTAGGGGATTGACGCTTGCCGCCCCCCTAGGCCCGATATGCGATAGTCTTGGACGAACGGACCGGACTGTATGGAGATTGTCACATCAGACTCAGTAGGAGTTCGGATGGGTTTGCTCATCGGCCTTCTTATCGACAACTACCTGGGGACCGTTACGTACAGCTAGTGCCGCTTGCGGTCTGTGGTTAAACCCACTGCCAGCGTAGTAGTCGAGTCTCTAGAGTCCCACACAGAGAGTTTCCTACTCCAGGCGAAACGATATAGAGGTTGCATGGTTTTGCGACAAAGGGTTCGGACGCATACGTGCGTTTACGCGCGTACGACTTTCGGACAGTTTTTACCAGTCGGCTTTGGTTTAAGCCAGTTACTGGTATCCGGTTATTGGATTTTTACAGTCTAAAGTTTTTCCGTATTTTTACGGATCGGAGGGGCGTTCTCGTAATTACTCGAGAAGCTTCTAGAAGATGTGACTAAGGAGGTTTCTTTTGGATAAGAGAGTGAGTCATGGTGGTGATTCATTCATTTCATTAATGCACATTTATTGCTTAATGACTCATGCTAATGAATCACCACTAGATATTTCATGAAGCATGCTTATTCATTTCTTTTTATTCATTATTGAAAAATAAGAATGCTTCATAATATTATGATACACTCTCTCTCTTCTCTCATTATCTTATCTCATATTCTCTCTCCTCAAGCTCTCATCTTCAAGATACTAACCTTAATCCTCATGTGTTGAGAACAAAGGTTTAGTTAGACTTAAGCATCCATAACCTTAATTCTATATCATCCTTCCATCTTTGATTAGCAATCAAAGTTGCTTAGTTGCCTCAAGCTTAGAGGTTTAGCTTGGAGTTTCGCTCTCGGGTGGATCGTCTACTACCTAGAGAAGGTCGAGGAGAACAAAGGAGGACACAAAGACGAAGGACTAGTTTCGATCGGTATAATCCCTTAACACTATAGTTTAGTTTAGCTATGTGTTTGGTTATTGTTTGTTTAGCTTCGATTCAAGCGGTTAGTCGATGTTCGTTGTTTAAACTTGATCGTTTTTGAAAATTCCGCCTCCCCACAAGTACTGGGGTGTACTACATCGACTTACAGTGGTATCAGAGCCTCGCTAAACAATAAATAACTTAATTGCAAATTTGTACGAATTTCGAACGGAAAAACAAAGCCGCAAAACCCTAATTCTGTCAAGTTTCTGTCGAAGTTAAAATCAAGTCAGAAAATTTTTCAGGTGTGTTCAGAGAGCTTGACATGACCACAGGAGAACACCCAAAAAATTTGGGTTTCTGATTCGTCTAAAGTGCCGCGGAAGGGCGGCGGATCCCACCGATCCGCCGCGCAACCGCGGCCGAGTTGACGAGTCAGGAACTCGTTTTTTTTGGGTGGGTCCCCTGTGGTGTTTTGGGTTTTCTGGAATATTTAATTATTGCTCAGGTTACTGTTTAACAGAGCAGATTTTGGAGCAATATTGATGTTGTTTATTCGATCGAATTGTACAGTATTTGCGTATTGGATTATATATGTGATTGTTTAATGTGTTCGTAAACCTCCCCCAACTGCTAGTATGTCGGTTGGCAGGGGGTTGCACATTTCTGAAATGGTTATATCTGTTTGTGCATATAAACTGTATTGGACTGTTGTGGTGTATAGCCGGGGTTCGCAATGGGTTATTGATTAATTCATTTGTTGTAAATGTAATTTGTTGTAATATTATTTTTGCGGGGCACTTCCAGGTTGCGGTTGTAGCCACCGTTGTATTATTTCATTTTACTGTTTTTGCTCCTAGGACTGACCCAAGGTGGGGTACACAGACTGCCGGGTGGGTAGTTTGCCGTACCCGTAGGGGTCGAGGGTGGGGTAACGGCTATTCATCACAACTGTGTAATCTGTCTTTTCTTGCAGGCTCAAAAGAAATACAGATTGCTTGCAAATCCAATATTGTTTATCTGTGTTCTGGAATGAATATCATTGCGTCAGACGAATGTAAAATATCTATATTTATGATAGCTATTTAGACGCCACTTATGTTTTACACCCGCGCTAGCCCAGCCCCCGCTCTGTCGTTAGTTAAGTAACCTAACGGGTGATGACGGGACCCCGTGGCGAATGCGGATGGCATAAGAGGACGTTGTATTTTCGTTGTTTTCTGCAATGATAGGTTAATGATGGGACGCATTATCTATAATGCAAAGTAAAACAAACCAAAGTTTAAATCGTTGGAACAATTTGAAAGAAACCACTCGGTTATTTTTAAAACAGATATTTTTAAATGCGGAGATTTAACCACTCCTTTTAAAAAGCTATCAGGTTCCTTCGGTTATATCAAGTTCACTACGTTCACGGTTTCGCCAAAACCAGTCGTAGCCCTCCGTCATTTCTTACGGATGGTCGGTAGTATTCAAGCTATGCTTGTTGGCATACGTCAAGGCATAGTGTTTGGTAGCTGCTGGGGTATTCATTTGTTGCATAGATAGATGTGTTGGTTTGGGACAGTCGCATTACCTTGTTGGCATACGTCAAGAGTATATACGGGTGGGTTCAAATTAACAAGATAATGATGGGCAGAACTTGACATGTGACTTATGATTTGTTGGCATACGTCAAGGTCATAAGAGCATGGGGCAAAAACTTATATCGGGAATTTCTAAAGAAACTGAAATTTGCAAAGAGATGCATACCATTTGGAGTTTGATGAATGTTGGTAGGATTCCTTCAACATTATCATACGATGATATTTGGATCCCGATCCTACTGTGAGTATATGCTACTTATCAGGATATTCGTCACTTAACGATCAATGCTATAAACCTAGTAGGTGTCCAGAAAAGTGTCAGCGGGGTTACGCCCCCAGAGAAAAGAGGTTACTTAATTAAGGAACTTCGCGAAAGCGTTGGAAAACCTCCCTCGAAGTATCGACACCGGCCTGGCTGAACGGTTAAGCAAGTATTGTACGGTGAGAATAGTCTTGGCTAATTCTTCTTTTATGGTTTGAGGAAGGATTCGAGAAACAGTGGGAGCCATCCAGTTTAGATAAACTAAAAACCACTCTAAACTTGCAAGAGCATCATGCTAAAGAGTTTTCTTCTCTCTCTCCTAATTGCAGCGACCCTGAAAATGACTGGACTTAAGTTACTTTTAGAGAAAAATATACTGACGGGGCCAAACTATAAAGATTGGCTGCGGAATGTCAAGATGGCTTTGACCTATGACAAACTGGGGTACGTCCTCACCGCTACGGCACCTGCTGTCCCTGGTCCCAAATCCAGCAATGCGGATAAGGAAATCCGCAAAACCTGGGATTTAGATTGCGCGAGAGCCAAGTGCATCGTGCTTGCCTCGATGAACAATGAACATCAGAGGAGGCACGAGGATATGTCCCTAGATGGCATATTTCTCCATACAAAAGAACTTTATGGAGAGCAATCTCGTATAGCAAGATACGAGACCTCAAAGAAATTGTTTCGAGCGAGGTTGGCTGTCGGGTCATCGGTAGGTGAACATGTCCTACAGATGATTGGCTATATAGAAGAGCTCGCAGACCTTGGGACGACTTTGGATAATGAGCTCTATACAGACCTTGTTCTCCAGTCCCTTCCTCCCACCTACGCCCAGTTTATCCTCAACTTCAATCTTCAAGGAAAAGAAGTTGAACTTGCGGAACTCCTGAACATGTTAAGGAGTGCGGAGGGCACCTTGCAGAAGGCAAGGGAAACACCCGCTATGTTTGTTGGCGGTTCATCTTCTTCCGGGTCCAAGGCTAGGGCCAAAGGAAGGAAGAAGAAGGCCGCACCCAGACCTAGAGGAGGTGTTAGTAAGGTGGGAGGGAAGGGAAAGAAAAAGAAAGCAGTACCGATAGTTGGTCAGGATGAGTGCTTCCATTGTCACAGGAAAGGGCACTGGAAGAAGGATTGCAAGGCGTGGAACGCCAAGAACCAGGAACCGAAGCAGGCTGTGGCTTCGACTTCAGGTGTGTTTGTAATTGAGAATTGTCTGTCGATCAACTCTACTTCCTGGGTATTGGATACCGGGTCAGGATCTCATATTTGCAATTCATTGCAGGCACTGAGAAACCGTAGAGTGCTGAAGGAAGGTGATATGATCCTCAGGGTTGCTAACGGAGCTAGCGTGGGAGCTGCGTCCGTCGGGGATTATCACCTAGGATTGACGAGTGGACACATTTTGGTTTTACATAACTGTTATTTTGTACCCAGCTTAACGTGTAATATCATATCAGTTTCCTTGTTATCAAATAAAGGTAATGATTTCACGTTTGTAAGAGATGTTGTCAACATCCACCTTAATCATGGTTTGATTGGGTCCGGTACTCTAAATAACGGCATATATGTGTTAAACCAACTCCAAATTTTCAATGTCCAGAACACACTAAAAAGAAAGTCTCCAGATTTAAATAAAGCTTTCTTATGGCATTGTAGACTGGGTCACATCAATGAGAGAAGGTTGACTAAGTTGCATAGAGAAGGATATTTGGACATGTTCGAATATCAAACTTATGACACTTGTCAATCTTGTCTCAAAGGAAAGATGACAAAGACTCCATTCACTGGACAAGGAGTAAGAGCGAGCGAGCTCTTAGGACTCATACATAGTGATGTATGCGGTCCAATGTCTACACATGCGAGAGGTGGTTATTCCTACTTCATTACTTTTACAGATGATTTCTCTAGGTATGGATATGTTTTCTTAATGAAGCATAAATCAGAGGCCTTTGAGAAATTCCTGGAATTCAAGAATGAAGCGGAAAACCAAACAGGCAAAAGTATTAAGACACTAAGATCTGATCGAGGTGGAGAATACTTAAGTGCCGAGTTCCTAGGTTACCTAAAAGAGAAAGGAATTCTCTCTCAGCTTACTCCTCCGTACACTCCACAGCACAACGGTGTATCGGAGAGACGGAATCGAACCCTATTAGATATGGTACGATCCATGATGAGTAATGCTGAGTTACCGCGATCTTTCTGGGGGTATGCGCTAGAATCAGCGATACATCTTTTGAACAGAGTTCCAACCAAAACTGTGCCTACCACACCATATGAGATGTGGAGTGGGAAGAAACCCTATCTTCAGTACCTGAAGACGTGGGGATGTCCAGCTTTTGTAAAAAAGCAGCATCCGGACAAGCTCGAGGCACGCTCAGTAGAGTGTAAGTTTGTGGGATATCCAAAGAACTCTCATGGATATTGCTTCTATTACGCAGAGGAACAAAAGGTTTTTGTTTCTCGTCATGCCCGCTTCTTAGAAACTGAATTTTTGGAAAATCAGAAGAGTGGGAGCGAAATAGAACTGGAAGAAATTCCAGAACCACAAACTGCTACTGAAATTTTGGTAGAACCAGAGGTTCAAGAAGAACAGAACATTCCCGCACCCCTCCGCAGGAGTAGTAGGCCGTCTCATCCGCCTGAGAGATACTACGGTTTTCTCATAGACGGGGATAGAGAGGATTGCATTATAGATGATGATGAACCTACTGACTTCCAGCAGGCCATCCAGAGCGGCGACTCGGTACGATGGCTAGATGCAATGCGGACCGAAATGGAGTCCATGTACACCAACAAAGTATGGACTTTGGACTTTGCTCCAGATGGGGTAAAACCCATAGGATGCAAATGGATCTTTAAGAAAAAGATTGGTGTAGATGGACAGGTGGAAACCTATAAGGCTAGACTTGTTGCAAAGGGTTTTCGTCAAAGACCTGATTTGGACTATGACGAAACTTTTTCTCCAGTGGCTATGCTCAAATCCATTCGGGTCCTTCTTGCTATTGCTGCCTTCCATGATTATGAAATCTGGCAGATGGACGTAAAGACGGCTTTTCTGAATGGAAATTTAGAAGAGAGCGTCTATATGGATCAGCCAGAGGGTTTCAATCAGAGTGGGAGCAGCGGGAAAGTATGCAAGCTGCTTAAGTCCATTTACGGACTAAAGCAGGCATCGCGGAGTTGGAACATCTGTTTTGATGAGACAGTCAAAGAATATGACTTTATCAAAAATCCAGATGAACCGTGCATATATAGTAAAGTTGTGGCCAGAAGTGTCGTATTCCTCGTCTTGTACGTGGATGACATTCTATTGATAGGAAATGACATTCCTATGCTACAATCTGTCAAAGGATTCTTGTCACACAGGTTCTCCATGAAAGACCTGGGTGATGCCTCTTACATTCTGGGGATCCGGATCTATCGTGATAGATCCAAGAGGATGTTGGGACTTTCGCAGTCCAGGTATATCGACACTGTACTGAAAAGATTCAGTATGGAAGATTCTAAGCGCGGTAATCTACCGGCTTGTCACGGAATCACCCTCTCCAAAGAGATGTCTCCCAAGACTGATTTGGAAAGGGAACGCATGTCTATTATACCCTACGCTTCTGCGGTAGGCTCTATAATGTATGCGATGTTGTGTACCAGACCAGATGTAGCTTACGCACTGAGCGTGGTAAGCCGGTATCAGTCAGACCCAGGGGAGAAACACTGGATAGCAGTAAAGAACATTCTCAAGTACCTGAGGAGGACTAAGGAGATGTTCTTGGTTTACGGCGGAAAAGACCTCAGGTTGGAGGCCTTTGCTGATTCCGGCTTCCAGAGTGATAAGGACGATTCCAAGTCCATGTCGGGTTATGTCTTTACCCTCAATGGAGGGGCGGTGTGCTGGAAGAGCTCCAAGCAGGACACCGTTGCTGACTCGACGATGGAAGCGGAGTATATAGCTGCTTGCGATGCCGCAAAAGAAGTAGTCTGGATGAAGAAGTTCCTAACAGAACTTCAGGTGGTTCCTACCATAGTTGACCCAATACCTCTGTATTGCGACAACAACGGAGCTATAGCTTTAGCGAAGGAACCAAGGTCCCATCAGAAGTCCAGACACATCTTGAGGCGGTATCACCTGATCAGGGAGATCATTGATCGTCAGGAGATCGAGGTTCGGAGAGTTGCTTCAGAAGAGAACATTGCTGATCCATTCACGAAGGCCCTTCCTCAGATTCAGTTCGAGAGGCTGCTCGAGATCATTGGTCTTCGATATGCCAGTACATGGCCCTAGTGCAAGTGGGAGATTGTTAGTGTTTATGCCCTAGAAGGCCATTACTGTATCATACTAGCTTGTATATTACTTAATGGAAGCTTGGGATATTCACATGTATATAACAGTCTTGCTAAACATGGTAGTATGCTACTTGGTTTTTCTATCTTAATATGTGAGTGTACGTATTGATAGAGCTCTTAGGATCTTGCTTGTCTACCAGCGTTGTGATGGCAGTCACACTAGTGGGGGCTGGGTAGTCTACAAGCACATCCTTGTTCAGGTCCCTGGTCGTTGGATTATCGAGACAGAGCATCGATACTCCGGAGTAGACTGGTGTGTACGCTTCTCATCCCAGTTGGGGAGATGGTCTGTCCCACAGCCGTCAGTACGTCGTACTGGAGATAGTATACAGGTGCTCGTTAGGTTACGGGTACACCGGACAGGACTCACGGGGAACTGTTGGTTGGTTTGATACCAGTCGTCAGTAAACAGTTCCCAGGTGACATGAGTACAGCGTAGTCCGCAGACTTGACACTGCTACTTCGCCTCGAGTGTGTCCCACTGTTCTTAGATTGCTACCCTACCACGGCTCAAAGGAGTCGTGCAAACAGGTGGCAGTTGGGTGCAGTCCCGAGCACTTGGAGGCAGTGGCGGTTAGACAGGATTCGTCCCTCCCGGTATTGGGAGTAGATATCGTGCTGTGTCAGAGAGCCATTACGCAAAGTCCCTGGCCAGGGCAAGCGAGATTTGCTGGTAGGTTCCAGTAGTTTCTCAGGGTGTAATGGGCTTTACTCCGACACGACTTATACCGCTATTAGGGGACTGACGCTTGCCGCCCCCCTAGGCCCGATATGCGATAGTCTTGGACGAACGGACCGGACTGTATGGAGATTGTCACATCAGACTCAGTAGGAGTTCGGATGGGTTTGCTCATCGGCCTTCTTATCGACAACTACCTGGGGACCGTTACGTACAGCTAGTGCCGCTTGCGGTCTGTGGTTAAACCCACTGCCAGCGTAGTAGTCGAGTCTCTAGAGTCCCACACAGAGAGTTTCCTACTCCAGGCGAAACGATATAGAGGTTGCATGGTTTTGCGACAAAGGGTTCGGACGCATACGTGCGTTTACGCGCGTACGACTTTCGGACAGTTTTTACCAGTCGGCTTTGGTTTAAGCCAGTTACTGGTATCCGGTTATTGGATTTTTACAGTCTAAAGTTTTTCCGTATTTTTACGGATCGGAGGGGCGTTCTCGTAATTACTCGAGAAGCTTCTAGAAGATGTGACTAAGGAGGTTTCTTTTGGATAAGAGAGTGAGTCATGGTGGTGATTCATTCATTTCATTAATGCACATTTATTACTTAATGACTCATGCTAATGAATCACCACTAGATATTTCATGAAGCATGCTTATTCATTTCTTTTTATTCATTATTGAAAAATAAGAATGCTTCATAATATTATGATACACTCTCTCTCTTCTCTCATTATCTTATCTCATATTCTCTCTCCTCAAGCTCTCATCTTCAAGATACTAACCTTAATCCTCATGTGTTGAGAACAAAGGTTTAGTTAGACTTAAGCATCCATAACCTTAATTCTATATCATCCTTCCATCTTTGATTAGCAATCAAAGTTGCTTAGTTGCCTCAAGCTTAGAGGTTTAGCTTGGAGTTTCGCTCTCGGGTGGATCGTCTACTACCTTGAGAAGGTCGAGGAGAACAAAGGAGGACACAAAGACGAAGGACTAGTTTTGATCGGTATAATCCCTTAACACTATAGTTTAGTTTAGCTATGTGTTTGGTTATTGTTTGTTTAGCTTCGATTCAAGCGGTTAGTCGATGTTCGTTGTTTAAACTTGATCGTTTTTGAAAATTCCGCCTCCCCACAAGTACTGGGGTGTACTACATCGACTTACAGTGATGCCTTCCTAAACCCTTCTAAGGTGCTGTACTAACCCTTCAGTGGTTTCAAAGCCAAGCTAGAGCCTTAGGCGTTGTCTAGATGAAGTTAGAAGTCCGATTGGACCCCGAAACACCGAGAATTGACCCCTTGTTGGAAATTTTTTCAAAAGTTAAAATTTTTCATATTAAAAGTACTCAGAAAATCATGTAGGGAATTTTATGGACCCACCTGAAGAAAGAGTCCCTAACTCGCTACAGTGATTGCGTAACCGCGGCCTAAACCTGGTTTTGGCGGCGGTTCCGCGGCGCCACTGTGGAGGCTTGGGACGGGCACTTCAGCGACGGTCCATAGGTGCTGGGCATGCTACTGGGAATTTTTTATTTTCTGCTCAAGTGTTGAGCTCACTGGGGTATTTTGGGAATTCGTTGTGTCTGTCAAATTATCTAACTTCGCCTATTATCTGTGATGTTTATGTGTTGATGTGATATGTTATATTGGATCGTTGTGTATTGAATAGCCGGGGGTTTTATATGAGATGAGAGTTTTCTTTTTCATTCATGTAAAATTTATTTGTATGTAATATTCTTTTATTGGGACACTTCCGGGTTGAGGATGATGTCACCGTTGTATATTATTTACTTTTCCGCATTAGGATAGACCCAAGTCGGAGAGCACAAGTAACCGGGTTCTAGGGTCCAGTGGGAGGCCATCTCGAGGAGTCGAGATCGGGTCTCCTAACCCTAGAATTGGCCGGGTTACTTGCCGCTCTCGTAGGGGTCTAGGGATGTGGGTTTGGCTATTCATCGCGATTGTGGAATCCGTGTTTTATAAAGGCTCAAAATAAAACACAGATGTCCTACTATATCCAATATTTCATATGTTGATGTAACAACCTAGTTCATTTATATCAATTCCAGTTCTCGAATTTACTTATCTGTGGTATTTTCTAGATTTATCGTGTTTGGGTGTGAATGGTATTTTACATTTTACTTTGCATTCGACCCGACCCGCTTGCCTGAACCTGTTTGATTCATATTTATAAATTACCCTGACTTGTTACATAGACACGTGCATTTCATGTTTAATGCATACTGGCATTTTATCTGGCATTGCATCTTTTATCATATAACATTTTAAGTCACGTAATATATTTTAAAATTACATAACATGGCCTGCATGATACCCCTAACCCCGTGGTAGCATCCGCGCATCTTGTTCTCGTCTTGTTCAGTGAAACAGACGTGTTTGGATGGCTACGCGCACGTACGTGCATCTGTTCTTGGGGGTATGCAATTTTGTTACCTGAGCATTCGTTTTGAATTTTGGACAACGCATTTATTTTTCATATTTTAAATCTGAATTTTTGGACCCGACCCGGACGTGTTTTGGAGTAAATTTATATTTGCCAAAATCTCAAAACGGACTAATAATATATTTTTTAATTCCTTATAACTATTAATATACATTTTAACTAAAATATATTTTTATATTTTATTATTTTAAATCTCAACAGAACTGTTTCCTTTTATAATATTAATTTTAATATGAAAGCATGCACGTTCTCTCTTTCTCTCTCCTCCTAGTGATCTCAACAGTCTCTCTCTTTCTTTTTCTCCTTCTCTCTCTTCCCTTCTCTCCCTTTCTCTCTCCCCACAAACAAACAAATTCATATCTCCTCACTATTCACTCCCCTCTCTCTCTCTCCTCCCGATCTCATCTCTCTCTCTCAGATTATCTCTCTCTCTCCTTATATATATATATGTGTGTGTGTGTGTGTGTGTGTGTGTGTGTTAATCTTCTTCCTCTCTCTCGCATTCTTCAACTGCGAACCCTAGCTGCCTGCCTCGCGCGTCGCCGCCGACCTCTTGCCTCCACCCTTGTCCATCCCCTCACCTCCATCTCGTCTCCCTCTCCTCTTCCTTTCCCTCGATTACCGTCATCCCATCTCTTTCCCCGACTAACCTGCATCCCGACAGCCCATGAACCCATCGCACCATAACCACAGCACCTTCCTCATCTCGCCGTCGATGTCTCTGCAAACCTAAGAACACCCTTGCCTCGTCTCCATCTCATGTGCAATAAGACTCCAGCCACCAACACCGCCATCGTCATCTTTGAGAACCCCAAGCAACCGTGGTCACCTTTATCGAGCCCATCTCCAATCAACCGCTCGGGAACCTAAGCCCTCACTGGTGCAACCACCTCCTTCCCTCGACCCAACCAAAGCCGAGACCCCCTAACCCAACACCGTCACCTTCATCCTTGTCGTCATCTTGAAACTGAAACCTATCGCTTCAGCCATTAACCCAGCAACACCGATCCTATCACCTCACCATCACTAATCCCCTCTAACCCGAGCACTCACCCTCCAGAATCACCACAAGCCTCTCTCCCCGGGAACCTATCTCCATCTCATTCAATTGACCGAACACTAACCTGAACAGTAGCCGACAACACTGCACCCAGATCCCCACCAAGCAGAACCTTACCGCCGTCATCACCTGCACCCAAACGCAGCGACTTGATCTTAACCGAGACCCCACACACAAGCACAGCCGAGCCCGAGTTCAAGCCAACACCGTTGCTACCCAAGTAAAGTTCAGATCGAGCTGTGTTCTTTAGATGAGGATTGTCGATCACCTTCGCCGGAGCCGTGACGCCGTTGCCGCTCCAGACGACCCAAAGGACGTGCCTGACCTGCGTGATCACCCTCGTGCATTACTTGGACCCGTTCCGTGTGCCGTGCGTGCGTTGCGACATTTCGCCGATGTCGGGCAAACCGTACATATCCGTTTCGCGTTCCGATCAGGCAAGTTAATCTTTCTACATGCTATTTAAATCATTATATACCTATTTAAATATATATCATACCTGTAGCGTAAATCTAGTACCACATGTTTCATTTTATCACGTTTCGATATTTCATTTGCATTCGTTTATATCATTTTAGATCTAGATCATGAAAGTAATCTTGTTACATAGTAGATTACATTACAATGCATCCATGCCAATATTTATATCACATAGTGCTTATTTGTACGTCCCATAGTACCATTTTTTTATAGTTTACAACCTTTCGGATACCTATTTGCATCCATCTCGTCTAATATATATACAATTGCATCAATAGATCATATTAATACATAATAATGTGATATTATCATTCCATGTTAAATAAAGAGCATCCTAATTAGTGTTGGAACCACAAATGTAACCCTAATCGATAACTGTGCACCCATATGTTTGAATCCATATCTATTTGCATACCGCATCACATTATCCCATTTTATTGTTACATTGGTACCCCATACTTGTTTTGTGTACCCATGTTTATTATAGTTTGATTATGAGCACCCACGCGATACTTGTGCACCCCTGACATGACTTGTTACACTACTACTTGACACAACTTGATACATGTGTAGTACTTGACATGATTTGATCCCTGTACACTACCTGACTTGACCTGATGTACCACAGCTTGACCTGTTACCTGATCTTGTTACTAATGCCAACAATCTTGACATGTTGTCCCTACGGACATTTCCTGTTGTCTATCCAGACAAACCTGTACTTGCCCGATCCTGTGTTGGCATTAGCTCCAAATTTATCAATACCTGACTTGAACACATAACCTGGGGTATGAGGAAATCAATGATGAAACCTTACTTGTAACTCGACAGTTCGATACCTTTACTGATCAGTCTTACGGGCTAGGCCAGCCCCGGGGTGATGCTGCTGACATCACTCATCGTTACATACTACCTTTTACTGCCTAGCGGTACGTCTCGGATTCAGCCCGAGAATCTTGACCGTGGTCCCGGGCACGCACGGGATACTATCGAGTTACATCGATGATTCATCAAATTGATTTCAAAGACTTGAGAGAAGTTAACCCAGTAGACCAGTCTAGATTACTCACTGCACATCACCTATACCTTACCCTTCACTGTCCTATTTATGTTACTGTCATACCTGTTTTACCGTTCATACTCTGCCCACATGACTCGTTACCCCCTGATTATATTATTATTGATGTTATGACGCACTAACGTCTAGGTTTTGCATGGCCCAGATCCTCTACCTTTGTCGCAGGCTGATCAGGAGTACTGCCGCTGTTAGACCGAGCAGTGAGGATCATGTTGGTATCCAGTTTTACTTTCCAGGTGTTTTATTTATTGGATCTTTTGCTTTCGCATATTATATTATTTCTTGACTCATTTATTCTGGCTCATGGACATGTACTAGATAGTTTGGTTTACTTTCCTGTTCTTGATATCTATACAGCCGTAATGTGACTGTGGATGGATTTTTCCTATCCACAGGTAGCATGGTTGGCTCTGTCACGTGCCTATCTTAGCGCACTCTGGGAAGCGGGGCGTGACAGTTGACTTCTGCTGCAATATTCTGTGATGAGATCATATTACTGCCTGAGACGAATGCTTATACTATATGTTGATATATAAATATTGCTGCTATCGTTTCTTCTGTGATGCTTAGGAAGCTTAAATGATGGGTTTTATTAATGAAATTAATAAAAGAAAAGAAACCTAAAAGATGTTGTAGAATCAAATTTTCAAAAGGGTAGCTACAGTTTTTTGCTTTGCATAGCGGTATTCCTTGAAGAATATCCAGCACCTTATTCGATAAGGAAAGAGCCGAGATCCCTTCACCGGGAGTGACCTCTTTAGCAAAACTGGCAGATGCTACAAACTCATGGTTTAGTTTTTGATTGCTTCTATAGTTCTTGCTTTGCACAACGGTATTTATGAAATATTCTGCACCCTATTCGATGAGGAAACAGCCGAGATCCCTTCACCGGGAGTGACCTCTTTAGCGAAACTAGAAAAGCCTAAAAATCACTCCTTTTCAAAATCACTTGTTTCTACAACGATATCAAGTTCATTACGCTCATGGTTTTCAGAAAAACCTGCGTAGCCCTCCGTCATTTCGGATAAGTATTAATTAGTATTCGTGCTACGGTAGTTTGGCATTCGTCAAGGCGTAGTGTACGGTAGCTATTTACTACTTATCTGCAGCATATGATGTGATTGGATTAGAGTATTCATACGGCGTTGTTTGGCATTCGTCAAGGGTCGTGCAGGTGGGTTTAATTCAATCAAGAAATGTACGGGTTGAACTTGACTAGCGGACTATGGGTTGTTTGGCATTCGTCAAGGTCATAGCACGTTAGGGGTAAAAGCATTATCAGGAATTTCAAATGTTGAAATTTGCAATGAGATTGCATACCTGCTATGAGATAGTTGGATCCTGATACCCACTGCGAGTAAGAGTTACTCCTGGGAGAGTTTTACACAGGACAATTAGCCAATCAAGTAGGTGTCTAGAAAGGTGTTAATGGGGTTATGCCTCTGGGAAAATGAGGTTTATTTTAATTAGGTCCGTGCGAATGCACGGGGAACCTCCCTCAATGTACCAACACTGATCTTGCTGAAAGATTAGAGAACTTGTAGGGTGTAATTAATCCCGGCTAATCTTACCTTTTAGGGTTTGAAGGAAGATTTGATTAAAACAGTGGGAGCCATCCTGATTAGATAAGATAATAACCAATCTAATCTTGCAAGAGCGCACGCTAAAGTGTTTTCTTCTCTCTCTCCCCAGGTAGCGACCATGTCAGGCCTTAATCAAGATAATAATATGGATATATTGACCGAACCCGCTTTTATACTGAGCAGGGGAACGTTGGTTCCGTTCTTTCTTATAGTTTTTATAAGACTGAACAAGAAATAGAAGAATACCAGAATTCACACGCCACCCAAACGAAGAATAAACATGTTGATGCATCTTCTTCGGATGTGTTAGTTACCGAGAACTATTTCTCAGTTCACTCTACGTCCTGGGCATTAGATACCGGATCAGGATCCCACATATGCAATATATTGCATGGGCTAAAGAAAGGTAGAGAACTGGGAATGGGTGATCATTCCGTAAGAGTAGGGAATGGTGCAAATGTTGCAGCCAAAGCAGTTGGCGAATATCACCTTGTATTACCAAGTAGTAATACATTGATTCTGAACGAATGTTATTATATACCGAACATGATATGCAACATTATATCAGTTTCATTATTAAGTAAAGAAGGATATAATTTTATAATACAGGATAATGTTATGAACATCTTCCTAAATCAAAAGTTGATTGGATCAGGCTCGTTACATAATGGCATATACGTTCTGAATCAAAACACAGTTCTTAATATACATAACACACACAAGAGGAAGAGTTCAGAAATGAACGAATCCTTCTTGTGGCATTGTAGACTAGGTCATATCAATGCGACACGGCTAGCTAAGTTACATAAGGATGGATATTTGAATCCGTTCGAATTTTCATCTTATGACACTTGACAGTCATGTCTCAAAGGCAAGATGACCAAAACTTCGTTTAGTGGACACGGAGAAAGGGTTACGGAACTCTTGGGACTGATACATAGTGATGTATGCGGTCTCATGTTTACACATGCCAGGAATGGTTCCTCATACTTCATTACATTCGCTGACGATCTCTCAAGATACAGACATGTGTTCCTGTTGAAACACAAGTCTGAAGCTTTTGAGAAATTCAAAGAATATAAACACGAAATCGAGAACCAAACGGGTAAAAGTATTAAGATCCTTCGATCTGATCGAGGAGGAGAATACTTGAGCAATGAGTTCCTAGATTATCTAAAAGAGAATGAGATTCTATCTCAGCTTACTCCTCCTTATACACCACAGCACAACGGTGTATCAGAGCGGAGGAATCACACCCTATTAGATATGGTGCGCTCTATGATGAGCACTGCTGAGTTGCCTATTTCCTTTTGGGGGTATGCGCTTGAGACAACCATACACCTATTGAATATGGTTCCTACCAAATCAGTGCCTACCACTCCATATGAGATATGGAAAGGGAAGAGACCATCTCTTAAGTATGTTAAGATATGGGGTTGTCCGGCCTATGTCAAAAGGCACAATCCGGACAAACTCAAGGCAAGGTCTGTCTTATGCAAGTTTGTAGGATATCCCAAAAATTCACAAGGGTATATCTTCTACCACCCCGAGGAACAAAAAGTGTTTATTTCTCGACATGCCACTTTCTTAGAAAAGGGTTTTCTTATGAAACAAATTAGTGGCAATGAGATAGAACTGGAAGAGGTTCCAACGACACAAACTACAATGGAAAATTTGATGGAACCAGAGGATTCAGTAGTTCTTGACGAACTCCCGCCTCTCCGCCGATCTAGTAGGGTTGCTCATCCACCTGAGAGATACTACGGTTTTCTCATCGATGGTGGGAGCGAGGATTGCATCATGGAAGATGATGACCCAACTAGCATCGAGTAGTCCATCACGAGTGGTGACTCTGTGAAATGGCTGGATGCAATGTGATCTGAGATGGAATCCATGTACACCAACAAAGTATGGACTTTGGAAATTGCTCCTGAAGGGGTAAAACCCATTGGGAGCAAATGGATCTTTAAGAAGAAACTTGGTGTAGATGGAAAAGTTGAGACTTTCAAAGCTAGACTTGTTGCAAAGGGTTTTCGTCAACGACCAGGTGTGGATTATGACGAAACCTTTTCTCCAGTGGCTATGCTTAAGTCCATCCGGATCTTACTTGCCATTGCTACATACCATGACTACGAAATCTGGCAAATGGATGTTAAGACCGCCTTTCTGAATGGTGATTTAGAGGAGTGCGTGTACATGACTCAGCCAGAGGGCTTCGTAGATAGTGGGAGCAGCGGAAAGGTGTGCAAGCTGCTTAAATCCATCTACGGGTTAAAGCAGGCATCGTGGAGTGGGAACATCTGTTTTGATGTTGTAGTCAAAGAGTTTGACTTCATCAAAAACATAGATGAACCTTGTATATACAAGAAGGTGGCAGAGAGTAAGGTTGTCTTCCTCGTATTGTACGTGAATGACATACTCTTGATAGGAAATGATATTCCTATGCTGCACTCGGCCAAGCTCTTCTTATCACATAGATTCTCAATGAAAGATCTAGGTGATGCCTCCTGCATTTTGGGGATTAAGATCTATAGAGATAGATCTAGACGGATACTGGGATTGTCCCAATCCAGGTACATTGACACCATACTAAAAAGGTTTAGTATGGAAGAATCCAAGCTGGGGAACTTACCCACAATCACTGGACTCACTCTCTCCAAAGAGATGTCTCCCAAGACTGATTTGGAAAGAGCTCGCATGCAAGGGATACCTTATGCTTCGGCAGTAGGCTCTATCATGTACGCGATGCTATGTACCAGACCCGATGTAGCATACTCACTAAGTATAGTGAGTAGGTATCAAGCAGATCCTGGAGAGAATCATTGGACAGCTGTGAAGAACATTCTCAAGTACTTGAGAAGGACTAAAGAGATGTTCTTGGTGTATGGTAACGGAGAACTCCAGGTGGAGTCCTTTACCGATTCGAGCTTCCAAAGTGATAAGGACGACTCTAAGTCGCACTCGGGATTTGTCTTTACCCTCAATAGAGGGGCGGTGTGTTGGAAGAGTTCTAAACAGGAAACCGTGGCAGACTCGACGATGGAGGCTGAATACATCGCTGCCAACGATGCTGCGAAAGAGGCTGTCTGGATAAGGAAGTTCATTACTAAACTTGGTGTGGTTCCATCCATTGAGTATCCAATACCTCTGTATTGTGATAACAATAGAGCTGTGGCTTTGGCCAAGGAACCCAGGTCCCATCAGAAGTCCATACATATTCTGAGGCGGTATCACTTGATCCGGGAGATAGTTGATCGCCGGGAGATCGAGGTCAGAAGAGTTGATACGAAGGAAAACACCGCGGATCCACTCACAAAGGCCATTCCTCAGATACAATTTGAGAGACTCTTCGGGATGTTGGGTATGAGATACTACAACAGCTGGCCTTAGTGCAAGTGGGAGATTGTTAGTTATATATATGCCCTAGAGGCCATTGTTGTACATATGATGTATATTATAGTGGATGCTTAGATATATATAGAGAGGACTTTCTTGCTCGATATGATAGTATGCTATCTGGTTTCACTTTATCTTAACTTGTTAACAAATACTGTTTTGTGATCACGTGTTGATGAAGCCCTTAGGATATGTACTCGACTACTAGGACAATGATGAGATCATACTAGTGGGGCCAGGGTAGTCAACGAGTACATCCTACAACTGTTCCTAGTCGAGGGTGTATCGATACAGGGCATCGATACTCCAGAGTAGACTAGCGTACACGCATCTTGACCCATATGATGGGCGATGGATGATCCCATATCCATTGGTGTTGGAACATCAAAGATGGTGTACGGGTGCTCAGTGGAGACTGGGTACACTGAACGGACTCACCGAGAACTCCTGGCTGGTATTATACCTATCGTCAGATAGCATTTCTCCGGTAACACTGGTACATGTTAGTCTGTAGACCCGAAATCGTCATAGAGTCTTGTGTGATTCCCACTGTGCTTTGATTTCCACCTTACCACGTCCAAGAGGCCGTGCAAAACGGCGGCTTTTGGGTACAGTCCCGAATCACATGGAGGCAATGAGCGATAGCAGGGGTTTCGTCTCTCCCGGTATAGGGAGTTGATGTTGTGTTGTGTTCGATTGGCTATAACTGGAAGTCCCTGGCCAGGGCTGATATGGAGATTTACTGGTAAGAGTTATCAGTAGTTTCTCGACATGTTATGGGCCTTACATCAACACGACTTATCGGTTACTGGGGTCTGACGTTTACCACCCCTAGACTAGATATGCAACATATCAGACAAAGAGATCGGACTGTACAGGAGTGTTACTGATTGGATTTGCAGGAGAATGTACAGGCTTGCTTGTTGATCTTCTGATTGCTCAATACACGGGTGGCTGTTACATTTAGCTGACCGCTTGCAGCCTGTGGGTGTTTGATATGATCATCACCTGCTGCCTGCGTATTGACGATTCTTTAGAGTCCTACACAGAGGTTTCCTTGCTCAGGAAAAACGGAGTAGGAGCACATATGTGATATGTGCGGTACCGAGAATAATACGATATGAGATACCGTATTATATTCTCACGATATGAGATATCGGCCGGGCATATATGATATAGCCGGGCCATCGGATCAAGTGTTGATTCGATGAATTTGTACATGTTATATTAGTCGGTTATATGCAATATAGCCGGATTGTCGGATCAAGAGTTGATTCGATAATTTAATGTATAATTATATATGTGATATATTACATTACATTAACTAATATAAGCTCGCTTTATTGATTCATTTTCTCACTGGATAATACATTGATGTATATGTGATATATGTTAATTGTATTATTTTCTTTTGTTACAAAATATAATGTATATGTGATATATAATATTGTAACAAGTTAGGGTTACAAATGCAACATGTATTGTGGAGTTTAAACAAGTTAGGGTTTGGATTTGGGTTAGCTTTTTCATGAAGCTTCATGAAGCATTCTTTTGTCTTTAGCTTAGATATTTTGTGTTGATATTTATTAACCCAACCCAAACCTTAGCCTCTAGTTTATTCTCTACAAGGGTTAACTTTATCATTCTTAACCCATGGTTGGATTTGTAACCACAACAATAATTCATTATTCATCACAAAAAGCTTTCTTCTTCTTCTTCTTCCTCCTTGAAAAAGCTTACTAGCTTTTTGTGTTTTGATGATTAAAAGTGAGAAATTGAAAACAAAAGAGAGAAAAATTCCTACTTCATCATCCTCATCTATTCTAGCCACTTAGATTAGGGTGTTCACTTCACTAATACTTGATTAGAGAAGTGAGAGCTTGAGTTTGAGATTCTTCAAGGTAGATCATTTTCGAAAAGGAAGACTTCAAGCAAGCTTGGATCATTCGACTTGTGGAGCCTCTCTTGAGTCCGGGAGTTCAAGGATCGCAGAAAAGGGACTACTACTCGGAACTTATGAAGCGAAGGAACGGACTAAAAAGGTTGTAATCGCTCTCTCTTAGATGTAAAGTTGTTTACATGCTAGTTAACCATAATTCTCTAGTTAAGATCTTGGTTAGGGTTTGTTTAGCACCCCAAAAATTTCAATATGGCATGTGTGATGCCTTCCTAAACCTTGCTTAGGTGCTATACTAACCCTTCATGCTGCCTCGATGATACGGGCAGAGAGAGCTACGGCTAGAGTTGCGCCAGCACAAGCTCATCACGAATGAGGACTGACCAGGGCGTGATTCCAGGGACATACGATTTGCATAGAGGCGTCGTTTTATTGTGTTTTCACGCCATAAGCGTTTGATGGATCGCTTTTACGAGATTTCTCAGACGTGCATATCAGCACCAGAGGATTGGGCTTCTGCTAGAGGCCAGTTAGAATGTGATGACCGTCAATGCACCGATTATACTTGATGATTGAGGCACTGTTCAGCGTGCGGACGAATGATTCAGTTGTTGCTGCGACTGACGAGACGTCGCCTAAATGTTTGAAGATAACGCTGCACGAGTTGTACTTAGAGATATGATAGAAGATCGCTAGTCACCCAAGGAGGAATGACTAAGACATATGATTCGTTGCCTACCCCGATGCGAGGTCATCAGATTGATTGATTCCAGCTTGAGGAGACTTCACACAGGTACGTTGAGAGTCGATAGAGACGATCGAATGTCAGAAGCCTATTTTCCAAGTTTAAAGTATTTAGAGACAAATGCAAGTAATGCTATGGACCCTCTAGAAGAATGAGACCCTAACTCGACATAATGACCATGAGAATGCTTTGAAACCTTAGGGTTCGCGGCAGCTCAGCGGTGCCATTAGTGAGGCTTGGGTTTGCCCTTCTACGATTGGTCCACAGGTACTGTGGCATGTACTGGAATACTGTTAAACCGTACCCAAGATGTTGAGCTCTTGGGGGATTATGGAACTTTGAAAAATCGATCGAAAGGTTCGACATCGTTCGAATATCATGTGATGGGATGCATTGCTTGGGAGATTCCAGATACGAGTATAGTCGTTGGAGCGCAGTGCATGCAGCCACAAAGAGACGAGTCCGAAGCAGTCGACAATAGAGAAAAGTGGAGTAAGTGGTTCGTACGAGATCTTGATGAGATGACGTTCCACTCCGCCGACATCAGAGATGTGATACGCATGCAGAGGCGTTGTATATGGATATATCTTCCAGAAGGAGTCGCGATGAGTATGCAGCCGTTCCGGAACAAGAAAACAGAATTAATAAAGGACGACGACTTCCGGGAAGTTCGGTAGGAACGAGATTTGGGAGAGACCTCGACAGTACCTTTCTAGAATATTACACGAGAAGACTTGGATCCAGGAGCGGTCATATTGTGCACACCCAGCAGGCCAGAGTTCGGCATCATCGACGAGACATGTTATGAGTGACCATGATAGTTGGCCAGAGATCTTTAGAGGATGTGCCAGAGCGGGACTGTTTCCTTCATCATTCCATATTGGGCCGTTGAGCCGAGGAGCTATATATCTAGCAATTCGCAGTGAGAGATAAGAGCCTAAAAGGCACCAGCGCCAGACCATGAACAGGAGGAAAGTAGATATCTTGCTTTGCTAGCTTTGGATGCACCGACACCTTCTCGACTGCGAAGGAAGGACATATCGACGACAATGTTTATGATCTGGGATTTGGTGATTCGAATATCACGCATCCGACATTTTTGGATTTCGGTATTTTGGACGATTTGTTTGCATGATTGAGATTTTTGTACACTACGGTTGCACTTGACTTCGATTGATGTCATTCGAGATATTGATTTTGATTTCATGCCTATGATATGCATATGATTTGACTTGTACTTTCGGCATAGTTTTCATGCACTTTTAGTAGTTGATTTGATTTTGTGCACGCTGATGCACATGGTTGTGAGATTATGTACTACGGTATACCTGATTTGGATTTGGATTGAATGTGTCGTATACCGTCGATTTCGATTTTGATATTCGATATTGTTTTCGTACACTTGATTTGGATTCTTGCGCATGCTTGGGCGCTTGATGCGATTTTGGTGCACACCAGATGCACTAAATCAGGATTCTTCGTGCATATCAGATGCACCTGATATTGCTGTCAAGCACACCCGTTGCCCTTGACAGATATTTCATGCACACCCGATGCACTTAGATGTTGTTTCTGTGCACATGTATGGCACATTCATGGGTTTCGATTTTCGTGCGCACCAGACGCACGTAACATTCATATGCACATTTTAGGATTGATTTCCCTTGAGCAGCATGTTTTATGATATTTACTATTTGATATGGTAGCTGAGCAGGACTAGTCAGAGGACAGTACCTGGATATATTTTGCATGCATTGATAGTTATCGAAGGGATTTCCAAAAAGAGAGCTATAGTCTCAGTATTTACTTACGTGTCTGATATGACACGAAACGTTTAAAACAAAGAAACCCTTCTAAATTGTTTTCAAAACGGCGGGACGTGCATATTAAACAAAAGTTATATACATATATGGTTATTTTCTTACAATAGACGTCCGCCACTGTGCAGTGTTATGCGCATCGCACAACAACATGAAAGGTTTGGCATGCATTTCCTTCAGATGTTTACATGTATAGATTTGATGTTTACATGTATAGTTTTGATGTATATCATATTGGTTTCGTGTTGGATTTGACATTCGTGTCTTCACCATGACTCCGATGATTGCGGGATGCTTGACGGAGTTTTGGTTTTTTGAGTTATCTGCTCATTGTTCATGCGCATGCATTGCGCTACGATGCGTTTTATGTATTGATGACGTCGACTTGATATTTTTACTGAAATGTTTTAGAAATTGGGGGAGTTTAAATTTAAATTCGGGGACTGAATTTCTTTAAGGGGGGAAGATTGTAACATTTCAGAAAAATAAAATATTATTTTTGGGAATTTTTATAATTAAATAATAAATATATTGAATATTTTATTAATACGATATAATTAAATACCGATAAATTGGAGAAAATTTGGAAAATTACATAAATTAATGAAATGAGGGTGCTTTATTGGATTTAAGCAAATTATGAAATTTTATGATTTATCATACACTATTTTAATGCTAATCGCGGTTAAATATCGCTAATCGCGCATTAAGCTTGTTTTGTGCAAAGCATGCACCATATCATTTTTACACTTGTGTAACATTTTCCTACATGGCTTTCTCTTCATTTTCATTCATGGTTTTGGGTTTTATGTGAGAAGAGAAAAGAAAAGGAAAAGAAAAGAAAAAGGATATTAGTAAAGAATTGGGTATGGGCAAGAGAGAGAGGGGGTGAGGGGTCAAACCTTGGTCATGGCCCTTTGTTTCTTTCATCATATTCATCTTTTTCTTCTCCCTCTTCCGCCCATGGCAGCACCCCTCCTCCACCTCCACTTCAAACCCTCAAATCATCATCAAAACAACACCAAAAGTCCATCCCCATTTCATAAAAAATGTGCACAAGCTCACAAGCTACACTTTGGACCAAGAAAGCAAGGATTTTGGACACTTGGGGCAACTAAAGAATTTTATTGAGTTGCCAAATGAGGTATTCTCTTAACCATTAGCATAGTATTTCCATTGCTTTTACATCCATGTTTGATTAGAACCGATTTAGTGTCGTTTAGTGAGGTTTGGAAATTCTAGTTAGGGTTTGAGGAATTCATGAGTTGTGATGTGTAATAGAAGCTTATAGTGACCTTAAACCCCTGTAATTATTGTATTTTTGGCACAAAACCAGAGACAAACCCCAATTCACGAACTTTGAAATTCTGCCGATATCGTATTTTGTGGAAATTGTGATGAGAAAATTGAATTTGCTAACACTCGGGGACCTGGAAAATTATTTAGCAAAGACAATGATACATGCAGGAAACCTAGGACCCCCCCACTGAAACCCTAATCCCATACCCCAACACCAGGCCGCAGAAATAATCCTTCTGGCCGCAATTTGCAGCCAGACCTGGGGCAATTTGGTTCGTGTTTGTTCTGTAGCTCCATCTCCAGTAAACTAGACCCTTTACATATGCAAAATTGGCTAATTTCACCTAGGGTAAAATCTGGAACCATTTTCTTGAGTTGCTGCATTGTTTTGCGATTTCGTTTTAATTTGGGATTTGGTATTTGTTTTTGTGTTCCGTCGTCTGGTGTTTGTACGTCAGCAACGGGGGTTATTTGATGGTTTTGCAGGCGTAGGCTATAGGTTCTAACCTATAAGCGATTCACATGCCGTTTTGGCTTTCATGTTCGATTCTTGATACTATATGACGCATTTGAAATTGTAGGTTCCCTCACGTGGACTTCGGGACGACGGGGATGAGCATGGCGTCATCGACTCCAACAAGCGAAGATCAAGGTGGGTAGATATATATCTACGGAGGAAGTCGGGTGGATGGCGTTGATTGATCGAGTTTTGTACGTGCGTTTTAAAATCAAAGAATAGAATATACCACAATCAAGACGGTGTCGCTTGGTAGCTAGCCGGTTGAGTACGGGTCGGTCCACAGGGAGAAGAATTCCTTTTCTTTATGTTCTAACGAGTTAATCCAATCAAGTCGGTTTTGTTTTAAGATCTAAGAATGAGATTAAATTGATTTAAAGGCTTGCTAGGGTTAGGATTTGGTTAGTTTGGAAAAGGGATTCTACCTACTGCTTTCTTTGCCTTAGTTAAGAATTTAGGTTTTAGGGTAATAGCCAATAAAGGGGATTAGCACGACTAGGAAGAAACTTAGTTTCTTCCCTTTGGTCCTTGTCCGTCCTTTCTTAACTCTTAGCCCTAACCTCTATGTAAATCAACCACAACTGGTCTAACTAGGGAATCACCACCATCTCATAGGATAGGATGCCGTAGTGAGCGGTGTGTGGTTGAATTAAACAGAGTCCTAATTAAAAATTATATGGGCAAAGAAAGGAGTGAGAGAGATTTCCTTCTCCCAAACTTTCCTTCTCCTAACCCTAACAAGTGAGGAATTACTCACTCATTAGGAAGATGACAAAAGAATTCATTTTTATAATTTTCATTTTAAAAGACTATCTAATTTGCAGATAATAAAAGACAGATAAAAAATTGCATGAATTAAATTCAGATAACAAAAAGAATGCAAAAATAAAAATACCTTTATTGATGACCTCTTGACGATTACAATGGAATGAAAATTTTAAAGTAGAAAATAAAAAGAGGCATCTCAAAAGAGGCACCCAAAGAGACACACCTCAAAAGAGGTTGTAGGCTTTCCTATTTATAGATAGGAGAAACCCTAGGGTTACATCTGATCCATACACAAAATGGCAAAACTGCCCCAAGAGCCGAGTCAAAGCACCGTCACTGCCACCTGATTGAATGTTTTTCCGATTGTGTTGTAAGAAACTAGATTTTAGAAATCACAACCAAAAGAATTATTTTGACCGCAATCAATAACGGTGTCGGATGTAGCGCGTTAGTAAGTGCGGATCGTCCACAGGGAAAGTGAGTTCCGTTCAATTTCCGAATTAGATGAGTTGAAAATTTAAGGCAAAGAAAAGAAAACAAAACAATTCATGATTTGAATTTAAAGATCAAGAAATAAGAAAAATCTAGATCTAGAAAAGATATTAAAAGCAAGAATTGAGATGTGTGATAATTTCCAACCAACAATCAAGATTAGAAGTATGGCTCGTAGGAGTAGATCGGATCTTTAGATGTGATGAGATCTAAAGATTACTAATTCTTATCCATTAATGAATTGATACTAGATCGATACAATTTCATCGAGGTTTAAGGATCTTTGCGAGAAAATTAGGAATTCCGCAAATAATCCTTTGTCCTTTCGATGGATCGCATTCAAATTCTAGCTTCTAGTTAATCAAATGTTTAATAGTTGTTTCCTAGTTTCGAGTGAACACGATCAAGAAAGCATCATCTCGAAACTAGGTCATTAATCATTTGATTCACTAGAATTTCCAAACATTATAGGATTTGAGAATTGTAGAAAGATCTAAATCATCATCATCTAAAGATCGTCACAACTCCTACACGAGCGGAGATTACTCAAACATCATGATCAAAAACACAATCACAAATTGAGATCTAATCATTATGCTTGAATTAAAAGATAAGCAAGAATATAGAAAATTCACTTTTATTTATCGACAAATTTCGTTACAACTCTCTTAAATTTACAAAAGGAAGGAACTAGATCGTTGATTTCGGCTTCACTCGGCTCCTTGAGTCGCGGATCGGCGTGGATCTCTTGCTCCGTTGGAAATCCGGCGTCGCTTGCTAAAGGTTGAAGGCTCTCTTGCTCAAATTGATCTCGGGATCTTGATCTTGATTTTGAATTGGAGATGGAATTGAATTTGGCACAAGCTTTTGTCACTAAACTTGTGGGTAGAAGATGGTGGTGTTTCTTGAACATTTTGCACCCTAGCTCTAGGCTCCTTTTTATAGACCTCTAGATCTAGGATTGAAATTTGAATTCCCTCCACAAGTTAGTTAACCAAAAGATTTAAATTTCCCTCCAAAAAGTTAGTTAAGCTTTAAATTTTGAATTTCTCTCCAAGAGTTTGTTGAGCCGAGCCTTCTAGATGTGCCACGTGGAGCTTCTGGGGTCTTCTGGAAGCTTTGGCCGTTATAATTAGCCATGTGAAGAATTTTGAGCCAATGATCCTTTAATAAGGCCGCGGATCCGCCGCTCCAAGGGGGCTTGGGCCGCGGATCCGCGGCCCTTTAGTGGACTTGGAGCTTTAATTTTGCATGATAATTCTTGGGCTGAATTTTGGGCCTCTTTCTGATGTGTGGAATTTTATTTGGATTTCTGTATCACTACCAGATCTTCAGCCTTTGAGTTGGCGTATATTTTATCAGATCTTTTCCTAATTTTGGGCTCTGCTTCCGGAATTTCCTGCATAGACTCCAAGACAAGAGTTGCGCAATACAAGGATGATGCGATGCCATGAAAAACACACAATTTCCCTAAAAGTGCTGGTTTTAGTATACAGTACAAGTAATCCAGTATTTTACATGTGTTTTGCAAATATGTGTGATATGAATACCGGATACCTTTACTTGACTGCAAAAGGTAGGGAAATTGCCGTGTTAGAAATGCAGTATTTTCGACTGATCACCACCGACACGTGCACCACAAGGCCGCGGTTCCGCGGCAGAAAGCCATGTTTGGCCACGGTTCCGCGGCCGTGTTGAGGGTTCTCTGCCTCATTTCTTCAGGGTAGCTTATGTTGTATTTTTCTTCTGTTTTCTTCACTTGGTTCTTCAGAATCTTTTCTACTTTCTTCCAGATTTCCAACAGTGCAGAATTTGTGGATTTTTACCGTAAGGTTCGCTTTGAAGTCTTGTATCTTGTGCTGCCCTTGAACTGTCTTGTGCATGGAACTGTTTACTGATTTTCATTTGTTCCTTGAACTGTTAGGAGGCATCATACGGATTCATCTTTTGTTGGTCGTAGTCTCACTTTTGTATGTCTTTTCATGAATTTCACTGTATTGTTCTAAGAACCTGTAACCTGCAACTATTTAACAGACATGGATCAAAAACACCTATTTATTTGTAATATGATTAAGAATGGGCGATATAATAATGCAAAATTCTGATTTGAACAGGCGTATAGCACCCCCGCAGTTCGTAGTGTAGCTTATGTTATGTTATACATTTACATATGTGTTGTGAATTTGGATAATTAGCAAGTAAGATCTTAGAAGATCATGGGATAAATGTTGGTGTATTTGGAAGATAGTGTCGTGGTTGATTTCTTAGTCGCAAACCATAGAATAGGTTTGCACACACGCGCGCACACACACTTGCATGCATTATTATTACTTGTGCGTATGTGGGGATACGTGTGTGTGTATATATATATATGTGTATACCTATACATGGATAATGAGGATAGTGGATGATATTTGGAGATGAGTCGATGAGATTGGGCATGATGCCACGAGATCGGTGATATGTTTTGATTCGTATTAGGAGATGCGACATGAGATTATAGCGGGCCTTTAGGCGTGTGTTTTCATACACGCATATATACATACATACATATATATATATATATATATATATATATATACACATATACATATACATATATATATATATACATATACATACATATATATATATATATATATATACATATACATATACATACATATATATATATATGCAGATGGTATCAATTTGTACTGGACTTAGATCAGTACCCCCAGTTCATGAGATATGATGATAATGGATACCAAATGAATAATGAGATGAATGCGATATTTGACCCGTACCAGATTTGGGATGCCGTACGATGGATTTACCGTACGGGCTATATATTGATGATAGATCCGCACTCTTGACTCGAGGATATCATGTTATTTATTGTATCGTGTGTGATACTATTGAGGCGGGATCATCGACTATTATATTTATATGTATCGACTCAGATTTAGGTGGTTTCCTTAAACTTCGATTAGTCCTGTAGTTTACTTATAGATGTTAGACTAGACTCGAGTCATACCTATTTCAAAACTAACGAATCGTGAGTATTTTAAAGACATGCCAAGGGATTTTATGGATATTTCCAAAAACGCATCTTTTCTTAAAAACACCGTAGCCCTTATTTTTCTAAACACCATGATTCGTGTTATTTCAAATGGCAGAACTGTGTGACACACACACACACACACATATATATATTGATGTAGAATCTTCACTGTTGTGTTTATTATTCATTTTCCGCATATTTTTGCTATTCGCATCGCATTGCATGTTTAAATGTGTTTATGTTATATTAAACCCATGCTGTCAGGACACCAGCACCATTATCGATGATGCGTATGCTCCACGTACACCTGCTTTCCGGCTCACACACTTCATCATCGATAATTGCCATGTCACTACACAGAAGGATTGCTGACATCAAGATATGACTCCTTACATGACATACTTGCGTACATACATATTGTACACCCATAATTGCGTACATGCATATTGTACACCCATACTTGCGTATATACACATATGCACCTTTATACGGTATTGCATTCGATTTTGGAGATTTGGGAACCGCGTTATATATTTAAAAAAAACTGTATTAATTTAAAAGAGCGGTTTTCCCTCGATATGTGCATATTACTGTTCATATTGCATGATATACGGATGTGCTTACATTTCTGTTATATGTCGCATACATCATGCTTTAAGCTTTTACGCATTGAGATATGGTGTTTTCATGAGATTTCTGGATTTGAGAACCGTGGCTATTTCAAAAGAAAGTAAGTACTGTTTTAAAAACCCGGTTTCTCTTGATATGATATTTCAGTGCGTCCACCATGCGTTTTCTCAGTTCTGAGACGTGTGACATGTGAAACCCGATTCGAGGAGCTGGATGAGGCCGATTGCGGGTACATGGTGGACCCGGTATGGTACCCCGGGGCGAGAACGGATCTGTCGTGTAGTAGGCGATGAGCCTGGCAGAGGGACCACTACCTACCGGTGATAATATTTGGGCTCGGCGGATATCCGGAGGATACCGACAGGAGTCAAGAGATGATACGGGCCGATCCGGACTGACGGAGCCCGTAGGCCAATCCTGACTGACGGAGCCCGATATATGAGGATTTACGTGTCGATGCCGGGCACAGGTTTCATGATGTTTTCGAGTGTCGATGCTAGACACTCAGGTTCCATGATTTTGATGTGTCGCGAGGGACACACGTTGATTTATATCCTCATACTTTCATGCATATGCTTTATGATATTTACATGCATGATGTTTTGTGTTATTGGTTGACCCGTGGACGAGATCCACACGCATACAGGCATTGATTACATTGTTGGATGATATCCACATATTTATAGACTTGATACTATAGTTGGCACTGATTTCATTGATGATACTTCATATTTATGATATGTTGCTACGTGAGGCATTGACACGAGCACTTGGTATTACACTTATGTATAGATGTTTACCCTTACCACCTTATCATGCTTCAGACTTTATCATATTGAGGATATATACTACCGATCGTATTGACCTAGGATTGAGTCATACATACGATTTCTGCTCTGTGATGTTTTCTACTCACGAGTTGGCAACTCACCCCCGTTGTGCCACAGTTTCTTGCAGGTTTTGCCGTACAGGTTTCATTGCGGCTTTGCTGGCACACTGCTTCTATTCCGGATGATTTTCTTTGGTAGGTGGGTTCACTCGCATCGTGACCACCATTGTACTTATTTATTTTCAGTTGTATCTAGTAAATTCCATCAACCAGACTTGTATATTATTTCAGACTTAGAAAACCAGTTGTTCATTCTTTCGACCTTAGAGTCGCGCGTTGTATTATTATTATGGTTTTCTTGATATTTTGAGTTTCCTTTTGAGTTTTGATCCTCGCCCTTCAGCGTTGTATATTATATTGCTTGCATGGTTGTGACCATCGATTGACGAAGAGCTTGCTCCCGCTTGGGGATGCCTTTATTCATATTATGCATGTTGTACCCCTTTTGGGGCCAGTGTTTACAAAGGAAACTCTGCCGAAATTTTCAGAAAAGACTTGAGATTTAAAAATGCATATTCGACTTATGTTATTTAAAAACCCCTTGTTTTAAAACATGTTTTCTTCACTTCTTCCTTAAAATGGTTTAGATTTCTGGGATTTTTGGCTTACTTGAATTAGATGGGGTCCTATAGACTTCATATGATTCAAGTGCCAGTCACGTATCATTTCGGGTCGTGACAGTCACCAGCTCATACCCTCTGGATCCCTGGGGGCTACGACAGGGAGTCAGTATAACACATTATGAGGCTTCCTCCGGACCACGTGACGAGTTGGTGTCCGACCTTTTGGAAAGCCTCCTCGGGGTACCCCCATATGCGCTGAGGCAGCCGAGATTTCTCAGCCTCCTTGCTCGACTCTAAGCTATCCACGACGCTGAGACTCCTCGGCCTCCTCGCTCGACTCTGAGCTATCCACCGAGCAGAGACTCCTCAGCCTACTCGCTCGACTCCGAGCTATCCACCGCGCCGAAACTCTTAGGAGCTATCCACCGCGCTGAGACTCCTCGGCCTACTCGCTCGACTCCGAGCTATCCAACGCACCGAGACTCATTGGCCTCCCTGTCAAACCCAGAGCATGGAGCCCAAGCGCCCCCGTAACGTCTTCGCATATCTCGCCAGAGCGAGATTTTCGCCGCTCTACGTTCCGCATCCCACGCTGGCATGTTTCTCCGTTAAACGAGCATATCTCACTATTAATGGGCATATCCCGCCATTAATGCGAACGTGACGTAATGGCGTAACGGACGGCGGGAACCTCACGCCGGATTGCTCCCACGTGACCGCTATATAAACCCCCTCTTCCAAACGATTGAGGTAAGTAAAAAAAAATTCCAATACGCCGCTACCCTGCCTTTATACCTCGGTACTTACTTTTGTTAGTTATAAGTATACCCTAGAGGCCATTACTGTACATATGATGTATATTGTAGTGGATGCTTGGACATATATAGGGAGGAATTTCTTGCTCGACATGATAGTATGCTATCTGGTTGCACTTTCTCTTAACATATACACTTTTTGTCTCTCTATTACATGTTGATAAAGCCCTTAGAATGAGTACTTGACTACCAGGATTATGATGCAGATCATACTAGTGGGGCAGAGGTAGTCGGTAAGTACATCCTTAGATTGTTTCTAGTCGTGGGAGTATCGAGACAGGGCATCGATACTCCCGAGTAGACTAGTGTATGCGCTTCTCGACCCATATGATGGGCGATGGATGATCCCATATCCATTGGTGTTTGACATCAGAGAAGATATACGGGTGCTCAGTGGAGACTGGGTACACTGGACGGACTCGCTGAGAACTCCTAGATGGTATTATACCTATCGTCAGATAGCAGTTCTCTGGTGACACTGGTACAGGTTAGTCTGTCGACCCGAGATCGTCATAGAGTCTTGTGTGATTCCCACTGTGCTTTGATTTCCACCATACCACAGTCAAGAGATCGTGCAAAAAGGTGGTTTTTGGGTACAGTCCCGAGTCACATGGAGGCAATGAGCGATAGGAGGGGATTCGTCTCACCCGGTATTGGGAGTTGATGTTGCGCTATGCTCAATTGGCCATAATAGGAAATCCCTGGTCAGTGTTGCTGAGATATTGTGAGTTGTATATATGCCCTAGAGGCCAGTATTGTACATATATGTATATTATATTGGATGCTTGGACATATATAGAGAGGACTTTCTTGCTCGATATGATAGTATGCTATCTGGTTGCACTTTACTTTAACATGTATACTTGTCTCTTTATACTGTCTTATCGTTACATGTTGGTAAAGCCCTTAGGATGTGTACTTGACTACCTGGACTATGATGTGGATCATACTAGTAGGGACATGGTAGTCCATAAGTACATCCTTCAAGGTCCCTAGTCGTAGGTGTATCAAGATGGGGCATCGATATACGAGAGTAGACTAGCGTATACGCTTCTCGACCCATGAGATGGGCGATGGATGATCCCATATCCATTGGTGTTTGACATCAGAGATGGTATACGGGTGCTCAGTGGAGACTGGGTACACTGGACGGACTCGCTGAGAACTCCCAGATGGTATTATACCTCACGTCAGATGGCAGTTCTCTGGTGACACTTATACATGTTAGTCTGTAGACCCGAGATCATCATAGTGTCTTGTGTGATTCCCACTGTGCTTTGATTTCCACCTTACCACGTCTATGAGGGCATGCAAAACAGTGGTTTTTTGGGTACAGTCCCGAGTCACATGGAGGCAATGAGTGATAGGAGGGGTTTCGTCTCTCCCGGTATTGGGGGTTGATGTTGCGCTGTGCTCGATTGGCCGTAACAGGGAAGTCCCTGGCCAGGGCTGATTTAGAGATTTACTGGTAAGTGTTACCAGTAGTTTCTCGACCCGTTATGAGCCTCACATCGGCATGACTTATCGGTTATTGGGGTCTGACGTTTACTACCCCTAGACTTGATATGCGACATATCAGACGAGGAGACCGGACTGTATGGGAAGTGTTACTGGCAGGCTTTTACAGGAGTTGGAGCGGGCTTGCTTGCTGATCTTCTGATCGCTCAATACCCGGGTAGCCGTTACATCCAGCTAGTACCGCTGACGGCTTGTGGGTGCTTGATGTGATCATCACCTACTATCGGCGTATTGACGAGTCTTTAGAGTCCTACATAAAGGTTTTTACTGGCTCAGGCAAAACGAAATAGGAGCACGTATGTGATATGTGCGAGACCGAGAATAAATGCGTGTATGTGATACCGTATTCTATTCTCGCGACTTTTTTTTTGTATCGGTCGGTTATATATGATATAGCCGGGTTATCGAATCAAGTGTTGATTCGATAAGTCGATACAATGATTGTTAGCCGGTTATATGAGATATGACCGGATTATTAAGTCAAGTGTTGATTTAATAAATAAGTGTATAATTGTATATTAGATATACTAATTTACATTTACTAACACTTGTTCACTTTAGGGTTTTTCTCACTTTCACACATCTTTACTATATATATGATATATATTAAAATGTGTTATATATTTGTATCATGGTTGTTGATACACTAGACATGGATGTGTAAGACTTACACCATTCTATTTTTAAATGGTGGTTTATATTTATTTAAAGTAATTACAAATTAGTGGAATTTTTTCATAAGCATAAAGCTTGTAGAAGCTTGTGGATGCTTTGAAAAAGTCCACAAGTTTTGTTTTACTTTAGATTTTTATTGACCTAACCATTTACACTTAGCCATGGTTATGTCTCACCATGAGTTAGTATATGATACTCACTCACCATGGTTAGCTTTCTCACTTAATCATTATCCTCATTTTCTTTTCTTTAGTTCATCATCTTCTTCTTTATTGAGCAAGAGAAAAGGCTTGCTAGGGTTTTGAAAAAAGTGAGATAGATTGTGAGAAACAAAAATCCAAAGAGAACCCACTTCCTATTTCTCCATCCTCTACTAGATTAGCACTTTAGTATAGGGTGTTTGCTTCACTAATTCTCTAGTTAGTGAAGTAGGAGCTTGAGTCGAAATTCCCTCGACGTAGATCATCTTCGGCCTCGGAGACTTCAAGCAAGGTCGCACCTTTCGCCTCGTGAAGCCATGCAAAGGTCCGGGAGAACCACGATCGCAGCGAAGGGACTTCATCAAGGAGCTAAAGAAGTGAAGGACCGATCTACAAAGGTTGTATTTCGAATTCCCTTTAGAGTAAAGTTGTTTACTTGCTAATTGATTCGCCTAAACTCTAGTATACGATCTTGTTTAGTGTTATTCTGCACATAAAAATTTAATTTTGGCATGGTCGTTGCCTTGTAGAGCCTTGTTAGTGTGCCTAGTAACCCTACAGTGGTATCAGAGCCTAGCTAGAGCATTAGGCGATGTGTTAACAAAGTTAAAACTCCGAACGAACCCGAATACGACAAAATGAAACCTTCTCTGGACAATTTCTAAAAATGTGGATTTTTCTGTATTAAAAATTCCTAAAAAATTCAGCAGGGAAATATAAGACTTTTGGTCAAAAACGAGGGAATACACTGTTCATACCAACGTGGAACCGCGGCCGTACCGCGCTTGGGCCGCGGATCCGCGGCAGAAAAGATGACGTATGCCCTAGTTTTTACACTATAATTTCTTTGTCTGTGAATGCTATTTTCTGGGTATTTTTAATCTGACTCAAGTGTTGAGTATTTTGGGGTTTATTTTGTAATCGTCGATTCGATCGGAGAATTTAATTTTGTTCTGTTATTCCGGATAATTTAGAAAGTATTAAAATGTTCGAACGGATATCATTAACTCATTAATTTCCCGGCACGAAAAACATTCAAGTGTTGAATTTTTCTCGGGTTTAAATTTTTCGGAAAAACGTGCATGTGACGCGATGGACCCTCTAGAAGACAATAAACCTTAACTCGATTATGTGACCGTCTTGAACTGCCCTTTGAACCTTAGGGTTTGGGGCAGTACGGCGTGCCACATGTGAGGCGTTGGCTTGACCCTTCTACGGCTGGACCGTTGCTACTGTGACGTATTCTGGAATTTTTGAACTCCGCTCAAGTGTTGAGCTGTTATGGAAATCTTGGGTATTTGATTATTCGATCCGAAAGTTTAATACTGTCTATTTATCTGGAATGTGATACAATATATGGAATTCATACAGTTAGGCATGAAATGCGGAATATGTGATATTTCGGATTTACGATGTCTAAAGAGATTGTGGATTCAAAATGTTGTAGTTTTACACTTTCTTTTCTGTGACCGTAAGTGTAATATGTGATATCGCCGGTTTCGTTGCTATATGTTAACGACAATTGGGATGTGCATATTTACTTACGTTGATGACATGTGATGTTATGTGTTGCTAGATATGTTATATTGGATCGTCGCGTTTTGAATAGCCGGGGTTTTTTTTATGTGAAATGAGAGTTTTTATTTTCATTCATGTAAAATAAAATATATGTAATATTCTTTTATTGGGGCACTTCCGGGATGAGGTTGATGTCACCTTTTGTATATTATTTACTTTTCCGCACTAGGATAGACCTAAGGAGGAGAGCACAAGTAACCGGGTTCTGGAGTCCAGTGGGAGACCAACTCGAGGGGTCGAGTCCGGGTCTCCTAACTCCAGAATTGGTAGGGTTGCTTGCCGCTCTCGTAAGGATCTAGGGGTGTGGGTTTGGCTATTCATCGCGACCGTGGAATCTGTGTTTTATAGAGGCTCAAAATAAAACACGGACGTCCTAATATATCCAATGTTTCATATGTTTCTTCTGCTGCGATATCTGTGATGTGATCATTTGATGTTCTGTGATAAATACTGTATATAGTATATATGATATATTATATAGACGTTACTTATGTTTTACACCCGCGCTAGCCCTGCCCTGCTCTACCGTTAGTTACCTAACCTAACGGTGCACGAGGGGACATCGAGGCGAATGCGGATGGCATAAGTGTACGTCGTATTTATCTGTGATGTTTAGGTGACTTAAATGATGGGACTTCATTAATGTGATTAATGAAAGAAAAGAAACCTAAAAGATGTTGTAGAATCAAATTTTCAAATAAAAAGGGTAGCTACAGTTTTGCTTTGCATAGCGGTATATATGATATACCCTGCACCTTATTCGATGAAGAAAGAGCCGAGATCCCTTCACCGGGAGTGACCTCTTTAGTAAAACTGGCAGATGCTACAACACTCGGTTTGCTTTTGGAGTTTTGCTTTGCATAGTGATGTATATGATATATCCTGCACCTTATTCCATAAGGAAAGAGCCGAGATCCCTTCACCGGGAGTGACCTCTTTAGCAAAACTAATGAAAGCCTCAAAATCACTCCATTTCAAAAGTTCACGCGATTCTACAGCGATATCAAGTTCATTACGCAATAGGTTTTCAGAAAAACCTGTCGTAGCCCTCCGTCATTTCAGATAAGAACTATTTAGTATTCGTGCTGCGTTTGTTGGCCTTTGTCAAGGCGTAGTGTGCGGTAGCTAAATGGTGCTTATCTGTCCATGCATATGATGCAGATTGTTTTAGGGTAGTCGTACGACCTTGTTGGCCATTGTCAAGGGTCATGCGGGTGGGTTTGATTCAATCAAGAAATGACGGGTTGAACTTGACTAACATCCTATGATTTGTTGGCCTTTGTCAAGGTCATAGGGGTTAGGGGCAAAATATTATCGGGAATTTCAAGTGTTGAGATTTGTAATGAGATTGCATACCTTCTATGAGATAGTTGGATCCCGATACCCACTGCGAGTAATTGTTACTCCCGGGAGAGTTTTACACAGGACAATTAGCCAATCAAGTAGGTGTCTAGAAAGATGTCAACGGGGTTACGCCTCTGGGAAAACGAGATTTACTTTAATTAGGTCCGTGCGAAAGCACGGGGAACCTCCCTCAAAGTACCGACACTGGCCTGGCTGAAAGATTGGCGAAGTTGTAGGGTGTAATTAATCCCGGCTAATCTTTCCTTTTAGGGTTTGAAGGAAGATTTGATAAAAAAACAGTGGGAGCCATCCTGATTAGATAAAATAATAACCAATTTGATCTTGCAAGAGCATACGCTAAAGTGTTTTCTTCTCTCTCTCCAGGTAGCGACCATATCATGCCTTAATAAAGATAATAATATGAATGTATTGACCGAACCCGCATGTTATACTGTGCTGGGGAACGTTGGTTCCGTTCTTTCTTATAAGAGTTATAAGACTGAACAGGATATAGGGGAATACCAGGATTCCCATGCCACCCGAATGAAGAAAGTACATGTTGATGCATTTTCTTCGGGTGTGTTCGTTACAGAGAACTGTTTCTCCATTTGCTCTACGTCCGGGGTATTAGATACCGGGTCAGGATCCCATATATGTAATCAGTTACATGGGCTTAGGAAAGGTAGAGAACTTGGAGAAGGTGATAAAGACATAATAGTTGGAAATGGTGAAATTGTTGCAGCTAAAACCGTCGGGGAATATCACCTTGTATTGCCAACTGGTAATACATTGATTCTGAACGAATGCTATTTCATGCCGAACCTGATATGCAACATTATATCGGTTTCTTTGTTGAGTAAAGAGGAAATATAATTTTGCAGTACAGGATAATGTTATGAACATTTTTCTAAACCAAAAGTTGGTTGGATCAGGCACAATGTGCAATGGCATTTATGTTTTAAATCAATCAACAGTTCTGAGCATAACAAACACACACAAGAGGAAGAGTTCAGAAATGAACGAATCCTTCTTGTGGCATTGTAGACTGGGTCACATCAATGCGACACGATTAGCTAAGTTTCATAAAGATGGATATTTGAATCCGTTTGAATTTTCATCTTATGGCACTTGCCAGTCATGTCTCAAAGGCAAGATGACCAAAACTCCGTTTACAGGACACGGAGAGAGAGTTACGGAACTCTTGGGACTGGTACATAGTGATGTATGCGGCCCCATGTCTACACATGCCAGGAATGGTTCTGCGTACTTCATTACATTCACTGACGATCTCTCTAGATTCGGATATGTGTTCCTGATGAAACACAAATCAGAAACTTTTGAGAAATTTAGAGAATATAAACAAGAAGTTGAGAACCAAACCGGGAAAAGTATTAAAATCCTTCGATCTGATCGAGGAGGTGAATACTTGAGCAATGAATTCCTGGACTTCCTAAAAGAGAATGGGATTCTCTCTCAGCTGACTCCTCCATATACACCACAGCACAATGGTGTGTCTGAACGGAGGAACCACACCCTATTAGATATAGTGCGCTCTATGATGAGCACAGCTGAGTTACCTATTTCCTTCTGGGGGTATGCGCTGGAGACAGCGGCATACCTATTGAATCAAGTTCCATCTAAATCTGTACCTACCACACCATATGAGATATGGAGTGGGAAGAGACCATGTCTTAAACGTGTTAAGATATGGGGTTGTTCGGCCTATGTTAAAACGCAAAATCCGGACAAACTCGAGGCACGATCAGTTCTATGCAAGTTTGTGGGATATCCCAAACATTCACATGGATATCTTTTCTACCATACTGAGGAACAAAAAGTGTTTGTTTCTCGACATGCCACCTTTTTAGAAAAGGAATTTCTTACAAAAGAAATTAGTGGCGACCAGGTAGAACTGGAAGAAATTCCGGCTACACAAACTCAAACTGAAGATTTAGTGGAACCAGAGGATTCGGTAGTTCCCAACGAACCTCAGCCTCTCCGCCGATCTAATAGGGTTCCTGTAACGTTTTAGAAATCGTTTTGCGAATTTTCCCGTTTTAGGGCAAAATTGTCGGTTTTTCCCGTTTTAACCCGATTTCGATCAAACGACCGTATAAGCTTACCGACACCTAATTTGTCCAAAATAAAGCTTGTGCGCGAACTTTGGGGGTATTTGGGAGGTTTTGGTTCAGATAGATTTTTTCCCGAAAAAAATATTATTTTAAGCGGTGTTTTGTGCACGTAAATCGGGAAAATTTTTATTTTTGTGAATAAATTAATTTTGTCACTAGAATTATTTTAGAATGTTCTTTTTAAAAATCTAGATATTTTTTGGTGACTAATGGTGTGTTTTTAAAATTTAAAAGAAAAGGGTGTAATGGTGGCAAAATGCATTAATTAGCATTTAATTCTCTTTTTCCTTTCTTTTTCTTCACAAAATATTACACAAACCACCCCCCCCCCACTCACCTTGGCCGACCCTAACTCCCCCATTTCTGTCCAAGATAATTCCATGCTCATTTCTCTCTCATTTTCTTTCAAAAACACAAAAAGATATCCAAAAATAAATCCAAAAATTCCTATATAAATATTAAACCTTTTTCCTTCACTAATCCTTCATGGATCTTCATCAAAGCTTGAGTTTTGGAGACTAAAGTGATGGATCTAAGTTCTTTTTGGTGTTCTTGAGGAGGTATAATTTCTTACCTTAATCCATAATTAATTGCTTTAATCTTTAACTAGCTAATTTAGTTAACTAGTTAAGTGCTTAGTTTAGCATTTAAATCTTGATTAATTCATTATATTTGGTTTAAGAAATTCATGTTAGGGTTAAATTTTGATTAAGTGATTAGTGTTTAATTCAAGTGTTAAATTGTGTTTTGGAAAAGAATAAGCTAGTAGAAAGTGTTAAAATTTGCTAATAAGCATTTTGTTTATTTAAGCAAAATTGCTTACTAGATTTTTGCTAAAACATAATTAGCGAGTGTAAAAAATATAGGATTTGTTTAGATAGATTAGTTAAGCTATTTTAAGGTATTTGTAATTGTTAGATTTGTGTTATCTTGAATCTAGTGCGATATATTGCGATAGGTTGCTTACTAGATTTCGGGGTTTTCCGACGTAGGGTTCGTTTGGTAGTTGCGAGGTTATATCCAGTGTATTCCTCGTAATTTTTGTGTTGTGTTGCGCGATCGGGACGATCGGGGTCCAGACGTGGTGTTTTGTAGTTTAACGACCCCAATTAGGGTTTTGGCCGGTATCGTGCGCGATAGATGCGCTAAGCGCGCAGTGTATTTTTCCGGACGTTTTCGTCGCGTTTCGTTGTCTTTCCGTCATTATAGGATATTTAGCTTATGTGTTGTATTTATGAAATTTTAGGTTCGCAAGCAGGGTCTTCGGGTGCTGCGGACAAGGGGAAGCAGGTGGTCGGATTTTCTTAGCTCGAGACCATCGGTGAGTAGATTTAACATCTACGGGGAAATCGCCCGTATGACGTTATGCGTCGGGGCGAATATGATATGATAGCTGCATGTATTTGCATATTAGTTACTTTCATATGAATGTCATTGCATAGCATTATCTGTTGTACTTGACTCGTACCTTTAGATATAACACATTACTGACGGTTCATGTTGCACGAGCACTAAATTGTATGCTACACCCACACCGTCTGTAATTGCCATGACACGCACAAACACCTACATATGTGATATGATAGTGGATAGGAATGATTAGAGTAGTAACTCATATTCTATTGTGCATATGAAATACTGTGGACACATACATACGTGATATTGCATTGGGCAGGAATAGTTAAGGTAGTGAACCCTATTCCACTTCACTTATATCTTGTTATAATTACCTATACATCATGCATACATATTGACATGTAGACCCTCGTACTTGATTACATGTAGATACTTAAACCCTGCTACACTTACATGTACACTTCATATGATACTGCATTTATTTTCGAAGGAATTGGGAACCGCATGATGTGTTTTAAAGTTAGATTCAATTTAAAGAGCGGTTTTCCCTTTATATGCTCATATTGATGTTTTATGTTGCATATATCAGTTTTATATGGATTTTACGCATTGAGATATGGATTTCATATGATTTATGGATTTGAGAACCGTGGGGGATATTTTCAAGAAAACATTGTATTGTTTGAAAACCCGGTTTCTCTTGATATGATATTTGATGCGTCCACCATGTGATTTCTCGGTTCTGAGATTTGGCTTGTGATACCCGATTCGAGGAGCGGGATGCACCGTCTGCGGGTACATGGTGGACCCGGTATGGTACCCCGGGGTGAGTGGTGATTTTGTGGTGTAGATGATAAACCTGACGGTGGGACCACTACCTACCGGTGATTGTATTTGGACTCGGCGGTTATCATGGAGATACCGACCGGAGTGAGGTATGACATATCGTCAGGGCTAGTCATGGTGACAGTGCCTGAGTTATGAGGATTTACGTGTCGATGCTAGACACGGGTTTCATGATGTTTCGAGTGTCGGTGATTGACACTCAGGTTTTCGTGAGACATACAGGATTTGAGGGCCGGTCTTAAGATGCGGTGCCTGAGGAATTGGGATTTGATGTGTCAGTGAGGGACACTGGTGTTTTTCCATGCTGATGATTTTTGCATGAGATTTTATATTATATCATCCCACACTCAGGATTATGTTGATATGCATTGTTTCATGTAATTGTAGTACCCTGATGATGTACCTTTACATGATTGTTGCATATTCACTTATCATACTTATGCTATCGGATTACTTGTGATAGATAGATCGCTGTTCGTGCATACTTGCGATTACTGTATGATGTTATTTACTATTCACGAGTTGGCAACTCACCCCCGTTGTGCTACAGTGTTGTGCAGGACTTACCCTCTGAGTAGTCGCGGCAGGGCATCTTTTCATCTCTACTTTTGCGGATACCGCTACGGTTGGCTGTGAAGCTTTGCTTTTAGGTGGGTTGCGGTTATCTGTTTGTACTTTGTATATTTTTTTGTTGGATCTAGTATTCTCCATCTACCACTATGTTGTATATGACTTAGAGACGACTTGTGAGGATTCAGTGTTCTTTTGTGGTGACTTTGGGAGCCGTGCTCGTGGGAGCCGGTTTTGTTGAAAAGTTTTACTTCTTTATGCAGTTTCCTTTTATATTTCTTCGCTTCGGCGTCGTATATATGTTGTGGTGGTTGTCTCCGCCGTTGGGCGTGATTTGCTCCCGTTTGGGATGCTTTTATTATTATCTATGTTGTACCTGTTTTCGGGGTTAGTTTTTACAAAGGAGGTGCTGCCGAAATTTTTAAGAACGAAAACTAAACTTAAAGATTTTTACTTGAAAATTTCCGAATATTTAAAACTATGTTTTTCTCCGTTGATCCAGTTTTGGGTGGTTTAGATTTCTGGGTTTCGGCTTACTTAAGTTGCGTACGCCTTTAGACGTTACGTAATTTAAGTGCCGGTTACGGGCCAAATTTGGGTCGTGACAAAGTTGGTATCAGAGCGCTAGGTTTTTACCTTTCGGAGTGTAGGATGACCTCGGTATGATGGAGTAGGTAGGTTAAGCAGAGTGGCGTAGCGTGTGTATGTTCCGCGGCATACTTACGACACGGTACTCCGCCTAAGTGACCTTAGGACTTATTGATTGATGTTCCTTCCGTGATTGATATACATCCTTGTGATTCGATTTCCGTTTCCTTATCGAATCTTGTTTCAATTTCCAGCCCATATGCCGTCGAAGACTACGAGGGCACAGAGAGCGGCCGCGAGGGCCGAGGCCAGAGTCGACTCGTCTGAGGCGAGGGTTGACCAGGGCGATACACCTGTGGTACCGGAACACATTGCTATGATTGGGGCTGGTATGCAGGATCTGCGCCAAATTATGGGGACTTTAGTAGAGGCCATTCGAGCGCAGGGGCAGGCTGTTGTTCCACCCGTTGCAGGGACCACGTTGGTACCTACTGATCCGGCAGTCGTAGTTGCAGCTCCAGAGGTTATTACCGTGTCACTGACGGAGTTCATGAGGCTGAGGCCTCCGGTGTTTACTGGCACAGATGTTACTGAGGATCCGCAGTCGTTCATCGACCGGATGGCCAGGATTTGTCGCTCACTCCGATGCTCTGACGAGAGATGGGTAGAGTTTGCGAGTTTCCGGCTGGAGGGTATGGCCCAGAAGTGGTGTGAGTCGTTGGAGAGGGGCAGAGCCACTGGTCTTGCTCCTATGACCTGGGCTGAGTTTGTGACGTCGTTTCTTGCCCGTTTTCTTCCACCGAGCGTCAGGGATGCGCGAGCGCGCAAATTTGAGTCTTTACGTCAGACGCCGGGGATGACGGTGTCAGAGTATGATGTATTGTTTACTGAGTTGTCGGTGTATGCTCCGTACTTGGTGGCGACTGAGGAGATGCGGGTGAAGAGGTTTGTTCGAGGCCTGCTTACCCAGTTGTTCTTAGCCATCAGCATTCAGCATTGTGACACGTATGCGGCAGCTGTCGATGCAGCCCTATTGGTGGAGGAGCGTCTAGCTGAGTCATCGGTTGTTCCAGAACCGAAGAGGACTCGTACGGATGAGCCAGCACGAGGACCGAGGTTTGTCCGCAGAGGTAGAGTTCCATCAGACTCGGGGAGTAGCAGAGACGTGGGACGTGGCCAGTTATTCAGTTCTTATTCCCAGGAGGGCCAGCGACCGTCTTATGGATGCTTTGGTTGTGGCAGTTTGCAGCATCTTGTTCGGAATTGTACTGTGGTGCGTCAGAGAGGGCCAGCAGTACCGCAGGTTACCTTACCACCTTCTCCGCCTCAGAGAGCGTTGCCTCTTATTCCTGTTGTTGCGCCGCGTCAGACTCCTACTCAGAGAGGTCGTGGTCGCGGTGGTTTTGTGCCGAGAGGACGAGGTGGCAGAGGCAGAGGACAGTCAGTAGCCGGTAGAGGGCAGGCACGGGTTTTTGCCTTGACTCACCAGGACGCTCAGGCATCCAATGCTGTGGTTTCAGGTACCTTTTCCTTATGTTCTTTTGATGCACATGTTCTTTTCGATCCAGGATATACGCATTCGTATGTTTCTACGCACTTCGCGCCGAGGTTAGGCCGAGAGTCGTGTTTGCTAGATCAGCCGTTAGTAGTGACTACTCCTGTGGGAGAGTCGTTTGTTGCGTGGCACGTGTTCCGATCATGTGCTGTCCGCTTAGGAGACAGAGATCTGTCCGTCGACTTGATCCTTCTTGAGATGTTGGACTTCGACGTTCTGTTGGGCATGGATTGGCTAGCTACTTGCTATGCGTCCGTGGACTGTCGCGAGAAGACAGTTAGATTTTGTTTTCCCGGCGAGTCAGTGTTTGTTGTGCAGGGAGACCGTGGTGTCGCCCCTCACAGTTTGGTTTCTGTTCTGTGCGCTAGTCGGCTTTTGAGGAGGGGATGTCAGGGATTCTTGGCTTTCATTCATGATACTGGAGTTACGGTGGAGTCGTTGGACCAGGTTTCTACCGTGCGAGAGTTTCCCGATGTCTTTCTCGATGAGTTACCTGGGTTGCCGCCAGAGCGCGATATTGAGTTTTGCATTGATCTGATTCCTGGCACGGAGCCTATTTCTATACCGCCTTATCGGATGGCTCCGGCAGAGCTTAGTGAGCTTAAAGATCAGTTGCAAGAGTTGCTTGTTTTGGGACTTGTGCGTCCGAGTGTTTCGCCGTGGGGAGCTCCTGTTCTGTTCGTCAAGAAGAAGGACGGCAGTTTGAGGCTATGTGTGGATTATCGTCAGTTGAACCGAGTTACGGTGCGGAACAGGTATCCTTTACCCCGCATTGACGATTTATTTGATCAGCTCCAGGGTGCGAAACATTTTTCGAAGATTGATTTGCGTTCGGGTTATCATCAGTTGCGGGTTCGGAATGATGACATTCCGAAGACTGCTTTTCGTACGCGCTATGGGCATTATGAGTTTTTGGTGATGTCGTTCGGACTCACCAATGCGCCAGCAGAGTTCATGGATCTGATGAACCGGATTTTCAGGCCGTTCCTCGACCAGTTCATTATAGTGTTTATTGATGACATACTGGTCTACTCTAGGAGTCATGAGGAGCATGAGCATCACTTGAGGATTACTTTTCAGATATTGAGAGAGCACCGGCTGTATGCTAAATTCTCAAAGTGCGCATTTTGGCTTGATAGAGTTGACTTCCTGGGTCATGTGGTGACTGGTGATGGTATTCTTGTGGACCCGAGGAAGATCGAGGCTGTACAGCTTTGGCCCAGACCTGTATCGGTGACGGAGGTCCGCAGCTTTTTGGGCTTAGCTGGTTATTATCGCCGTTTTGTGCAGAATTTCTCGAGTATCGCTGCACCGCTGACTGGACTGACCCGGAAGGGAATTCCTTTTCTCTAGACTGATGCTTGCGAGCAGAGTTTTCAGCAGTTGAAGACTCGGTTGACGACAGCACCGGTTCTTTCTTTACCTTCTGGATCAGGCGGCTTTGTTGTTTATTGTGATGCTTCTCGAGTGGGGCTCGGCTGTGTTTTGATGCAGCATGATAGGGTGATTGCATATGCTTCTAGGCAGCTGAAGAAGCACGAGCAGAATTACCCCACTCACGATCTTGAGATGGCAGCGGTAGTCTTTGCGTTGAAGATTTGGAGACACTACTTGTACGGAGAGTCGTGTCAGATCTTCACGGATCACAAGAGTTTGAAGTACATCTTCCAGCAGCGAGATCTGAACCTGAGACAGCGCCGATGGATGGAGCTAGTGAAGGATTATGATTGTGAGATCCTTTATCACCCGGGCAAGGCGAATGTGGTAGCTGATGCTTTGAGTCGTAGGCCCGTGGGTAGCTTGTCCCAGTTGAGCGCAGTTCAGTGTCAGTCTTCTGCAGATTGGCAGCTCTTGTGTGATAGTAGAGTGCAGTTCGAGTTCACTTCCGCTGGGGGACAGCTTGCTCATGTCCTCGCCCGTCCACTTCTTTTTGATCATATCCGTGAGGCGCAGCCCAGCGATGCCCATTTGATTGAGATACTTGAGCTTGTTCGGCAGGGAAGAGTTTCAGAGTTCTTGATTGATGACCAGGGTGTGCTACGATGCGGGACTCGCTTGTGTGTACCAGACGTTGATGGGTTGAGACGCGAGATCCTAGAGCAGGCACATCAGTCAGCCTTTAGCGTTCATCCAGGTTCCACCAAGATGTACCGTGACTTGAGGGACTTCTACTGGTGGGAAGGGATGAAGCGTGATATATCGGACTTCGTTTCGAGGTGCCTGACTTGTCAGCAAGTCAATGCTGAGCATCAGAGACCGGCTGGAGAGTTGCAGCCTTTACCCGTTCCGGAGTGGAAATGGGAGCAGATTTCCATGGACTTCATTGTGGGTCTACCCAGGACCAGTCGAGGGTATGACTCCATTTGGGTTATTGTAGACCGGTTGACGAAAGCGGCTCACTTTCTTCCAGTGAAGACCACTTTCGGTTATGCTCAGTATGCTCAGTTATACATAGATGAGATTGTGCGTTTGCACGGTGTTCCCACATGCATAGTATCCGACAGAGGCACCCAGTTTACTAGCCGTCTTTGGCAGAAGCTTCAGGAAGCTTTGGGTACCCGGCTGAGTTTTAGTACCGCTTTTCATCCACAGACCGATGGCCAGTCGGAGCGGACTATACAGACTCTGGAGGATATGCTCCGTGCATGTGTGCTTGATTTTGGTGGCAGTTGGGATCGTCACTTGCCGTTGATTGAGTTCTCCTACAACAACAGCTTTCAGGAGACTATTCAGATGGCACCTTTTGAGGCTTTATATGGTAGGAAGTGTCGATCGCCAGTCTGTTGGACCGAGCTTAGTGAGAGTTTGGTTTTGGGACCCCAGCTAGTTCAGGAGACCACGGAGAAGATCCAGCTGATTCAGGATAGGATGAGAGCAGCCCAGTGCAGGCAGAAGTCTTATGCCGACCGTCGTCGTCGCAGACTTGAGTTCGCAGTGGGGGATCATGTATTCCTGAGGATTTCTCCGATGAAGGGCGTTATGCGATTTGGAAAGAGAGGGAAGCTCAGTCCCAGATTTGTAGGTCCTTTCGAGATCCTTGAGCGAGTGGGTTCTGTTGCTTATCGTTTGGCGCTCCCGCCCAGTTTTCCGGATGTTCACCCCGTTTTTCATGTGTCGATGCTTCGTAGATACCTTCATGATCCTTCTCACACGATTCAGCACGAGACCGTTCAGCTTGAGCGCGATCTTTCGTTCACCGAGCAGCCGGTAGTTATTTTGGATCGGCAGGTGAAGAAACTTCGGTCAAAGGTCTTGCCATCTGTGAAGATTCTTTGGCGTAGCCCGATTAGTGAGGAGATCACTTGGGAGGCCGAGAGCGAGATGCGGAAGAAATTCCCTCATCTTTTTGAAGGTACGCTTAGTATGAAATTTTAATTCGGGGACCGAATTTCTATAAGGAGGGGAGATTGTAACGTTTTAGAAATCGTTTTGCGAATTTTCCCGTTTTAGGGCAAAATTGTCGGTTTTTCCCGTTTTAACCCGATTTCGATCAAACGACCGTATAAGCTTACCGACACCTAATTTGTCCAAAATAAAGCTTGTGCGCGAACTTTGGGGGTATTTGGGAGGTTTTGGTTAAGATAGATTTTTTCCCGAAAAAAATATTATTTTAAGTGGTGTTTTGTGCACGTAAATCGGGAAAATTTTTATTTTTGTGAATAAATTAATTTTGTCACTAGAATTATTTTAGAATGTTCTTTTTAAAAATCTAGATATTTTTTGGTGACTAATGGTGTGATTTTAAAATTTAAAAGAAAAGGGTGTAATGGTGGCAAAATGCATTAATTAGCATTTAATTCTCTTTTTCCTTGCTTTTTCTTCACAAAATATTACACAAACCCCCCCCCACTCACCTTGGCCGACCCTAACTCCCCCATTTCTGACCAAGATAATTCCATGCTCATTTCTCTCTCATTTTCTTTCAAAAACACAAAAAGATATCCAAAAATAAATCCAAAAATTCGTATATAAATATTAAACCTTTTTCCTTCACTAATCCTTCATGGATCTTCATCAAAGCTTGAGTTTTGGAGGCTAAAGTGATGGATCTAAGTTCTTTTTGGTGTTCTTGAGGAGGTATAATTTCTTACCTTAATCCATAATTAATTGCTTTAATCTTTAACTAGCTAATTTAGTTAACTAGTTAAGTGCTTAGTTTAGCATTTAAATCTTGATTAATTCATTATATTTGGTTTAAGAAATTCATGTTAGGGTTAAATTTTGATTAAGTGATTAGTGTTTAATTCAAGTGTTAAATTGTGTTTTGGAAAAGAATAAGCTAGTAGAAAGTGTTAAAATTTGCTAATAAGCATTTTGTTTATTTAAGCAAAATTGCTTACTAGATTTTTGCTAAAACATAATTAGCGAGTGTAAAAAATATAGGATTTGTTTAGATAGCTTAGTTAAGCTATTTTAAGGTATTTGTAATTGTTAGATTTGTGTTATCTTGAATCTAGTGCGATATATTGCGATAGGTTGCTTACTAGATTTCGGGGTTTTCCGACGTAGGGTTCGTTTGGTAGTTGCGAGGTTATATCCAGTGTATTCCTCGTAATTTTTGTGTTGAGTTGCGCGATCGGGACGATCGGGGTCCAGACGTGGTGTTTTGTATTTTAGCGACCCCAATTAGGGTTTTGGCCGGTATCGTGCGCGATAGATGCGCTAAACGCGCAGTGTATTTTTCCGGACGTTTTCGTCGCGTTTCGTTGTCTTTCCGTCATTATAGGATATTTAGCTTATGTGTTGTATTTATGAAATTTTAGGTTCGCAAGCAGGGACTTCGGGTGCTGCGGACAAGGGGAAACAGGTGGTCGGATTTTCTTAGCTCGAGACCATCGGTGAGTAGATTTAACATCTACGGGGAAATCGCCCGTATGGCGTTATGCGTCGGGGCGAATATGATATGATAGCTGCATGTATTTGCATATTAGTTACTTTCATATGAATGTCATTGCATAGCATTATCTGTTGTACTTGACTCGTACCTTTAGATATAACACATTACTGACGGTTCATGTTGCACGAGCACTAAATTGTATGCTACACCCACACCGTCTGTAATTGCCATGACACGCACAAACACCTACATATGTGATATGATAGTGGATAGGAATGATTAGAGTAGTAACTCATATTCTATTGTGCATATGAAATACTGTGGACACATACATACGTGATATTGCATTGGGCAGGAATAGTTAAGGTAGTGAACCCTATTCCACTTCACTTATATCTTGTTATAATTACCTATACATCATGCATACATATTGACATGTACACCCTCGTACTTGATTACATGTAGATACTTAAACCCTGCTACACTTACATGTACACTTCATATGATACTGCATTTATTTTCGAAGGAATTGGGAACCGCATGATGTGTTTTAAAGTTAGATTCAATTTAAAGAGCGGTTTTCCCTTTATATGCTCATATTGATGTTTTATGTTGCATATATCAGTTTTATATGGATTTTACGCATTGAGATATGGATTTCATATGATTTATAGATTTGAGAACCGTGGGGGATATTTTCAAGAAAACATTGTATTGTTTGAAAACCCGGTTTCTCTTGATATGATATTTGATGCGTCCACCATGTGATTTCTCGGTTCTGAGATTTGGCTTGTGATACCCGATTCGAGGAGCGGGATGCACCGTCTGTGGGTACATGGTGGACCCGGTATGGTACCCCGGGGTGAGTGGTGATTTCGTGGTGTAGACGATAAACCTGACGGTGGGACCACTACCAACCGGTGATTGTATTTGGACTCGGCGGTTATCATGGAGATACCGACCGGAGTGAGGTATGACATATCGTCAGGGCTAGTCATGGTGACAGTGCCTGAGTTATGAGGATTTACGTGTCGATGCTAGACACGGGTTTCATGATGTTTCGAGTGTCGGTGATTGACACTCAGGTTTTCGTGAGACATACAGGATTTGAGGGCCGGTCTTAGGATGCGGTGCCTGAGGAATTGGGATTTGATGTGTCAGTGAGAGACACTGGTGTTTTTCCATGCTGATGATTTTGTTGGAGATAGTGCCCTCAGAGTCAATTATTGGATCACAGGCATGTGATTGCAATGATTGAGGGAGGACCTATCCCGGTAGGACAGTCTTACTCGAGATGATAATATGCTATCTGGTTTATCTTTATCATCGTGTACTGCTTTAGGTGACCTGACATGTCGCTATTGCACGTTGATAGAGCCCCTAGGATTCTTGCTTGACTGCCGGCAGTATGATGGCGATCATATACGTGAGTGCTGGTGGTCTATAAGCATATCCTTAAAAGGTCCCTAGTCGTGGGAGTTTCGAGACAGGGCATCGATTCTCCAGAGTAGACTAGTGTATACAGTCGAGACCCCGACGAGGGGCGGTGGCCGGTCTCACAAGCCACTGGTGTCAGTTGGTTCACCTAAGATGTATACAGGTGCTCATTGGGTTATGAGTACACCGGACAGGACTCGCCGGGAACATGCTAGTTGGTCTTATACCTGACGTCAGATAGCAGTTCCCTGGTGACATGTGTACAGGTTAGTTCATCGACCTGGGGATCATCATTTGTCTCGTGTGAGTTCCCACTGTACTTTGATTACTACCCTACCACGGCTCAAAGGAGTCGTGCAAACAGGTTTTAGTTGGGTACAGTCCCGAGCCACATGGAGGCAGTGAGTGGATCTTCAGGGGTTCGTCTCTCCCGGTATTGGGGGTGAGGTCGCGCTGTGTCTAGGAGAGCCATTACGCAAAGCCCTCGGCCGAGGCAGGAGATTTACTGGTAGGTATTCCAGTAGTATCTCAGGGCATTCTGGGCTACACTCCGACACGACTTGTACCGCTTTTGGGGGTCTGACTTTTACCAACCCCCTAGGCCCGACATGCGATGCTCATAGACGAACGGACCGGACTGTACGGATATTGTCACTGCCAGGCTCAGTTGGGTGTCAGGGTGAGCTTGCTCATCGACGTCCCTTTTGGTCAATAGCTGGTGGCCCGTCACGTATTGGCTAATACCTCTGACGTGCTGGTGGTTAAATCCACAGCCATAGTATTGACGAGTCTTTAGAGTCCACCACACTTTCAGTTACTCAAGCTTTCGGGCGAAACGCTGTAGAGGCCGTATGGAGATATGGTAGGGCCCGGTCAGATACGTGCGGTATTGCACGGAACAGGATCGGACGGTTTGTACTAGTGGCCGTATAGTTATATGGCAGGGTTCGATCTGATACGTGCGGTATTGCACGGATCAAAATCGAACGGATATTACTAGCCGGCTTTGGCTTAAGCCGATCCTAGTTTAGTACAGTGTAAATTTTGTCTCATTGCATTTGTATCCGGACGGAATACAGATGCAGGTGTGTATGCACAGTATCGGGGTTTTCCTGTAATTTATTACGGGACCATTTTTCTGGAGTTTCCAGTTTGCATTCCGTTCCGGCCGGTTTCGTTTGTTCTTTCCCGGCTGGACTTTTCCGATGGAGGGGGTTATTTGCAATTGTGCAAATAACATTTGTGGAGGGGGGTTTCTTGCAAATATATTCATTATGATATGTTTAGCATCTTTCATCCATGATGGTGCTTTAAATGAGATTTGAAAGGGTATGGAGTGTTAAGTATGGTTGATGTTTCCTTGCTTTTGATGTGGTCACCTCTTTAATCTCCTACACTCACCTCCCTTGTTAAAAACCCACCCTTTTCTTGTGTGGCCGGCCACTTGAGGAAAGATGAGGGGATTCATTTTGTAGAGTGATATCTTCATCTCATTTCATTATTCCTTTGCTAGAAAAATGATTCCATACATCTCTCCATAGTTCATTCTTTGATTCCTCCATCATGGCAACTACTTACCCCAAATGAGACAAGCATCATCTACACTACATTCTACAGCATTCCTTGGGCATGTCGACTTGCCGGCTTCATGCCCGAGTTGCCTTGGTATTGAGGCGGGAGCCCGTAAAAGACGCAGGCAATGTGGTGCCCTTCCGGCGAGGAGGCGACGATATGGAGACTAGACTTTCCGTGGGAGATTGGGACGATGACGAGAAGACCGGAGGACTCGGATCACTCGGTATACTTCTCTTCCCATCTCTTGATTAGCTAGCATTAGGTTAATGGTTACGATCCGGGTTTTCATTGTCCGCGGTAGCGCCAGTTTCCAAGTAAGGAAAATTTTGATTCCGCATTTTGGCCTCGGATAGACGGCCGGGGCGCTGCCGTGGCGCAATATGGTATCAGAGCCACGCCATTAACCTTGCCTAGCTTGTTCTAATGCGTTTTACTTATCCGATCGACCAAAATCCCAAAAACTACATTTTCGTTCACATCAGTTTTCTGTTGAAAATTTTTGGTGTCTAAAAATTTTTCTGGTCGTATAAAACTAATGTACTGGAAATTATAAGACTACTGTAAAAATTCGACGCACTCAGTCGATGGATGAAGCGCGGAACCGCGGCCAACCCCCCCTTGGGCCGCGGTTCCGCCGCACTTTGCTTTCGCGGTTCCGCCGCACTTTGCTTTCCTCACTGTGTCCAATTTTTACAATGGGCTTGTGGGCTGATTTTGGGGGTTTGGGGATATTAAATTTGGGCCCAGATTTTCTGTGACTGCTACAGTATTGCTTGGGGGCCCACTTGTTAATTGTTTGATCGATCGAATATTTTAAACACATTATTTCACAGTATTTACATTATATCTGCGACCGTGAATGTCACTTGATCGGTAAATCCTGTCTAACTGCTATAGCCCGGTTAGACGGATTTGCGAACGTGACTTTCACGTTGATGTTCTATGTTTATGCTGTGTTGTTGCGGATCGGTCGTGGGGGATAGCCTGGATGCAATGCTAGTACAGTTTTGTTGTATTATGTACATTTGATATTGCGGGGCGAGCGTCCGACATGTGGACTGCCGTCACTGCCTGTTTGTATTATTCTTTTGGGGGCACGACCTGGTTGCGGTCGATGTACCCGGTGTATGTATATTTTACTTTCTGTACTAGGACTACCCCACGGAGGGGTGCACGGATAGCCAGGTTCTAGAGGGCAACGGGCCCGCATCTCATGGCATTGAGACGGAGGGGGCTTCACTCTAGGATTGGTGGGCTATTCGCCGAACTCGTAGGGTGTACAGGTTGACCCAGGAGGGGTGCCCAAGTTACCGGATTCCATGAAGTGCTGGGTGGTCCATTCACGGTGCTGAAGGGGGCTGCCTCGCTTCAGGTTTTGGCGGGTGACTTGCCGCGCCCGTAGGGGTCTAGGATTTCATTGCACAGGCTATCCACACGACCAGGGGAACGTCGGGTTTCAGCAGCGGCTCTGTGAAACCCGGGGGTTCCAGATATCTGTATTGTTCTGTGATGCTGTGCATTTCTGTGATGTTGCATTCTTATCACGCCTTGAGCGAATATTATATATTAGTAGATGTTGTATATGTTTTGCATCCGCGCTAGTCCAGTCCCCGCTCTGTCGTTAGTTAAGTAACCTAACGGGTGATGACGGGACCCAGTGGCGAATGCGGATGGCATATACGTACATCAGTATATTTTCGTTCTTTGAGGTGTGATCAATTGATGGGACTGCGTTGATTCGGATCAATGCAAGATAAACAAACCTATTCTGATGTTGTTGGAACATTTTTCAAAAAGCTGTTATTGCAAGGACGTTCACTTTTGTTTTGCATCGTGGTATTCATTTGGAATATCCTGCTCCTCAGTCGACGAGGCAAAGGCCGAGATCCCTTCACCGGGAGTGACCCCTTGGACAGAAGTTTGCGTCAGGGCATTAACTTCACTATAGCCGATTACTTTTGCTTTGCATCGTGGTATTCAGTTGGAATATCCTGCACCTCATTCTACGGGGAAAGAGCCGAGATCCCTTCACCGGGAGTGACCTCTTTAGCAAAGGTTTTCGTCACTGTATTTTTATAAAAGGCTATGCAGTTCCTTCAACGATATCAAGTTCTTTACGTTAAAGGTTTTTCGCCAAAAATCAGCCGTAGCCCTCCGTCATTTCCTACAGGTATTATTTAGTATTCGTGCTGCGTTTGTTGACCTAGTCAAGACGTAGTGTTGAGTGGTACTTGTTTGTTGCATAAGTGGGATTGGTTAAGACAGTCGTGCGGCCTTGTTGACCTAGTCAAGGGCACGTACGGGTGGGTTTAATGCAATCCAGAATAATGACGGGTTGAACTTGACTGGCGGTTTATGGTTTGTTGACCTAGTCAAGGTCATAAACCGCTTGGGGTAAAAATCACATCGGGAGTTTCAAAAGAACTGAAACTTGCCAGCCATGCGCATACCTTCTGGAGTGTGGTGACTTGAGTGGATTCCGTCAAGTTATCATGCGATGATAGTTGGATCCCGATTCCCACTGATGAGTTAGTTTACTCCTCGGGTGACCCCAACTAATTCTTCTTTCAGGTTTGGAGGAGAATTTGAGGTACAGTGGGAGGTTTCCAGATTAGACAAAGTGATAACCATTCTGATCTAGGTTAGAGTGCACGCTGAGTGTTTCTTTTCTCTCTCTCTTTGGCAGCGACCATTGACCCGACCCTTGACTATGACTCAGTAACCAAGTTGACCGAACCTTCTTAACACTGGCTTTTGGATTGTCAGAGTTGCAGACCTCCTTGCCACTCCTACTTTTACCCTTTTCTCCAGGACACCCCGCATTACTGCGAACGTCCACTTCCATTGGACAAAACCATCGTATGGTTATATACGAACTCGAAGGACTTCGAGGATGGTTTCTGGTTCTGGAGAAAACGAATAGGATTATTTAGTTGTCTTTTCCTTTTACCTTCTCTCAGGTTGCGAGTACTCCTTGGTTTAGGGGATAGTACACCTATTACGTAAATTGGATAGTCTTCTTCCAAACCTTAGGCTGGTGCCGAGCGGTAGGGAATGAAGAAAACCAATTAGCATAACGATGGTGTGCAGAAGGTATTGAGTTAAGACAAAGCAAGGGATTAGTAAGAGGGCAAAGTAAATTGCGACTGCTATTCACGACCGAACCAAGTATTTCTTCGCCAATCCTAAATCACCTTTGTATTTCTCCAGGACACTCCGTATCACTACGAAGATCCACAGTTTATTGGATACTCCATCGTATGGTTATATACTAACTCGAAAAGAACTTGTTCCAGTTCGGGGATGGATTCTGGTCCAGGAGAAATAAGGAATAAGGTTTATTCGGTTGTCTTTTATCATCACCTTCTCTCGCATTGCGAGTGTTCCTAGGACTAGGACAGTACACCCATTATGCTTATTGGATAGTCTTCTTCCAAACCATAGGCTGGTGCCGAACGGTAGGGAAGGAAGAAAACCATTTGGCCTAAGGGGTGTGCAGAAGGTAATGACTAAAGACATATAAAGGGATTTGGAGAGGTGGCAAAGAATTATACAGTTACAGTTGTGAATCTGGATAATGGTAGAGGCATTACTAGGAATACCAGGATACCCCATCGAAAATTTCAATGTTTCAGTTCAACAGTGTACTGTTAAAAGAAAACTAATTTCCTGATTAGACACTTGCTCTAGGGTATGTATTTACCAGGTTGGATTCTCACATCTGTATGGTTTTACAGATGCTGAGTGGGAGTAAGTTATTGGGAATTAGGTGACCATCCTCATTATATCGGGATTCGTTGCAATTGGTGATATTTGAGGAAGCCACCTGGGTTGTTTGCCGGTCGGCAAATATTTGGTTTTGAATATCCGCTGTTGTGCACCAATTTCAAATTGATATATCTGTACGTCTATTTTCATAGAGTGAGATATACCTTTTGATATTATGTCGATGACATTTACCTATATCAGTGGATGGTTAGGTAAGGAGCATTAAACAGCGGTGTAATTCTTCTCAACCATAAGTACAGTTTTCAACCTACGACGCACAGTGAAAGAGTTGTTAGACTCAGCGGACCTATACAGAGTATTGTATGTTGTCCAGTGTCCATTAGGACAGAGGGGTTGGTCCTCATACTATATTCTGTTTACTTTTAACTTCTCTAGTTCTTAGACATGTGTTTCGTAGGAACACAAGGTCTAAGTTTTGAGGAGTTATAGGTATTTGAATAGAGTAGAGAACCAGGTGTAGCAAGTATCGGGATTCTTCAAAGTGATTGAAGATGTAGATACTTGTGTATGGTGTTCAGTTGATAGTAATGATTAAGAGAACTAGCTTCTCTTTCAGGTTACTCATAATTGGAAACATTCCTAAGTTGAGTAACGCTGATCGGCCTTTTTCCATTTAGTTGACATGCACTGGAGACAGCTGCATGATTTGAATCTGGTTCAATTAAATCAGTGCCTCTGTTTCTATATTGGATATAGAACAGTTCATATCTTGACATTGTTAAGGTACGGGGAGTTGTCCGGCTTATGCTTAAAACCAGACACTGGACAACTCAAGGCACGTTTCTGTAATGGCTGTTTGTGGGTTGACCCAGGCTATGACGAGGGTTGATTTTCTACCATCTGGCAGATCAATAGAAATATTGTTCTAGACTCGCCACAGTTTTATAAAAAATGGATTTTTTCAAAAAACAGTAGTGGGAGTATGGTAGAACAGGAAGTGATTCCAGAACCGCAAACGATTACTGAAGATTTGATAAGAACCTAAAGATTCAATCTGGTTTGACATTCCATTGGCCACTCCGCAGATATGATGGGTAACCTCAGGCACTCGAGAGGTACTTCGGTATGCTCAAGGACGGTGGCAGGGAGGTTCTTGTTTATCCAGACTTACCATTGCTGTTGTTCCAGACTGTGAGACCCGGCAGGAGGATGAGTATAGCGTCGTTCTAAACTAGCTTTAGAAGTGCACGTCTATATGACTTTGGCAGAGGGTTGTCGTAGTCAGTGGGAGCAGCGGAAGCATTGGTGGTCATCAGGCTTATGTCTATTTATAGACTAAAGCAGTTACAGCGGAGATAGATCATCTATTTCTGATGTGACAGTCATAGGTTTGACGTCATCAGAATAGGGGATGGGTCTGTTAAGAAGGTAGTAGGGTGTGATGTCCTGGTTTTGGATGACATACACAGAGTAGGAAAGGAAACTCCTATACTACGATCGGTTATACTTTGGTTGTCACACAGTGTTTTCTCCACACGGGACTTGGATATTATATCAGACATTCTGGTTACTAGATCTATGGTTTTAGATCTAGATTTGGGTCGCTTCCCAATCTGGGTACCTTGACAGCATTCTATGAGTATTTAGAATGGACGACTCCTGGCACGGTAGTGCACCTGCAGTTGATGGAGTCACCCTCTCTAAAGGTGTCTTATAGACTAAAGGGGAGAGGGATACTCATGATTGGCAGATCACTTTCTTAGGCAATTGAGTCAATCATGAGATGTCAAGTACCACACCAGATGTTGTTCTTGCACTAGATGCAATAAGTTGACATTGATCCAATCCTGGAGAAACAGTCGGAAGCAGTTTTAGAACATAAGTGGATGTTCTAGGGATATGATAACGACAGCCTCATTTGGGAGACAGTTATCATTCCAGGCTTGCAAGGTGACATGGACGACAAGGAGGTTGTCAGAGTTATATTTTTCCTTCTGACGAGGGGCAGTATTTTGGACAGGTGGTCCAAGGCAATACTGAGGGTGGCATGGCGCAGGATACTGATTAAGTTCAGTTGACGATACAGTCTGAGAAGTTTGGATTTGGAGTTCATTTATGAGCTAGGTCCCATCAGACATCCAGACATTCTAAGACAGGTATTGCTCATTTCGGGAGATGGCTTTCTCCGCGAACTTGAGATATAGAGAGACATAGAAAGAAACATCACAGCGGATCCACTCACTGAGGCTATTCCTCGAACGCAATAATTTCGCAAACGAGCTTTGTGAGACTGACTAGTAGAGGAGTTGGGTGTTCAGTATCACACGGGCTGTGAGTATGCGGCATCGCAATAATTAGCCTTGAGTGCAAGTGGGAGATTGTTGGAGATAGTGCCCTCAGAGTCAATTATTGGATCACAGGCACGTGATTGCAATGATTGAGGGAGGACCTATCCCGGTAGGACAGTCTTACTCGAGATGATAGTATGCTATCTGGTTTATCTTTATCATCGTGTACTGCTTTAGGTGACCTGACATGTTGCTATTGCACGTTGATAGAGCCCCTAGGATTCTTGCTTGACTGCCGGCAGTATGATGGCGATCATATACGTGAGAGCTGGTGGTCTATAAGCATATCCTTAAAAGGTCCCTAGTCGTGGGAGTTTCGAGACAGGGCATCGATTCTCCAGAGTAGACTAGTGTATACAGTCGAGACCCCGACGAGGGGCGGTGGCCGGTCTCACAAGCCACTGGTGTCAGTTGGTTCACCTAAGATGTATACAGGTGCTCATTGGGTTATGAGTACACCGGACAGGACTCGCCAGGAACATGCTAGTTGGTCTTATACCTGACGTCAGATAGCAGTTCCCTGGTGACATGTGTACAGGTTAGTTCATCGACCTGGGGATCGTCATTTGTCTCGTGTGAGTTCCCACTGTACTTTGATTACTACCCTACCACGGCTCAAAGGAGTCGTGCAAATAGGTTTTAGTTGGGTACAGTCCCGAGCCACATGGAGGCAGTGAGCGGATCTTCAGGGGTTCGTCTCTCCCGGTATTGGGGGTGAGGTCGCGCTGTGTCTAGGAGAGCCATTACGCAAATCCCACGGCCGAGGCAGGAGATTTACTGGTAGGTATTCCAGTAGTATCTCAGGGCGTTCTGGGCTACACTCCGACACGACTTGTACCGCTTTTAGGGGTCTGACTTTTACCAACCCCCTAGGCCCGACATGCGATGCTCATAGACGAACGGACCGGACTGTACGGATATTGTCACTGCCAGGCTCAGTTGGGTGTCAGGGTGAGATTGCTCATCGACGTCCCTTTTGGTCAATAGCTGGTGGCCCGTCACGTATTGGCTAATACCTCTGACGTGCTGGTGGTTAAATCCACAGCCATAGTATTGACGAGTCTTTAGAGTCCACCACACTTTCAGTTACTCAAGCTTTCGGGCGAAACGCTGTAGAGGCCGTATGGAGATATGGCAGGGTCCGATCAGATACGTGCGGTATTGCACGGAACAGGATCGGACGGTTTGTACTAGTGGCCGTATAGTTATATGGCAGGGTTCGATCTGATACGTGCGGTATTGCACGGATCAAAATCGAACGGATATTACTAGCCGGCTTTGGCTTAAGCCGGTCCTAGTTTAGTACAGTGTAGATTTTGTCTCATTGCATTTGTATCCGGACGGAATACAGATGCAGGTGTGTATGCACAGTATCGGGGTTTTCCTGTAATTTATTACGGGACCAGTTTTCTGGAGTTGCCAGTTTGCATTCCGTTCCGGCCGGTTTTCGTTTGTTCTTTCCCGGCCGGACTTTTCCGATGGAGGGGGTTATTTGCAATTGTGCAAATAACATTTGTGGAGGGGGGTTTCTTGCAAATATATTCATTATGATATGTTTAGCATTTTTCATCCATGATGGTGCTTTAAATGAGATTTGAAAGGGTATGGAGTGTTAAGTATGGTTGATGTTTCCTTGCTTTTGATGTGGTCACCTCTTTAATCTCCTACACTCATTTTTCAAACTAATTCTCCCTTGTTAAAAACCCACCCTTTTCTTGTGTGGCCGGCCACTTGAGGAAAGATGAGGGGATTCATTTTGTAGAGTGATATCTTCATCTCATTTCATTATTCCTTTGCTAGAAAAATGATTCCATACATCTCTCCATAGTTCATTCTTTGATTCCTCCATCATGGCAACTAGTTATCCCAAATGAGACAAGTATCATCTACACTACATTCTACAGCATTCCTTGGGCATGTCGACTTGCCGGCTTCATGCCCGAGTTGCCTCGGTATTGAGGCGGGAGCCCGTAAAAGACGCAGGCAATGTGGTGCCCTTTCGGTGAGGAGGCGACGATATGGAGACTAGACTTTCCGTGGGAGATTGGGACGATGACGAGAAGACCGGAGGACTCGGATCACTTGGTATACTTCTCTTCCCATCTCTTGATTAGCTAGCATTAGGTTAATGGTTACGATCCGGGTTTTCATTGTCCGCGGTAGCGCCAGTTTCCAAGTAAGGAAAATTTTGATTCCGCATTTTGGCCTCGGATAGACGGCCGGGGCGCTGCCGTGTCCTTGCGATTACTGTATGATGTTATTTACTATTCACGAGTTGGCAACTCACTCCCGTTGTGCCACAGTGTTGTGCAGGACTTACCCTCTGAGTAGTCGCGGCAGGGCATCTTTTCATCTCTACTTTTGCGAATACCGCTACGGTTGGCTGTGAAGCTTTGCTTTTAGGTGGGTTGCGGTTATCTGTTTGTACTTTGTATATTTTTTTGTTGGATCTAGTATTCTCCATCTACCACTATGTTGTATATGACTTAGAGACGACTTGTGAGGATTCAGTGTTCTTTTGTGGTGACTTTGGGAGCCGTGCTCGTGGGAGCCGGTTTTGTTGAAAAGTTTTACTTCTTTATGCAGTTTCCTTTTATATTTCTTCGCTTCGGCGTCGTATATATGTTGTGGTGGTTGTCTCCGCCGTTGGGCGTGATTTGCTCCCGTTTGGGATGCTTTTATTATTATCTATGTTGTACCCGTTTTCGGGGTTAGTTTTTACAAAGGAGGTGCTGCCGAAATTTTTAAGAACGAAAACTAAACTTAAAGATTTTTACTTGAAAATTTCCGAATATTTAAAACTATGTTTTTCTCCGTTGATCCAGTTTTGGGTGGTTTAGATTTCTGGGTTTCGGCTTACTTAAGTTGCGTACGCCTTTAGACGTTACGTAATTTAAGTGCCGGTTACGGGCCAAATTTGGGTCGTGACAGTTCCTCACCCACCTGAGAGATACTACAGTTTTCTCATGGATGGTGGGAGCGAGGATTGCATCATGGTTGATGATGACCCAACTAGCTTCGAGCAGGCCATCACGAGTGGGGACTCAGTGAAATGGCTGGATGCAATGCGGTCCGAGATGGAATCCATGTACACCAACAAAGTATGGACTTTGGAAGTTGCTCCTGAAGGGGTAAAACCCATTGGGAGCAAGTGGATCTTCAAGAAAAAACTTGGTGTAGATGGGAAAATGGAGACTTTCAAAGCTAGACATGTTGCAAAAGGTTTTCGTCAAAGACCAGGTGTGGACTATGACGAAACCTTTTCTCCAGTGGCTGTGCTTAAATCCATCTGGATCATGCTTGCCATCGCTGCATATCATGACTACGAAATCTGGCAAATGGATGTTAAGACCGCCTTTCTAAACGGTGATTTAGAAGAGTGCGTGTACATGACTCAGCCAGAGGGCTTCGTAGATAGTGGGAGCAGCGGGAAGGTGTGCAAGCTGCTTAAATCCATTTATGGATTGAAGCAAGTATCGCGGAGTTGGAACATCTGCTTTGACGTCGTTATCAAAGAATTTGATTTCGTCAAAAACGTAGATGAACCTTGTATCTACAAGAAGGTGGCAGAGAGTAAGGTTGTCTTCCTCGTATTGTACGTGGACGACATACACTTGATAGGAAATGATATTCCTATGCTGCAATCGGTGAAGCTCTTCTTTTCACAAAGATGTTGGAGATAGTGCCCTCATAGTCAATTATTGGATCGCAGGTACGTGATTGCAATGATTGCGGGGACCTATCCCGGTAGCACAGTCTTACTCGAGATGATAGTATGCTATCTGGTTTGCCTTTATCAGTCGTGTACATGTTCAGGTGACTGATTGCATGTTACACTTTGATAGAGCCCTTAGGATCTTACTTTACTACCAACAGTATGATGGCGATCATATACGTGAGAGTTGGGTAGTTTATATGCATATCCTTAATAGTGGTCCCTAGTCGTGGGAGTTTCGAGACAGGGCATCGATACTCTGGAGTAGACTAGTGTATACAGTCGAGACCCCGACAAGGGGCGGTGGCCGGTCTCACAAGCCACTGGTGTCAGTAGGATCACCTAAGATGTATACAGGTGCTCATTGGGTTATGAGTACACCGGACAGGACTCGCCGGGAATCTGCTAGTTAGTATTATATCTACCGTCAGATAGCAGTTCCCTGGTGACATGTGTACAGGTTAGTTTATCGACCTGAGGTCGTCATTTGTCTCGTGTGAGTTCCCACTGTGCTTTGATTTCTACCCTACCACGGCTCAAAGGAGTCGTGCAAACAGGTAGTTTTTGGGTACAGTCCCGAGCCATATGGAGGCACGTGAGCGGATCGGCAGGGGATTCGTCTCTCCCGGTATTGGGGGCGAGATCGTGCTGTGTCTAGGAGAGCCATTACACAAATCCATGGCCATGGTAGGAGATTTACTGGTAGGTACTCCAGTAGTATCTCAGGGTGTATTGAGGCTTCACTCCGACACGACTTATACTGCTATTGGGGGTCTGACGTTGCTAGCCCCCTAGGCAGATATGCGATACTCATTGACGAACGGACCGGACTGTATATACATTGTCACTGTTAGGCTCAGTAGGGTTTTCCGGATGAGTGCGCTCATCGGCATCCCTTGAGGTCAGTCCGTGGGCAGCCGTTACGCATTGCTAGTGCCGCTGACGGTTTGTGGTTAAACCCACTGCCAGGGTACTGACGAGTCATTAGAGTCCCCCACAGACAGTTTCCCAAGTTCGGGCGAAACGCTGTAGAGGCCGTATGGTTTTATGGCAGGGTTCGGAAAATGCACGTGCGTTTACGCACGTGTCGATTTTCGGACAGATGATACTGGTCGGCTTTGGTTTAAGCCGGATCCGAGTATTATATTGAGTAGGTATAATATCTTTGTCTCAGTTGCATTTGTATTCGGTCGTAATACAAATGCGGGTATATTTATACAGTTTCGGGGTTATCCTGAAAGTTGTTTCAGGATCACTTTTGGAAGTTGCCAGTTTCCAGTTTTCTATCAGCCGTCTTTTAACATTTGGTTAAAGGCGGATTTATCTTTTCTTGAGATGAGTGTGGATTCTTCTAGAAGTTTCTAGATGAGGTGACTAGGATTAATTGGTGTTGGATTTTCATTGGTTGCTTTAATGGTTCAATTAATGCATAATGACTCATGCTTTGTGATTAAAGCTTTTTGTTTTCCTTAAGATATTTTCTTCATAATATCTTTTGCTTGTGGTCACCTCCCTCCTCCTACGGTCACCTCCCTCCATCATATAAAGAGGCCGGCCCCTCTCTCTCCTCATTCTCACTCTCACTTGATTCATTTGTAGAAAATATTATGATAGTTTGGGGTGTATGGAATTTACAGCTCATTTCATTCCATCACCCGATTTCCATGGCAACTTCATTAACCGATCGTCCACGGATTTGGACGAAGTGAGACAAAGTCATCTACTCATTCTCTACATCAATCTTGGTCGTCTCTTTTGGCAAACTTGACGATCGAGTTGCCTCGAGTCAGAGGCGGGAGCCCGTTTAAAGAACCGATCATGTGGTGCCACCTCGACGAGGAGATCGGAGATCGACGAGATCGGAGCAGCCGCAACGGAGCGTGGGATGATGGTTGAAGAACGAAGGACTCGGATCGTTCGGTACAATCTTTCTACACTCTTTACAGTTTGTTAGTTTAGCAATAATGGCAGATCCGGGTTAAAGTATACGATAGTGCCAGTTCAAAAGTTTTTGTTCCGCATTTGGCGTCTGTAGACTGCCGGGGCGCTAGCGTAGACTTACAGTGGTATCAGAGCCTAACCATTTTGCTATACTAACTTGTGCTAACGTGTTTAAAACATCGATCCGACCGAAAATCGAAAAACACAAAATCCTAGCTCGACAGTTCTGTTAATTTTAAATGGTCTCAAAATCAATTTCTGCATGTCTTGAAAATCCGTGCAGGGAATTTTAAGAGTCACGACAAAATTTGGGGTCGTGATCCCTCCAAGCTGCCGCGGAAGGGCGGCCAAACCCATGGTTTGGCCGCGCATCCGCGGCCACGTGGGGAGCACGTGCTCCCAAATTTTGTCAGTGGGTTCTGTTTGGGTTTTTGTGATTTTTGGTATATATCATTTTGGCCCAGGTTTTGTTACTGTTCACCAGTAAGCAGTGGGGCCCACTTTTTGATATTTGGTCTTTGGTCGATCGAAATTTAAACATGTTAGTTTACAGTGCTTACATTATATCTCCGACCGAGAATGTCATTTGATCGGTAAACCGCGTCTGATTGCTATAGTTCTTTTAGACGGGTTTGCGAACGTGACATTCGCGTTGATGTTCTGTGTTGTGCTGTGATGTTGCGGATTTGTCGTGGTGGATAGCAGTGTGCAATGGTAGTACAGTTTGTGTTTATTTGTACATTTGATATTGCGGGGCGAGCGTCCAACTTGTGGACTGCCGTCACTGCCTGTTGTATAATATTCTTTTGGGGCACGACCAGGTTGCGGTCGTTGTACCTATTGTACTATTTTTTATTACTGTACTAGGTTTTGCCCCGCGACGGAGTGCACGGATAGCCGGGTTCTGGGGGGCAACGGGTCCGCATCTCATGGCTTTGAGAGGCAGAGGGGTCCCACTCTAGAATTGGCAGACTATTCGCCGCACTCGTAGGGGGTACAGGTTGACCCAAGGAGGGGTGCTCAAGCTACCGGATTCCGTGAAGTGCTGGGTGGTCCATTCACTATGCTGTAGGGGGCTGCCTCGCTTCAGGTTTTGGCGGGTAACTTGCCGCACCCGTAGGGGTCTAGGTTTCATTGCACAGGCTATCCACACGACAGGGGAACGTCGGGTTTCAGCAGCGGCTCTGTGAAACTCGGGGATCCCAGATATCTGTATTGTTCTGTGATGCTTATTACTTTTCTGTAATGTTGCATACTATCACGCCTGGAGCGATTATTGTATATTGGTTTATATACTATTAGATGTTGTATATGTTTTACATCCGCGCTAGTCCAGTCCCCGCTCTGTCGTTAGTTAAGTAACCTAACGGGTCATGACGGGACCCAGTGACGAATGCGGATGGCATATACGTACATTTTATTTTCGTTCTTTTCTGGTGTGATTGAATGATGGGACTGCGTTGATTCTGATCAACGCAAAGTAAAACAAACCTGTTTACAGTTGTTGGAACAATTTAAAAAGTGTTATTGCAAAGACGTTTTCTTTTGTTATGCATAGCGGTATTCAGTGGAATATCCTGCACCTCATTCGACGGGGCAAGGGCCGATATCCCTTCACCGGGACTGACCCCTTGGACAGAAGTTTGCGTCAGAGTAATAACTTCACTATAGTCGATTAAAAGTTGCTTTGCATAGCGGTATTCAGTGGAATATCCTGCACCTCATTCCACGAGGAAAGAGCCGAGATCCCTTTACCGGGAGTGACCTCTTTAGCAAAAGGTTTTCGCCACTATATTTTAAAAAGCTATCAGGTTCCTTCAGCGATATCAAGTTCACTACGCTAAAGGTTTTTCGCCAAAAACCAGCCGTAGCCCTCCGTCATTTCATATGGATGGTCAGTAGTATTCAAGCTATGTTGGTCTAGCCCTTAGCTAGGACATAGTGATTGGTAGCTGCTGGGGTGTTCACATGTTGCATAGATAGATGAGTTGGTTTGGGACAGTCGTACAGCCTTGTTGGCCCTTAGTCAAGGGCGAGTACGGGTGGGTTCAAATTAACAAGATAATGATGGGAAGAACTTGACATGTGACTTATGGTGGGGTGGCCCTTAGTCACGATCATAAGAGCATGGGGCAAAAACTATATCAGGAGTTTCTAAAGAAACTGAAACTTGCCGAGTATGCGCATACCTTCTGGAGTATGAGTAACGTAGATGCATTCCATCACGTTATCATGCGATGAGAGTTGGATCCTGATTCCCACTGATGAGTTGGTTTACTCTTCGGGTGATCCCGATTGATTCTTCTTTAGGTTTGGAGGAGAATTTGACAGGACAGTGGGAGGTTTCCGGATTAGATAAAATGATGACCATTCTGATCTAGGTTAGAGTGCACGCAGAGTGTTTTTTTTCTCTCTCTCTCTTTGGCAGCGACCTTTGACCGACCCTAGACTATGACTCAGTGACCAGGTTGACCGAACCTTCTTAAAATACTGGCTTTTGGATTGTCTGAGTTGCATAAGTCATTGCCACTCCTTCTTTTACCCTTTGAATTTCTCAGAACACCCGTATACTACGGATATCCACTTCCATTGGATAGATCCATCGTATGGTTATATACGAACTCGAAGGAACTTCTTCGAGGATGGATCCAGGTTCAGGAGGAAAAGAATTGGTTTATTCAGTTGTCTTTTATTATCACCTTCTCTCAGGTTGCGAGAGCTCCTTGGTTTAGGAGAGTACACCTATTACGCTTATTGGATAGTCTTTTTCCAAACCATAGGCTGGTGCCGAAAGGTAGGGAATGAAGAAAACCAATTAGCCTAAGTAGGGTGTGCAGAAGGCAATATGTAAAGACAAAATAAAGGGATTAGAAAGAGGGCAAAGTAAATTGCGACTGATATCATTCACGACCAAAACCGCGTACTTCATCGCCACTCCTATTTCACCTTTAAAAGAATAAGGTATTATTCAGTTGTCTTTTATCGTCACCTTCTCTCGAGATGCGAGTACTCCTTGGTTTAGGAGGGTACACCTATTATGCTTACTGGATAGTCTTCTTCCAAACCATAGGCTGGTGCCGAACGGTAGGGAAGGAAGAAAACCATTTAGCCTAACGATGGTGTACAGAAGGTAACGACTAAAGACAAATAAAGGGATTTGGAGAGACGGCAATAAAATATACGATTGAAGTCATGAATTGGATTATGGAAGAGGCATTGCTATGAATACCAGGATACCCCTACAAAACATTTTCATGTTTCAGTGCATTGTTAAAGGAAAAACTGTTTTCCCGATTAGACACTTACTCCAAGGGTATGTATTTACCAGGTTTCATTCTCATATCTGTATGGTTTTACAGATGATGAGTGGGAGTAAGATATTGGGAATTAGGTGATCATCCTCATTATATCGGAATTCGTTGTAATTGGTGATATTTGAGGAAATTGCCAGGGTACAGTTTTCCACCTACAACGCACAGGTTTTGAGTTGTTCAACTCAGCGGACTTATACAGAGTATTGTATGTTGTCCAGTGTCCATCAGGACAAAGGGGTAGGTCCTCGTACTATGTTCTGTTTACTTATAACTTCTCTATTATTTAGACGAGTGTTTCGTAGAAATACAAGGTCTAAGTTTTGAGAAGTTGTGGGTATAAGAATAAAGTAGAGAACCAGGTATCACAAGTATCGGGATTCTTTAAAGAGATCGAAGATGTAGATTCTTGTGATTGGTATTCAGATGATAGTGATGGTTTTGAGAAACGTGTTTCTCTTTCAGGTTACTCATAATTGGATGGATTCCTAAGTTGAGTAAACGCTGATTAGCCTCTTTCCATTAAGTTGATATGCACTGGAGACAGATGCATGGATTGAATATGGTTCCAATTAAATTAGTGCCAAAGTTTCTGTATTGGATATAGAATGGATCGTACCTTAAAAGAAATTAAGGTACGGGGAGTTGTCCAGCTTATGATTAAAACCAGACTTTGGATAACTCAGGGCACGTTTCTGTAATGGCTGTTTGTGGGTTGACCCTGGCTATGACGAGGGTTGAATTCTACCATTTGGAAGATCAATAGTGATATTGTTCTTGACTCGCCACAGTTTTAGTAAAACAGATCTTTTTCAGAAAACAGTAGTGGGAGTATGGTAGAACTGGAAGTGATTCCAGAACCGCGAACGATTACGGAAAATTTAATAGGACCTATACTTTCAATCAGGTTTGACATTCCAATAGCCACTCCGCAGGTATGGTAGGTAACCTCAGACGCCCGAGAGCTACTTCGGTAGCCTCAGAGACGGTGACATGGAGGTTCTTATCTACACAGACTTGACACTACTGTTGTTCCAGGTTATGAGACCCGGTAGGAGGGTTGTCGTAGTCAGTGGGAGCATCGGAAGCATAGTGGGCAAGTAGCTTATATCTATTTATAGACTTGAGCAGTTATAGCGGAGATAGATCATCTAATTTTGATGTGACAGTCATGGGTTTGACTTCAATCAGAATAGGGGATGAATCAGTTAAGAAGGTAGTAGGGTGTGATGTCATGGTATCTGGATGACATACACAGAGTAGGAAGTAAAATTCCTATACTACGATCGGTTGTACTGTGGTCGTCACATAGTTGTTTCTCCAGACAGGATATGGATATAATATTTGACATTCTGGTTTCTAGATCTATGGTTTTAGATCTGGATTTGGGTAGTTTCCCAATATGGGTACTTTGACAGATATTCTAATGGTTTTTAGATTAGTTGACTCCTAGCATGGTGGTGTACCTGCAGGTGATGGAGTCACCCTCTCTAAAGGTGTCGTACAGACTAAAGGAGAGAGGGATGTGCATGATTGGCAGATCACTTGCTTAGGCAACTGAGTCAATCATGAGATGTCAAGTACCACACCAAAATGTTGGTTTTGCACTAGATGCAATAAGTTTGTATTAATCCAATCCTGGAGAAATATAAGGAAGCAGTTTTAGAACATAAGTACATGTTCTACGGATTTGATGACGGCAGCCTCCTTCGGGAGACAGTTATCATTCCAGGCTTCAAAGGTGACATGGTTGACAGAGTGATTGTCAGAGTTATAGTTTTTCCCTCTGACGAAGAGGGACAGTATTATGGACAGGTGGTCCAAGAGGATACTGTGGGAAGCAAGGTGCCCGATACTGATTAGGTTCAGTGATCGATTCAGTCTAAGAAGTTTGGATATGGAGTTCATTTATGAACTAAGGTCCCATCAGATATCCAGACATGTTCTAAGACAGGTATTACTCAATTCGGGAGATGGTTTTCTCCGCGAACTTGAGATTAAGAGAGATATAGAAAGATACTTCTAGGCGGATCCACTCACTGAGGCTATTTCTCGAACACAATAGTTTTACAAACGGGCTTTGTGAAACTGATTAGTAGAGGAGTTGGATGTTCGGTTTCATACGGGCTGTGAGTAGTCGACATCGCAATATTAGCCTTGAGTGCAAGTGGGAGATTGTTGGAGATAGTGCCCTCATAGTCAATTATTGGATCGCAGGTACGTGATTGCAATGATTGCGGAGGACCTATCCCGGTAGCACAGTCTTACTCGAGATGATAGTATGCTATCTGGTTTGCCTTTATCAGTCGTGTACATGTTCAGGTGACTGATTGCATGTTACACTTTGATAGAGCCCTTAGGATCTTACTTTACTACCAACAGTATGATGGCGATCATATACGTGAGAGTTGGGTAGTTTATATGCATATCCTTAATAGTGGTCCCTAGTCGTGGGAGTTTCGAGACAGGGCATCGATACTCCGGAGTAGACTAGTGTATACAGTCGAGACCCCGACAAGGGGCGGTGGCCGGTCTCACAAGCCACTGGTGTCAGTAGGATCACCTAAGATGTATACAGGTGCTCATTGGGTTATGAGTACACCGGACAGGACTCGCCGGGAATCTGCTAGTTAGTATTATATCTACCGTCAGATAGCAGTTCCCTGGTGACATGTGTACAGGTTAGTTCATCGACCTGAGGTCGTCATTTGTCTCGTGTGAGTTCCCACTGTGCTTTGATTTCTACCCTACCACGGCTCAAAGGAGTCGTGCAAACAGGTAGTTTTTGGGTACAGTCCCGAGCCATATGGAGGCACGTGAGCGGATCGGCAGGGGATTCGTCTCTCCCGGTATTGGGGGCGAGATCGTGCTGTGTCTAGGAGAGCCATTACACAAATCCATGGCCATGGTAGGAGATTTACTGGTAGGTACTCCAGTAGTATCTCAGGGTGTATTGAGGCTTCACTCCGACACGACTTATACTGCTATTGGGGGTCTGACGTTGCTAGCCCCCTAGGCAGATATGCGATACTCATTGACGAACGGACCGGACTGTATATACATTGTCACTGTTAGGCTCAGTAGGGTTTTCCGGATGAGTGCGCTCATCGGCATCCCTTGAGGTCAGTCCGTGGGCAGCCGTTACGCATTGCTAGTGCCGCTGACGGTTTGTGGTTAAACCCACTGCCAGGGTACGACGAGTCATTAGAGTCCCCCACAGACAGTTTCCCAAGTTCGGGCGAAACGTTGTAGAGACCGTATGGTTTTATGGCAGGGTTCGGAAAATGCACGTGCGTTTACGCACGTGTCGATTTTCGGACAGATGATACTGGTCGGCTTTGGTTTAAGCCGGATCCGAGTATTATATTGAGTAGGTATAATATCTTTGTCTCAGTTGCATTTGTATTCGGTCGTAATACAAATGCGGGTATATTTATACAGTTTCGGGGTTATCCTGAAAGTTGTTTCAGGATCACTTTTGGAAGTTGCCAGTTTCTAGTTTTCTATCAGCCGTCTTTTAACATTTGGTTAAAGGCGGATTTATCTTTTCTTGAGATGAGTGTGGATTCTTCTAGAAGTTTCTAGATGAGGTGACTAGGATTAATTGGTGTTGGATTTTCATTGGTTGCTTTAATGGTTCAAGTAATGCATAATGACTCATGCTTTGTGATTAAAGCTTTTTGTTTTCCTTAAGATATTTTCTTCATAATATCTTTTGCTTGTGGTCACCTCCCTCCTCCTACGGTCACCTCCCTCCATCATATAAAGAGGCCGGCCCCTCTCTCTCCTCATTCTCACTCTCACTTGATTCATTTATAGAAAAGATTATGATAGTTTGGGGTGTATGGAATTTACAGCTCATTTCATTCCATCACCCGATTTCCACGGCAACTTCATTAACCGATCGTCCACGGATTTGGACGAAGTGAGACAAAGTCATCTACTCATTCTCTACATCAATCTTGGTCGTCTCTTTTGGCAAACTTGACGATCGAGTTGCCTCGAGTCAGAGGCGGGAGCCCGTTTAAAGAACCGATCATGTGGTGCCACCTCGACGAGGAGATCGGAGATCGACGAGATCGGAGCAGCCGCAACGGAGCGTGGGATGATGGTTGAAGAACGAAGGACTCGGATCGTTCGGTACAATCTTTCTACACTCTTTACAGTTTGTTAGTTTAGCAATAATGGCAGATCCGGGTTAAAGTATACGATAGCGCCAGTTCAAAAGTTTTTGTTCCGCATTTGGCGTCTGTAGACTGCCGGGGCGCTAGCGTAGACTTACAAAAGATTCTCAATGAAAGATCTTGGTGATGCCTCCTGCATATTGGGAATTATGATCTATAGAGATAGATCTAACAGGATATTGGGATTGTCCCAATCCAGGTACATTGACACCATACTAAAGAGGTTTAGTATGGAAGAGTCCAAACGTGGGTTTTTACCCATGATCTCAGGGCTCACTCTCTCCAAAGAGATGTCTCCCAAGACTGATTTGGAGAGAGCTCGCATGCAAGGGATACCCTATGCTTCGGCAGTAGGCTCTATCATGTACGCGATGCTATGTACCAGACCCGATATAGCATACTCACTAAATGTAGTGAGCAGGTATCAAGCTGATCCTGGAGAGAGTCACTGGACAGCTGTGAAGAGCATTCTCAAGTACTTACGAAGGACTAAGGAGATGCTCTTGGTGTATGGTAACGGAGAACTCCAAGTGGAGTCCTTTACCAATTCAAGCTTCTAGAGTGATAAGGACGACTCTAAGTCGCCGTCGGAATTTGTTTTTACCCTTTACGGAGGGGCGGTTAGCTGGAAGAGTTCCAAGCAGGAAACCGTGGCAGACTCGATGATGGAGGCTGAATACATCGCTGCCAACGATGCTGCCAAAGAGGCTGTCTGGATCAAGAAGTTCATTACTGAACTTGGAGTGGTTCCATCCATTGAGCATCCAATACCTTTGTATTGCGATAACAATGGAGCGGTGGCTTTGGCCAAGGAACCCAGGTCCCATCAGAGATCCAGGCATATTCAAAGGCGGTATCACCTGATCCGGGAGATAGTTGATCGCCGGGAGATCGAGGTCAGGAGGGTTGACACGAAGAACAACACTGCGGATCCACTCACGAAGGCCATTCCCCAGATACAGTTTGAGAGACTCTTCGGGATGCTCGGTATGCGATACTACAGCAGCTGGCCCTAGTGCAAGTGGGAGATTGTTAGTTGTATATATGCCCTAGAGGCCAGTATTGTACAGTATATGTATATTATATTGGATGCTTGGACAAATATAGAGAGGACTTTCTTGCTCGATATGATAGTATGCTATCTGGTTGCACTTTACTTTAACATGTATACTTGTCTCTTTATACTGTCTTATCGTTACATGTTGGTAAAGCCTTTAGGATGTGTACTTGACTACCTAGACTATGATGTGGATCATACTAGTGGGGACATGGTAGTCCATAAGTACATCCTTCAAGGTCCCTAGTCATGGGTGTATCGAGATGGGGCATCGATATACCTGAGTAGACTAGCGTATACGCTTCTCGACCCATGAGATGGGCGATGGATGATCCCATATCCATTGGTGTTTGACATCAGAGATGGTATACGGGTGCTCAGTGGAGACTGGTATACTGGACGGACTCGCTGAGAACTCCCAGATGATATTATACCTCACGTCAGATGGCGGTTCTCTGGTGACACTTATGCAGGTTAGTCTGTAGACCCGAGATCATCATAAAGTCTTGTGTGATTCCCACTGTGCTTTGATTTCCACCTTACCACGTCTATGAGGGCGTGCAAAACGGTGGTTTTTTATGTACAGTCCCGAGTCACATGGAGGCAATGAGCGATAGGAGGGGTTTCGTCTCTCCCGGTATTGGGGGTTGATGTTGCGCTGTGCTCGATTTGCCGTAACAGGGAAGTCCCTGGTCAGGGCTGATTTAGAGATTTACTGGTAAGTGTTACCAATAGTTTCTCGACCCGTTATGAGCCTCACATCGGCACGACTTATCGGTTATTGGGGTCTGACGTTTACCACCCCTAGACTTGATATGCGACATATCAGACGAGGAGACCGGACTTTACGGGAAGTGTTACCGGTAGGCTTTTACAGGAGTTGGAGCGGGCTTGCTTGCTGATCTTCTGATCGCTCAATACCCGGGTAGCCGTTACGTCCAGCTAGTACCGCTGACGGCTTGTGGGTGCTTGATGTGATCATCACCTACTACCGGCGTATTGACGAGTCTTTAGAGTCCTACATAGAGGTTTTTACTGGCTCAGGCAAAACGAAATAGGAGCACGTATGTGATATGTGCGAGACCGAGAATAAATGCGTGTATGTGATACCGTATTCTATTCTCGCGACTTTTTTTTTGTATCGGTCGGTTATATATGATATAGCCGGGTTATCGAATCAAGTGTTGATTCGATAAGTCGATACAATGATTGTTAGCCGGTTATATGAGATATGACCGGATTATTAAGTCAAGTGTTGATTTAATAATTAAGTGTATAATTGGATATTAGATATACTAATTTACATTTACTAACACTTGTTCACTTTAGGGTTTTTCTCACTTTCACACATCTTTACTATATATATGATATATATTAAAATGTGTTATATATTTGTATCATGGTTGTTGATACACTAGACATGGATGTGTAAGACTTACACCATTCTATTTTTAAATGGTGGTTTATATTTATTTAAAGTAATTACAAATTAGTGGAATTTTTTCATAAGCATAAAGCTTGTAGAAGCTTGTGGATGCTTTGAAAAAGTCCACAAGTTTTGTTTTACTTTAGATTTTTATTGACCTAACCATTTACACTTAGCCATGGTTATGTCTCACCATGAGTTAGTATATGATACTCACTCACCACGGTTAGCCTTCTCACTTAATCATTATCCTCATTTTCTTTTCTTTAGTTCATCATCTTCTTCTTTATTGTGCAAGAGAAAAAGCTTGCTAGGGTTTTGAAAAAAGTGAGATAGATTGTGAGAAACAAAAATCCAAAGAGAACCCACTTCCTATTTCTCCATCCTCTACTAGATTAGCACTTTAGTATAGGGTGTTTGCTTCACTAATTCTCTAGTTAGTGAAGTAGGAGCTTGAGTCGGAATTCCCTCGACGTAGATCATCTTCGGCCTCGGAGACTTCAAGCAAGGTCGCACCTTTCGCCTCGTGAAGCCATGCAAGGGTCCGGGAGAACCACGATCGCAGCGAAGGGACTTCATCAAGGAGCTAAAGAAGTGAAGGACCGATCTACAAAGGTTGTATTTCGAATTCCTTTTAGAGTAAAGTTGTTTACTTGCTAATTGATTCGCCTAAACTCTAGTATACGATCTTGCTTAGTGTTATTCGGCACATAAAAATTTAATTTTGGCATGGTCGATGCCTTTTAGAGCCTTGTTAGTGTGCCTAGTAACCCTACAGATCTACTGGTAAGTGTTATCAGTGGTTTCTCGAACCGTTATGGACCTTGCATCGGCATGACTTATCAGGCTATTGGGGTCTGACGTTATACCACCCCCAGGCTGTGATATGCGACATATCAGACGAAGTGACTGGACTGTACGGTAGTGTTACTGATTGGATTCGTAAGAGTATGAGCAGGCTTGCTTGTTGATCTTCTGATCGCTCAATACCCGGATGGCTGTTACGTTTAGCAGACCGCTTGCGGCTTGTAGGTGTTTGATATGATCATCACCTACTGTCGGCGTATTGACGAGTCTTTAGAGTCCTACACAGAGGTTTCCTGGTTCATGCGAAATGAAATGGGAGCACATATGTGATATGTGCGGGACCGAGATTAATGTGCGTATGTGATACCGCATTCTATTCTCGTGATATATGATATCGGACGGTTATATGAGATATAGCCGGGTTATCGGATCAAGTGTTGATTCGATAAATTGATTTATATGATATTAGTCGGTTGTATGTGATATAGCCAGATTATTAAATCAAGTGTTGAATTGATAATTTAATGTATAATTATATATTTGATATATTAACTTACATTAACTAATATTTGCTCACTAAATATTCTTTTTCTCACTCATGTGCATATATATTAATGTGCATTTTATTTGTGTCATGCTTGATGCCACATACTTCATGGGTGTATGAGACTTACACCATGCTTGATATAATGTAGGGTTTATATTTATCTAAGTAATTCAAAAATTGATGGATTTTTGTCATGGCTACAAACTTGTAGAAGCTTATGGAAACATTGACTAAGTCCACCATTTTTATTTCACTTGTAGATATTTATTAATCTAACCATTAAACCTAGCCCTAGTTAAGTCTCTACATGAGTTAGTGTATGACACTAACTCACCCATGGTTTACATTCTCACCTCATATGAGTTTCATTCTCTTCTCTCTTCATCTTCTTCCTCCTCATGAAAAGAGTTTTCTAGGGTTTGGAGAGATGAAGAAATATTGTGAGAAAAATAAATCTAAAGTGAGCCCACTTTCTATTAATCATCCTCTACTATATTAGTCATTTAGTTTAGGGTGTTTGCTTCACTAATCTACCGTTAGTGAAGAGGTAGCATGAGCTTGAGTCTTCTCGACGTAGATCATCTTCGGCCTCGAAGACTTCGAGCAAGCTTATTCATTTCTTCATATGAATCTTTACTAGAGTTCGGATGTTCACTACTTGGAGCGAAGGGACTACTACACGGAGCTTTAGAAGTGAAGGACCGGTCTACAAAGGTTGTATTCCTCATTCACTTAGATGTAAAGATGTTTACATTGTTAGTTCGTCTAAATCTCTAGTTAAGATTCTAGGGTTAGGGTTCTTTAGTACGGCAAAAATTTGAAAAAGGCATGGACGATGCCTCCTGAAACCTTGCTGCCACCCTGGGTATCCCTACAGTTGTATCCGAGCCAAGCTAGACATTTAAACGATGTTTGATAGATTACGAAACCGAAACTACTCCGAAACTTGAAACATGAAATCATAGTTTCTGTCGAATTTTAAATGGCCTCTAAAAATATTTTTAGCAACTGCAGAATGTTGTATGAGATATGACATGAACACAGAAGAAATTTGAACCCACTTGGCCGGTTTTTGGCCGAGCACAACACCATAAAATCCGAGGAGGCTGGCCCCTTTTAAGTGTTCTGGCTTCAAATTTTTTCAGTGTTCCAGGGTCTGGGTTTTGGTGTTTCAGGTGTTGCTAGTTTTTGCTAAATTTGCATGTGATGTTATCTTTCTGCAAAGGCAATTCGGAGTGTTTCGTAGTCGTAATTCTAACATGTATTCAGGTTATTTAGACGACGTTAAAAAGTTCGAACGGATATCAATAACCCATATTTTCCCTCGCTGGAAATTTTCCAAGAGTTGGATTTTTTCAAAGTTTAAAATCTTCAGAAAATCATGCAAGCGATTATGTGGACCCTCTAAAAGAACGATACCCATAATTGACTTTTTGGATCGCGGAACCGATGTCATACCCTAGGGTTTGCGGCAGTTCCGTGGCAACATGAGTGAGGCATGGGTCGGCCCTTCTACGGATGGTTCATAGGAGCTGTGGCATATTCTGGGTACTTTTTGAACTCTGCTCAAGTGTTAAGTTCTTTGGGAAATTTTGAGTGTTTGTTTATTCGATCGAAATATTTAACATCGTCTAGCTATCTGTGATTGTGATACAATATTTGGAATCCACAAATTTAGTTATGTGATAACTAGTTTGAATTTTATAAATCTAGCAAGTTAGTCTCATTTGATCGGTTGCCACAGAATTTTGATGAGGATCAAAAGTCCGCCGCAATTACGTAGTGTACGCGGATACTCGCCGGGTAACCTTACCAGATAGCCACGCCCCATAGCCCCGACCAAGTGACTATAGGAGAACCCCGTTTCCAAAAGCATCCGTTCGGGTGCTCGCGACCGCGGTGTTCCGCCTAAGTGCACTTCGTCGATGGTATCGGGGGTGCGGTCATCTACTAAAGTTTCCGACGAACATTCGATCAGGTTATCGGGATCTTGTTGAATTACCCAACAGGTTATTGAAAAGTATTTTCAATATCGAGATTAAAATGCGGGGTTTATAATTGTTAGGCATGTGATGTCTAAGGAATTCATTTGCATAGGCATGAAATCCAAAGTATGTGATACGTTGGGTTTATGATGTCTAAGGTGGTTGTGGATTCCAATTGTTGTAGTTTTTCACTTTCTTTTCTGCGATCGTAAGTGTAATATGTGGTGTATCGCCAGTTTCGTTGCTATATGTCAACGACAATTGGGATACACATATTTACTTACGTTGATGACATGAGATGTTATGTATTGCTGTGATATGTTATATTGGATCGTCGTGTTTTGAATAGCCGGTTTTTTTTATGAGAGATGAGAGTTTTTCATTTTCATTCATGTAAAGGCTTGTATGTAATATTCTTTTATTGGGGCACTTCCGGGTTGAGGATGATGTCACCATTGATGTATATTATTTACTTTTCCGCATTAGGATAGACCCAAGAAGAAGAGCATAAGTAACCGGGTTCTAGGGTGCAGTGGGAGACCATCACGAGGAGTCGAGACCGGGTCTCCTAACTCTTGAATTGGTAGGGTTGCTTGCCGCTCTCGTAGGGGTCTAGGGATGTGGGTTTGGCTATTCATCGTGACCGTGGAATCCACGTTTTTTTATTGGCTTAATTTAAAACACGGAATTCCTAGTATATTCAATATTTCATATATGTTCTTCTGCTGCTGATATTCTGTGATGTGATTGTAGGTTCCTATCGACGGCAGCAAGGTTTCGGGAGGCATCGTCCATGCCATTTTCAAAGTTTTGCCGTTTCAAAGAACTCTAAACTAGAATCGTTAACTAGAAATATAATACGGAAACAAAAGTAAATCTTTTTACTTCTAAGTGAAATAGAAACACAACCTTTGTAGATCGGTCCTTCGCTTCTAATGCTCCTTGTAGTAGTCCCTTCGCTGCGATCGTTGAACTCCCGGACTCTTGCATGGCTTCATGAGGGGAAAAGAGCGATCTTGCTTGAAGTCTTCGAGGCCGAAGATGATCTACGTCGAGAGAATACTAGCTCAAGCTTCTACTTCACTAACTAAAGGATTAGTGAAGCAAACACCCTATACTAAAGTGCTAATCTAGTAGAGGATGATGAAATAGGAAGTGGGCTCACTTTGGCATTATTTTTCTCACAATACTTTCTCACTTGTTTCAAACCCTAGTAAGCTTTTGTCTTGAGGAAGAAGATGAACAAATGAGAAGAGAATAAAATGATCAAGTGAGAGAGTGAACCATGGTGAGTGAGTAACATATACTAACTCATGTAGAGACATAACCATGGCTAATTAAAATGGTTAGGTTAACAAATATCTAAAGTAAAACAAAGTGAGTGGACTTTGTCAAAGCATTCACAAGTTTCTACAAGCTTCATGCACAAAAAAAATAATCCACTAATTTTGATTTACTTTAAACATTAAAACCCCACCACTTTAATTAGTATGGTGTATGTCTGATACACCTATGTAGTGTGTATCAACAACCATGACACACACACAAAATAAACAATGCACATCAATATATATCACATATATATTACATGTACACACAAGTGAGAAAAGAATGCTTAAGTGAGCCAATGTTAGTTAATGTAAATTAGTATATCAAATATACAATTATACACGAAATTATCAAATCAACACTTGATTTAATAATCCGGCTCTATCTCATATAACCGACTAACACTAAATGTACCAACATATCGAATCAACACTTGATTCGATAACCCGGCTATATCGCATATAACCGACCGATACAGAAGTCGCAAGAATAGAATACGGTATCACATACACACATTATTCTCGGTCCCGCACATATCACATATATGCACCTATTTCGTTTTGCCTGAGCCAGAAAAACCTCTATGTAGGACTTTAAAGACTCGTCAATACACCGGCAGTAGGTGATGATCACATCAAGGACCCACAAACCGTCAGCGGTACTAGCTGGACGTAACGGCTACCCGGGTATTGAGCGATTAGAAGATCAGCAAGCAAGCCCACTCCAACTCCTGCAAAAGCCTGACGGTAACACTTGCCGTACAGTCCGGTCTCCTCGTCTGATATGTCGCATATCAAGTCTAGGGGTGGTAAATGTCAGACCCCAATAAACGATAAGTCATGCCAATGTGAGGCTCATAACGGGTCGAGAAACTACTGATAACACTTACCAGTAAATCTCTAAAACAGCCCTGGCCAGGGACTTTCCTGTTATGGCCAATCGAGCACAGCGCAACATCAACTCCTGATACCGGGAGAGACGAAACCCCTCCTTATCGCTCATTGCCTCCATGTGACTCGGGATTGTACCCAAAAACCACCGTTTTTCATGCCCTCTTGGACGTGGTAAGGTGGAAATCAAAGCACAGTGGGAATCATACAAGACTCTATGACGATCTCGGGTCTACAAACTAACCCGTACAAGTGTCACCAGAGAACTGTCATCTGACGTGAGGCATAATACCATTTGGGAGTTCTCGACGAGTCCGTCCAATGTACCCAGTCTTCACTGAGCACCCGTGTACCATCTCTGATGTCAAACACCAATGGATATGGGATCATCCATCGCCCATCTCATGGGTCGAGAAGTGTATACGCTAGTCTACACTGGTATATCAATGCCCCGTCTCGATACAACTACGACTAGGAACATTAAAGGATGAACTTATGGACTACTATGGCCCCACTAGTATGATCTGCATCATAGTCCTGATAGTCAAGTACACATCCTAAGGGCTTCACCAACATGTAACCATAAGACAGTATCAAGAGACAAGTATTCATGTTAAGATAAAGAGTAACCAGATAGCATACTATCATATCGAGCAAGAAAGTCCTCTCTATATATGTCCAAACATCCAATATAATATACATCATATGTACAATACTGGCCTCTAGGGTATACATACAATTAACAATCTCTCACTTGCACTAGGGCCAGCTGCTGTAGTATCGCATACCGAGCATCCCGAAGAGTCTCTCGAACTGTATCTGGGGAATGTCCTTCGTGAGTGGATCCGCTGTGTTGTTCTTCGTGTCAACCCTCCTGACCTCGATCTCCCGGCGATCAACTATCTCCCGGATCAGGTGATACCGCCTCAGAATATGTCTGGATCGTTGATGGGACCTGGGTTCCTTGGCCAAAGCCACCGCTCCATTGTTATCACAACACAAAAGTATTGGATGCACAATGGATAGAACCACTTCAAGTTCAGTTATGAACTTCTTGATCCAGACACCCTATTTTGCAGCATCGTTGGCATCGATGTATTCAGCCTCCATCGTCGAGTCTGCCACGGTTTCCTGCTTGGAACTCTTCCAGCATAATGCCCCTCTGTAGAGGGTAAAAGCAAATCCTGAGTGCGACTTAAAGTCGTCCTTATCACTCTGGAAGCTTGAATCGGTAAAGGACTCCACTTGGAGTTCTCCGTTACCATACACCAAGAGCATCTCTTTAGTCCTTCGCAAGTACTTGAGAATGCTCTTCACAGCTGTCCAGTGACTCTCTCCTGGATCTGCTTGATACCTACTCACTACACTTAGTGAGTGTGCTACATCGGGTCTGGTACACAGCATCGCGTAGATGATAGAGCCTACTGCCGAAGCATAGGGTATTCCTTGCATGCGAGCTCTATCCAAATCAGTCTTGGGAGACATCTCTTTGGAGAGAGTGAGTCCAGAGATCGTGGGTAAAAACCCATGTTAGTGTATATGCCCTAGGGGCCATTATTGTATCATACTTGTATGTATATTACTTAATGAAAGCTTGGGATATTCACAGTTGTATATACAGTCTTGCTAAAAATGGTAGTATGCTACTTGGTATTGTGTCTACTTTAATATGTGCATATGTTTCTTGTAACGTATCACTTATACATATTAGTAGAGCCCATAGGATCTTTGCTTGATTACCAGTATTGTGATGGCAGTCACACTAGTGGGGGCTGGGTAGTCTATAAGTAACATCCTATACTTGTCCCTAGTCGTAGGATTATCGAGACAGGGCATCGATATTTCGGAGTAGACTAAGTGTGTACGCTTCTCATCCCAGTTGGGGAGATGGTCTGTCCCACAGCCATCAGTACGTCGTACTGGAGATAGTATACAGGTGCTCGTTAGGTTACGGGTATACCGGACAGGACTCGCAGGGGAACTGATTGGTTGGTATTTTACCCATCGTCAGTTAACAGTTCCCAGGTGACATGAGTACAGCATAGTCCGCAGACTTGACACTGCTACTTCGCCTCGAGTGTGTCCCACTGTTCTTAGATTGCTACCCTACTACGACTCAAAGGAGTCATGCAAACAGGTAGCAGTTGGGTGCAGTCCCGAGCATTTGGAGGCAGTGGCGGTTAGACAGGATTCGTCTCTCCCGGTATTGGGAGTTGATATCGCACTGTGTCAGAGAGCCATTACGCAAAGTCCCTGGCCAGGAAAAGCGAGATTTACTGGTAGGTTCCAGTAGTTTTCTCAGGGTGTAATGGGCTGCGCTCCGACACGACTTATACCGCTATTAGGGGACTGACGCTTGCCGCCCCCTAGGCTAGATATGCGATAGTCTTAGACGAACAGACCGGACTGTACGGAGATTGTCACATCAGGCTCAGTAGGAGTTCGGATGGTTTTCCTCATCGGCCTTCTTATCGACATCTACCTGGGGACCGTTACGTACAGCTAGTGCTGCTTGCGGTCTGTGGTTAAACCCACTGCCAGCGTAGTGTCGAGTCTTTAGAGTCCCACACAGAGGGTTTTCCTGCTCCAGGCGAAACGATATAGAGGTTGTATGGTTTTACGACAAGGGTTCGGACGCATACGTGTGCTTACGCACGTACGACGTTCGGACAATTTTAATAGCCGGCTTTGGTTTAATCCAGATTCTAGTATCGGGTTATTGGATTTATACAGTCTAAAGTTTTTCCGTGTTTTCACGGATTGGAGGGGCGTTCTCGTAATTTTCCGGGAAGCTTCTAGAAGCATGGTGACTTGGAGGGTAAGGTGGCATTAGCATTAATTGATTTTGTGACTCATGAGATGAATCATTCAAGTGAGTTAATGAAGCATTTATTGCTTAATGACTCACTTGATGATTCATTGCACATATTCAATGAAGCATGATGATAATGCATTTGAATTATTCATTTGATAATTCTTTATGCTTCATAATATATTAGAAGTGAGAAACAATTTCAATTCATTCTTATCATCACCTTCTCTCTCCTCAAGCTCTCTCATTCTTGAAACCCTAACCCTAACCTCTCATGTGTTGAGATCAAGGGTTAGCTAGACTAATACATCCATAGCCTTACTCTATATCCCCTAGGTAGCTTAGATTAGCACTTTGAGCAACCTAGTTATCTCAAGTTAGAGATAAAGCTTGGCGTAGGAGCACTTGGGTGGATCGTCTTTGACTCAAGGAGGCCGTTGAGGTGCCGATGTTCCAAGGAGCCTACGAGGAGTGGAGGACCGCGATGAAGACCTGAAGGACAAGTAATGTGAGGTATAACTTCGAATCCGAGTAGTTAAACCTTTCATAGTTTGCTAGTAACGGTTTAGAAACGATTCATGCGCTCAAGTCCGTGTTATGAAGCTTTGATAATCGTTTTTCATATATTCTGCCTCCCCGCAAGTTCGTGGGGTGCGTGACATGGACTTACAGTGGTATCAGAGCCAACTAAACCATTACTAGCTTGTTAGCAACTGATTAGAACATTGATTGTCAGAAAACGCGAAAACGAAACCCCGGAAATCCCCAGTTTCTGTTAATTTTAAACATGTCTAAAAAACTATTTGATATGCCTTAAAATTCACAGCAGGGAAATATAAGAATACTGGGAAAATACGAAGTTCCAACTCGGTTTTATGGCCGCGGATCCGCGGCAATAGAGTGCTTGTGCCGCGGATCCGCCGCCGAGTCAACTCCGAGTTGACTCGGATTTGCTCTGTTATTCATGTTTTCTGGTGTTTTGGTTTCCTGCATGTTCTGTTTCTACCCAGGTTACTTCAGTGCAGGTTTGCTTTTAGGGTAGACACGGATAAAGGTAGTCGATCGATGTTCTAAAATAATTGCTAATCGGGTTATTATCTGTAATGTTTAATGTGTTCATAAACCTCCCCTAACTGCTAGTATGTCGGTTGGCAGGGGGTTGCACATTTCTGTAATGTTTACTGTTTGTGTATATGGACTTGATTGGAATGTTGTGATGATTAGCCGGGGTTTGAGATGGGTTTAATATTCATTCATTCAATGTAAATGTAATATGATGTAATATTCTTTTGCGGGACGCATCCAGGTTGCGGTTGTAGCCACCGTTGTATTATTTCTTTTTACTGTTTTTGCTCCTAGGATAGACCCAAGGCGGGGTACACAAACTACCGGGTACTTTGAAGTGTTTAGTGGCCTACTCACTTTGTTGAGGGAGACCGCTTCACTTCGGGTACTTGGCGGGTAGTTTGCCGTACCCGTAGGGGTCTAGGGTGGGGTAATGGCTATTCATCACAACTGTGTAATCCGTCTTTTATTGCAGGCTCAAAGCAAATGCGGATTGCTAGTAAAGCCAATAAAGTTCATCAGTGATCTGGAATGCTTATTATTGCGTCTGACGAATGTACAATATCTATATATGATAGCTATTAGACGTCACTTATGTTTTACACCCGCGCTAGCCCAGCCCCCGCTCTGTCGTTAGTTAAGTAACCTAATGGGTGATGACGGGACCCCGTGGCAAATGCGGATGGCATAAGAGGACGTGGTATTTTCGTTGTTTTCTGCAATGATAAGATAAAGATGGGACGCATTATTATAATGCAAAGAAAATAAACCATAGTTTAATCGTTGGAACAAATTTAAAAGAAACCACTCGGTTATTTTAAAAAATCAGAATTTTTAATTGCGGAGCTTTAACCACTCCTTTTAAAAAGTATCAGGTTCCTTCGATTATATCAAGTTCACTACGTTCGCGGTTTTGCCAAAACCATTCGTAGCCTTCCGTCATTTCATTTGGGTATTCAGTAGTATTCAAGCTATGTATATTTGGCCCTTAGTCAAAACATAGTGTTTGGTAGCTGCTGGGGTATTCATTTGTTGCATAGATAGATGCGTTGGTTTGGGACAGTCATATTACTTTTCTTGGCCCTTACTCAAGAGTATATACGGGTGGGTTCAAATTAACCTGGATAATGACGGGTAGAACTTGACATGTGACTTATGACATATTTGGCCTTTAGTCAAAGTCATAAGAGCATGGGGCAAAAATCCATATCGGGAGTTTCTAAAGAAACTGAAATTTGCTAGTGTTGCATACCATTTTGGAGTTTGATGAATGTTGGTAGGATTCCTTCAACATTATCATATGATGATATTTTGGATCCCAATCCTACTGTGAGTACATGCTACTTATCAGGAGATTCGTCACTTAACGATCAATGCTATAAACCAAGTAGGTGCCTAGAAAGGTGTCAGCGGGGCTACGCCCCCAGAGAAAAGAGGTTATTTAATTAAGGAACTTCGCGAAAGCGTTGGAAAACTTTCCTCGAAGTATCGACACTGACCTGGCTGAACGGTTAAGCAAGAATTGTACGGTGAGAATAATCCTGGCTAATTCTTCTTTTATGGTTTGAGGAGGGATTCGAGAAACAGTGGGAGCCATCCTGTTTAGATAAATTAAAAACCAATCTAAACTTGCAAGAGCATCATGCTAATAGTATTTTCTTCTCTCTCTTAAATTGCAGCGACCTTGTGACCACACATAGGTTACATCTAGATAACAAATTGACTGAATCTGACTTATATGATTAGCAAAGGTCTGTCCAGATGTCCATTACCTATGACAAGCTGGACCACCCTATTACTACTCAAGATCTCGCCGTCCCAGGTCCATTTTCCACCGTCACGGATATGGATATCCGCCAGACAAGGGAAAAAGATATAGCAAAAGCCAAGTGCCTCGTGTTAGCTTCAGTTGATGGTGTATACCAGAAGCAGCACGAGAAGATGGACTCTGTTTCCATCTTTCTCCATAACAAAGATTTATATGGAGAGCAATCTCATATCACAAGATATGAGACCTCGACCGAATTAATTCAAGCGAGGTTGGCCGTCGGGTCATCTGTAGGGGACAACGTCCTTACAATGACTAGCTGTATTGATCAGCTCAAGGACCTGAAGACCACGTTGGAGAAAGAGTCAGATACTGACTTGATTCTACAGTCTCTACCTTCTACCCTAAAGGAAACCAGGGAAGTACAAGGAAAGAGAAGGGAAAAAGTTTCAGGACTGGATATAGTAAAAGAGGGACGTTCCTATTGTTATGGGATTGGGCATAGGAAGAAAGATTGCAGGGCTTTAGAAGCCAGTAGCCAGGATACGAAGCATGTTGCGGCTTCAGCCTCAGGCGTGTTAGTAATTGAGAACTGTTTATCAATTAACTCTACTTCCTGGGTACTTGATACCGGAGCAGGATCTCATATCTGTAATTCATTACATGCTTTGAGAAACCGTAAAGTTATAAAGGTAGGTGATTGGTCACTCAGAGTTGCAAACGGAACGAGCGTGGACGCTGAATCCGTGGGAGAATATCGCCTAGGTTTGACAAGTGGGCATATATTGATTCTACGTAACTCTTTATATGTACCTAATATGACTTGTAATATCATATCAGTATCCTCACTTTCGAGAGAGGGATATGATTTTACATTTGTAAGCGATGTAGTTAACATCCACCTAAATCAAGTTCTGATTGGGTTCGGTACATTAGATAACGGTATATACGTATTAAGTCAAGCTCAGGTTTTCAATGTCCAGAACACACTTAAAAGAAAGTCTCCAGAAATAAATCATGCTTTCTTATGGCATTGTAGACTAGGTCACATCAATGAGAGAAGGTTGACTAAGTTACATAGAGAAGGATATTTGAATCCGTTCGAATATCAATCTTATGCTACTTGCGAATCTTGTCTCGAAGGAAAGATGACAAAGACTCCGTTCACTGGACACCGAGTAAGAGCAAGCGAGCTCTTGGGACTCGTACACAGTGACGTGTGCGGTCCAATATTTACACATGCGCGAGATGGTTATTCCTACTTCATTACTTTTACGGATGATTTCTCTAGGTATGGATATGTCTTCTTAATGAAGCATAAATCCGAGGCCTTTGAGAAATTCCAAGAATACAAGAATGAAGTGGAAAAACAAATAGGCAAGAGTATAAAGACACTAAGATCTGATCGAGGTGGTGAATACTTAAGTGCCGAGTTCCTGGGTTACTTAAAAGGGAATGGAATTCTCTCTCAGCTTACTCCTCCATACACGCCACAACATAACGGTGTATCAGAAAGGAGGAATCGAACCCTATTGGATATGGTTCGTTCCATGATGAGTAACGCTGAGTTACCGCGATCATTCTGGGGATATGCACTAGAATCAGCTGCATATCTTTTGAACCAGGTTCCCACCAAGACTGTTCCTACCGCACCATATCAGATGTGGAGTGGGAAGAAACCCCATCTTCAGTATCTGAAGATTTGGGGATGTCCGGCTTATGTTAAAAAGCAGCATGCAGACAAACTCGAGGCACGATCAGTACTATATAAGTTTGTGGGATATCCAAAGAACTCCAGGGGGTATCTATTCTATTACGCAGAGGAACAAAAGGTTTTTGTTTCTCGTAATACCCATTTTCTAGAATATCAGTTTTTAGAAAAGGAAACAAGTGGGAGCGAAATAGAAGTGGAAGAAATTCCAGAACCACAAACTACTACTGAAAGTATGGTAGAACCAGAGATTTTAAAAGAAAGGGACATCCCGACGCCACTCCGTAGGAGTAGTAGGCAATTTCATCCGCCCGAGAGATACTACGGTTTTCTCTTAGACGGGGATAGAGAGGATTGCACTATTGACTATGATGAGCCTACTAGCTTCCAGCAAGCCATTCAGAGTGGTGACTCAGTAAAATGGCTGGATGCAATGCATACCGAAATGGAGTCCATGTACACTAACAAAGTATGGACTTTGGACATTGCTCCAAATGGGGTAAAACTCGTAGGATGCAAATGGATCTTCAAAAAGAAGATTGGTGTAGATAGACAGGTTGAAACCTATAAGGCTAGACTTGTTGCAAAGGGTTTCCGTCAAAGACCTGGTTTGGACTATGACGAAACCTTTTCTTCAGTGGCTATGCTTAAATCTATTCGGGTCCTTCTTGCTATTGCTGCCTTCCACGATTATGAAATCTGGCAGATGGACGTAAAGACGGCCTTTCTAAATGGTAATTTGGAAGAGAGCGTCTATATGGATCAGCCAGAGGGATTCATTCAGAGTGGGAGCAGCGGTAAAGTATGCAAGCTGCTTAAGTCCATTTATGGACTAAAGCAGGCATCGTGGAGTTGGAACATCTGTTTTTGTCACGCCCCACCTTCAATACAGAGAGTATTGTCCGCTCTGGCCGAAGCCGCACGGTTTTGTCCTTCGGGGCGAACCGGACCCGACCAGGGGCCACTTCCCAGGAGGTCACCCATCCCAGAACTTCCCTGGCTCGAGCACGCTTAACTACGGAGTTCTTAAGCTCCTGTAGTTCCGGTTCACTTAAAAGGTGCCTCTGTATTGAAGAGTGGTATCATTCCATTTATAGTACAGATCTGCCCCCTTTCGGAATGTATTCCGAAGATTCCCCATTGTTCTACAGTGGGTCCCACGGACTCAAGAGGTGGCCCCCACGGATTCAAGAGGTGGCCCCCGCCCACTTAACACGACACTTGGCGTGGCACTTTGTTCCGTGTGGCACTTTGCTCCGTGAGCAAGAACCGGGTCCCGACATTCTCCCCACCTTTGAACAATGGTTCGTCCTCGAACCACAGACCTACTATTGAGGGACCAGCTCTGATACCATTCTGTCACGCCCCACCTCCAATACAGAGAGTATTGTCCGCTCTGGCCGAAGCCGCACGGTTTTGTGCTTCGGGGCGAACCGGACCCGACCAGGGGCCACTTCCCAGGAGGTCACCCATCCCAGAACTTCCCTGGCTCGAGCACGCTTAACTACGGAGTTCTTAAGCTCCTGTAGTTCCGGTTCACTTAAAAGGCGCCTCTGTATTGAAGAGTGGTATCATTCCATTTATAGTACAGATCTGCCCCCTTTGGGAATGTATTCTGAAGATTCCCCATTGTTCTACAGTGGGTCCCACGGACTCAAGAGGTGGCCCCCACGGATTCAAGAGGTGGCCCCCGCCCACTTAACACGACACTTGGCGTGGCACTTTGTTCCGTGTGGCACTTTGCTCCGTGAGCAAGAACCGGGTCCCGACAGTTTTGATGATGCTGTCAAAGAATTCGACTTTATCAAAAATCCAGATGAACCTTGCATATACAGTAAGATTGTAGGGAGAGCTGTAGTATTCCTCGTCTTGTACGTGGATGACATTCTCCTAATAGGAAATGATATTCCTATGTTACAGTCAGTCAAAAGATTCTTGTCACATAAATTCTCCATGAAAGACCTGGGTGATGCCACCTACATTCTGGGGATCCGGATCTATTGTGATAGATCAAAGAGGATGTTGGGAATTTCGCAGTCCAGGTACATAGACACTATAGTGAAGAGATTCAGTATGGATGATTCTAAGCGTGGTAACCTACCGGCTTGTCACGGAATCACCCTCTCCAAAGAGATGTCTCGCAAGACTGATTTGGAAAGGGATCGCATGTCGATTATACCCTACGCTTCTGTGGTATGCTCTATAATGTATGCGATGTTATGTACCAGACCAGATGTAGCATACGCATTAAGCGTTGTAAGCCGGTATCAGGCAAACCCAGGGGAGAAGCACTGGATAGCAGTAAAGAACATTCTCAAGTACCTGAGGAGGACTAAGGAGATGTTCTTGGTGTATGGCGGAAAAGACCTCCAAATGTAGGCCTTTGCCGACTCCGGCTTCCAGAGTGACAAGGATGACTCCAAATCCATATCGGGTTATGTCTTTACCCTCAATGGAGGGACGGTCTGTTGGAAGAGTTCCAAGCAGGAGACCGTTGCTGACTCAACGATGGAAGCGGAGTACATAGCTGCTTGCGATGCTGCAAAAGAAGCTGTCTGGATGAAGAAGTTCCTCACAGAACTTCAGGTGGTTCCTACCAGTGTTGATCCAATACCTCTGTATTGTGACAACAACGGCGCTATAGCTTTAGCGAAGGAACCCAGGTCCCATTAGATGTCCAGACACATCTTAAGGCGGTACCACCTGATCAGGGAGATCGTAGATCGCCAGGAGATCGAGGTGAAAAGAGTAGAGACAGAGAATAATATTGCTGATCCATTCACAAAGGCCCTTCCTCAGACGCAGTTCGAGAGGCTATTCGAGATGATAGGTCTACGATATGCCAGCTCATGGCCCTAGTGCAAGTGAGAGATTGTTAGTGTATATGCCCTAGGGGCCATTATTGTATCATACTTGTATGTATATTACTTAATGGAAGCTTGGGATATTCACAGTTGTATATACAGTCTTGCTAAAAATGGTAGTATTCTACTTGGTATTGTGTCTACTTTAATATGTGCATATGTTTCTTGTAACGTATCACTTATACATATTAGTAGAGCCCATAGGATCTTTGTTTGATTACCAGCGTTGTGATGGCAGTCCCACTAGTGGGGCTGGGTAGTCTATAAGCAACATCCTATACTTGTCCCTATTCGTAGGATTATCGAGACAGGGCATCGATATTCCGGAGTAGACTAAGTGTGTACGCTTCTCATCCCAGTTGGGGAGATGGCCTGTCCCACAGCCATCAGTACGTCATACTGGAGATAGTATACAGGTGCTCGTTAGGTTACGGGTACACCGGACAGGACTCGCAGGGGAACTGATTGGTTGGTATTTTACCCATCGTCAGTTAACAGTTCCCAGGTGACATGAGTACAGCATAGTCCGCAGACTTGACACTGCTACTTTGCCTCGAGTGTGTCCCACTGTTCTTAGATTGCTACCCTACCACGGCTCAAAGGAGTCATGCAAACAGGTAGCAGTTGGGTGCAGTCCCGAGCACTTGGAAGCAGTGGCGGTTAGACAGGATTCGTCTCTCCCGGTATTAGGAGTTGATATCGCACTGTGTTAGAGAGCCATTACGCAAAGTCCCTGGCCAGGGAAAGCGAGATTTACTGGTAGGTTCTAGTAGTTTTCTCAGGGTGTAATGGGCTGCGCTCCGACACGACTTATACCGCTATTAGGGGACTGACGCTTGCCGCCCCCTAAGCTCGATATGCGATAGTCTTAGACGAATAGACCGGACTGTACGGAGATTGTCACATCAGGCTCAGTAGGAGTTCGGATGGTTTCCTCATCGGCCTTCTTATCGACATCTACCTGGGGACCGTTACGTACAGCTAGTGCCGCTTGCGGTCTGTGGTTAAACCCACTTCCAGCGTAGTGTCGAGTCTTTAGAGTCCCACACAGAGGGTTTCCCTGCTCCAGGTGAAACAATATAGAGGTCGTATGGCTTTACGACAAGGGTTCGGACGCATATGTGTGCTTACGCACGTACGCCGTTCGGACAGTTTTTACTAGCCGACTTTGGTTTAAGCCAGATTCTAGTATCGGGTTATTGGATTTATACAGTCTAAAGTTTTTCCGTGTTTTCACGGATTGGAGGGGCGTTCTCGTAATTTTCCGGGAAGCTTCTAGAAGCATGGTGACTTGGAGGGTAAGGTGGCATTAGCATTAATTGATTTTGTGACTCATGAGATGAATCATTCAAGTGAGTTAATGAAGCATTTATTCCTTAATGACTCACTTGATGATTCATTGCACATATTCAATGAAGCATGATGATAATGCATTTGAATTATTCATTTGATAATTCTTTATGCTTCATAATATATTAGAAGTGAGAAACAATTTCAATTCATTCTTATCATCACCTTCTCTCTCCTCAAGCTCTCTCATTCTTAAAACCCTAACCCTAACCTCTCATGTGTTGAGATCAAGGGTTAGCTAGACTAATACATCCATAACCTTACTCTATATCCCCTAGGTAGCTTAGATTACCACTTTGAGCAACCTAGTTATCTCAAGTTAAAGATAAAGCTTGGCGTAAGAGCTCTCGGGTGGATCGTCTTTGACTCGAGGAGGCCGTTGAGGTGCCGATGTTCCAAGGAGCCTATGAGGAGTGGAGGACCGCGATGAAGACCCGAAGGACAAGTAACGTGAGGTATAACTTCGAATCTGAGTAGTTAAACCTTTCGTAGTTTGCTAGTAACGGTTTAGAAACGATTCATGCGCTCAAGTCCGTGTTACGAAGCTTTGATAATCGTTTTTCATATATTCCGCCTCCCCGCAAGTTCTTGGGGTGCGTGATATGGACTTACAACCCACGCTTGGATTCTTCCATACTAAACCTCTTTAGTATGGTGTCAATGTGCCTGGATTGGGACAATCCCAGTATCCGTTTAGATCTATCTTTATAGATCTTAATCCCCAAGATGTAGGAGGCATCCCCTAGATCTTTCATTGAGAATCTTTATGATAAGAAGAGCTTGACCGATTGCAGCATAGGAATGTCATTTCCTATCAAGAGTATGTCGTCCATGTACAATACGAGGAAGACAACCTTACTCTCTGCCACCTTCTTGTATATACAAGGTCCATCTACGTTTTTGACGAAATCAAACCCTTTGATAACGACATCAAAGCAGATGTTCCAACTTCGCGATGCTTGCTTTAATCCATAAATGGATTTAAGCAGCTTGCACACCTTTCCGCTGCTCCCATTAGCCACGAAGCCTTCTGGCTGAGTCATGTACACGCTCTCTTCTAAATCACCATTTAGAAAGGCGGCCTTAACATCCATTTGCCAGATTTCGTAGTCATGATATGCAGCGATGGCAAGCATGATCCGGATGGATTTAAGCATAGCCACTGGAGAAAAGGTTTCGTCATAATCGACACCTGGTCGTTGACGAAAACCCTTTGCAATAAGTCTAGCTTTGAAAGTCTCCACTTTCCCATCTACACCAAGTTTTTTCTTGAAGATCTACTTACTCCCAATGGGTTTTACCCCTTCAGGAGCATCTTCCAAAGTCCATACTTTGTTGGTGTACATGGATTCCATCTCGGACCGCATTGCATCCAGCCATTTCACCGAGTCACTACTCGTGATGGCCTTCTCGAAGCTAGTTGGGTCATCATCCTCCATGATGCAATCCTCGCTCCCACCATCCATGAGAAAACCATAGTATCTCTCAGGTGGGTGGGGAACCATACTAGATCGGCGGAGAGGCTGAGGTTCGTTGGGTACTATTAAGTCCTCGGGTTCCACTAAATCTTCAGTTTTAGTTTGTGTAGCCGGAATTTCTTCCAGTTCTACCTTGTTGCCACTAATTTCTTTTGTAAGAAATTCCTTTTCTAAAAAGGTGGCATGTTGAGCAACAAACACCTTTTGTTCCTCGCCAAGGTAGAAAAGATATCCATGTGAATGTTTGGGATATCCCACAAACTTGCATAGAACTGACCGTGTCTCGAGTTTGTTCGGATTTTGTCTTTTGACATTGGCCGGACAACCCCATATCTTAACTCGTTTAAGATATGGTCTCTTCCCACTCTATATCTCATCTGGTGTGGTAGGTACAGATTTAGGTGGAACTTGATTCAATAGGTATGCTGCTGTCTCCGGCGTATACCCCCAGAAGGAAATAGGTAACTCAGCTGTGCTCATCATAAAGCGCACTATATCTAATAGGGCGTGGTTCCTCCGTTCCGATACACCGTTGTGCTGTGGTGTATATGGAGGAGTTAGCTGAGAGAGAATCCCATTCTCTTTTAGGAAGTCCAGGAATTCATTGCTCAAGTATTCACCTCCTCGATCAGATCGAAGGACTTTAATACTTTTCCCGGTTTGGTTTTCGACTTCTTGTTCATATTCTCTAAATTTCTCAAAAGCTTCTGATTTGTGTTTCATCAGAAACACATATCCGGATCTAGAGAGATCGTCAGTGAATGTAATGAAGTATGAAGAACCATTCCTGGCATGTGTAGACATGGGACCGCATACATCACTATGTACCAGTCCCAAGAGTTCCGTAACTCTTTCTCCGTGTCCCGTAAACGGAGTTTTGGTCATCTTGCCTTTGAGACATGACTGGCAAGTGTCATAAGATGAAAATTCGAAAGGATTCAAATATCCATCCTTATGCAATTTAGCTAGCCGTGTCGCCTTGATTTGACCAAGTCTACAATGCCACAAGAAGGATTCATTCATTTCTGAACTCTTCCTCTTGTGTGTGTTTGTTATGCTCAGAACTGTTGATTGATTTAGAACATAAATGCCATTGCACAACGTTCCTGATCCAACCAACTTTTGGTTCAGGAAAATGTTCATAACATTATCCTGTAATACAAAATTATATCCCTCTTTACTTAATAAAGAAATCGATATAATGTTGCATATCAGGTTCGGCATGTAATAGCATTCGTTCAGAATCAATGTATTACCAGTTGGTAATACAAGGTGATATTCCCCGACAGATTTAGCTGCAATAATTTCACCATTTCCTACCCTTATGTCTTTATCACCTTCTCCCAATTCTTTACCTTTTCTCAGCCCATGTAACAGATTACATATATGGGATCCTGACCCGGTATCTAATACCCATGACGCAGAGCAAATGGAGAAACAGTTCTCTGTAACAAACACACCCGAAGAAAATGCATCAACATGTACTTTCTTCATTCGGGTGGCATGGGAATCCTGGTATTTCCCTATATCCTGTTCTGTCTTATAACTTTTATAAGAAAGAACGGAACTAACGTTCCCCAGCACAGTATAACAAGCGGGTTTGGTCAATATATCCATATTATTATCTTGATTAAGTCATGATATGGTCGCTACCTGGAGAGAGAGAGAGAGAAGAAAACACTTTAGCGTATGCCCTTGCAAGATCAGATTGGTTATTATTTTATCTAATCAGGATGGCCCCCACTGTTTTTATCAAATCTTCTTTCAAACCCTAAAAGGAAAGACTAGCCGGGATTAATTACACCCTACAATTACGCCAATCTTTCAGCCATGCCAGTGTCGGTACTTTGAGGGAGGTTCCTCGTGCTTTCGCACGGACCTAATTAAAATAAACCTCGTTTTCCTAGAGGCATAACCCCGTTGACACCTTTCTAGACACCTACTTGATCGGCTAATTGTCCTATGTAAAACTCTCCCAGGAGTAACAATTACTCGCAGTTGGTATCGAAATCCAACTATCTCATAGAAGGTATGCAATCTCATTGCAAATTTCAACACCTGAAATTCCTGATAATATTTTGTCCCTAACGATCTATGACCTTGACAAGGTCAACAAACCATAGACCGCAAGTCAAGTTCAACCCGTTATTTCTTGATTGAAATAAACCCACCCATACGACCCTTGACAAGGTCAAAAAGGCTGTACGACTACCCTAATCCAATCTGCATCATATGCATAAGCAGATAAGCACTAATTAGCTACCGCACACTACGCCTTGACAAGGTCAACAAACGCAGCACGAATACTAAATACTACTTATCTGAAATGACGGAGGGCTACGACAGGTTTTTGCGAAAACCTTTTGCGTAATGAACTTGATATCGTTGTAGAAACAAGTGAATTTTGAAAAGGAGTGTTTTTGAGGCTTTCATTAGTTTTTCTAAAGAGGTTATTCCCGGTGAAGGGATATCGGCTCTTTCCTCATCGAATAAGGTGCAGGGTATATCACATATGCCACTATGCAAAGCAAAACTCCAAAAGCAATCAAAAGACAAACCGAGTGTTGTAGCATCTGCCAGTTTTGCTAAAGAGGTCACTCCCGGTGAAGGGATCTCGGCTCTTTCCTCATCGGGATATATCATATATCACAATGCAAAACAAAATTGTAGCTACCCATTTTGAATATTTGATTCTACAACATCTTTTAGGTTTCTTTTCTTTCATTAATCACATTAATAAAGTCCCATCATTTAAGTCACCTAAACATCACAGATAAATACAACGTACGCTTATGCCATCCACATTCGCATCGATGTCCCCTTATGCACGTTAGGTTAGGTAACTAACGGCAGAGCGGGGCAGTGCTAGCGTGGGTGTAAAACATAAGCAACGTCTATATAATATATCATATATACTATATACAGTATCCATCTCAACATATCAAATGATCACATCACAGATATCGCAGCAGAAGAAACATATGAAATATTGGATATACTAGGAGGTCCGTGTTTTATTTTGAGCCTCCATAAAACACGGATTCCGCGGTCGTGATGAATAGCCAAACCCACATCCCCAGAACCCTACGAGAGGGGCAAGCAACCCTACCAATTCTAGAGTTAGGAGACTCGGACTCGACTCCTCGAGTTGGTCTCCCATTGGACTCTAGAACCAGGTTACTTGTGCTCTCCTCCTTGGGTCTATCCTAATGCGGAACAGTAAATAATATACATTGATGGTGACATCAACAGTAACGTTTTAAAAATAAATAAATAAATAATTAAATAAATAAAATCCTTTAGGTGAATTTTCGGATAATCGGTAAAATAAACCGTATTTTTCATAAAACCCAACTATAATTATTTTTCAATATAGAATTAAATACGCCTAATTTAACTATGTAATTGATAGTATTTGGTATTTATTTAGAGACTTATAAATTATTAGTTTACTTAAATATTTTTCCTTAATTAATTAAATCCAAATATTAACATAAGTTTTAATTATACATTAAATTAGTGCAAATTACAAATTAGAAATTGGTTAATTTTATAAAGTGAACCATGACAATTAAAAACAAGTGTGTAACATAAAAAATTCTTTTTCAAATCTCTCCATGGTTCTAGAAATTTCTAGGAAAAAGGATTAAATTGAAAAAGTTAGATAACTAAGAGTTTAAGTGAAAGAAGCATTTAATCATGAACTTTCTACACAAACCTACACACTTTTCTCTCTCTCTTCTCTCTCCCATTCTCTTCGCCGAGCCTAGCTTGGAGGCAGCCCCAAATTTTCCAAACTGATTCTCACTTCAAAAATGTTCAAAAATCCATCAAAAATCAATATAAATTCCCACTAATTCATCATTTAACCATTACCCAATATTCTTTGATCAAAGTAAGAATGGATTTTGGAGCTAGAGAGCAATTTAGAAGACCAAGAACTCAAGTTTGATCTCTTGAGAATGTGAGGTATAAATCCTAACCCTAAAGTTTAATATTTGGTTAATTACTTTAATCTAGCTCAATTTGGTGTTTAATTATGGTTTAAATTTCTAACTTGAAAAATTCAAGAAGATAGTTTGTGATCAAATTAGGGGTTTTAACTTTAGATTATGGTTTTAATAAATAGATTAACATGTTATGGAATGCAAAACTTAACCTTGTTGCTTATTGCAATTTTAACATTTAAAATGTCCAAATTTAGAATTTTTAGCAAACTAGGTTTTTGTAGAATATGTATATAGATGAGATAAAATTCTAGTGAGAATTTTTATCAACTATTCATGGTTTTAGTGGGTAGATTAATATGTTAATTGAATGCAAAAGCTAATCTAGTTATTAGTTTCAAATTTTTAGTTGGAAATTATGCAAATTATGCTAATTTTGCTAACTAGGTTTCTATAAATTGGGATTAAAATCTAATTAGCGTTTCATGACATTATTAACATTTTAAATTGTATTTTAATAATTTAGTTCATGCAAAACCAAGCTTAGTTGTTGAATTGTGAATTTTGCTTTAAAAAAGAGTTAAAATTTGATATTTTGCAAACTAGAATTTTGGATTTAAAACAAATTGATGAGATTAAATTATGGTGATGGTTTATATGACTTAGTTATAATGTTTAGTGATTATTATGGCCATTAGTTTTGTTAAAACATCAAGTTTCGAATTAAAATGAAAATTTAGCGCTTTCTAGGTTTTCGGAAATAAATCGATTTGATTAATTTTGAGGTTTTGATGAGTTGCAATCTGTTTCATATGATCATTAGTGATTTGTGAAACCAAGATTGGTGTGTTTGGGTTTTTCTCGGACAATCGGCGTTTGTACGCCGATGTTGAGGGTTATTTGGTTCTTTTGCATGAGCGGGTCATAGGTTTTAACCTATGCGCGTTTCGTGCGCCGTTTTGGTTTTGTCCGCTATTCGGTTTACGATATTATATATGTTTGCGTATAGGTACCCCTTACGTAGACTTCGGACGATGAAGAAGAGGATGGCGGCATCGACTTCGGCAGACAAGGACCAGGTGAGTAGATGTATATCTACGGGGGAAGTCGGGTGGATGGCGTATAGCACCCCCGCAAACGTAGAATAAGGATATTACGTACTGTTATTAGGAAGTCGGAAGTGACCTTAGATTCTTGGCGGGTAGGGTCCTATTGAAGACTTTATGTTGGACTAGACTGATTTAGAAAGACTTAACCAGAGGATGACTGCCTTGGAGGGAATTCGTAGGTTTCATGTAGACACACACACACGCACACACACATAAAATTGACTTGGTGTGTGTGTGTGTGTGTGTGTGTATGAATGTTTGTAGACACACACACACACACACAACATATACATGTGATATGAAGAGGTTATATGATACATTGGGATGAGTCGATATGACTAGGCTTGATGCCGTGATTTATTGGATATATGATCGAGTTATGACATGAAATGTGTTATGATAGTAGCGGATCGTTGGGCAATGAGATTATATAAAATATATTTATACATAAACGATAATAGGTGATGATGACATTGAAATGTACGAGACTCTAGAATAGAATCCGGATTGTAATATGTGACTTAATCACGATATGATATATGACATGATGTTTTAGTGGATCATTTGACGATGTATATTTACACAGACGATGATATATGTTTGATGATATTGGGATGTATGCGATTATAGTACAGTACCCTTGATCATGATATTTTTTGATGATAATACTATACGAACGATGATATATATACGTGATAGTTGACCCGTACCCCGATTTTGGGATGCCGTACAATGGATTTTACCGTACGAGGTATAGATGTGATGATTGATCCGCACTCTTGACTCTAGGAAATCGTACTATGTACGTGACGCTATTGAGGCTGGATTGCCGACTACTAGAGATATCGACTCAGACTTTAGGAGGATTAATCTTACCTTTCGACTAATGTCTTTAGTTAGTTCCTTAGATGGTTTGGTAGATCTTAGTTTAGGCTCGAGTCATACTTATTTTCAAAACTAACGAATAGTGCGCATTTTTAAAGAATGTCTGAGGGATACTACAGATTTTTCAAAGGACATATCTTTTCATAAAAACCCCGTAGCCCTAATTTACTAAAACCACGATTCGTGCTTTTTCAAACAACACACTTTATGACTCGTAATGAGTAGGTATTCTCTAGTTGTGCGTTTACTACACATTCACCGTTATATTTATGTTGTATTCATCGCATTGCATATTCATACATATGTTTCTTTAGCTAATATGAAACTCTGCCTGTTAGGACACCAGCACCATTACCGATGATGCGCATGTTCCACGTACACTTAATTTTCGGCTCACACACATCATCATCAGTAATTTCCATGTCACACACACTTTAGAACATATTATCTTTTTCGATATAATCAACTAAATGCTAGTCCAGTATAATATTGTGTGATTACCCTCATGTTCTAGTTTAGACATTCCATTTATTACTTAGACACTTCATGCATTCACATATTCATATTATCATGCAGTATTCTGGGGCTAATGCTGATGCTCATTATTTACTTACTCATGATTTTGGGATTTTGGATTTCTATGAGATTTCTGGATTTTGGGGGAAAACCGCAAGAATTTAATAAAAACTTAATATCATCATTTTTAAAATGCAAGTTGCGGTTTTCTCGTGATGTATGTGTCGTCCACCATGAGATTTCATGTTTTCTGTTGAATTTCGAGACCCGATTCGAGGAGTGGATGAACCGTCTCGGGTACATAGTGGGCCCGGTATGGTACTCGGGGCAAGAAACTCGAGTTGTAGACGATGAGCCTGGCAGGGGAAGACTACCTACCGGTGATGTCTGGCGCGGCGGATCCGGAGGATACCGACCGTTGTCGTAAGATTTGATGATATGGGCCGATCCGGACTGACGGAGCCCGAGATATTGAGACTGTGAGATATTGAAACTATGAGATATTGAGACATTGAGATTTACGTGTTTTGTGTCGATGCTTGACTCGGATTTCCATGGATTTTGTTGATGATGTTTCAGATTATCATACAAATTTTACCATGATAAAAGTTAAAGATTTTCTTATATAGATATGTCCAAATTTCATGGTTTATTGGTTCATTCATGATGCATTCATACATAGCATACATATGACATGTTACTACTTGAGGCACTGACACGAGAACTGAGTATTGCACTTACGTATAGATTATTACCCTATCACTACTTGTTGTCTAGTGTTAGGTTAAGTATATTATATGACCTAGGAGAACGTCGTGCATGCGATTTCTACTCGCAGATGTCTTCTACTCACAAGTTGGCAACTCACCCCCGTTGTGCCAAATTTTTCTTACAGGTTTCGATGTACAGCTTGCTGGCACATCATTTCATTCAGGGTGATTTGCATGGTAGGTTGGTTTACTTGTATCTGGACCGCCGTTGTACTTTTATTATTTCATTTGTATCTAGTAAGCTCCATCAACCAGACTTGTATTACTTGATAGATTTAGAAGACCAGTTGTTTATTCTTTTGACCTTAGAGTCGCGCTTGTACTATTATGGTTTCTGGTGGTTTTGATGGTTTTAATTGAGTTTTGTTCCTCACCCTTCGGCGTTGTATATTATATTGCTTGCGTGGTTGTGACCGCCAAATGGCGAAGAGCTAGCTCCTGCTTGTGGATGCCTTTTTATTATTGCTTATGTATATATTCTTATTTGTACCTGTTTTGGGCCAGTTTTTACAAAGGAGACTCTGCCGAATTTTTTTGAGAAATTTGACGTTGCTTTTAAACATGTTTTCCTTTACTTCTTCTTTTAAATGGTTTAGATTTCTGGGCTTAGGCTTACTTAGATTACGTTGCGCCTCTAGAAGCTTCGTAATTTTAGTGCCGGTCACGTTCCGTACCTTCGGGTCGTGACAAAGTTGGTATCGGAGCGCTAGGTTTAACCTTTGTCTAAGTCTAGGTTGACCTTGGTTGATGGAGTAGGTGAGTTAGGTAGAGTGACGTACCGTGGGTATGATCCGTGGCATACTTACGATACGCTACACTGCTTAAGAAGCCTTAGGATGTACATTTCTTTGCATCATATTCTATTCGTTCCTATGATCTATCTTCGTTAATGTCGGATGGTGGTTTCTGTTACCACGGTCGCACGGGCAGAGAGAGCTGCGACTCGAATGCGATGACCGTAGGGTATCGTCTATTCTTGAGGATTGAGGCATCGTTTAGCGTGCTGACGAAGAGTTTTCACATGTCCTCTAGGCGAATTTAAAAGGTTCAAACGAATGTCAAAAACCCATTTTCCCAAGTTTAAGGTATTCGGGAGAACATGCAGGTATTTCTATGGACCCTCTAGAAGAATGAAACCCTAACTCGACATAATGACAATGAGAACGCTGGTGAACCTTAGGGTTTGCAGCAGTTCCGCTGTGCCATTAGTGAGGCTTGGGTTTGCCCTTCTACGGCTGGTCTGCAGATGCTGGGGCATGTACTGGATATTTTTAAAACTGTACTTGAGTGTTGAGCTCTCGGAGAATTATGGGACTTTGATAAATCGATCGAAAAGTTTAACGCAGTCCGGATATCATGTGATGGGATACATTACTCGGGAGACTCTAGATATGAGCATAACCGTTTGTAGCGCAGTCAGCACAGCTATGAGGAGACGAGTCCGAATCAGTCGACATTAGAAAAGGCGCACATTGACGATAGTGATTGCGATTTGGTGATTTGAATTTCATATTTCTGTTGATTGGATTTTGGTATTTTGAGGATTTTGTCTTATGATTGGTTTTCCTATGTACTCATTCTTTTCACTCGATTCGTATTCCGTGTATCAGATGTACTGATGTTTGTTTTGTGCATACCTATTGCACTTGATTTTGATATTATACATTTTGAGATACTGATTTGATTTCGTGTATATGGGTTGCACATGATTTTGGATATTCGATTTATGTTTTCGTGCACCATGTGCACTTGATTGAGATTCTTGCGCACACTTGGCGCACATGATGCGATTTGTGCACACCAGATGCACTAAATCGGGGTTTTGTGCAGATTAGATGCACCTTATATTATTGTCGTGCACGCCTGTTGCACTTGACAGATGTTTTTGGTGCACACCCGTTGCACTCAGTTTTGTTTCCGTGCGTATTCGTGGCATCTGTATTTGGTTTCGATTTTCGTGCGCACCGGACGCACGTGGTGTTTTTGTATGCTATATTTAAGGCTGATTTCATCTTGAGCAGTACGTTTTTATGATATTTACTTTGGTTTAATAATCGAGCAGGACTGTCCTGAGACCAGTACCTAGGTGTTTTTGCATGCTTCTCTATTCAGATGTTTGGACGATTTTACTACGATGCGCACTATATACAAGTTATAGTTTTGATGTATTTCATGTTGGTTTTCGTATTGGTCTTTGACATTGTATTTTCACTATAAATCTGATGATTGCGTTATGCTTGACGGAGTTGATTTTTAGTTATGTATTGACGATTTCGAAGCCCCGACGATTTGAGTGTTTTGCTAAATGTTTTAGTATTTGGGGGGGGGTTAATTTAAATTCGGGGACCGAATTTCTTTAAGGGGGGAAGATTGTAACGTTTTAAAAATAAATAAATAATTAATTAAATAAATAAAATCCTTTAGGTGAATTTTCGGATAATCGGTAAAATAAACCGTATTTTCCATAAAACTCAACTATAATTATTTTTCAATATAGAATTAAATACACCTATTTTAACTATGTAATTGGTAGTATTTGGTATTTATTTAGTGACTTATAAATTATTAGTTTACTTAAATATTTTTCCTTAATTAATTAAATTCAAATATTAACATAAGTTTTAATTATACATTAAATTAGTGCAAATTACAAATTAGAAATGGGTTAATTTTACAAAGTGAACCATGACAATTAAAAACAAGTATGTAACATGCAAAATTCTTTTTCAAATCTCTCCATGGTTGTAGAAATTTCTAGGAAAAAGGATTAAATTGAAAAAGTTAGATAAGTAAGGGTTTAAATGAAAGATGCATTTAATCATGAACTTTCTATACAAACCTACACACTTTTCTCTCTCTCTCTCTCTCTCTTCTCTCTCCTATTCTCTTGGCCGAGCCTAGCTTGGAGGCAGCCCCAAATTTTCCAAACTCATTCTCACTTCAAAACATGTTCAAAAATCCATCAAAAATCAATATAAATTCCCACTAATTCATAATTTAACCATTACCCAATATTCTTTAATCAAAGTAAGCATTGATCTTGGAGCTAGAGAGCAATTTAGAAGACCAAGAACTCAAGTTTGATCTTTTGAGATTGTGAGGTATAAATCATAACCCTAAAGTTTAATATTTGGTTAATTACTTTAATCTAGCTCAATTTGGTGTTTAATTATGGTTTAAATTTCTAACTTGAAAAATTCAAGAAGATGGTTTGTGATCAAATTAGGGGTTTTAACATTAGATTATGATTTTAATGAATAGATTAACATGTTATGGAATGCAAAACTTAACCTTGTTGCTTATTGCTAATTTTAACATTTAAAATGTCCAAATTTAGAATTTTTAGCAAACTAGGTTTTTGTAGAATATGTATATAGATGAGATAAAAATCTAGTGAGAATTTTTATCAACTATTCATGGTTTTAATGGGTAGATTAATATGTTAATTGAATGCAAAAGCTAATCTAGTTACTAGTTTCAAATTGTTAGTTGGAAATTATGCTAATTTTGCTAATTAGGTTTTTATAAATTGGTTAAATAATTGGGATTAAAATCTAATTAGGGTTTCATGACATTATTAACATTTTAAATTTTATTTTAATAATTTAGTTCATGCAAAACCAAGCTTAGTTTTTGAATTGTGAATTTTGCTTTAAAAAGGTGTTAAAATTTGATATTTTGCAAACTAGAATTTTGGATTTAATACAAATTGATGAGATTAAATTATGGTGATGGTTTATATGACTTAGTTATGATGTTTAGTGAATATTATGGCCATTAGTTTTGTTAAACATCAAGTTTCGAATTAAAATGAAAATTTAGCGCTTTCTAGGTTGTCGGAAATAAATCGATTTGATTAATTTTGAGGTTTTGATGAGTTGCAATCTGTTTCATATGATAATTAGTGATTTGTGAAACCACGATTGGTGTGTTTGGGTTTTTCTCGGACAATCGGCGTTTGTACGCCGATGTTGAGGGTTATTTGGTTCTTTTGCATGAGCGGGTCATAGGTTTTAACCTATGCGCGTTTTGTTTTTGTCCGCGATTCGGTTTACGATATTATATATGTTTGCGTATAGGTACCCCTTACGTGGACTTCGGACGATGAAGAAGAGGATGGCGGCATCGACTTCGGCAGACAAGGACCAGGTGAGTAGATGTATATCTACGGGGGAAGTCGGGTGGATGGCGTATAGCATCCCCGCAAACGTAGAATAAGGATATTACGTACCGTTATTAGGAAGTCGGAAGTGACCTTAGATTCTTGGCGAGTAGGGTCCTATTGAAGACTTTAGGTTGGACTAGATTGATTTAGAAAGACTTAACCAGAGGTTGACTGCCTTGGAGGGAATTCGTAGGTTTCATGTAGACACACACATACACGCACACACATAAACTTGACTTGGTGTATATGTGTGTGTGTGTGTGTGTGTGTGTCTATATATATATATGAATGTTTGTAGATATATATACACACACACACACACACACAAACACAACATATACATGTGATATGAGGAGGTTATATGATACATGGGGATGAGTCGATATGACTAGGCTTGATGACGTGATTTATTGGATATATGATCGAGTTATGACATGAGATGTGTTATGATAGTAGCGGATCGTTGGGCAATGAAATTATATAAAATATATTTATACATAAACGATAATAGGTGATGATGACATTGAAATGTACGAGACTCTAGAATAGAACCCGGATTGTAATATGTGACTTAATCACGATATGATATATGATATGATGTTTTAGTGGATCATTTGACGATGTATATTTACACAGACGATGATATATGTTTGATGATATTAGGATGTATGCGATTATAGTACAGTACCCTTGATCATGATATTTTTTGATAATGATACTATACGAACGATGATATATATACGTGATAGTTGACCCGTACCCCGATTTTGGGATGTTGTATGATGGATTTTACCGTACGAGGCATAGATGTGACGATTGATCCGCACTCTTGACTTGAGGAAATCGTACTATGTACGTGACGCTATTGAGGCTGGATTGCCGACTACTAGAGATATCGACTCAGACTTTAGGAGGATTAATCTTACCTTTCGACTAATGTCTTTAGTTAGTTCCTTAGTTGGTTAGGTAGATTTTAGTTTAGGCTTGAGTCATACTTATTTTCAAAACTAACGAATAGTGCGCATTTTTAAAGACAGCCTGAGTGATACTACAGATTTTTCAAAGGACATATCTTTTCATAAAAACCCCGTAGCCCTAATTTACTAAAACCACGATTCGTGCTCTTTCAAACAACACACTTTATGACTCGTAATTAGTAGGTATTCTCTAGTTGTGCATTTACTACACATTCACCGTTATATTTATGTTGTATTCATCGCATTGCATATTCATACATATGTTTCTTTAGCTAATATGAAACTCTGCCTGTTAGGACACCAACACCATTACCGATGATGCGCATGTTCCACGTACACTTAATTTCCGGCTCACACACATCATCATCAGTAATTGCCATGTCACGCACACTTTAGAACATATTATCTTTTATCGATATAATCAACTAAATGCTAGTCCAGTATAATATTGTGTGATTACTTTCATGTGCTAGTTTAGACATTGCATTTATTACTTAGACACTTCATGCATTCACATATTCATATTATCATGCAGTATTCTGGGGCTAATGCTGATGCTCATTATTTACTTACTCATGATTTTGGGATTTTGGATTTCTATGAGATTTCTGGATTTTGGGGGAAAACCGCAAGAATTTAATAAAAACTTAATATCATCATTTTTAAAATGCAAGTTGCGGTTTTCTCGTGATGTATGTGTCGTCCACCATGAGATATCATGTTTTCTGTTGAATTTCGAGACCCAATTCGAGGAGTGGATGAACCGTCTCGGGTATATGGTGGGCCCGGTATGGTACCCCCGGGCAAGAAGCTCGAGTTGTAGACGATGAGCCGGCAGGGGAAGACTACCTACCGGTGATGTCTGGCGCGGCGGATCCGAAGGATACCGACCGTTGTCGTGAGATTTGATGATATGGGCCGATCCGGACTGACGGAGCCCGAGATATTGAGACTGTGAGATATTGAGAATATGAGGTATTGAGACTTTAAGATTTACGTGTTTTGTGTCGATGCTTGACATGGATTTCCATGGATTTCGTTGATGATGTTTCAGATTATCATACAAATTTTACCATGATAAAAGTTAAAGATTTTCTTATACAGATATGTCCAAATTTCATGGTTGATTGGTTCATTCATGATGCATTCATACATAGCATACATATGACATGTTACTACTTGAGGCACTGACACGAGCACTGAGTATTGCACTTACGTATAGATTATTACCCAATCACTACTAGTTGTCTAGTGTTAGGTTAACTATATTATATGACCTAGGAGAGCGTCGTGTATGCGATTTCTACTCGCAGATGTCTTCTACTCACAAGTTGGCAACTCATCCCCGTTGTGCCAAATTTTTCTTACAGGTTTCGATGTACACTTGCAGCTTGTTGGCACATCATTTCATTCAGGGTGATTTGCTTGGTAGGTTGGTTCACTTGTATCAGGACCGCCGTTGTACTTTTATTATTTCATTTGTATCTAGTAAGCTCCATCAACCAGACTTGTATTACTTGATAGATTTAGAAGACCAGTTGTTTATTCATTTGACCTTAGAGTCGCTCTTGTACTATTATGGTTTCTGGTGGTTTTGATGGTTTTCATTGAGTTTTGTTCCTCGTCCTTCGGCGTTGTATATTATATTGCTTGCGTGGTTGTAACCGCAATTGGCGAAGAGCTAGCTCCCGCTTGGGGATGCCTTTTTATTATTGCTTATGTATATATTCTTATTTATACCTGTTTGGGGCCAGTTTTTACAAAGGATACTCTGCCGAATTTTTTTGAGAAATTTGATGTTGCTTTTAAACATGTTTTCCTTTACTTCTTCTTTTAAATGGTTTAGATTTCTGGGCTTCGGCTTAGATTACGTTGCGCCTATAGACGCTTCGTAATTTAAGTGCCGGTCACGTTCCGTACCTTCGGGTCGTGACATCAACCTCTACCCGGAAGTGCCCCAATAAAACAATATTACATACATTTAATTTTACATGAATGAAAATAAAAACTCTCATCTCATATAAAACCCCTGGCTATTCAAAACGTGATGATCCAATATAACATATCTAGCATCATAGAACATCACATGTCATGACATCACAGAAAAACTAGACGATGTTAAACATCCCAATCGAATCAACGAACACCCAAGATTACCCAAAAAGCTCAACACTTGAGCGTAGTTTAAAATTATTCAGCACACGCCACAGTACCAATGGACCAGCCGTAGAAGGGCAAACCCAAGCCTCATTTGTGGCGCCACTAACTACGATAAACCCTAAGGTTTAGTCTCAGTTCCGTGGTCACATCTCGAGTTAGGGTTTCATTCTTCTAGAGGGTCCATCGAATAACTTGCATGATCTTTGAAAACTTATTAACTACGGGAAAAATCCAACACTTGGAAAATTTCCTGGCAAAGGTTAAAGCGGGTATTTGACATCCGATTGAACTTTTTAACGTCTAAAGTATCCCAAAAACAGTTAAAATTATAACGACGAAACACTCCAAGTTGCCTTTGCATTGAGTTAATCATTACATGAAAAGTAGCAAAAATAAACTACACCTGAAACCCCAAATCACAGAGACCAGAGCATGGAAAAAAATTGGCAACAAAACACCCACTAGGGGCCGGCCTCCTCGGAAATTGTGGCCTTGAGCTCGGCCAAAATCCAAGCACATAGTCCCAATTTTCTTCCATGTTCATCTCTCCGCCCAAGTATGATTCTGCACTTGTTTGAAAATTTTTTGGAGCTCGTTTTAAAATCGACAGAAACATGGTTTTAGGGTTTCATGTTTCGGAGTTCGTTTCGTATTCGTAATCTAACATTATCCGTATAATTTTCTAGCTAGGCTCTGATACCACTGTAGAGTTTCTATCGACGGCAGCAAGGTTTCGGGAGGCATCGTCCATACCATTTTCAAAATTTTGCTGTTTCAAGGAACTCTAAACTAGAATCATCAACTAGAAATATAATACGGAAACAAAAGTAAACCTTTTTACTTCTAAGTGAAATAGAAATACAACCTTTATAGATGGTCATTCACTTCTAAATCTCCTTGTAGTAGTCCCTTCGCTGCGATCGTTGAACTCCCAGACTCTTGCATGGTTTCATGAGGGGAAAAGAGTGATCTTGCTTGAAGTCTTCGAGGCCGAAGGTGATCTACGTCGAGGGAATACTAGCTCAAGCTTCTACTTCACTAACTAAAGGATTAGTGAAGCAAACACTGTTTACTAAAGTGCTAATCTAGTAGAGGATGATGAAATAGGAAGTGAGCTCACTTTAGAATTATTTTTCTCACAATACTTTCTCACTTGTTTCAAACCCTAGTATGCTTTTGTCTTGTGGAAGAAGATGAAAAAATGAGAAGAGAATGAAATGATCAAGTGAGAGAGTGAACCATGGTGAGTAAGTATCATATACTAACTCATGTAGAGACATAACCATGTCTAATTAAAATGGTTAGGTTAACAAATATCTAAAGTAAAACAAAGTGAGTGGACTTTGTCAAAGCATTCACAAGCTTCTACAAGCTTCATGCACAAAACAAATAATCCACTAATTTTGATTTACTTTAAACATTCAAACCCCACCACTTTAATTAGTATGGTGTATGTCTCATATACCCATGTAGTGTGTATCAACAACCATGACACACACACATACACAAAATAAACAATGCACATCAATATATATCACATATATATTACATATACATGTAAGTCCATGTTTCCCACCCCGGTGCCTGCGGGGAGGCGGAAACGGTATAAAAATCGGATTTTTAACGCTCAAGGAAACATGGACTAACAAAATGAGGATCTTTGCTAAACATAAACTAACTACAAAGCTAAAAGGAGTTAACTACTCGGAAAAGAGGTTATACCTAGGGCTTCAAGTCCTTCTCTCCTTGCTCCTTGGAGTGAAAGAAAGTGATCTCCTTGTCGCCTTCTCTTGTCGAAGAAAGATCTACCCGAGAGCCTCAACCTTTGGTTTCAACTTCAAACCAGAAGTAACTAAGATACTTGGAGTGCTAATCCTAGAACCTTAGAAAGAGTAGAGAGTATTTTAGAAGGATTTATCTCAAGCTCAAGAGATTCTCAGCTCAAGAGATTCTCAGCTCATGAGAGGGGAAAGCTAGAGAGAGAGGAAGAGGAGGGGAGAGAACCAAAATGATAGAATGAGAAGAAAATGAACCATTCTTCTCACATATATGTGAATTATGGAAATTAGATAATTGGCTAAGATAATTGTCATGGTTAATCAAGAATTGACCATTATTATTTCACATTAAATGCCTTTTGCAAGGATCAAAGAGCATCTTTCATATGGAATGATGATGGTCAACATGTCAACCTAGGTCAACAAGTCAAGTATAGTCAAATGGTCAACAACCCTAACCATGCACAATTATAATTAACTAATATCAATTAATCATAATTCACACATAAGCATTAGGGTTAAGAAAATGACAATGGTCATCAACCCTAATCAAAGTCCTCTGCCTCTGCCTCTGTCTCAGTCAACTGTGCATACACACCCGTATCCGTGTTCCGAGGAATACGAATACAATGAGATAAAACCAATCCCAAATCATATACTAGGATCCGGCTTAAACCAAAGCCCGCTAGTATAAGCTGTCCGGACAGCAAACGTGCACAAGTGCGCGGATGTGAACGAACCATGTCGCAAAACCATGCGACCTCTACTCATTTTGCCTAAAGGCGAATAACCCTCTGTGTGGGACTCTAAAGACTCGAAACTACGCTAGCAGTGGGTTTAACCACAGACCGCAAGCGGCACTAGCTGTACGTAACGGTCCCCAGGTAGATGCCGATAAGAAGACTGACGAGGTGAACCCATCTGAACTCCTACTGAGCCTGAATGTAACAGTCTCCGTACAGTCCGGTCTGTTCGTCTGATACATTGCATGGCGGGCCTAGGGGGGTGGTAAACGTCAGTCCCCTAATAGCGGTACAAGTCATGCCGGAGTGTAGCTCAGAACACCCTGAGATAACACTGGAAACCTACCAGTATACCTCGCTTGCCCTGGCCAGGGACTACTTGTGTAATGGCTCTCCTGGACACAGCGCGATGTCAACCCCCAATACCGGGAGAGACGAATCCTGTCTAACCGTCACTGCCTCCAAGTGCTTCGGGACTGCACCCAACTACTACCTGTTTGCACGACTCCTTTGAGCCGTGGTAGGGTAGTAATCAAAGTACAGTAGGAACACACTCGAGGCGAAGTGACAGTGTCAAGTCAGCGGACTAAACTGTACTCATGTCACCTGGGAACTGATAACTGACGATAGGTACAATACCTACCAACAATTCCCGACGAGTCCTGTCCAGTATACTCGTAACCTAACGAGCACCCGCATACTATCTCAAGTACGACATACTGACGGCTGTAGGACAGGCCGTCTCCCGCGCTGGGATGAGAAGCGCATACGCTAGTCTACTCCGGAGTATCGATGCCCTGTCTCGATAATCCCACGACCATGGACGTGTAAATAAGGATGTGCTTGTAGATTACCCAGCCCCCACGAGTGTGACTGCCATCACAACGCTGGTAATCAAGCAAAGATCCTAAGGGCTCCACTAATGCGTATAGGTGATATAATAAAAGAAACACATGCACACATTAAAGCAGAGACAAACCAAGTAGCATACTACCATTTCGAGCAAGATTGTCTATACAACTGTGAATATCCCAGGCTTCCATCAAGTAATATACATACTAGTATGATACAGTAATGGCCTCTAGGGCATATACACTAACAGTACACACAAGTGAGAAAAGAATGCTTAAGTGAGCCAATGTTAGTTAATGTAAATTAGTATATCAAATATAAAATTATACACTAAATTATCAAATCAACATTTGATTTAATAATCCGGCTATATCTCATATAACCGACTAACACTAAATGTACCAACTTATCGAATCAACACTTGCTTCAATAACCCGGCTATATCGCATATAACCGATCGATACAAAAGTCGCGAGAATAGAATACGATATCACATACATGCATTATTCTCGGTCCCGCACATATCACATATGTGCACCTATTTCGTTTTGCCTGAGCCAGAAAAACCTCTATATAGGACTCTAAAGTCTCGTCAATACACCAGCAGTAGGTGATGATCACATCAAGCACCCACAAGCCGTTAGCGGTACTAGCTGGATGTAACGGCTACCCGGGTATTGAGCGATCAGAAGATCAGCAAGCAAGCCCGCTCCAACTCCTGCAAAAGCCTGACGGTAACACTTGCCGTACAGTCCGGTCTCCTCGTCTGATATGTCGCATATCAAGTCTAGGGGTGGTAAACGTCAGACCCCAATAACCGATAAGTCATGCCGATGTGAGGCTTATAACGGGTCGAGAAACTACTGGTAACACTTACCAGTAAATCTCTAAAACAACCCTGAACAGGGACTTCCCTATTGTGGCCAATCGAGCACAGCGTAACATCAACTCCCAATATCGGGAGAGATGAAACCCCTCCTTATCGCTCATTGCCTCCATGTGACTCGGGACTGTACCCAAAAACCACCGTGTTGCACGCCCTCTTGGATGTGGTAAGGTGGAAATCAAAGCACAGTGGGAATCACACAAGACTCTATGACGATCTGGGGTCTACAGACTAACCTGTACAAGTGTCACTAGAGAACTGCCATCTGACGTGAGGTCCAGATTACCTAGTCTCCATTGAGCACCCGTATACCATCTCTGATGTCAAACACCAATGGATATGGGATCATCCATCGCCCATCTCATGGGTCGAGAAGTGTATTCGCTAGTCTACACTGTTATATCGATGCCCTGTCTCGATACACCCATGACTAGGAACATTAAAGGATGAACTTATGGACTACCATGGCCCCACTAGTATGATCTGCATCATAGTCCTCGTAGTCAAGTACACATCCTAAGGGCTTTACCAACATGTAACCATAAGACAGTATCAAGAGACAAGTATACATGTTAAGATAAAGAGTAACCAGATAGCATACGATCATATCGAGCAAGAAAGTCCTCTCTATATATGTCCAAGCATCCAATATAATATACATCATATGTACAATACTGGCTTCTAGGGCATACATACAACTAACGGTGATCACTTAATATGTTGATACGATTGCTTATATTATATATATGAGATATAATCAATATTGATGCTTTCCTTTCTTATGTGATGCTTAGGAAGCATAATTGATGTGACTTCATTAATGAGATTAATGAAATAAATGAAACCTAAAGATGTTGTAGAAACTTGTTTTAAAAAAAACCGGTAGCTCTAGTTCTTGCTTTGCATAGCGGTATTCCTTGTAGAATATCCAGCACCTTATTCGATAAGGAAAGAGCCGAGATCCCTTTACCGAGAGTGACTTCTTTAGCAAAACTGGCAGATGCTACAACCCACTCGGTTTGTCTTTTGATTGCTTCTATAGTTTTTGCTTTCCATAGTGGTATTTTTGAAATATCCTACACTTTATTCGATAAGGAAAGATACGAGATCCCTTCATCGGGAGTGACCTCTTTAGAAAAACTAGTAAAAGCCTAAAAAACACTCCTTTTCAAAATCACTCGATTCTACAACGATATCAAGTTCATTACGCAAAAGGTTTTTATAAAAACCCGTCGTAGCCCTCCGTCATTTCAGATAAGTATTTTTTAGTATTCGTGCTGCGTTTGTTGACCTTTGTCAAGGCGTGGTGTGCGGTAGATGATTAGTTCTTATCTTCTTGAGCATATGATGCGATTGGATTAGGGTAGTCATGCGACCTTGTTCGCCTTTGTCAAGGGTCGTGCGGGTGGATTTAATTTAATCAGGAAATGACGGGTTGAACTTGACTAACATCCTATGGTTTGTTGGCTTTTGTCAAGGTCATAGGAGGTTAGGGGTAAAATATTATCGGGAATTTCAAGTGTTGAAATTTGCAATGAGATTGCGTACCTTCTATGAGATAGTTGGATCCCGATACCCACTGCGAGTAAGAGTTACTCCTGGGAGAGTTTTGCACATTACAATTAGCCGATCAAGTAGCTGTCTAGAATGGTGTTAACGGGGTTACGCCCTTGGAAAAACGAGCTTTATTTTAATTAGGTCCCTGCGAAAGCACGGGGAACCTCCTTCAAAGTACCGACACTGGCCTGGCCGAAAGATTGGCGAACTTGTAAGGTGTAATTAATCCCAGCCAGTCTTACCTTTTAGGGCTTGAAGGAAGATTTGATAAAAACAGTTGGAGCCATCCCGATTAGATAAAATAATAACCAATCTAATCTTGCAAGAGTGCACGCAGAGTGTTTTCTTCTCTCTCTCTCCTGGTGGCGATCATGTCACGCCTTAATCAAGATAATAATATGGATGCATTGACCGAACCTGCTTATTATACTGAGCTGGGGAACGTTGGTTCCGCTCTATCTTATAATTGTTATAAGCCTGAGCAGGAAATACGGGAATGTCCGGATTCCCATGCCACGCAATCGAGGAATCAGCATGTTGATGCATAATCTTCGGGTATGTTCATTACCGAGAACTGTTTCTCAGTTTCCTCTACGTCCTAGGTATGAGATACCAGATTAGAATCCCATATATATAATCTGTTACATGGGCTACAAACTGGTAGAGAACTGAGAATAGGTGATTGTTCTCTAGTGTAGAGAATGGTGCAATTGTTGCAGCCTAATCTGTTGGCAAATATCACCTTGTATTAATACATTGATTCTGAACGAATGTTATTACATACCGAACCTGATATACAACATTACATTAGTTTCTTTAATTAGTTAAAGAAGGATATAATTCTGAATTGGAGGATAATGTTGTGAACATTTTCCTGAATCAAGATTTGATTGGATCATGCACGTTATGTAATAGCATATACGTTCTAAATCAAACCACAGTTCAAAGTATGTAGAACACACACAAGAGGAGTAGTTCAAAAATGAACGAATCTTTCTTATGGCATTGTAGACTAGGTCATACCAATGCGAGACGACCAGCTAAGTTACATAAGGATGAATAAAAGAATCTGTTCGAATTTTCATCTTATGATACTTGCCGGTCTTGCCTCAAAGGTAAAGTGACCAATACTCCGTTTACTGAAAACAGAGAAAGAGTTATTGAATTCTTGGGATGCATACATGATGATGTATACGGTCCTATGTATACAAATGCCAAGGTTGGTTCTCGTACTTCATTTACATTCATCGAAAATCTCTCAAGATTCGGACATGTGTTCCTGTTGAAACACGAGTCTGAAACTTTTGAGAAATTCAAGGAATATAAGCTTGAAGTTGAGAACCAGACGGATAGAAGTATTACAGTCCTACGATGTGATCGAGGAGGTATCGCACCCTATGAGATATGGTGCACTCTATGATGAGTACTGCTGAGTTGTCTGTTTCCTTTTGGGGTTATGCACTTGAGAAGCTGCATACCTATTGAATGGGGTTCCATCCAAATCGATCCCTACCACTCTATATGAGATATAGAATGGGAAGAGACCATGTCTTAAACGAGTTAAGATATGGGGTTGTCCGGCCTATGTTGAAAAACAGAATCCGGACAAGCTCGAGGCAAGGTCAGTTCTGTGTAAGTTTGTTGGATATCCCAAACATTTGCGAGGGAATATCCTCTACCACACTGAGGAGCAAAAGGTGTTTTGTTTCTCAGCATGCCACCTTTTTTAGAAAAGGAATTTCTTGTGAAGAAATTTGTGGACATGAGATAGAACTGGAAGGAGTTCCAGCTAGACAAACTAACAACCGATGATTTGGTGAAACCATAGGATTCAATAGTCTTCAACGAACGTCAGCCTCTCCGCGAATCTGGTAGGGTTCCTCATCCACTTGAGAGATACTACGGTCTTCTCGTTGACAGTGGGAGCGAGGATTGCATCATGGTTGATGATGGCCCAACTAGGTTCAGGCAGGCCATCACAAATGGAGACTTTGTGAAATGGCTGGATGCTATGCAATCAAAGATGGAATCCATGTACACCAACAAAGTATGACTTTGATTGTTTCACCTAAAGGGGTAAAACCCATCGGGAGAAAATGGATCTTGAGAAGATCAATGGTGTCGATGGAAAAGTTGAGACTTTCAAAACTATGCTTAAGTCCATCAGGATCAATGCGCGCATCGCGAAGATGGAACGTCTGTTTTGATGTGGCAGTCAAAGAGTTTGAATTCATCAAAAAGATAGATGAACCTTGTATGTACAAGAAGGTTGACTTCCACGTATTGTACGTAGATGACATACTCTTGATAGGAAATGGTTTCCTATGCTACACTCGGTCAAGCTCCTCTTATCGTGAAGATTCTCAATAGAAGATCTGGATGATACCTACTACATCTTGTGGATTACGATCTATGATCATAGATCTAAGTGGATATTAGGAGTGTCCCAAATCCAGGTACATTAACACCATACTAAAGGGGTTTAGTATGGACGATTCTAAGCGTGGTGGTTCGCCCACTTACTCAAGTTGGGCTTCCCTTGCACCTAGTCTAGGGTTTGGTAGCATCACTCATGCCACTTTAAAATTTAGAGAGGTGCAAAGCAAGTAAATCATGAATCCTTACTAGAAATTCTAGGGTAACAAGTTTGCATCACATACAAAAAACTAAAGAGATTAGGATTACAACCTTTGTAGTCCGTTCCTTCGCTTCATAAGCTCCGTGTTGAGGTTCCTTCGCTGCGATCATCAAGAACTCCGACTCTCGTGAGGCTCCAAGAGATGAATGATGCATCTTGCTTGAAGTCTTCTTGATCTAAGATAATCAACCTTGAAGAATCTCTAATCCAAGCTTACACTTTACCAATGAACTTATTAGAGAAGTGAACACCCCAATCTAAGTGGCTAGAATAGATGAGGATGATGAAGTAGGAATTTTGCTCTTTTTTTTTTTCAATTTCTCACACTTAATCATCACAAACATTAAACCTAGTGAAGCTTTTTTCCAAGAGCAAGAAGAATAAGAAGAAGAAGCTAAACCTTTTGTGATGAATAATGAATTATTGTTGTGGTTACAATTCCAACCATGGGTTAAGAATGAAAGGCTTAACTCTTGTAGAGAATAAACCATAGGTTAAGGGTTTGGGTTGGGTTAACAAAAATCTTTACCAAATATCAAAGGATGAAGACAAAAGTCAAACCTTCATGAAGCTTCATGAAAGCTCATCCAAAGCTTAACCCTAATCCAAACCCTAACTAGGTTTAAACTCTAAAACCATGTTATATTTGTAACCCTAACATGTTACAATATTATATATCACATATATATACAATATATTTTGTAACAAAAGAAAATAATACAATTAACATATATCGCATATACATTAATGTATTATCAAGTGAGAAAAAGAATCAATAAAGCGAGGTTATATTAGTTAATGTAACGTAATATATCTCATATATAATTATACATTAAATTATCGAATCAACACTTGATCCGATAATCCGACTATATTACATATAACCGACTAATATAACATGTACCAATTCATCGAATCAACACTTGATCCGATGACCCGGCTATATCACATATACCCGGCCGATATCACATATCGCGAGAATAGAATATGGAATCTCATATCGTATTATTCTCGGTCCCGCACATATCACATATGTGCCCCTACTTCGTTTTGCCTGAGCCAGGAAACCTTTGTGTAGGACTCTAAAGAATCGTCAATACGTCGGCAGTAGGTGATGATCATATCAAACACCCACAAGCTACAAGCGGTCAGCTAAACGTAACAGCTACCCAGGTATTGAGCGATCATAAGATCAACAAGCAAGCCTGTATATTCTCCTGTGAATCCAATCAGTAACACTACCATACAGTCCGGTCTCTTCGTCTCATATATCGCATATCAAGTCTAGGGGTGGTAAACGTCATACCCCAGTAACCGATAAGTCATGTCAATGCGAGGCTCACAACAAGTCGAGAAACTACTGATAACTCTTACCAGTAGCACTCCATATCAGCCCTGGCCAGGGACTTCCAGTTATAACCAATCGAATACAGCACAACATCAACTCCCTATACCGGGAGAGACGAAACCCCTCCTATCGCTCATTGCCTCCATGTGATTCGGAACTGTACCCAAAAGCCACCGTTTTGCACGCCCTCTTGGACGTGGTAAGGTGGAAATCAAAGCACAGTGGGAATCACACAAGACTCTATGATGATCTCGGGTCTACAGACTAACCTGTACCAGTGTCATCGGAGAACTGCTATCTGACGATAGTTATAATACCATCTAGGAGTTCTCGGCGAGTCCGTTCAGTGTACCCAGTCTCCACTGAGCACCCATACACCATTTTTGATGTCAAACACCAATGGATATGGGATCATCCATCGCCCATCATATGGGTCAAGATGCGTATACACTAGTCTACTCTGGAGTATCGATGCCCTGTCTCGATACTCCCTCGACTAGGAACAGTTATAGGATGTACTCGTTGACTACCCTGGCCCCACTATTATGATCTCATCATAGTTCCAATAGTCAAGTACATATCCTAAGGGCTTTATCAACATGTGAGAGGAAGACAGTAAACCAATACAAGTCAACATGTTAAGACAAAGTGAAACTAAATAGCATACTATCATATCGAGCAAGAAAGTCCTCTTTATATATATCTAAGCATCCACTATAATATACATCATATGTACAGCAATGGCCTCTAGGGTATATATACGACTAACAATCTCCCACTTGTACTAAGGCCAGCTGTTGTAGTATCTCATACCCAACATCCCGAAGAGTCTCTCAAATTGTATCTGGGGAATGTCCTTTGTGAGTAGATCCGCAGTGTTGTCCTTCGTGTCAACTCTCCTGACATTGATCTCTCGGCGATCAACTATCTCCCGGATCAGGTGATACCGTCTCAGAATAAGTCTAGACTTCTGATGGGACTTGGGTTCCTTGGCCAAAGCCACAGCTCTATTGTTATCACAATACAAAGGTATTGGATGCTCATTGGACGGAACCACTCCAAGTTCAGTTATGAACTTCTTCATCCAGACAGCCTCTTTGGCAGCATCGTTGGCAGCGATGTATTCAGCCTCCATCGTCGAGTCTGCCCCGGTTTCTTTCTTGGAACTCTTCCAACAAACCGCCCCTCTATTTAGGGTAAAGACAAATCCCGAGTGCGATTTAGAGTCGTCCTTATCACTTTGGAAGCTTGAATCGGTAAAGGACTCCACCTAGAGTTCACCGTTACCATACACCAAGAACATCTCCTTAGTCCTTCTCAAGTACTTAAGAATGTTCTTCACAGCTGTCCAGTGACTCTCTCCTGGATCTGCTTGATACTTACTCACTACACTTAATGAGTATGCTACATCGGGTCTGGTACATAGCATCGCGTACATGATAGAGCCTACTGCCGAAGCATAGGGTATCCTTTGCATGTGATCTCTCTCCAAATCAGTCTTAGGAGACATCTTTTTGGAGAGAGTTAGTGCAGAGATCGTGGGTTGGTTACCACGCTTAGATTCTTCCATACTAATCCTCTTTAGTATGGTGTCAATGTACCTGGATTGGGACAATCCCAGTATCCTTTTAGATCTATCTCTATAGATCTTAATTCCCAAAATGCAGGAGGCATCACCTAGATCTTTCATTGAGAATCTATGTGATAAGAAGAGCTTGACCGAGTGCAGCATAGGAACATCATTTGCTATCAAGAGTATGTCATCCATGTACAATACGAGGAAGACAACCTTACTCTCTGCAACTGATTGACAGAGATTCTGCGTGTTTAAGTTTAATTACCGCAATCAGGACGGTTTCGCTTTGCAGCTAGCCGGATGAGTACGGGTCGATCCACAGAGAGATGGGAGTCTTTTTCTTAATGTCTTGACGAGTTAAGTCCAAATATGTTGGGTTTGTTTGAGTTTAGCTAATTGAAAAATGAATGATAAGAGAACTTGTTAAGGGTAGGATTTGGTTGGTTTGAGTTAGGAGGATCGCTCACTTGATTCTTTTGCAACTTCTTGATATCGATGTTACGGTAATCGGCAACAACGGGGATTAGCACGACTAAGAGAAAACTTGCGAGTATAAGCTAGGCTTTCCAACACTTTGTTTTCTCTTTTTGGTCCTTGTCCGTCCGTTCTTGGCTCTTAGTCGCAACCTCAGGTTGATTCAACCACAACCGGTCTCACTAGGGTATCACCGCTATTATGAAGAATAGGGTGCCGTAGGGAGCGGATTGTGGATCAATTAACAAGAGTTCAATTCAAGATATATGTAAAAGAGAAAAGTGAGGGAGTTTTCCGTCTTTCAAACTTTCCGTTTCCTATCCTAACAAGTGATAAATTACTCACCCATTAGAAAAGTTAAATGAAAATAAAACAAAGAAAGAGGGTAATAAGAATTGAGGTAGAAAATCACAACTAGCTATTCGGGACCTCACTTAGGCAAGGATCACTCTAAGCATCATGGTTGTAAGGATAACTGAAAATGGAAGAAATATCAAAACGACAATTTTAATAAATAACAACAACTACGTTTAACAATGAAAATTACAAGCGATATAAGAAAAGGAATTACAAATTACACAAATAGATAAAGAACACTTCTTGCATGCTTCACACTCAACAAAACCTCTCACAAGCTTTAATGGAGGAAGATGGAGGAAAATGGACTTTTATTAGAAACTAAATAATTCTAATACAAAGATTACAAATGAAAACTAAGTACCCTCTCTTGGTTCTGCTCTGGGCTATTTATAGGCCTGAGTTTGAGATTTTGGCAAAATAGTACAAACCTACACAAAATTGCAGAAAACACCCCAAAGTTTCACAGCCTGGGGATACGTGTCCGCCGCGCTTGCGCGGCCAAAGCAGGGTTTTGGCCGCGCATGCGCGGCGGTTTGGTGGCCAAACCCTGGTTGGTTTTTTCTCTGGTCTTCGCCTCGTTTTTCCTCTCTTTTGAAAACTTTACATTGCAATAATTCAACCAGAAAATCTCCAGATTTCTGATCCAAGACTTTTTCATTTCTTTCACTTTTGACTTTCACCATTTTTGACTTTAATTTTTCCTTTAGTCCCAAATGACGACTCTTTTCGTCCCCTCTTCTGAACTGGTACAGGACGGATGCTGGAACCCGGCTTTTATCTGTTTGTGACAGATGTTCTGGATTTTTGCCGTAAATGTGGTGATTTTGTCGGATTTGCTCTCTCTTAGACTGGAAAACCTGTAATCTGTAACATGCAGCAAATACGGATAAAAAGCACTTACCTGTATGCAATGTAATTAAGAATGGGCGGTACAAATATACAAAAATATGTGATGAACAAATACCCCCAAACTTATCTTTTGCTCGTCCCGAGCAAAACCATTTTATTCACAAAAAATTTCTAACCTCACTTTCGCAGGGAACGCGATTGCACTGAGCACGTGCAACAAGCCGTTAAACCTCTAGGTGTCCCTAGTAGGAGGAGTGTTGTCTCCTGAGGGTTTTCAGCGGATACTACCCACAAAATCCGGTCAAGTTGGTTTTATAAAATAACTAAGCTTCAAACCCTAAAGTTTTGTTTTAGAAAATAATAATTCTATAATCCTAACTCTAGACTATCGAACCTTTATTTTTCACACCTCGCTTCTTATTTAACTACAGATTTTATATGTCTTTACGTGCAGTGCAAATAGTGTCGTTGAGTTCCAGAAGGATCGATTAAAGTCATCATGTCGCACAATAAAGCCCAGATAACCATTTTAAATGGATCACATAAGTTTTATAAAGAGTTAAGCATTTTTCAAGTTTCGTTTTCTAGTAAGGTTTCAACATCAGAATTTCTATCTTCCATAACAGGAAACTAGGTCTTATTCTTCACTCCACCTTTTTCTTGTTTTCATTTCATACACACCTCTATGAACGTGCAATAGTCTTTATCATAGAATAAAACCTTCATATCTCCGTTAAAATTTTTATAAAAGCCTGTCTTTTATCAAGATTATTCTCACACAAAGAACCGTTAGGAATTTTAACTCGGAGAGAACACTTGCTTGACTTTGTTTTAAAACTGGACTTTCTAGGCTTCTTAGCGAGCTTTGGGCCAATGCACCCAAACCAGTTGGTTTTAGGGCATTAGGTGTAGAAACGCCCCAGCGGACTTAATTACTCAAGTTACCTATGTCCAAAAACAAAAGACAGTTTGGCGTGAAAATCAGATGATTTAATACGAACGGAGATATAACCGGCAGTTCAATTATTTTTTGGATAAAAGACGTGTTTAGTGGGTTTGGTGTGTAATCATTCCAATCAAGTTTCAGATGGGTTATTTTTCAGACTTAGCTCCAATTACAGCATCAATAACATTCCTTCATATTCACTTACTTCATAAACTATTCTTGACATTACTTATTTCAGAACAAACCTATTTGATCCTTAGAAAATCATTTATCTGTTTAAAAGTTTAAACATGAAAGACTTGTCATCTAATTCCCAAAATCTTACGACATGTGTAGTGTGATGTAAAGACGAACATCAGCTATAGTTAACTTCAAAGGAGAGTTATCTTTCAGGTTTTCAAAATCCAAACATAAGATTTAGTTATTCCTATTTTTTTCAAACAAAAACCGTCGAATGTTGAATCAGAGTTCTTCCACAAGCTAACTTGACAAAAAAAAATTTTTTTTTTAATTTTTTTAGAAAATTTTCAAATTTTTATGGATTTTATGGATATTAATATGCAGATGCAAAATATACATACGAATGCGAAGGTAAGAAATGCGTACCGAGCGTACCCCCAAACTTAAACTGGACAGTGTCCGCACTGTCGTAGCATGAAGAGATCATTTGAAGGGTCAAAATTGTCGGTTAGCGATACACAAATTTTTATTTGTTTTTGTTTTTAAAGAAAAGAAAAAAAAAATATACACAAATATATACAAAATGGTTTGTGCATACCCCCAAACTTGGCAGTGTCCTCACTGCCCCCTGCGTCGTCTCCTAGACGCTGAGTCACTCGTTCCTATTTACAATCTAAATTTTTTTATTTTTAGTTTTTGTTTTTATTTTTATTATTTGAAATTTTTCCAGGCATAAAAAAAAACAAAATTGTATTTACATACCCCCAAACTTATTTGAAACAGTGTTTCCACTGATTTTGGCTGGATTATCGAAGTTTGGGTGTAGGGGGAGAGGAAGATTATTCAGGGTAAACCGGCTCCTGTAAGAACAGGAGCTTCTCTGTTTGATCGGCGCTAAGGTACGGTTTGAGTCGATGTCCGTTCACTTTGAAAAACGAACCGTCCTTTGGATTTTCCAAATCCACAGCGCCATGCAGATAAACATTCCGCACGAAATACGGCCCGTTCCATCGAGATCTGAGCTTTCCTGGATGGAAGTGTAGCCGGGTGTCGTAGAGAAGTACCTGCTGACCAGGTACGAAGGTTTGGCGCACAAGGTGTTTATCATGAAACACCTTCGTTCGATTCTTTACGACAACCGCGTTATCGTAAGCTTCATCCCTAAGCTCGCTCAGTTCGTTCAGTTGCAGCTTCCGATTGCTGCCCGCATCTTCTAGCGACAGATTCAGCTCTCTTATCGCCCAAAATGCGCGATGCTCTATTTCGACAGGAAGGTGGCAAGCTTTTCCGTATACAAGCCGATAAGGAGACATGCCAAGGTTGGTCTTATAAGCGGTTCGGAATGCCCAAAGAGCATCTGTGAGTTTTAAAGACCAATCCTTACGGTTCTTGGAAACCGTCTTCTCCAATATTTGCTTGATCTGCCGATTTGAAACTTCGGCTTGACCACTTGTTTGGGGATGGTAGGGCGTGGATAGCTTATGATTAATGGAATACTTCCGCATCAAGGCTTCGAAAGTCTTATTGCAAAAGTGAGTTCCATTGTCGCTAATGATTGCTCGGGGGTGCCCAAAACGAGAGAAAATGTTTTCTTTTAGGAACCTAACGACAACCTTGTTGTCGTTAGTCCGGCTGGGCACAGCCTCGACCCATTTAGAGACGTAATCAACAGCTAGAAGGATGTACAAGTTCCCGAAAGAGCTGGGAAACGGCCCCATGAAATCTATCCCCCAAACATCGAAAATCTCCACAACCAAGATTGGTTGGAGCGGCATCTCATTCCTCCGGGATATCCGGCCCATGTGTTGGCACCGGGAGCAAGTCTTGCAATAATCATAAGCGTCTTTGAAGAGTTGTGGCCAGTAGAAACCACATTGCAAGATCTTCTCAGCTGTCTTTCTGGGGCCAAAATGCCCGCCACATGCTTGGTCGTGGCAAAACGACAGCACACTCTTGAATTCATTGTCAGGAACACACCGACAAATAATCTGGTCGGGACAGTACTTGAACAAGTAGGGTTCGTCCCAGTAAAAGTGTTTTACTTGGGATAAGAAGCGAAGTCTGTCCTGACTCGACCATTCGGTCGGTAGCAATCCCGTGGCCAAATAGTTCACAATATCTGCGAACCAGGGTTCGCACGATACTGTCAAGAGTTGTTCGTCCGGAAAAACGTCATTAATGGGAATTGGAAGCGAAGGCGAAGAAGGAAGTCGCGAGAGATGGTCGGCAACCACGTTTTCACATCCTCGTTTGTCCTTAATGACAAGGTCAAACTCTTGAAGCAAGAGGATCCAACGGATTAACCGAGACTTGGCATCTTTCTTCGCAAAAAGATGGCGCAGAGCTGAATGGTCCGTGTAGACGATGACTGGAGAGCCGATGAGGTAGGGCCTGAACTTTTCTAAAGCAAATACAACAGCTAAGAATTCCTTCTCAGTTGTTGTATAGTTAAGTTGGGCGTCGTTCAGGGTTCGGCTAGCGTAGTAGATCACGTGCGGCATCTTGTTGATGTGCTGTCCAAGGACAGCACCGATGGCAAAGTCGGATGCATCGCACATGATCTCGAATGGGTGCGTCCAGTCAGGAGAAGAAAGAACGGGAGCAGAAGTGAGTGAGCGTTTCAGTGACTCGAATGCAGTCACACAGCTCGAGTTGAATTCGAAAGGTGTATCCTTGGCCAGCAAAAGAGTCAAAGGCCTAGCAATCTTGCTAAAGTCTTTGATGAACCGTCTATAAAAACCGGCATGGCCAAGGAAGGCTCGGATATCTCTGACGCAACTGGGAGGAGGAAGATTGGAAATGACCTCAATCTTTGCTTTGTCAACCTCTATGCCGTTTTGAGAAATGATATGTCCTAAGACAATACCTTCTCGTACCATGAAGTGGCATTTCTCCCAATTCAAAGTGAGGTTCTTGTCCTTACATCGGGTAAGGACAGCGTCAAGATGTAGCAGACACTCGTCAAAACAGTCGCCGAAAATGGAGAAGTCATCCATGAAGATCTCCAAGAATTTCTCCACCATGTCTGAGAAAATTCCCATCATACACCGCTGGAAGGTAGCGGGCGCATTGCATAACCCAAAGGGCATGCGTCGATATGCAAACTTGCCGAAAGGACAAGTGAAAGTGGTCTTGTCCTGGTCTTTTTCGGCGATCGGAATTTGGTTATAGCCAGAGTAGCCGTCAAGAAAGCAATAGTACTCATGTCCAGCCAATCGTTCAAGCATCTGGTCAATGAAAGGTAGCGGAAAGTGGTCTTTCCGCGTTGCGGCGTTGAGTTTTCTGTAATCAATGCAAACTCGCCACCCAGTTTGGGTGCGAGTAGGGATTAACTCGTTCGCCTCGTTGGTTATGACCGTGATGCCCGACTTCTTAGGGACAACATGAATGGGGCTAACCCACTGGCTATCAGAGATAGGGTAAATGATACCACTATCTAGACATTTGACGATCTCCTTCTTCACAGCCTCCTTCATGACTGGATTAAGACGTCTTTGTGGATCCCGGGCTGGTTTGGCATCATCCATCAGATGAATGTGATGCTCAACGATGAGGGGACTAATCCCCTTGATGTCCGCCATGGACCAGCCAAAAGCTTGCCTGTTGCTGTGCAAGACTGCGAGAAGGGCTCTCTCTTGCTCGGGAGCTAGAGAAGCCGAGATGATGACAGGGAGGGTCTCGTTGTCACCCAAGTAAGCGTACTTGAGGTGAGAAGGCAAAGGCTTGAGTTCGAGTGCTGGAGGTGAAACGATTGAAGGCAAGACTGGTGCAATGGTTTCGAACTCAAGGGACTCCAGCAAAGGTTCAAAGCGAGTGTAGGCAACCGAGTTGGATGGTTCAGGTAACTCATCCGAAAAGTCGAAAGATTCAAACTCGGGTTGTTCGCAGCTAAGATCGTTCGAGAACGTGAAACACTCGTATTCGTTATCGGACGCAGAAACAACAGCAGGTTCGAAGAGAAACGCACTAGTGGCGTCAAGATGATCATTATCGAACAGAAACTCCTCGAATTCACACTCTTCTGAGGTGATCTCCTGGATTGAGCAGACATCCAGTATATGAGCATTAGATTCAGAGGGTTGATTCCCCAACCTAAAAATGTTGAGTTCAATCGTCATATTTCCGAAAGATAGGTTCATAGAACCATTACGACAATTGATCACAGCATTCGAGGTTGCGAGGAATGGGCGACCGAGTATCACAGGAATTTGATTCCTGGGGTTAGCTACAGGTTGTGTGTCTAATACAATGAAGTCAACGGGGAAGATGAAGTCTCCGACTTTTATTAACACATCCTCTAGCTCTCCCCTAGGATGGGTGATCGATCGGTCGGCCATTTGGAGAGTACAATGCGTAGGTTTCAGCTCTCCTATGCCTAATTGCTCATATACTGAATATGGAAGCAGGTTAACACTGGCACCAAGATCTAATAGTGCGCGGTTGATGTTCTTATCCCCAATGGTAATAGAAATAGTAGGACAACCAGGGTCCTTCCGTTTTAGTGGTAAAGATTGGGTAAGGGCATCACTCACGGCACTAGCCAAGAAAACTTTCTTTGGTACCTGAGACTTCCTCTTTTTCGTGCACAAGTCCTTTAAGATTTTCGCGTAGGACGGGACTTGTTGGACGGCATCTAAAAGTGGAATGTTAATGTTAACCTGCTTAAATAACTCCAAAATCTTCTCCATTTGTGGATTTTGTTTGTTAGACCTCAACCGGTTTGGAAATGGAACATTTTGAAAATTGGTTGAGCCTAACGCTGGAGGAGGAGATTGTGGAGTTGGAACGGATCCCAGAATAGGTGTTTTCGTGGAGTGAGAATTGGGTCCATTCAAAGCAGAAGAAGAGGAAGAAGAGCCTTGTGAAGAACGGAGAATAGGCTCAGAAGATGACGAAGTAGGAGAAGAAGAAGAAGAAGCGGCCGGGGTGTCATCGTTGATCCGTGTGCCAATGTTGTTTTGCAGCATCCTCCCCGATCTCAGTGTGGTCACGGCACTCACATTATGGTTTTGTTGTTCAAGAGCAACATGTGCATTATGTGGGTGACCGGGATTTGGAAGTGGCTGCGACGGGAGCTTTCCCTTCTCTCGCTCGCTCAGGGCCGCGTTCAGCTGTGCAATCTGGGCCTCGATGGTTTTGATGCTTTGCCCGTGTGCGGCAGTGTGTTGCACTAAAGATTGAATCGAAGACTGGATGTTGGCGGTGGATTGAGTCGATTGTTTAACAAACGCCTCCAGACTTCGCTCGAGCGAGGAAACCTTATCGTTGTTCGACGGAACAAAGTTGTTTGGTGGAAAAGAGTTGTTCGGTGCAAAGTTGTTCGTCTGGTTTTGGAAAGGTTGGGGTTGGAAGGGCTGCTGATATTGAGTTTGTTGCTGCGCTTGTTGCTGAGGCGGAGGGGGTCTCTGGAAATTGTTGCCCTGGAATTGATTCTGATTCTGATTCTGATTCCAGGCGAAATTGGGATGGTTCCTCCAGCCGGGATTGTACGTAGAAGAGTATGGATCATTCCTTGGTCTTTGCTGGAATGCATTAACCTGATCCTGTCCCTGAGATGGTGGATTGTAGGGACACTCTTCGGTTAAATGAGAGGGATCGGAACAGCAAGCGCAGATTGTACGAAGGGGGAGAACAGGGGTAGGAGCAGGAGAAGAAAATTTGGTCTCTATCGCTTCATGCTTTCTTGTTATTGCAGCCATTTCAGCTTTCATTGCAATAGAGACGTCAAGTTGGTGAATTCCTACCCTAGACTGACCGGTAGAAGTGGATGTAGAGGAAGATGAAGAAGAAGAAGAAGTCGTTCTGGTGCTCTCCCACTGTAGCGTTTGCTCCGCAAGGTCGTCGAAAAACTGCCACGCTTCCTCGTCAGATTTCGATAGGAAGTGGCCCTGACAAATGGTTTCCAACAACTGTTTGGTTGCTGGGTTCAGACCCTCATATAAGGTTTGGCAAAGTTGCCATCTCTCTATACCGTGGTGAGGACATTGAACAAGAAGGTCTTTGTACCGGTCAAAGCATTTCCAGAAGGGTTCAGAAGGAAGCTGGGAGAATTGATTGATTTCATTGTGAATCCTTGCGGTTTTATGATTTGGATAGAACTTTTTGAGAAACGCCTTAACAAACTCGTCCCAACTGGTGATGGAGTGGGAAGCGGTGCTATACAGCCATTTTTCCGCGAGATCGCATAGAGTGAATGGAATGACTCGTAGACGTATAGCATCGTCCGACAGTTGGGTTGTTTTCATCATGGCACACACGTTTTGAAATTTATTAATGAAGATATAGGCATCTTCAGATTCAAGCCCGTGAAAACGTGGAAGCATGTTGATGAAGTGGGGCTTAATTTAAAAATTATCCCCATTGGCCGGTGGAAGAGAAAGGCAGGTGGGGAGTGCGGAACGTGTGGGATAGAAACGATCCTGGAGCGCAATTCGCTGCGGCGCTACAACAGGCGGTGGTGGCGTGTTATTGGTCTCCATAGGAGGTGGAGCCAATCCAGGGGTAGTCAAAGAGATGTTCGGATTAAATCCTGACATCGCGGAAGAAGAGGTTGGTGATGGTGTATCGACGTCTGAGTCGATAGCGCAGTCGGTGGCGACTAACGAAACGCGGACTAAGCGGGCGCTAGTGTCCCGAGTCCAAGCGGACATATACTAAACGAGTTTAGTATATTCAAAGCGAAGAAGGTGAGGGTAAGAAAACGTCAATGAGAAAGGCAATGGGTGGTGGAGTGAAAAATGGAGTGTGGCGACAAAGGGCAAGTTTTTATAAAAGTTTTTGATTTTTTTTTCTTTTTATATTTTTTTTTTAGAAAGTGTTTACAGAGATATGTACAGAATTACGGCTTTTCGCAATCACAAACAAGATATGCACACTCACACCTAGATCTAGAGTCATCTAGGTCTGCTAGACCTGCTCCAAGACTTGATTGTCGAAGCAAAACTGTGTCGAGAAACAGGCTCAAAATACACTGATCAAGAGGCCAGGTAAGTGCAGAGATAAGGGGAGGTTTTCCAACGCTTTCGCGAAGTTCCTTAATTATGTAACCCTTTCTCTTTTGGCGGTTGCGCCGTTAACACTTTCCTAGACACCCCTTAAACAATATATCGTTGAACGAGGTTCTAAACACGGTTTAACTTCTCCTAATGAGCGCGAAGTCCTTAGGGCTGAGTCTAGTATTTTTTATTAACAATGGTCAATGCATATGCTTTTGTGATTTCTGGGGTCCTGGGAAGGGTGATGAAATCCCCACCCAATCTGAATTGGTTTCAAGCCCCTTAAAGTCCGTATTAATCAATGCAAAGCAGTAACAAATCAACTGCAAACAATTTTTTTATTTTTAGCGCGGCGCAAAGAATGCTGCAGAAAACACAGTTCAGTGGAGTTTAGAGGAGTTGAGAAGATGGTTGGGATACTCACAGAGGATTTTTGGTTTTCGCCTTGATCCGCCGCGGTGTAGCTGCGAGATATGGGTCTAACTTCCCACAACTTTGGCACTGAACTTGAAATTCTCCTTTTCCTGCACTCTTGCACAAAGAATAATAAAATGATTTTGTACAGTATATTTTTTTTTGTTTTGTTTTTGGTTATATTTATATTCACAAATTAACCCGAAATTACAAAATGAAATAAACTACCGTCTCCCCGGCAACGGCGCCATTTGATTGACAGAGATTCTGCGTGTTTAAGTTTAATTACCGCAATCAGGACGGTTTCGCTTTGCAGCTAGCCGGATGAGTACGGGTCGATCCACAGAGAGATGGGAGTCTTTTTCTTAATGTCTTGACGAGTTAAGTCCAAATATGTTGGGTTTGTTTGAGTTTAGCTAATTGAAAAATGAATGATAAGAGAACTTGTTAAGGGTAGGATTTGGTTGGTTTGAGTTAGGAGGATCGCTCACTTGATTCTTTTGCAACTTCTTGATATCGATGTTACGGTAATCGGCAACAACGGGGATTAGCACGACTAAGAGAAAACTTGCGAGTATAAACTAGGCTTTCCAACACTTCGTTTTCTCTTTTTGGTCCTTGTCCGTCCGTTCTTGGCTCTTAGTCGCAACCTCAGGTTGATTCAACCACAACCGGTCTCACTAGGGTATCGCCGCTATTATGAAGAATAGGGTGCCGTAGGGAGCGGATTGTGGATCAATTAACAAGAGTTCAATTCAAGATATATGTAAAAGAGAAAAGTGAGGGAGTTTTCCGTCTTTCAAACTTTCCGTTTCCTATCCTAACAAGTGATAAATTACTCACCCATTAGAAAAGTTAAATGAAAATAAAACAAAGAAAAAGGGTAATAAGAATTGAGGTAGAAAATCACAACTAGCTATTCGGGACCTCACTTAGGCAAGGATCACTCTAAGCATCATGGTTGTAAGGATAACTGAAAATGGAAGAAATATCAAAACGACAATTTTAATAAATAACAACAACTATGTTTAACAATGAAAATTACAAGCGATATAAGAAACGGAATTACAAATTACACAAATAGATAAAGAACACTTCTTGCATGCTTCACACTCAACAAAACCTCTCACAAGCTTTAATGGAGGAAGATGGAGGAAAATGGACTTTTATTAGAAACTAAATAATTCTAATACAAAGATTACAAATGAAAACTAAGTACCCTCTCTTGGTTCTGCTCTGGGCTATTTATAGGCCTGAGTTTGAGATTTTGGCAAAATAGTACAAACCTACACAAAATTGCAGAAAACACCCCAAAGTTTCACAGCCTGGGGACACGTGTCCGCCGCGCTTGCGCGGCCAAAGCAGGGTTTTGGCCGCGCATGCGCGGCGGTTTGGTGGCCAAACCCTGGTTGGTTTTTTCTCTGGTCTTCGCCTCTTTTTTCCTCTCTTTTGAAAACTTTACATTGCAATAATTCAACCAGAAAATCTCCAGATTTCTGATCCAAGACTTTTTCATTTCTTTCACTTTTGACTTTCACCATTTTTGACTTTAATTTTTCCTTTAGTCCCAAATGACGACTCTTTTCGTCCCCTCTTCTGAACTGGTACGGGACGGATGCTGGAACCCGGCTTTTATCTGTTTGTGACAGATGTTCTGGATTTTTGCCGTAAATGTGGTGATTTTGTCGGATTTGCTCTCTCTTGGACTGGAAAACCTGTAATCTGTAACATGCAGCAAATACGGATAAAAAGCACTTACCTGTATGCAATGTGATTAAGAATAGGCGGTACAAATATACAAAAATATGTGATGAACAGCAACCTTCTTGTAAATATAGGGTTTATCTATGTTTTTGATGAAGTCAAACTTTTTGACTACAACATCAAAACAAATGTTCCAACTCTGCGATGCCTGCTTTAACTTGTAGATGAATTTAAGCAGCTTGCACACCTTTCCGCCGCTCCTACTATCTATGAAGCCCTCTGGCTGAGTCATGTACACGCACTCCTCTAAATCACCATTTAGAAAGGCGGTCTTAACATCCATTTGCCAGATTTCGTAGTCATGGTATGCAGCAATGGCAAGTAAGATCCGGATGGACTTAAGCATAGCCACTGGAGAAAAAGTTTCGTCATAATCCACACCTGGTCGTTGACGAAAACCCTTTGCAAAAAGTCTAGCTTTGAAAGTCTCCACTTTTCCATCTACACCAAGTTTTTTCTTAAAGATCCACTTGCTCCCAATGGGTTTTACCCCTTCAGGAGCAACTTCCAAAGTCCATACTTTGTTGGTGTACATGGATTCCATCTCAGTCGGGTCATCATCATCGCATTGCATCCAGCCACTTCACAGAGTCACCACTCGTGATGGCCTGCTCGAAGCTAGTCGGGTCATCATCTTCCATGATGCAATCCTCGCTCCCACCATCAATGAGAAAACCGTAGTATCTCTCAGGTGGATGAGGAACCCTACTAGATCGGCGGAGCGGCTGAGGTTCGTCGGGAACTACTGAATCCTCTGGTTCCACTAAATCTTCAGTTGCAGTTTGCAGTATTGGAACTTCTTCCAGCTCTACCGCTTCGCCACTAATTTCTTTTACAAGAAATTCCTTTTCTAAAAAGGTGGCGTATTGAGAAACAAACACTTTTTGCTCCTTAGCATGGTAGAAAATACATCCTTGGGAATCTTAAGATATCCCATAAACTTCCAAAGAACTGATCGTGCCTCGAGTTTTTCCGAATTTTGTCTTTTGACATAGGCCGGACAACCCCATATCTTAACTCGTTTAAGATATGGTCACTTCCCACTCCATATCTTATATGGTGTGGTAGGTACAGATTTAGACGGAACTTGATTCAATAGGTATGCCGCTGTCTCAAGCGCATAACCCCAAAAGGAAATAGGCAACTCAACAGTGCTCATCATAGAGCGCACCATATCTAATAGGGTGCGATTCCTCCGCTCCGATACACCGTTGTGTTGTGGTGTATAAGGAGGAGTAAGCTGAGAGAGAATCCCATTCTCTTTTAGATAGTCCAGGAACTCATTGCTTAAGTATTCTCCTCCTCGATCAGATCGAAGTGTAAGTCGATGTAGTACACCCCAATACTTGTGGGGAGGCGGAATTTTCAAAAACGAACTTGTTTAGTGAACGAACATCGACTAACCGCTTGAATCGAAGCTAAACTATAAATAACCAAACACAAAGTGTTTCTTAACTATTGTGTTTAGGGATTATACCTAATGAAACCAGTCCTTCGTCTTTACGATCTCCTTGTTCTCCTCGGCCTTCTCTAGGTAGTAGACGATCCACCCGAGAGCAAAACTCCAAGCTAAACCTCTAAACTTGAGGCAACTAACCTTCTTGGATTGCTAATCAAAGAAGCTAGGTGTAATATAGAGATGGTTATGGATTAATTAGTCTTACTAATCCTTTGATCTCAACTCATGAGGTGTAAGGATTAGGGTTTGAAGATGAGAGCTTGAGGAGAGAGAAGATGAGAGATAATAATGAGATGAGATTGTGAGTATCATAACATATTATGAAGCATTCTCATTAAAGAATAAATGAATAAATGTGATGAATAAGCATGCTTCATAAATGTTAAGTGGTGATTCATTAAGCATGTGTCATTAATCATTTATGGTGCAATAATGACAATGATGAATCACTCTCATGACTCACAAATCTTATCCAAAGTATATGCCATCTTAACCTCCTTAGTCACCATCTTCTAGAAGATTCCCGCATAATTACGAGAACGCCCCTCCAATCCGCAAAAATACGGAAAAACTTTAGACTGTAAAAATCCAATAACCGGATACCAGTAACTGGCTTAAACCAAAGCCGACTGGTAAAAACTGTCCGAAAGTCGTACGCGCGTAAACGCACGTATGCGTCCGAACCCTTGTCGTAAAACCATACGACCTCTATATCGTTTCGCCTGGAATAGGAAACTCTCTGTGTGGGACTCTAGAGACTCGACTACTACGCTGGCAGTGGGTTTAACCACAGACCGCAAGCGGCACTAGCTGTACGTAACGGTCCCCAGGTAGTTGTCGATAAGAAGGCCGATGAGGAAACCCATCTGAACTCCTACTGAGTCTGATGTGACAATCTCCATACAGTCCGGTCCGTTCGTCCAGGACTATCGCATATCGGGCCTAGGGGGGCGGCAAGCGTCAGTCCCCTAATAGCGGTATAAGTCGTGTTGGAGGGAAGCCCATTACACCCTGAGAAACTACTGGAACCTACCAGCAAATCTCGCTTGCCCTGGCCAGGGACTTTGCGTAATGGCTCTCTGACACAGCACGATATCTACTCCCAATACCGGGAGGGACGAATCCTGTCTAACCGCCACTGCCTCCAAGTGCTCGGGACTGCACCCAACTGCTACCTGTTTGCACGACTCCTTTGAGCCGTGGTAGGGTAGCAATCTAAGAACAGTGGGACACACTCGAGGCGAAGTAGCAGTGTCAAGTCTGCGGACTACGCTGTACTCATGTCACCTGGGAACTGTTCACTGACGACTGGTATAAAACTAACCTACAGTTCCCTGTGAGTCCTGTCCGGTGTACCCGTAACCTAATGAGCACCTGCATACTATCTCCAGTACGACGTACTGACGGCTGTGGGACAGACCATCTCCCCAACTGGGATAAGAAGCGTACACACCAGTCTACTCCGGAGTATCGATGCTCTGTCTCGATAATCCAACGACCAGGGACCTGAATAAGGATGTGCTTGTAGACTACCCAGCCCCCACTAGTGTGACTGCCATCACAACGCTGGTAGACAAGCAAGATCCTAAGAGCTCTATCAATACGTACACTCACATATTAAGATAGAAAAACCAAGTAGCATACTACCATGTTTAGCAAGACTGTTATATACATGTGAATATCCCAAGCTTCCATTAAGTAATATACAAACTAGTATGATACAGTAATGGCCTTCTAGGGCATAAACACTAACAATCTCCCACTTTCACTAGGGCCATGTACTGGCATATCGTAGACCAATGATCTCGAGTAGCCTCTCGAACTGAATCTGAGGAAGGGCCTTCGTGAATGGATCAGCAATGTTCTCTTCTGAAGCAACTCTCCGAACCTCGATCTCCTGACGATCAATGATCTCCCTGATCAGGTGATACCGCCTCAAGATGTGTCTGGACTTCTGATGGGACCTTGGTTCCTTCGCTAAAGCTATAGCTCCGTTGTTGTCACAATACAGAGGTATTGGATCAACTATGGTAGGAACCACCTGAAGTTCTGTCAGGAACTTCTTCATCCAGACTGCTTCTTTTGCGGCATCGCAAGCAGCTATATACTCCGCTTCCATCGTCGAGTCAGCAACGGTGTCCTGCTTGGAGCTCTTCCAGCACACCGCCCCTCCATTGAGGGTAAAGACATAACCCGGACTTGGAATCGTCCTTATCACTCTGGAAGCCGGAATCAGCAAAGGCCTCCAACCTGAGGTCTTTTCCGCCGTAAACCAAGAACATCTCCTTAGTCCTCCTCAGGTACTTGAGAATGTTCTTTACTGCTATCCAGTGCTTCTCCCCTGGGTCTGACTGATACCGGCTCACCACGCTTAGTGCGTAAGCTACATCTGGTCTGGTACACAACATCGCATACATTATAGAGCCTACCGCAGAAGCGTAGGGTATAATAGACATGCGTTCTCTTTCCAAATCAGTCTTGGGAGACATCTCTTTGGAGAGGGTGATTCCGTGACAAGCCGGTAGATTACCGCGCTTAGAATCTTCCATACTGAATCTTTTCAGTACAGTGTCGATATACCTGGACTGCGAAAGTCCCAACATCCTCTTGGATCTATCACGATAGATCCGGATCCCCAGAATGTAAGAGGCATCACCCAGGTCTTTCATGGAGAACTTGTGTGACAAGAATCCTTTGACAGATTGTAGCATAGGAATGTCATTTCCTATCAATAGAATGCCATCCACGTACAAGACGAGGAATACGACACTTCTGGCTACAACTTTACTATATATGCACGGTTCATCTGGATTTTTGATAAAGTCATATTCTTTGACTGTCTCATCAAAACAGATGTTCCAACTCCGCGATGCCTGCTTTAGTCCATAAATGGACTTAAGCAGCTTGCATACTTTCCCGCTGCTCCCACTCTGATTGAAACCCTCTGGCTGATCCATATAGACGCTCTCTTCTAAATTTCCATTCAGAAAAGCCGTCTTTACGTCCATCTGCCAGATTTCATAATCATGGAAGGCAGCAATAGCAAGAAGGACCCGAATGGATTTGAGCATAGCTACTGGAGAAAAAGTTTCGTCATAGTCCAAACCAGGTCTTTGACGAAAACCCTTTGCAACAAGTCTAGCCTTATAGGTTTCCACCTGTCCATCTACACCAATCTTTTTCTTGAAGATCCATTTGCATCCTATGGGTTTTACCCCATCTGGAGCAAAGTCCAAAGTCCATACTTTGTTGGTGTACATGGACTCCATTTCGGTCCGCATTGCATCTAGCCATTGTACCGAGTCGCCGCTCTGGATGGCCTACTGGAAGTCAGTAGGTTCATCATCATCTATGATGCAATCCTCTCTATCCCCGTCTATGAGAAAACCGTAGTATCTCTCAGGCGGATGAGACGGCCTACTACTCCTGCGGAGGGGTGCGGGAATGTTCTGTTCTTCTTGAACCTCTGGTTCTACCAAACTTTCAGTAGCAGCTTGTGGTTCTGGAATTTCTTCCAGTTCTACTACGCTCCCACTCTTCTGATTTTCCAAAAATTCAGTTTCTAAGAAGCGGGCATGACGAGAAACAAAAACCTTTTGTTCCTCTGCGTAATAGAAACAATATCCATTAGAGTTCTTTGGATATCCCACAAACTTACACTCTACTGAGCGTGCCTCGAGCTTGTCCGGATGCTGCTTTTTTACAAAAGCTGGACATCCCCATGTCTTCAGGTACTGAAGATAGGGTTTCTTCCCACTCCACATCTGATATGGTGTGGTAGGCACAGTTTTGGTTGGAACTCTGTTCAAAAGATGTGTCGCTGATTCTAGCGCATATCCCCAGAAAGATCGCGGTAACTCAGCATTACTCATCATGGATCGTACCATATCCAATAGGGTTCGATTCCGTCTCTCCGATACACCGTTGTGCTGTGGAGTGTATGGAGGAGTAAGCTGAGAGAGAATTCCTTTCTCTTTTAGGTAACCTAGGAACTCGGCACTTAAGTATTCTCCACCTCGATCAGATCTCAGTGTCTTAATACTTTTGCCTGTTTGGTTTTCCGCTTCACTCTTGTATTCCAGGAATTTCTCAAAGGCCTCGGATTTATGCTTCATCAAGAAGACATGTCCAAACCTAGAGAAATCATCTGTAAAAGTAATGAAGTAGGAATAACCACCTCTTGCATGTGTAGATATTGGACCACATACATCGCTGTGTATGAGTCCTAAGAGCTCGCTCGCTCTTACTCCTTGTCCAGTAAATGGAGTCTTTGTCATCTTTCCTTTGAGACAAGATTGACAAGTGTCATAAGATTGATATTCGAACGAGTCCAAATATCCTTCTCTATGCAACTTAGTCAACCTTCTCTCATTGATGTGACCCAATCTACAATGCCATAAGAAAGCTTTATTTAAATCTGGAGACTTTCTTTTTAGTGTGTTCTGGACATTGAAAATTTGGAGTTGGTTTAAAACATATATTCCGTTATTTAATTTACCGGACCCAATCAAACCATGATTAAGGTGGATGTTGACAACATCTCTTACAAACGTGAAATCATAACCTTTATTTGATAACAAGGAAACTGATATGATATTACACGTTAAGCTTGGCACAAAATAACAGTTATGTAAAACCAAAATATGTCCACTCGTCAATCCTAGGTGATAATCCCCGACGGACGCAGCTCCCACGCTAGCTCCGTTAGCAACCTTTAGGGTCATATCACCTTCCTTCAGCACTCTACGGTTTCTCAGTGTCTGCAATGAATTGCAAATATGAGATCCTGATCCGGTATCCAATACCCAGGAAGTAGAGTTGATCGACAGACAATTCTCAATTACAAACACACCTGAAGTCGAAGCCACAGCTTGCTTCGGTTCCTGGTTCTTGGCGTTCCACGCCTTGCAATCCTTCTTCCAGTGCCCTTTCCTGTGACAATGGAAGCACTCATCCTGGCCAACTATCGGCACTGCTATCTTTTTCTTTCCCTTCCCTCCCACCTTACTAACACCTCCTCTAGGTCTGGGTGCGGCCTTCTTCTTCCTTCCTTTGGCCCTAGCCTTGGACCCGGAAGAAGATGAACTGCCAACAAACATAGCGGGTGTTTCCCTTGAATTCTTCAAGGTGCCCTGCACTCCTTAACATGTTCAGGAGTTCCGGAAGTTCAACTTCTTTTCTTTGAAGATTGAAGTTCAGGATAAACTGGGCGTAGGTGTGAGGAAGGGACTGGAGAATAAGGTCTGTATAGAGCTCATTATCCAAAGTCGTCCCAAGGTCTACGAGCTCTTCTATATAGCCGATCATCTTTAGGACATGTTCTCCTACCGATGACCCGACAGCCAACCTCGCTCGAAACAAGTTCTTTGAGGTCTCGTATCTTGCTATACGAGATTGCTCTCCATAAAGTTCCTTTGTATGGAGAAATATGCCATCAAGGTCCATATCCTCGTGCCTCCTCTGATGTTCATTGTTCATCGAGGCAAGCACAATGCACTTGGCTTTCGCGCAATCTAAATCCCAGGTTTTGCGGATTTCCTTATCCGCATTGCTGGATTTGGGACCAGGGACAGCAGGTGCCGTAGCGGTGAGGACGTACCCCAGTTTGTCATAGGTCAAAGCCATTTTGACATTCCGCAGCCAATCTTTATAGTTTGGCCCTGTCAGTATATTTTTCTCTAAAAGTAACTTAAGTCCAGTCATTTTCAGGGTCGCTGCAATTAGGAGAGAGAGAAGAAAACTCTTTAGCATGATGCTCTTGCAAGTTTAGAGTGGTTTTTAGTTTATCTAAACTGGATGGCTCCCACTGTTTCTCGAATCCTTCCTCAAACCATAAAAGAAGAATTAGCCAGGACTATTCTCACCGTACAATACTTGCTTAACCGTTCAGCCAGGCTGGTGTCGGTACTTCGAGGGAGGTTTTCCAACGCTTTCGCGAAGTTCCTTAATTAAATAACCTCTTTTCTCTGGGGGCGTAACCCCGCTGACACTTTTCTGGACACCTACTAGGTTTATAGCATTGATCGTTAAGTGACGAATATCCTGATAAGTAGCATATACTCACAGTAGGATCGGGATCCAAATATCATCGTATGATAATGTTGAAGGAATCCTACCAACATTCATCAAACTCCAAATGGTATGCATCTCTTTGCAAATTTCAGTTTCTTTAGAAATTCTCGATATAAGTTTTTGCCCCATGCTCTTATGACCTTGACGTATGCCAACAAATCATAAGTCACATGTCAAGTTCTGCCCATCATTATCTTGTTAATTTGAACCCACCCGTATATACCCTTGACGTATGCCAACAAGGTAATGCGACTGTCCCAAACCAACACATCTATCTATGCAACAAATGAATACCCCAGCAGCTACCAAACACTATGCCTTGACGTATGCCAACAAGCATAGCTTGAATACTACTGACCATCCATAAGAAATGACGGAGGGCTACGACTGGTTTTGGCGAAACCGTGAACGTAGTGAACTTGATATAACCGAAGGAACCTGATAGCTTTTAAAAGGAGTGGTTAAAGCTCCGCATTTAAAATATCTGTTTTAAAAATAACCGAGTGGTTTCTTTTAAATTATTCCAACGATTTAAACTTGGTTTATTTTCTTTGCATTATAGATAATGCGTCCCATCATTAACCTATCATTGCAGAAAACAACGAAAATACAACGTCCTCTTATGCCATCCGCATTCGCCACGGGGTCCCGTCATCACCCGTTAGGTTACTTAACTAACGACAGAGCGGGGGCTGGGCTAGCGCGGGTGTAAAACATAAGTGACGTCTAAATAGCTATCATAAATATAGATATTTTACATTCGTCTGACGCAATGATATACATTCCAGAACACAGATGAACTTAATTGGATTTGCTAGCAATCCGTATTTCTTTTGAGCCTGCAAGAAAAGATGGATAACACAGTTGTGATGAATAGCCATTACCCCACCCACGACCCCTACGGGTACGGCAAACTACCCACCCGGCAGTTTGTGTACCCCACCTTGGGTCAGTCCTAGGAGCAAAAACAGTAAAATGAAATAATACAACGGTGGCTACAACCGCAACCTGGATGTGCCCCGCAAAAATAATATTACAACAAATTACATTTACAACAAATGAATTAAATAATAACCCATTGCATAACCCCGGCTATACACCACAACAGTCCAATACAGTTCATATGCACAAACAGATAAAACCATTACAGAAATGTGCAACCCCATGCCAACCGACATACTAGCAGTTAGGGGAGGTTTACGAACACATTATACAATCACAGATATAATCCAATATGCAAATACTGTACAATTTCGATCGATTAAACGTATTTAATTTTGTTCCAGAACTGCTCTGTAAATCTAAAACCTGAGCAAAAATAAAATATTCCAGAAAACACTAAATATCACAGGGGACACACACAAGAAAAACGAGTTCCTGACTCGTCAAATCGGCCGCGGAAGCGCGGCGGATCGGGTAGGATCCGCCGCGGTTCCGCGGCTCCGTAGACGAATCAGGAACCCAAATTTATTGGGTGTTCTTCTGTGGTCATTTCAAGCTTTCTGCACATGCCTGAAAAATTTTAGGACATCATTTTAAAATCGACAGAAAACTGATATTTTTAGGGTTTTCCGGCTTCGTTTTTCCGTTCGAAATTCGTACAAATTTGCAATAAAGTTATTTATTGTTTAGCGAGGCTCTGATACCACTGTAAGTCGATGTACTACACCCCAATACTTGTGGGGAGGCGGAATTTTCAAAAACGAACTTGTTTAGTGAACGAACATCGACTAACCGCTTGAATCGAAGCTAAACTATAAATAACCAAACACAAAGTGTTTCTAAACTACTGTGTTTAGGGATTATACCTAATGAGCCAACTCCTTCGTCTTTACGAACTCCTTGTTCTCCTCGGCCTTCTCGAAGTAGTAGACGATCCACCCGAGAGCAAAACTCCAAGCTAAGCCTCTAAACTTGAGGCAACTAACCTTCTTGGATTGCTAATCAAAGAAGATAGATTGAGATAGAGTGATGGTTATGGATTGTTTAGTCTTACTAACCCTTGTACTCAACTCATGAGAGGGGAGGATTAGTCTTTTGAAGAGAGAGAGCTTGAGGAGAGAGAATGTGTAGATGATAATGATAATAGAATAGTGAGTCAAGAAGATATATATCAAGCATTTCTTTTATGAAGAAAAGAATAAGAAATGAATTTAGCAACCATGCTTGATAATATCTAGTGATGATTCATTAGAATGACAAAAGACTTCTATGAATCATCAAGGTGACTCACTAATTACAATCATTTCATATGCCACCTTAACCTCCTTAGTCACCACCTTCTAGAAGCTTCCCGCATAATTACGAGAACGCCCCTCCTTTCCGCAAAAATACGGAAAAACTTTAGACTGTAAAAATCCAATAACCGGATACCAGTAACTGGCTTAAACCAAAGCTGACTGGTAAAAACTGTCCGAAAGTCGTACGTGCGTAAACACACGTATGCGTCCGAACCCTTGTCGTAAAACCATACGACCTCTATATCGTTTCGCCTGGAATAGGAAACTCTCTGTGTGGGACTCTAGAGACTCGACTACTACGCTGGCAGTGGGTTTAACCACAGACCGCAAGCGGCACTAGCTGTACGTAACGGTCCCCAGGTAGTTGTCGATAAGAAGGCCGATGAGGAAACCCATCCGAACTCCTACTGAGTCTGATGTGACAATCTCCATACAGTCCGGTCCGTTCGTCCAGGACTATCGCATATCCGGCCTAGGGGGCGGCAAGCGTCAGTCCCCTAATAGCTGTATAAGTTGTTAGTGTTTATGCCCTAGAAGGCCATTACTGTATCATACTAGCTTGTATATTACTTAATGGAAGCTTGGGATATTCACATGTATATAACAGTCTTGCTAAACATGGTAATATGCTACTTGGTTTTTCTATCTTAATATGTGAGTGTACGTATTGATAGAGCTCTTAGGATCTTGCTTGTCTACCAGCGTTGTGATGGCAGTCACACTAGTGGGGGCTGGGTAGTCTACAAGCACATCCTTATTCAGGTCCCCGGTCGTTGGATTATCGAGACAGAGCATCGATACTCCGGAGTAGACTGGTGTGTACGCTTCTCATCCCAGTTGGGGAGATGGTCTGTCCCACAGCCGTCAGTACGTCGTACTGGAGATAGTATACAGGTGCTCGTTAGGTTACGGGTACACCGGACAGGACTCACAGGGAACTGTTGGTTGGTTTGATACCAGTCGTCAGTAAACAGTTCCCAGGTGACATGAGTACAGCGTAGTCCGCAGACTTGACACTGCTACTTCGCCTCGAGTGTGTCCCACTGTTCTTAGATTGCTACCCTACCACGGCTCAAAGGAGTCGTGCAAACAGGTGGCAGTTGGGTGCAGTCCCGAGCACTTGGAGGCAGTGGCGGTTAGACAGGATTCGTCCCTCCCGGTATTGGGAGTAGATATCGTGCTGTGTCAGAGAGCCATTACGCAAAGTCCCTGGCCAGGGCAAGCGAGATTTGCTGGTAGATTCCAGTAGTTTCTCAGGGTGTAATGGGCTTCACTCCGACACGACTTATACCGCTATTAGGGGACTGACGCTTGCCGCCCCCCTAGGCCCGATATGCGATAGTCTTGGACGAACGGACCGGACTGTATGGAGATTGTCACATCAGACTCAGTAGGAGTTCGGATGGGTTTTCTCATCGGCCTTCTTATCGACAACTACCTGGGGACCGTTACGTACAGCTAGTGCCGCTTGCGGTCTGTGGTTAAACCCACTGCCAGCGTAGTAGTCGAGTCTCTAGAGTCCCACACAGAGAGTTTCCTACTCCAGGCGAAACGATATAGAGGTTGCATGGTTTTGCGACAAAGGGTTCGGACGCATACGTGCGTTTACGCGCGTACGACTTTCGGACAGATTTTACCAGTCGGCTTTGGTTTAAGCCAGTTACTGGTATCCGGTTATTGGATTTATACAGTCTAAAGTTTTTCCGTATTTTTGCGGATTGGAGGGGCGTTCTCGTAATTACTCGAGAAGCTTCTAGAAGATGTGACTAAGGAGGTTTCTTTTGGATAAGAGAGTGAGTCATGGTGGTGATTCATTCATTTCATTAATGCACATTTATTGCTTAATGACTCATGCTAATGAATCACCACTAGATATTTCATGAAGCATGCTTATTCATTTCTTTTTATTCATTATTGAAAAATAAGAATGCTTCATAATATTATGATACACTCTCTCTCTTCTCTCATTATCTCATCTCACATTCTCTCTCCTCAAGCTCTCATCTTCAAACCCTAATCCTTAATCCTCATGTGTTGAGATCAAAGGATTAGTTAGACTAAACAATCCATAACCTACACTCTACATCATCCTTTCATCTTTGATTAGCAATCAAAGTTGATTAGTTACCTCAAGTTAGAGGTTTAGCTTGGAGTTTCGCTCTCGGGTGGATCGTCTACTACCTAGAGAAGGTCGAGGAGAACAAAGGAGAACACAAAGACGAAGGACTAGTTTCGATCGGTATAATCCCTTAACACTATAGTTTAGTTTAGCTATGTGTTTGGTTATTATTTGTTTAGCTTCGATTCAAGCGGTTAGTCGATGTTCGTTGTTTAAACTTGATCGTTTTTGAAAATTCCGCCTCCCCACAAGTACTGGGGTGTACTACATCGACTTACAGTGGTATCAGAGCCTCGCTAAACAATAAATAACTTAATTGCAAATTTGTACGAATTTCGAACGGAAAAACAAAGCCGCAAAACCCTAATTCTGCCAAGTTTCTGTCGAAGTTAAATGAAGTCCTAAAATTTTTCTGGTGTGTTCAGAGAGCTTGACATGACCACAAGAGAACACCCAAGAAATTCGAGCACATGATTCGACTAAAGCGCCGCGGAAGGGCGGCGGATCCCACCGATTCGCCGCGCTTCCGCGGCCGAGTTGCCGAGTCATGGGCTCATTTTTCATGGGTGGGTCCTATCTGGTGTTTGGGGTTTTCTGGAATATTTAATTATTGCTCAGGTTACTGTTTAACATAGCAGATTTTGGAGCAATATTGATGTTGTTTATTCGATCGAATTGTACAGTATTTGCGTTTTGGATTATATCTGTGATTGTTTAATGTGTTCGTAAACCTCCCCTAACTGCTAGTATGTCGGTTGGCAGGGGGTTGCACATTTCTGAAATGGTTATATCTGTTTGTGCATATAAACTGTATTGGACTGTTGTGGTGTATAGCCGGGGTTAGCAATGGGTTATTGATTAATTCATTTGTTGTAAATGTAATTTGTTGTAATATTATTTTCGCGGGGCACTTCCAGGTTGCGGTTGTAGCCACCGTTGTATTATTTCATTTTACTGTTTTTGCTCCTAGGACTGACCCAAGGTGGGGTACACAGACTGCCGGGTGGGTAGTTTGCCGTACCCGTAGGGGTCGAGGGTGGGGTAACGGCTATTCATCACAACTGTGTAATCTGTCTTTTCTTGCAGGCTCAAAAGAAATACAGATTGCTTGCAAATCCAATATTGTTTATCTGTGTTCTGGAATGAATATCATTGCGTCAGACGAATGTAAAATATCTATATTATGATAGCTATTTAGACGCCACTTATGTTTTACACCCGCGCTAGCCCAGCCCCCGCTCTGTCGTTAGTTAAGTAACCTAACGGGTGATGACGGGACCCCGTGGCGAATGCGGATGGCATAAGAGGACGTTGTATTTTCGTTGTTTTCTGCAATGATAGGTTAATGATGGGACGCATTATCTATCATGCAAAGTAAAACAAACCAAAGTTTAAATCGTTGGAACAATTTAAAAGAAACCACTCGGTTATTTTTAAAACAGATATTTTTAAATGCGGAGCTTTAACCACTCCTTTTAAAAGCTATCAGGTTCCTTCGGTTATATCAAGTTCACTACGTTCACGGTTTCGCCAAAACCAGTCGTAGCCCTCCGTCATTTCATTTGGGTATTCAGTAGTATTCAAGCTATGCATTTTGGCCAAAGTCAAGGCATAGTGTTTGGTAGCTACTGGGTTTTCATTTGTTGCATAAGATAGATGAGTTGGTTTGGGACAGTCGTATTACCATTTGACCAAAGTCAGGGGTATATACGGATGGGTTCAAATTGACAAGATAATGACGGGTAGAACTTGACATGAGACTTATGACATTTTGACCAAAGCCAAGGTCATAAGAGCATGGGGCAAAAACTAATATCGGGAATTTCTAAAGAAACTGAAATTTGCAAAGAGATGCATACCATTTTGAGTTTGATGAATGTTGGTAGCATTCCTACAACATTATCAGACGATGATATTTGGATCCCGATCCTACTGTGAGTATATGCTACTTATCAGGATATTCGTCACGTAACGATCAATGCTATAAACCTAGTAGGTGTCCAGAAAAGTGTCAGCGGGGTTACGCCCCCAGAGAAAAGAGGTTACTTAATTAAGGAACTTCGCGAAAGCGTTGGAAAACCTCCCTCGAAGTATCGACACCGGCCTGGCTGAACGGTTAAGCAAGTATTGTACGGTGAGAATAGTCTTGGCTAATTCTTCTTTTATGGTTTGAGGAAGGATTCGAGAAACAGTGGGAGCCATCCAGTTTAGATAAACTAAAAACCACTCTAAACTTGCAAGAGCATCATGCTAAAGAGTTTTCTTCTCTCTCTCCTAATTGCAGCGACCCTGAAAATGACTGGACTTAAGTTACTTTTAGAGAAAAATATACTGACGGGGCCAAACTATAAAGATTGGCTGCGGAATGTCAAGATGGCTTTGACCTATGACAAACTGGGGTACGTCCTCACCGCTACGGCACCTGCTGTCCCTGGTCCCAAATCCAGTAATGCGGATAAGGAAATCCGCAAAACCTGGGATTTAGATTGCGCGAGAGCCAAGTGCATCGTGCTTGCCTCGATGAACAATGAACATCAGAGGAGGCACGAGGATATGTCCCTTGATGGCATATTTCTCCATACAAAGGAACTTTATGGAGAGCAATCTCGTATAGCAAGATACGAGACCTCTAAGAAATTATTTCGAGCGAGGTTGGCTGTCGGATCATCGGTAGGTGAACATGTCCTACAGATGATTGGCTATATAGAAGAGCTCGCAGACCTTGGGACGACTTTGGATAATGAGCTCTATACAGACCTTGTTCTCCAGTCCCTTCCTCCCACCTACGCCCAGTTCATCCTCAACTTCAATCTTCAAGGAAAAGAAGTTGAACTTGCGGAACTCCTGAACATGTTAAGGAGTGCGGAGGGCACCTTGCAGAAGGCAAGGGAAACACCCGCTATGTTTGTTGGCGGTTCATCTTCTTCCGGGTCCAAGGCTAGGGCCAAAGGAAGGAAGAAGAAGGCCGCACCCAGACCTAGAGGAGGTGTTAGTAAGGTGGGAGGGAAGGGAAAGAAAAAGAAAGCAGTACCGATAGTTGGTCAGGATGAGTGCTTCCATTGTCACAGGAAAGGGCACTGGAAGAAGGATTGCAAGGCGTGGAACGCCAAGAACCAGGAACCGAAGCAGGCTGTGGCTTCGACTTCAGGTGTGTTTGTAATTGAGAATTGTCTGTCGATCAACTCTACTTCCTGGGTATTGGATACCGGGTCAGGATCTCATATTTGCAATTCATTGCAGGCACTGAGAAACCGTAGAGTGCTGAAGGAAGGTGATATGATCCTCAGGGTTGCTAACGGAGCTAGCGTGGGAGCTGCGTCCGTCGGGGATTATCACCTAGGATTGACGAGTGGACACATTTTGGTTTTACATAACTGTTATTTTGTACCCAGCTTAACGTGTAATATCATATCAGTTTCCTTGTTATCAAATAAAGGTTATGATTTCACGTTTGTAAGAGATGTTGTCAACATCCACCTTAATCATGGTTTGATTGGGTCCGGTACTCTAAATAACGGCATATATGTGTTAAACCAACTCCAAATTTTCAATGTCCAGAACACACTAAAAAGAAAGTCTCCAGATTTAAATAAAGCTTTCTTATGGCATTGTAGACTGGGTCACATCAATGAGAGAAGGTTGACTAAGTTGCATAGAGAAGGATATTTGGACACGTTCGAATATCAAACTTATGACACTTGTCAATCTTGTCTCAAAGGAAAGATGACAAAGACTCCATTCACTGGACAAGGAGTAAGAGCGAGCGAGCTCTTAGGACTCATACACAGTGATGTATGCGGTCCAATGTCTACACATGCGAGAGGTGGTTTTTCCTATTTCATTACTTTCACGGATGATTACTCAAGATACGGATTCATTTATCTGATGAAACATAAATCCGAGGCTTTTGAGAAATTCCAAGAGTATAAGAATGAAGTAGAAAACCAAACCGGCAAAAGTATAAAGACACTTAGATCTGATCGAGGTGGTGAATACTTGAGTGCCGAGTTCCTAGGTTACCTAAAAGAGAAAGGAATTCTCTCTCAGCTTACTCCTCCGTACACTCCACAGCATAACGGTGTATCGGAGAGACGGAATCGAACCCTATTGGATATGGTACGATCCATGATGAGTAATGCTGAGTTATCGCGATCTTTCTGGGGTTATGCGCTAGAATCAGCGGCATATCTTCTGAACAGGGCTCCAACCAAGACTGTGCCTACCACTCCATATCAGATGTGGACTGGGAAGAAACCCCATCTTCAGCATATGAAGATTTGGGGATGTCCAGCTTTTGTTAAAAAGCAGCATGTGGACAAGCTCGAGGCACGATCAGTAAAATGTTTGTTTGTGGGATATCCAAAGAACTCCAAGGGATATTATTTCTATTACGCAGAGGAACAAAAGGTTTTTGTTTCTCGTAATGCCCATTTTCTGGAAAATCAGTTTTTAGAAAAGGAAATAAGTGGGAGCGAAATAGAACTGGAAGAAATTCCAGAACCACAAACTGCTACTGAAAGTTTGGTAGAACCAGAGGTTCAAGAAGAACAGAACATTCCCGCACCCCTCCGCAGGAGTAGTAGGCCGTCTCGTCCGCCTGAGAGATACTACGGTTTTCTCATAGACGGGGATAGAGAGGATTACATCATAGATGATGATGAACCTACTGACTTCCAGCAAGCCATCCAGAGCGGCGACTCGGTACGATGGCTAGATGCAATGCGGACCGAAATGGAGTCCATGTACACCAACAAAGTATGGACTTTGGACTTTGCTCCAGATGGGGTAAAACCCATAGGATGCAAATGGATCTTCAAGAAAAAGATTGGTGTAGATGGACAGGTGGAAACCTATAAGGCTAGACTTGTTGCAAAGGGTTTTCGTCAAAGACCTGGTTTGGACTATGACGAAACTTTTTCTCCAGTGGCTATGCTCAAATCCATTCGGGTCCTTCTTGCTATTGCTGCCTTCCATGATTATGAAATCTGGCAGATGGACGTAAAGACGGCTTTTCTGAATGGAAATTTAGAAGAGAGCGTCTATATGGATCAGCCAGAGGGTTTCAATCAGAGTGGGAGCAGCGGGAAAGTATGCAAGCTGCTTAAGTCTATTTACGGACTAAAGCAGGCATCGCGGAGTTGGAACATCTGTTTTGATGAGACAGTCAAAGAATATGACTTTATCAAAAATCCAGATGAACCGTGCATATATAGTAAAGTTGTGGCCAGAAGTGTCGTATTCCTCGTCTTGTACGTGGATGACATTCTATTGATAGGAAATGACATTCCTATGCTACAATCTGTCAAAGGATTCTTGTCACACAGGTTCTCCATGAAAGACCTGGGTGATGCCTCTTACATTCTGGGGATCCGGATCTATCGTGATAGATCCAAGAGGATGTTGGGACTTTCGCAGTCCAGGTATATCGACACTGTACTGAAAAGATTCAGTATGGAAGATTCTAAGCGCGGTAATCTACCGGCTTGTCACGGAATCACCCTCTCCAAAGAGATGTCTCCCAAGACTGATTTGGAAAGGGAACGCATGTCTATTATACCCTACGCTTCTGCGGTAGGCTCTATAATGTATGCGATGTTGTGTACCAGACCAGATGTAGCTTACGCACTGAGCGTGGTAAGCCGGTATCAGTCAGACCCAGGGGAGAAACACTGGATAGCAGTAAAGAACATTCTCAAGTACCTGAGGAGGACTAAGGAGATGTTCTTGGTTTACGGCGGAAAAGACCTCAGGTTGGAGGCCTTTGCTGATTCCGGCTTCCAGAGTGATAAGGATGATTCCAAGTCCATGTCGGGTTATGTCTTTACCCTAAATGGAGGGGCGGTGTGCTGGAAGAGCTCCAAGCAGGACACCGTTGCTGACTCGACGATGGAAGCGGAGTATATAGCTGCTTGCGATGCCGCAAAAGAAGCAGTCTGGATGAAGAAGTTCCTAACAGAACTTCAGGTGGTTCCTACCATAGTTGATCCAATACCTCTGTATTGCGACAACAACGGAGCTATAGCTTTAGCAAAGGAACCAAGGTCCCATCAGAAGTCCAGACACATCTTGAGGCGGTATCACCTGATCAGGGAGATCATTGATCGTCAGGAGATCGAGGTTCGGAGAGTTGCTTCAGAAGAGAACATTGCTGATCCATTCACGAAGGCCCTTCCTCAGATTCAGTTCGAGAGGCTGCTCGAGATCATTGGTCTGCGATATGCCAGTACATGGCCCTAGTGCAAGTGGGAGATTGTTAGTGTTTATGCCCTAGAAGGCCATTACTGTATCATACTAGCTTGTATATTACTTAATGGAAGCTTGGGATATTCACATGTATATAACAGTCTTGCTAAACATGGTAGTATGCTACTTGGTTTTTCTATCTTAATATGTGAGTGTACGTATTGATAGAGCTCTTAGGATCTTGCTTGTCTACCAGCGTTATGATGGCAGTCACACTAGTGGGGGCTGGGTAGTCTACAAGCACATCCTTATTCAGGTCCCCGGTCGTTGGATTATCGAGACAGAGCATCGATACTCCGGAGTAGACTGGTGTGTACGCTTCTCATCCCAGTTGGGGAGATGGTCTGTCCCACAGCCGTCAGTACGTCGTACTGGAGATAGTATACAGGTGCTCGTTAGGTTACGGGTACACCGGACAGGACTCACAGGGAACTGTTGGTTGGTTTGATACCAGTCGTCAGTAAACAGTTCCCAGGTGACATGAGTACAGCGTAGTCCGCAGACTTGACACTGCTACTTCGCCTCGAGTGTGTCCCACTGTTCTTAGATTGCTACCCTACCACGGCTCAAAGGAGTCGTGCAAACAGGTGGCAGTTGGGTGCAGTCCCGAGCACTTGGAGGCAGTGGCGGTTAGACAGGATTCGTCCCTCCCGGTATTGGGAGTAGATATCGTGCTGTGTCAGAGAGCCATTACGCAAAGTCCCTGGCCAGGGCAAGCGAGATTTGCTGGTAGATTCCAGTAGTTTCTCAGGGTGTAATGGGCTTCACTCCGACACGACTTATACCACTATTAGGGGACTGACGCTTGCCGCCCCCCTAGGCCCGATATGCGATAGTCTTGGACGAACGGACCGGACTGTATGGAGATTGTCACATCAGACTCAGTAGGAGTTCGGATGGGTTTTCTCATCGGCCTTCTTATCGACAACTACCTGGGGACCGTTACGTACAGCTAGTGCCGCTTGCGGTCTGTGGTTAAACCCACTGCCAGCGTAGTAGTCGAGTCTCTAGAGTCCCACACAGAGAGTTTCCTACTCCAGGCGAAACGATATAGAGGTTGCATGGTTTTGCGACAAAGGGTTCGGACGCATACGTGCGTTTACGCGCGTACGACTTTAGGACAGATTTTACCAGTCGGCTTTGGTTTAAGCCAGTTACTGGTATCCGGTTATTGGATTTATACAGTCTAAAGTTTTTCCGTATTTTTGCGGATTGGAGGGGCGTTCTCGTAATTACTCGAGAAGCTTCTAGAAGATGTGACTAAGGAGGTTTCTTTTGGATAAGAGAGTGAGTCATGGTGGTGTTTCATTCATTTCATTAATGCACATTTATTGCTTAATGACTCATGCTAATGAATCACCACTAGATATTTCATGAAGCATGCTTATTCATTTCTTTTTATTCATTATTGAAAAATAAGAATGCTTCATAATATTATGATACACTCTCTCTCTTCTCTCATTATCTCATCTCACATTCTCTCTCCTCAAGCTCTCATCTTCAAACCCTAATCCTTAATCCTCATGTGTTGAGATCAAAGGATTAGTTAGACTAAACAATCCATAACCCACACTCTACATCATCCTTTCATCTTTGATTAGCAATCAAAGTTGATTAGTTACCTCAAGTTAGAGGTTTAGCTTGGAGTTTCGCTCTCGGGTGGATCGTCTACTACCTAGAGAAGGTCGAGGAGAACAAAGGAGAACACAAAGACGAAGGACTAGTTTCGATCGGTATAATCCCTTAACACTATAGTTTAGTTTAGCTATGTGTTTGGTTATTATTTGTTTAGCTTCGATTCAAGCGGTTAGTCGATGTTCGTTGTTTAAACTTGATCGTTTTTGAAAATTCCGCCTCCGCACAAGTACTGGGGTGTACTACATCGACTTACATAAGTCGTGTCGGAGGGAAGCCCATTACACCCTGAGAAACTACTGGAACCTACCAGCAAATCTCGCTTGCCCTGGCCAGGGACTTTGCGTAATGGCTTTCTGACACAGCGCGATATCTACTCCCAATACCGGGAGGGACGAATCCTGTCTAACCGCCACTGCCTCCAAGTGCTCGGGACTGCACCCAACTGCTACCTGTTTGCATGACTCCTTTGAGCCGTGGTAGGGTAGCAATCTAAGAACAGTGTGTAACATTTTCAAAAATATAAAATATTAATTTTGGGAATTTTTATAATTTAATATTATTTTATTGATTATTTTAATATTAAATGCAAATAAATAGGAAAAATGTTAGAAAAATTATGAAAAATTATGGGAAATTCTAAAATAGGATAAATTAGTGAATTATGACATTTTAAAGTTTTTGTGTTTAGTTTGACACTAATTTAGTGCTAATCGCGATTAAAATCGCTAATTGGGTTTTTTGGCAATTTTGTGCAAAACTTGCACATACCACTTTTTTTCTACACTTGTGCATTTTTCTAGCCATGGTTTTCTTTTGGGATTACTATTGATGTGAGAAGGTTTGGATTTTAAAAGAAAAGGAAAAGAAAAGACAATGTAATGATGAGGGTCGGTGAGAGAGAGAGGTGGGCTTTGACTTAGCATCCTTAGCCATACTCCTTCATTCCTCCTCATTTCTCTCCCTCTCCCATGGCTCCTGCTGCTGCTGCTTCCTTCCCCCCCCCCCCTTCCTCCACCTTCAACTCCTCACTTCATCTCTAAAACAACCCCAAAACCTCACACTCATTTCATTAAAATTGTGCAAAATTCCTAGATCTACACATGGAGCTAAAGAAGCAAGGATTTTGGCCACTAGGGGCAACTCAAGAATTTTCTTGAGTTGCTAATGGAGGTAATTTCTGAACCATTAGCTTAATTATAGCCTTTCCTATAAACCCATGTTAGGATTTAATCGATATTGTGTGATATTATGGACTTGGTGAAAACCTAGTTAGGGTTTGAGGGAAATTGGTGTTGTATTATGAAGTTGAGCTCAGTAGAGGTCTTACCAACACCCTAGTGTTTGAATTGGAACCCAAAACCTGAAGCTTGAACCAGAATACGGATTTTAGAAACCAATATCGGGGAAAAACTGGAATCTGTCACTGTTTTTGAGAATCTGCTAACACCCCGAGACCCCTAAAATAATATTGAGTGGAATTTGAGATGTGCAGGCACCATAGAGGCAACACCCAAAACCCTAGATCCCCACTCCACCTTGAGGCCGCCAAAATCTCCTTTCTGGCCGCAATTTGCGGCCAGACCAGTGAGGAATTTCCTCGTTTTCTGTGCACAGCCCCAGTTCCTCTAGTGTTGACCCAGGGTACTTCTAGTTTTGACAGATTCTATCTAGGGTGAAATCTGGGACATATATCCTAAGTTGCTATTTTGGATTCGTGTTTCCGTATTCCGTGTTTTTGATTCTGAAATTATGGATTGTGTTTTGCCTCGACTATTGGGCGTCTATACGACGATATAGAGGATTTATATGTGGTTTTGAAGGCGTGCCATAGGTTCTCACCTATAGGCCCCCTTATCGTATCGTTTTGGATTTCATGCGCCGTTTTAGCTTGGATTTGGTTTTAATGCGCATATACGATATTTGATGTGTAGGTACCCATGAAGACTTTGGGACGACAAGCAAATGCATGGTGACGTCCGCAAATGATGATGCAAGGTGAGTAGATTATATCTACAGGGGGAAGTCGGGTGGATGGCGTATAGCACCCCCGCAGTCCGTAGATAGATTAATATGTAGTTTATTTTGATAATAGGTGTATTTTGGATAGTGTAGGGTTAGAAGTGACTAGTATAGCTCATAGTCGCGAACCCTAGGATAGAATTACACCTACACACACACCCTTGCTTATCACTTGTACTTGCACTGTGATTGATGATATGTGATGACTTTGGAGATGAGTCGATGATGTGGGCTTGGTGCCCTGGGATCGGTGATTTGATACAATTCATATGTGGGATATGACTTGTGTTTCTTGCGGGCTTGGGATATGTGTTTACCCCCGCATGCATACTTACTAATGTTACCGTTTTGTACTAGACATAGAGTAGTACTCCAGACTGTATGATCTGATGATGGTGATATCTGTTGTGTGATGAGACAGTGAGATTTTGACCTGTACCCAGCTTTTGGGGATGCCGTACGATGATTTACCGTACGAGCCGATATTGATGATAGATCCGCACTCATAATTCGAGGATATCTTATGATATGACATTGAGGCGAGATCACCGACTATGTATCTTTATATATATACCGACTCAGATTTAGGTGGTTTCCACACCTACCCCTCCTGATCGACCTGATACTTAGATGTAGTTTGCATGGTAGATACTTCACTGTGGTGTTGACTACTAGATTTCTGCATTTTCATGCTATTCGCATTGCTGGCATATATTCATTGCTATATTGTTATCATGCTGTTAGGACACCAGCACCATTATCGATGATGCGTATGTTCCACGTACACTATTTGCCGGCTCACACACTTCATCATCGATAATTGCCATGCCACTACACTGTAGTACTGTTGCATTCATGATATGATTCTTGCTTGGCATATTGTACACTTATACCTGTACACAACCATAGATGATTCTGATTTCCGATATGATTACCTTTCTTTACATGTCGCATACATCATGGATTGATTGCATAGCACATCGCATTGGATTCACTTCTTGATGTTGGATTTTCATGTGATTTCTGATTTTGAGGACCGTGGGATTATTTAAGAAAAGATGCTCTTTTATGAAAAAACCCGGTTCCCTTGATATGATATTTGCGGCGTCGCCCCGTGTTTTCTCGGTGCTAGAGGATGTACTGAGAGAGGGCTGACCCGGAATGACGGATGCCCGATGTATTGATAGAGGGATGACCCGGACTGACGGATTCCCGATATATACTTTGAGAGAGGGCTGACCCGGAATGACGGATGCCCGATGGATTGATATAGGGCTGACCCGGAATGACGGATGCCCGATGTATTGATAGAGGGATGAACCGGACTGACGGATTCCCGATATATACTTTGAGAGAGGGCTGACCCGGAATGACGGATGCCCGATGGATTGATATAGGGCTGACCCGGAATGACGGATGCCCGATGTATTGATAGAGGGATGACCCGGACTGACGGATTCCCGATATATACTTTGAGAGAGGGCTAACCCGGAATGATGGATGCCCGATGGATTGATATAGGGCTGACCCGGAATGACGGATGCCCGATGTATTGATAGAGGGATGACCCGGACTGACGGATTCCCGATATATACTTTGAGAGAGGGCTGACCCGGAATGACGGATGCCCGATGGATTGATATAGGGCTGACCCGGAATGACGGATGCCCGATGTATTGATAGAGGGATGACCCGGACTGACGGATTCCCGATATATATATATACCTGGAGAGAGGGCTGACCCGGAATGACGGATGCCCGATACAGGAGGATTTACGTGTCGATGCTAGGCACGGGTTTCATGATGTTTTTCCATGATTTTGTTTATATCCTCATATTGCATACATGATGCTTATCGTCAGTGGGTGACGAGTGGACGGGTTCCACATACATACAGACCGGTTTTTACATTGATCATACTTTATTTGTATATATAACAGGGTATGAGGGCGATATTATATATACCCTTACACCAATATTAGTGGTATGGGACGCTAATATATGTGTATTGACATTATTGATATTTCATCATAGTTACTTCATGCAGACATACCTTACACTGATGACATGTGATTACCTGAGTACCTGGCACTACATACATGATTAGATGTTACCTTGCCACCTTATTACACTCAGACGTACTCTTGTGGATTGTATTACTGATTGTTGACTTAGGATTATGTCTTGCATTCGGTTTCTGCTTGTAGATGTTTCTATTCACGAGTTGGCAACTCACCCCCGTTATGCCACAGTTCTTGCAGGTTCTGCCGTACAGGTTTCTTTGCGGCATTTCTGGCACACTACCTTCTTGTGGGTGATTTGCTTTGGTAGGTGGATTCTTTTGCACCAAGAATCACCATTGTATTTATTTTATTTCATTGTATCTAGAAATTGTCCATCAACCAAAACTTGTATATTCTTCAGACTTAGAGACAGTGTTGTTTTATTTCGACCTTAGAGTCGCGCTTAGTAGTATTGCGGTTTTCTTGTTGTTTTTTAGCTTTCTTTGGATTTGATCCTCGCCACTTGGCGTTGTATATTATCATATCATTGTGTGGTTGTGACCGTCGATTGACGAAGAGCTAGCTCCCGCTTGGGGATGCCTTTATCATTGCATATATATCGTTATCCTTGTTTTACCCCATTCGGGGCCATTTTTACAAAAGAAACTCTGCCGAAATTTCTGGAAAAGATTGTACTGTTTTTAAAATGCACATTCGGCTTAGTTATTTAAAAACCTTGATTTCAAACATGTTTTCTTCCCTTCTTTAAACCAGTTCCTTTACTTATTCTTAAAATGGTTTTAGATTTCTGGGCTTTTGGCTTACTTGGATCAGATGGAGTCCTATAGACTTCATATGGTTCAAGGGCCAGTCACGTGCTCTTTCGGGTCGTGACAAAGTTGGTATCAGAGCGCTAGGTTGACCTTGGTTCGAGTCTGAGTTTGACTATGTGGAGCTTAGGGCGTTGTTTATATACGGAACTTAGGCTTGACCTTATGGAACTTAGACTTGGTCGAGGGGGTATTCGACCCGAACATTCGTCGTATTAGGATGACCCTTGGTTGATGGAATAGGTGACTAAAGTAGAGTGACGTACCGTTGGTATGTTCCGCGGCATACTTACGACACGCCACTCCGCTTAAGGAACCTTAGGATGTACATATTTTTGAGATCAGTGATTCTCTTCATATCCAGGATTATACATCCATTTGAGATCCCTGATTCTATTAGTTTCATGATCATACCTTCATTGATACTGTTCCTTCCTATGATCATGTATCCACTATGGATCTGTTGTTTCCCTTCTTGCCATTGATGTGCTCTCTTTGGTACTCGATTGAGGTTCCCGTCACCGTGTTTGAGCGCAGTTTGGGCTGCTGCTAGGGTTACGGCCGGTGTGAGCTCGTTTGGTACGAGGGCCGACCATTGTGTTTTCTGGTGACATGGAAACGTCTCGAGTTAGTGTTGGTGATTGTGACCTCTGGTGGAGGCGAGTGCTTGGTCTTGCACCGGATGATCGGGCCATTGTTAGAGTTGCCAGTTGAGAGAGGACTGTTGATGTACAGCATACCTCAGAGATGTGATGTCGCCTACCGTGCAGACAGATGGACCAGCTGTTGCTGAGATTGACAGGATGTCGCTTTCGGAGCTTACGAGCTGAGATTGCCGGAGCTTTCAGGCAGATATGCGACAGTTGATAGCTAGTCTACCCGATTTGAGAGACGAAGGTGATTCGTCCGATTTTGCGCCAGAGCGGGCCCAGTTGAGTTGAAGATTTCCAGTGTGGAGAGTCTTACTCAGATCTAGAGCAGATCGACTCAGAGATGACCGCTTATGTGTTGCCCTTCCTGGAGGATTGAGGCGTTGTTCGGCGTACAGGCGTATGAGCCAGTTGTTGCAGCGAATGACGAGATATCGCCCAGATGGTTGGAGCTACTACAGCATGAGCATGTTCTTAGAGAGATGATAGCGAGTTGCTAGTCACCGAGGATGAATGACTAGGACGTATGGTGAGTTCGCTTACCCCGATGCGAGGTCATCAGGCGGATTGATTCCAGCTAGAGACGACTTCACGCAGGTTCGTTGAGAGTCGATAGAGACGATCGAATGTCAGGAGCCTATTTTCCAAGTTTAAAGTATACGGAAAGACATGCAGGTGATTCTATGGACCTTCTAGAAGAATGAAACCCTAACTCGACTTAATGACCGTGTGACAGCCTTTGAACCTTAGGGTTTACGGCGGTTCCGCGGCGCCATTAGTGAGGCTTGGGTTTGCCCTTCTACGGCTGGACCACCGACACTGTGGCATGTACTCGATACTATTAAACTGTACCCGAGATGTGAGCTCTTGGGGGATTATGAGGATCTGACGAGTCGATCGGATGGTTCGACATCTTTCGGATATAGTGATGGGACACTGCTTGGGAGACTCCAGATGCGAGCATAGCCGTCGGAGCGCAGTTCGTGCAGCCATGATGAGACGAGTCCGAATCAGTCGACATTTGAGCAGAGTGAAGAAAAGAGTTCGTACGAGATTTCGACGAGATGACGTCCCACTCCGCTGACATTAGAGATGTGTTATGCACCCTAAGGCGTGGTATATGGATATATCTTCCAGAAAGAAGCGCGATAAGTATGCAGCCGTTCCGGAATAAGCTTTAGCTTCAGCATTGGATGACGGCTTCCGGGCAATTCGGCAGGATTGAGATTTGAGAAAAGAACCTCGACAGGACCCTTCTGGAAAACGATACGAGAAGACCTAGACCAGGAGTGGTCGTATCGCGCACGCCCAGCAGGACAGAGTTCGACATTGTCGACGAGGTAGTTGACTAGGTTCGGATAAAGGAAAATATTGTGCTGAGGACACAGGTGTCTTTTGAGCGAGAAGAGGTTGTGCAGGAAAGCCAGCCTCTGTACAGATCGGCATAGGCATGATTGGAAGAGACCTTGAGCAGGATTCCTTCCAGGACATTGCTGCAATGATGTTTGCACCCAGGATCAGATGTGTGACGTGCTTTCAGAGAGTCAGAGGACGCCAGGCCGTGAGCAAGAGGCAAGTAGATATCCTGCGCTGCTAGCAGTGGATGCATCGACTCCTTCTCGACCTCGAAGGAGGAACTACCGAAGACGGTATTTATGATTTGTGATTTTGTGATTCGATTATCACGTATCCGTCATTTTGGATTTCGGTAATTTGGGCGTTCTGTTGCATGATTTAGTTTTGATGATTGAGTTTCATGATATTGGTTTCATGCACCCACTGGATATTTATATATTTTGCGCTGAGTTATTACATTTGAGATATTGATTGAGATTTCATGCCTACCGTATGCAGTGATTTGATTTGCACTTCCAGCGTGGTTTTCATGTATCTTAGTGTTTTGATTTACGATTTTGGTGCACGCCAGATGCACTAAATCGGGATTCTTCGTGCATGTCACATGCACCTGATTTTTCTGTCAGGCACACACGTTGCCTACGACAGATGTTTTGTGCACACCAGTTGCACCTAGATGTTGTTTTGTATACCTGTTTGACACATTTATGGATCTTGATTTCCTTGCGCACCAGGCGCATAGGATATTCTTATATATGCATTTTGGGGATTGATTTCTAGTAGAGCGGTACATTTTTATGATATTCTTTATGTATTGATGTTTTCGGAGCCCCGACAAATTGGATTATTACTGAATTTGCTTTAGTATTGGGGGGGTTTAGATTTAAATTCGGGGACCGAATTTCTTTAAGGGGGGTAGATTGTAACATTTTCAAAAATATAAAATATTAATTTTGGGAATTTTTATAATTTAATATTATTTTATTGATTATTTTAATATTAAATGCAAATAAATAGGAAAAAATGTTAGAAAAATTATGAAAAATTATGGGAAATTCTAAAATAGGATAAATTAGTGAATTATGACATTTTTAAGTTTTTGTGTTTAGTTTGACACTAATTTAGTGCTAATCGCGATTAAAATCGCTAATTGGGTTTTTTGGCAATTTTGTGCAAAACTTGCACATACCACTTTTTTTCTACACTTGTGCATTTTTCTAGCCATGGTTTTCTTTTGGGATTACTATTGATGTGAGAAGGTTTGGATTTTAAAAGAAAAGGAAAAGAAAAGACAATGTAATGATGAGGGTAGGTGAGAGAGAGAGGTGGGCTTTGACTTAGCATCCTTAGCCATACTCCTTCATTCCTCCTCATTTCTCTCCCTCTCCCATGGCTCCTGCTGCTGCTGCTTCCTTCCCCCCCCCCTTCCTCCACCGTCAACTCCTCACTTCATCTCTAAAACAACCCCAAAACCTCACACTCATTTCATTAAAATTGTGCAAAATTCCTAGATCTACACATGGAGCTAAAGAAGCAAGGATTTTGGCCACTAGGGGCAACTCAAGAATTTTCTTGAGTTGCTAATGGAGGTAATTTCTGAACCATTAGCTTAATTATAGCCTTTCCTATAAACCCATGTTAGGATTTAATCGATATTGTGTGATATTATGGACTTGGTGAAAACCTAGTTAGGGTTTGAGGGAAATTGGTGTTGTATTATGAAGTTGAGCTCAGTAGAGGTCTTACCAACACCCTAGTGTTTGAATTGGAACCCAAAACCTGAAGCTTGAACCAGAATACGGGTTTTAGAAACCAATATCGGGGAAAAACTGGAATCTGTCACTGTTTTTGAGAATCTGCTAACACCCCGAGACCCCTAAAATAATATTGAGTGGAATTTGAGATGTGCAGGCACCATAGAGGCAACACCCAAAACCCTAGATCCCCACTCCACCTTAAGGCCGCCAAAATCTCCTTTCTAGCCGCAATTTGCGGCCAGACCAGTGAGGAATTTCCTCATTTTCTGTGCACAGCCCCAGTTCCTCTAGTGTTGACCCAGGGTACTTCTAGTTTTGACAGATTTTATCTAGGGTGAAATCTGGGACATATATCCTAAGTTGCTATTTTGGATTCGTGTTTCCGTATTCCGTGTTTTTGATTCTGAAATTATGGATTGTGTTTTGCCTCGACTATTGGGCGTCTATACGACGATATAGAGGATTTATATGTGGTTTTGAAGGCGTGCCATAGGTTCTCACCTATAGGCCCCCTTATCGTATCGTTTTGGATTTCATGCGCCGTTTTAGCTTGGATTTGGTTTTAATGCGCATATACGATATTTGATGTGTAGGTACCCATGAAGACTTTGGGACGACAAGCAAATGCATGGTGACGTCCGCAAATGATGATGCAAGGTGAGTAGATTATATCTACAGGGGAAGTCGGGTGGATGGCGTATAGCACCCCCGCAGTCCGTAGATAGATTAATATGTAGTTTATTTTGATAATAGGTGTATTTTGGATAGTGTAGGGTTAGAAGTGACTAGTATAGCTCATAGTCGCGAACCCTATGATAGAATTACACCTACACACACACCCTTGCTTATCACTTGTACTTGCACTGTGATTGATGATATGTGATGACTTTGGAGATGAGTCGATGATGTGGGCTTGGTGCCCTGGGATCGGTGATTTGATACAATTCATATGTGGGATATGATTTGTGTTTCTTGCGGGCTTGGGATATGTGTTTACCCCCGCATGCATACTTACTGATGTTACCGTTTTGTACTAGACATAGAGTAGTACTCCAGACTGTATGATCTGATGATGGTGATATCTGTTGTGTGATGAGACAGTGAGATTTTGACCTGTACCCAGCTTTTGGGGATGCCGTACGATGATTTACCGTACGAGCCGATATTGATGATAGATCCGCACTCATAATTCGAGGATATCATATGATATGACATTGAGGCGAGATCACCGACTATGTATCTTTATATATATACCGACTCAGATTTAGGTGGTTTCCACACCTACCCCTCCTGATCGACCTGATACTTAGATGTAGTTTACATAGTAGATACTTCACTGTGGTGTTGACTACTAGATTTCTGCATTTCCATGCTATTCGCATTGCTGGCATATATTCATTGCTATATTGTTATCATGCTGTTAGGACACCAGCACCATTATCGATGATGCGTATGTTCCACGTACACTATTTGCCGGCTCACACACTTCATCATCGATAGTCCCAGTCCTCCCTATATATGTAACTAGTATGATCTCATCATAGTCCCAGTAGTCGAGTACATATCCTAAGGGCTTTATCAACATGTAACATAGAGACAACCAGAGTACATGTTAAGATAAAGTACAACCAGATAGCATACTATCATGTCGAGTAAGAAAGTCCTCCCTATATATGTCCAAGCATCCATTACAATATACATCGTATGTACAGTAATGGCCTCTAGGGCATATATATAACTAACAATCTCCCACTTGCACTAGGGCCATCTGTTATGGTATCGCATACCCAACAATTAGCTGCGGTTGAAGTATCTCATACTCAACCATCCCATAAAAGTCTCTACTGGGAGAAAGGCCTTTGTAAGTGGATTCGCGCTGTTGTCCTCTGTGTCTACTCTCCGAACCTCGATCTCCCTGGAGATCAACCATCTCCATGATCAGGTGATACTGCCTAAAAATTATATCTGGATTCTGATGGGACGGTAGTTCCTTGGCTAAAGCCACAACCCCATTGTCACACAATGGTAGGAACGAAGTTCATCTTATAAACTTATATATATCCAGACTGCCTCTTTGGTAGCATCCTTGGTAACGATGTATCTTGCCTTTAATCATCTAGTATGTCACGGTATCTAGCTTGGAACTCTTCCAACATACCGTCCCTTCACTGAGGGTATAGAGAAGCCTGCGACTGACATTCAGTCGTCCTTATCATCCTGGAACCTTTCCAGTGATTCTCCCCAGGATCGATTGATACCATCTCACTACAACTAGTGAGTGTCCTAACATCCAATTAGATCTATCTCATAGATCCAAAACCTAGGATTTAGTAGGTATCACTTTGATCCTATATGGAGAATCCTTGTGATAAGCGGAGATTGACCGAGCGTAGCATAGGAAACTCCTTCCCTATCAAGAGTATGTCATCCACGTACTCTACGAGGATCACCACCATACTCTCTACTACCTTTTCGTATATACAAGGTTCATCTACCATTTTGATGAAGTCAAACTCTTTGACTACCACATCAAAACAGATGTTCCAACTCCGTGATGCCTGTTTTATCATATAAAACATCTTGCACACGTTTCCGCTGCTCCCACTGTCTACGAAGCCCTCTGGCTGTGTACTTATAGATGCTCTTTTCTAAAACATCATTTAGAAAAGCAGTCATGACACCCAACCACCAGATATCGTAGTCATGGTATGTAGCCGTGGCAAGTAAGATCTGGATGGACTTAAGCATAGATCCTTAGAAAAGGTTTCAACATAATCCATACCTGGTCTATGATGCAAACCTTTAACAAGTCTAGCTTTGAAAGTCTCAACTTTTCCATGTACACCAAGTAATCTTCTCAAGATATACTTGCTCCTGATGGGGATTTAACCCTTCAGATAAAGCAACCAAAGTCCATACTTTGTCGGTGTATAAGGATTCCATCTCAGATTGCTTAGCATCCAGCCATTCTTACAGAGTCCCACTCCTGATGGCCAGCTCGAAACTAGTTGGGTCATCATCTCATGATGCAATCCTCGCTCCCACTGTCATAGAGAAACCGGAGTATCTCTCAGGTGGGTGAGGAACCCTGCTAGATCGGCGGAGAAGCTGAGGTTCGTTGGAAACTAATAAATCCTTTGGTTCTACCAAATCATCAGCTGCATTTTGTATAGCTGGAACATTTCCAGTTCTACATAACAGACCATGCCTCGAGCTTGTCCGGATTTTGCTTTTAGACATAGGCCGGACAACCCCAAATCTTAACAAACTTAAGATATGGGCTCTTCCCATTCCATATCACATATGAAGCGGTAGGTTACTGATTTGATTTGAACCCTATTCAATAGGTATGCAGCTTCTCACGTGCATAACTCCCAAAAGGAAATAGGAAACTCAGTAGTACTCATCATAGAGCACACCATATCACATAGGGTGCTATTGCTCCGCCCCGATATACCATCGTGCTATGGTGTATTCGGAGGAGTAATGCTGAGAGAAAATCTCATTCTCCTTTAGAATAGTCCAGGAATCCCGTGCTCAAGTATTCTCCTCCTTGATCTCATCAAAGGACATAATACTTATACCCGTATTTTGGTTCTCTACTTCTAACTTATATTCTGTGAATATCTCAAAAGGTTCAGACTTGTGTTTCAGCAGGAACATATGTCTGAATCTTGAGAGATCATCCGAGAATGTAATGAAGTACAAAGAACCAGTCTTGGCATGTGTAGACAGGGGACCTTTCATACATCAACATGTATCAATCCCAAGAGTTCACTAACTCTTTCTCTGTTTCCAATAAACAGAGCTATGGTCATCTTATCTTTGTGACATGACCGGCATGTTTCATAAGATGTAAATTCAAACTAATTTAAATATGCATCTAAATGTAACTTCAGCCAGTCGGGTCGCATTGATATGACCTAGTCTACAATGCCTCAAGAAGGATTCATTCATTTCTGAACTCTTCCTCTTGTGTGTGTTCTATATACTAAGAACCGTAGTTTGATTTAGAACGTCAATGCTTTTAGATAACGTGCCTGAACCGATCAACTCTTGATATAGGAAATGTTCAAAACATTATCCAGTAATACAAAATTATATCCTTTCTTTACTAAAAGAGACTGATATGATTTTGTATATCAGGTTCGGTATCTAATAACATTTGTTCAGAATCAATGTATTCTAGTAATACAGGGTGACAGTAACCAACAGACTTGGCTGCAACACTTGCACCGTTTTCTGTCTCATGAAACTTATCACCCTTTCTCAGTTCTTTACCTATCTATAGCCTATGTAACAGATTACATATGCGGGATCCTGATCCGGTATCACATACCCAGGACGTAAAGGATACTGAGAAACAGTTCTCTGTAATGAACACACCCGAAAATGATGCATCAGCATGCACTTTCTTCGTTTGGGCGGCACGGGAAATCTGGTATTCCCCAATTTCCTGCTCTATCTTATAACAATTATAAGTTGGAGCGGGACCAACGTTCCCCAGCTCAGTATAACAAGCGGGTTCGGTCAATATATCCGTTTTATTATCTTGATTAAGGCGTGATATGGTCGCTATCTGGAGAGAGAGAGAAGAAAACACTCAGCGTATGCTCTTGCAAGATTAGATTGGTTATATAATATATCTAATCAGGATGTCTCCCACTGTTTTAATCAAATCTTCCTTCAAACCCTAAAAGGAAAGACTAGCCGGGATTAATTACACGCTACAAGTTCGCCAATCTTTCAGCCAGGCCAGTGTCGGTACTTTGAGGGAGGTCCCCCGTGCTTTCGCACGAACCTAATTAAAGTAAACCTCGTTTTCCAAGAGGCGTAACCCCGTTAACACCTTTCTAGACACCTACTTGATCGGCTAATTGTAATGTGTAAAACTCTCCCAGGAGTAACTCTTACTCGCAGCGGGTATCGGGATCCAACTATCTTATAGAAGGTATGCAATCTCATTGCAAATTTCAACACTTGAAATTCCCAATAATATTTTGCCCCTAGTGACTTATGACCTTAACTATGGTCAACAAATCATAAGCACTAGTCAAGTTCTACCCGTCATTTCTTGATTAATTAGACCCACCCACATGACCCTTAACTAAGGTCAACAAAGTCATATGACTGTCCTAACTAATCGCATCATATGCTATATAGGAAGACATCACTTAGCTACCGCACAATGTGCCTTAACTATGGTCAACAAACACAGCACGAATACTAAGTACTCTACTTCCTAAAATGACGGAGGGTTACGACAGGTTTTTCAAAAAACCCTTTGCGTAATGAACTTGATATCGTTGTAGAATCGAGTGATTTTAAATGGAGTGTTTTTGAGGCTTTTCTAGTTTTGCTAAAGGGGTCACTCCCGGTGAAGGGATCGTCGGCCCTTTCCTCATCGAATAAGGTGCAGGATATTTCACAAATATCACTATGCAAAGTAAGAACTATAGAAGCAATCAAAAGACAAACCGAGTTTGTAGCATCTGCCAGTTATTGCTAAAGGAGTCACTCCCGGTGAAGGGATCTCGGTCCTTTCCTTATCGAATAAGGTGCTGGATATTCTACAAGGAACACCGCTATGCAAAGTAAGAACTAGAGCTACCAGTTTTTATAAACAAGTTTCTACAACATCTTAGGTTTCTTTTATTTCATTAATCTCATTAATGAAGTCCCATTTTATTTTGCTTCACAAGCATCTCTTTTGAAACAAAATCTGCAATATAACATATATCTCATATATATATAATATAAACATTCGTCTCAGGCAGTAATATGATCTCATCTCATCACAGAACATTGCAGCAGAAGAACATATATGAAATATTGGATATACTAGGACGTCCGTGTTTTCAATACGAGCCTGTATAAAACACGGATTTCACGGTCGCGATGAATAGCCAAACCCACATCCCTAGACCCCTACGAGAGCGGCAAGTAACACTGCCAATTCTAGGGTTAGGAGACCCGGTCTCGACTCCTCGAGATGGTCTCCCACTGGACCCTAGAACCCGGTTACTTGTGCTCCCCGCCTTGGGTCTACCTAATGCGGAAAAGTAAATAATATACAACGGTGACATCTTCCGCCACCTGGAAGTTCCCCAATAAAAGAATATTACATACAAATGAATTTTACATAAATGAAAAAGAAAAAATCTCATCTCACATAAAACCCCCGGCTATTCAAACGCGACGATCCAATACAACATATCACAGCAACACATAATATCTCATATCATAAACGTAAGCAAGTATGCGTATCCCGATTGTCGTTGATGTATAGCAACGAAGCCGGCGATACACCACATACTACGCTTACGGTCACAGAAAAGAAAGTGTAAAACTACAACAGTTGGAATCCGCAATCTCCTTAGACATCGCATGCCTAACCAAATGAATTCCTTAGACATCGCATGCCTAACTATTATAAACCCCGCATTTTAGTCTCATTATCGAAAACTCTTTTCAATATCAAGTCGGGCAATTCAACAAGATTCCCGACGTCCTGATCGAATGCTCGTCGCGAACTTTAGTAGACGGCCGCACCCCCGATACCGTCGACAAAGTGCACCAAGGCGGAACACCGCTACCGGGAGCACCCGAACGGATGCTTTCGGCGATGGGGTTCTCCTACAGTCACTTGGTCGGGGCTTTGGGGCATGGCTGTCTATTAAGTTTACCCGGCGAGTATCCGCGTACACTACGTGTTGCGACGGACTTTTGATCACATCAAAATTCCGTGGCAACCGATCATCTGAGACTAAACTGCTAAATTTATAATATTCAAATCAGTTATCTCATAACTACATGTGGATTCCAATTATTGTATCACATTCCAGGTAAATAGAAAAAGTTAAACTTTCCGATCGAATCATCAAGCACCCAAGATTTCTCCAATATATCTCAACACTTGAAATCAGTTTAAAAACATCCATTACATGCCACAGTACCAATGGTCCAGCCGTAGAAGGGTCAAGCCAACGCCTCACATGTAGCACGCCGTACTGCCCCAAACCCTAAGGTTCAAAGGGCAGTTCAAGACGGTCACATAATCGAGTTAAGGTTTGTTGTCTTCTAGAGGGTCCACCCGTTACTTGCATGACTTAGAACATTCTTAAACAAGAGAAAAAATCCAACTTTTGAAAAAATTTCCAACAGGGGAAAAAGTGAGTTATTGATATCCGTTCGAACTTTTTAACAGTTTCTAAAATTTATCCGGAAAGCCACATAGACAAAATCTAATACTTCGATCGAAACATCGAATCCCCAAAACAACCCCAGAAAACTCAACTGTAGAATAAAAATTAAAAATTCCCAGAGAACTCAGCACTATGTAGTAGGAATTACTGTGCAAAATAGGAGGGGTGACGTCATCAAATGGCCGCTGAACTGCCGCAGAATCCAGGCTTCTGCCGCGGTTCCGCCGCACTTTTGACGAATTAACCCCTCGAATTTCACAGTAATTCTAATAAAACCCTGCTGAATTTTTTAGAAATTTTTAATTGACAAAAATCGAAATTTTCAGAAAATTTCCAGAGAGCAATTTGGAGTCGGGGTTTCGGGTTCGATCGGACTTTAAACTTCGTCTAGACTTCGCCTAAAGCTCTAGCTTGGCTCTGATACTACTGTAGGGTTGCTAGGCACGCGCACAAGGGTCTACGAGGCATCAACCATGCCCGATTTAAAATTTATCCGTGCCGAACAACCCGAATACGGAACTTTAAACTAGAGATTAGGCGAAAACAAGCATGCTAAACACTTTAACACTAAGTGAGAGGGATTACAACCTTTGTAGATCCGGTCCTTCACTTCATATGCTCCGTGTTGTGGTCCCTTCGCTGCGATCATCGGGATCCGGACTCTCGAGAGGTTCCACGAAGAGAAAGACGCAACCTTTGCTTCCGATCTTCGATACTAAGATGATCTACCTTGAAGTTTCTTTAACACAAGCTAACACTCATGAAATGATGTGAACACCCTCATCTAAATGGCAAGGGAAGATGAGGATGATGAAGTAGAATTTTTGCTCTCTTTATTTATCTTTTTCTCATATTTATTCATCACCTTTTGAAAAACAAGTAAGCTTTTTCATGGAAGAAATCAAGGAAGAAGAAGATGAATAATGTTAATCCCTTTTGTGATGAATAGGAAATGAAATGATATGATAGAATTATGCAACCATGGTTCACTTAACCATTGTAGAGAATAGACTAGGGTTAGGGTTTGGGTTGAGTTAAAGCATGAGTCACTTACAAATATCTTTCACAAAACAAAAAGAAAACCTTCTAGAAACATCTAGAAAGTTTAAACCTAATCCAAACCCTAATCATGTTTAAACTCCACAAAACATGTTGCATTATTTATCATATCATGTTACAATATTATATATCACATATATAATATTTATTGTAACAAAATAAAATAATACATTTAACATATATCGCATATATATCAATGTATTACCCGAGTGAGAAAAAGAATCTTTTAGTGAGCAAATATTAGTTAATGTCTTTTAATATATCATATATATTATTATACATTAAATTATCGAATCAACACTTGATCCGACAATCCGGCTATATCGCATATAACCGACTAATATTAATCTGTACCGATTCATCGAATCAACACTTGATCCGATGACCCGGCTGATATCAAATATCGCGAGAATAGAATACGGTATCTCATATCGTATTATCCTCGGTCCCGCACATATCACATATGTGCCCCTACTCCGTTTTGCCTGAGTCAAGAAACCTCTGTGTAGGACTCTAAAGAATCGTCAATACGCCGGCAGTAGGTGATGATCATATCAAACACCCACAAGCTGCAAGCGGTCAGCTAAACGTAACAGCTACCCAGGTATTGAGCGCTCAGAAGATCAACAAGCAAGCCTGTAACTTCTCCTGTGAATCCAAACAGTAACACTCCCGTACAGTCCAGTCTCGTCGTCTGATATGTCGCATATCTCGCCTAGGGGTGGTAAACGTCAGACCCCAGTAGCTCGATAAGTCGTGTCGATATGAGGTCTATAACAGTTCGAGAAACTACTGATAACACTTACCAGTAAATCTCAGCAACCCTGGCCAGGGATTTCCGGTTATAGCCAATCGAACACAGCACAACATCAACTCCCTATACCGGGAGAGACGAATCCCCTCCTATCGCTCATTGCCTCCATATGATTCGGGACTGTACCCAAAAGCCACCTTTTTGCACGCCCTCTTGGACGTGGTATGATGGAAATCAAAGCACAGTGGGAACCACACAAGACTCTATGACGATCTCGGGTCAACAGACTACTCTGTACCAGTGTCACCGGAGAACTGCCATCTGACGTATGGTATAATACCATCTGGGAGTTCTCGGCGAGTCCGTCCAGTGTACCTAGTCTCCACTGAGCACCCGTACACCATCCTTGATGTCAAACACCGATGGATATGGGATCATCCATCGCACATCATATGGGTTAAGATGCGTATACGCTAGTCTACTCTGGTGCATCGATGCCCTGTCTCGATACACCCACGACTAGGAACAATTATAGGATGTACTCGTCGACTACCGTGGCCCTACTAGTATGATCTCATCATAGTCCCAGTAGTCGAGTACATATCCTAAGGGCTTTATCAACATGTAACATAAAGACAACCAGAGTACATATTAAGATAAAGTACAACCAGATAGCATACTATCATGTCGAGTAAGAAAGTCTTCCCTATATATGTCCAAGCATCCATTACAATATACATCGTATGTACAGTAATGGCCTCTAGGGCATACATATAACTAACAATAAAGCCCTTAGGATGAGTACTTGACTACCGAGATTATGATGCAGATCATACTAATGGGGCAGAGGTAGTCGGAAGTACATCCTTCGATTGTTCCTAGTCATGGGAGTATCGAGACATGGCATCAATACTCCAGAGTAGACTAGCGTATGTATTTCTCGACCAATATGATGGGCGATGGATGATCCCATATCCATTGGTGTTTGACATCGGAGAAGGTATACGGGTGCTCAGTGGAGACTGGGTACACTGGACGGACTCGCCGAGAACTCCTAGATGGTATTATACCTATCGTCAGATAACAGTTCTCTGGTGACACTGGTACAAGTTAGTCTGTCGACCCAAGATCGTCATAGAGTCTTGTGTGATTCCCACCATGCTTTGATTTCCACCATACCATGGTCAAGAGATCGTGCAAAAAGATGGTTTTTGGGTACAGTCCCGAGTCACATGGAGGCAATGGGCGATAGGAGGGGATTCGTCTCTCCCGATATTGGGAGTTGATGTTGCGCTATGCTCGATTGGCCATAACAAGAAATCCCTAGACAGGGTTGCTGAGATCTACTGGTAAGTGTTATCAGTAGTTTCTCGAACCGTTATGGACCTTGCATCGGCATGACTTATCAAGCTATTGAGGTCTGACGTTATATCACCCCCAGGCTGTGATATGCGACATATCAGATGAAGAGACCGGACTGTACGGTAGTGTTACTGATTGGTTCGAAAGAGTGTGTTTGTAGTAGTTAACCGCAATCAGAACAGTGTCGCGTGTAGCTAGACCGAGGTGAGTACGGGTCGTCCTCAGGGAAACGTTGAATATTTTACTCTTACTTTAGATGTGTTGAGAGAGAGAGGAGGGATAAAGAATTTTGAAGAATGGTTTCTAGATCTACGTTAAGCAAGAATGAAAAAATATAGATCTAGATTATTTTAGGGATGTAGTTAATGTAATAAGAGGGCTTGTAGGGTTCGTTAGGATTTAGTAGTTATGGACGATTAATTAAAAGTTACCCTTTTTATCCTTTAATAGATTTAAAACTAGAACGACGGTGATGCGTGTAGATTAGGGTTTCTGGAGGGAAAAGGAATCTCACTCTTAACCCTTATCTCGACACGGAACTCCGTTCATATCTAGCCTTTACCAAAACAATCATTAATCTAATCTCTAATCGCGGTCGGAACTAACAAAGAATTGTTAGCGCGCCCGATTAGGATGTTAATGATTCTTTTGATAAAGTTAATAAACTTTATAGGACTTAAAAAGGGTTTAGGGATGTTCATCATCCATTAGCCTACCTTAATCCTACGAACCCTAATAAGCGGAGAATTACTCGCGCATGTTGGGAGAAGAAGAGATGGAGAGAAAATGCATAATTAAACTACGAAGAAATAGAATAAGAAAAAGAAAGCTACCTTTATTAATCAACAATATTCATTACACTTTGATTCCTTAGAAAATGATTACAAAGACTAGTTTTGCTTCTCGATCTCTTCTGAGGAGGTAGATGAACCGTTGATGATCAGCCTGGATGCGTGAGCCTTCTTGGACTTCGTGATCTCGTCGGCTTGATGATTTTTTCAAGAGGCTCTCGGTCTTTATTTATAGTCCCAAAGCCAGAAATTTAGCTTCCAAAATTAGAAGCCAACAGTAAAGATTCACCCTAGAAAATTGCACACTCTAACTCCCCTATCATGCCGCGGATCCGCGGCCAAGGGTGGGGATCACTTCATCAAATTTTTGGGGCTTTCTCCTTGTGACATGTGGTGTTCTCTGGAATCTTTGGAATTTGGAAATCTTCTCGTAGTTGCTGCCAGACTTGATTTCTTCATTTTGATTTCTTAATTAGGCAGGTTTACTTTAACAACTTGATTTCCTTGATTTTAGACCTACAAATTCTGCACAACAACATAACAAATAATATTTAGTAGACTTTGTTCTACTAGGATTTGGTCAATGAAATTATTTGCATACATTTTTCCTACCAAATTCTAATTATAATATATCAACACATGGAAAATGTTATTTTTACAAATAAACCCTCATATGTATGATATATTATAATAAAGACCTTTTTAATATAGAAATAGTAGGAAAAATGTAATAACAAATGTGCAGTTTTATCAACTGAACAAATACCCCCAAACTTATCTTTGATCGTCCCGAGCAAACTAGTTTATTCAAGAGAAGGAAAAGAAGGGAGAAAACTAAGCACACTTTCATAGGCAAACACGATTGCACTGAGCATGTGCAACAAGCCGTTAAACCTCTAGGTGTCCCTAGTAGGAGGAGTGTTGTCTCCTGAGGGTTTTCAGCGGATTACACCCAAAAAATCCTATAATAAAAGAGAGATGGTGAAATTTACATATAAAGATAAGAACCATAAAAGAAATACTTTGAAAATTTAGTTTCCAACTGCACTAGCTTTTCAGTTGTCATGAGCCCTATCTTAATAGTTATGAAAAGATGTTAGAAATCACATTATCCCTCAATAAAACATCGTCTTTATTTTTCGTTCCTACCTTTCATCCAAACATCGATCATGTACCCCTACGTGTGTGAATAGAACATCCCTACACTCGGAGAATTCAATTCAAGCTGTAACACCCGAGCCCAATAATACTATTCATATTACTAGTTGAGGGTTGTGGTTTGCTCATTTCCAATTTTCCTGATTTTCTGGTGTTATTGCTAAATTCTACCCGGTTAAGTCATTTTGGCACATAACAAATTTTAACTCCTAAAATGAAATTTAAGATGTCCATGTTAGCCTACTCGTCGCCACTAGTCGCGTGGTAGCGTCCGCGTGTCGAGATTCCGTTCCGTTTGGCTAAACGGGCAAGTTTGGGCGACTACGCGCGCGTGCAAGTGTCTGACTTGGGGGCATGCATTTTAATCATTAAACACCTCTTTTCAAAATTTGGAACTCGCTTAAAATCCTATAATTTGAATTTGGAACATTTGGGCGCAACCCGGGCGCGATTTGGAAATGTTTCATTTCACGCCAAAAAGGGCCCGTTTCAATTTAATATATATAACTAAATATATCCACGAATATTTCCTCAACAGTTTAATCCTTCAGAATCTTAATCTCAATTTCTTTCAATCTCTCTCATGGCCAATCCCAGAGGGGGATTACACCCGCGTGGGCCCCGCTCCCATTCCCTCTCTCTCTCTCTCTCCTCCCTCAATCTCTCAAATCTCTCTCTCTCTCTCTCTCTTAACAACTCTCTCTCTCTTCCTCTATTATTTTTTTCCCATGCAACAGCCGCCTCTCACGTCTTCTTCCTCGCGAGAACGCCGTGCAACCCTAACCCTAGCCTCTTACTCGCGCAGCCACCATCGCCACCGCGACCTCGCCGTCGCCGCCCTCGCCACCACGAGACCCCCGCGCCTTCCTCCTTCCTCCTTCCTCCTCTCTCCTGCACTGCACCCATTCCCGACCTCGCCTCCACCCGCTCAACCTTCGCCGTCGACGCCACCATCGTCGTCGACAACCCCACGACTCCCTCTCACACCCCTCGTCGAGACCTCGTCGTCGTTTCCCTCCTCTCCTCGCTGGACCACGAGCACACCCGAGCCGACCCTGCACCCTCTCCTGTTCGCCGGAGAAACGCGCCGGCGACCTCGTCGACGCCACCTCCGACCACCTCCCTTCTCCCTCGACCACCAGAGCCGACCCCCTCTCCTCCAGATCGCCGCAGCACCTTCCCCTGCACACCCGAGGCCCTTCACCCTTGCTGCAGCCGCCGCCGTCGCTTCGCCGGCGATCCAGTGCCGTCGAGCCATCGTGTTTGCACCCTGTTTCTTCTCGGTGAGTCTTCCTTGTGCTTCCTCTTGGTACAATCCCTCCGCTGGTCCGTATTTTGGATGCGTAGTTTATGTTTGCTAACTTGTTGTTTCTGTTTGCTGCCGGATCCGACCGTTGCTGTCTTGGCGAACCCGACGCTACAGCGAAGCCCCCTAGTCCGTGTGATCCCGTTGACCTCTGTTGTGACTCGATCCGTGGCCCGTGCTTTCATATCGTGCCTTTTGCCGACATCGCATCCGTATTCCAGTTTGCAGACCGTCGAGGCAAGTATCGGAATACTTGCTTGAACATGCTAGCGTGCGAGATCTAGTCTTGCCACGCAATTTATTTCACCCTATTTAATACTGTACTTTAATGATGGCATTTGACATCGTAATGTTGCTGTTATCCTCATAATGGAATCGTTACAACCGTTTCCCCGTAATTAATTAACCCACATCAATCCATGCTTTAACTAAATAAAACGACTGAATCATATCTGCTTGAATCGTTAAACCATCCTTGAGACAATTATTACATGTAGTATAATTTCATGTAGTTCCTTACTTTATAAGTGTGAATATTGCTTTACCTTGTGGCTATTACACCCTAAAGATGATCGAACATGTTAATGAGAGAATATAATCATCACTGTAGTTATATGGAATATTGTGGTTAAATACTGTTTCCTGCTGATATTCATAATTGATTGTATACCTGTTGTGAGCACTTACCCGATTGCACGACATATTGACCTGACCCTGCTACACCTAACATATACATACATACCGACTCATCCTATTGTACCATGACATTACTTGTTCCCTGATTTCATGCCTAATGCCGACAAACCTAACTATTCCTGCTGTCGATCCAGACAGACCTACCTTTACTTGACTTTGTTGGCATTAGTCCTTGACTACTGAATACCTGACCTGACATACATAGTTTGGGGGTATGGGGAAATCAAAGGTGAAACCGACTTGTAACTCAACAGTTCGATACATTGTTCTGATCAGTCTTACGGGCTTGGCCAGTCCGGGAGTGATGATGCTGACATCACTCGTCCATCCTACTACCTTTTACTGCTTAGCGGCACGTCTCGGACTCAGCCCGAGGGTCATGACCGTGGTCCCGGGCACGCACGGGATACTATTGAGTTACATCGACGATTCATCAATTGGTTTCAAAGACTATAGAGTAGAAAACTTGACAGGACAGTTTAGTCACCAGTGCACATTACCCTGCTTGTTATTTCTTATTGCTGCTTTATTCATGTTCATACTTGCATCGCTTATTACCATGTTTATACTATATGCTTGATATCATGACGCGCTGACGTCTGGGTTTTGCATGGCCCAGATTCCGTACCACTGTCTACGACCGAGCAGGAGTACTTCAGCCAGCAGGCTGAACTGTGAGTTCCTTAGAGTTTAGTTTATTTATGTCATTTCATTTCCAGATGTGAGCCCGCATTATGGGACATACTGTTTATTCATTGTATTGGATCATTAGCTTCCGCACTTATTGTTTATTGATTCCTGTTATTATGGATTTGGACATGTATTAGTTTAGTTTTATCTTGTTCTTGATATCCTTACAACCGTAATGTGACTGTGGATGGATACTTCCTACCCACAGGTAGCATGGTTGGCTATGTCACGTGCCCAAATCTTGCGTACTCTGGGAAGCGGGGCGTGACATGGTTTTATGGTATCAGAGACATAGGTTAATTGGGTTGATTCTTTGTAGTTGGGTATCGCACCCGATACACGAATCAGAATACCCGTGATTAGGAAACATGTCCTGCCACTTTGACCGTTTTACCATCCTTGAATCATTCTTCCGGATTATGTCGGCATGCAAACTTACTTGCATTGTCAAACTTGAAAACCTAACTTCTTGTTATCTCTAGGACTTAGGCGACTTGGGTGGAGTTAAGTAATTGCGGCTATGATACCGCGGCATAGCCACAATGCAGCACTCTATTTAAGTATCTTGGAGTTCCAGCCTTGATCTATACTCGAAAACTATCATCATGCTAATGTGGGTACTTTGATTTCCAGGAATATGGCCGGTCAGAATTTGGAGATGGACCCAGGGCGTGCGGTCTTAGCCGCCAGGCAAAGAGTGATAAGGGGATTGCTGGAGAAACTAAAGGAACAACTCGAGCTGGAACCAGCATTTGCACTGGACCCCACGTCCGTACGTAGAAGTATTCCAGTGAACCGGCGCAGCGTGGCACCAATGAAGAAAACCAGTATGGGTGATCGGAAGGGGAGAGTGGTTTGTAGATACTGCCATAAACCCGGACATGTGCGAAAGAAGTGTCGTATGAGGCTGGGACTCTGTTTTAGATGTGGAGCGGCAGATCACACCGTTGATGCTTGTCCGTCGACGCCTCGCACAAGGGATGATACACAGAAGTCTCCGCAGGGACCGTTCCAAGGACAGGAACCGCTTACTCAAGAACCACAGCAGGCTCGAGCGTTCGTGTTGACAACGGAAGAAGCTAAGGCATCGGGAGAAGAGGATTCAGGTAATTTACTCGTTCATGGTTTTTCCGCTTTGGCATTACTTAATTTCGGAGCATCCCATTGTTTATGTCATCCAAATTTATAACTACACACTCGATCACCTGCACGACCCTGTCTAGTTTCTGGGACATACACACTGGGAATGGGAAAATCATAGCTAGTAAGGAATGTAGAGATTGTACTGTTGTTGTTTGTGGTCGGGAGCTCTTTGCAGATTTCTTGGTGATTGATGCGGGCAGTTATGATGTAGTCTTGGGAATGGATTTTCTTGGCACTTTCCACGCCCATATTGACTGTAGGGCAAGGAAGGTAATTTCCAGATTCCCGGACATCCTAAGTTTACTTTCATTGGAGAAAGCTGTTCTGTCGGGCCAGTCGAGTTTAGGGCTAGGCCGACGAACAATATTCTTGCGGCTATGGTAGTGGATAGTAAGGAAGAGCCGGCAGTTGTTCGCGACTTTGTGGATGTGTTTGAAGACATTTCGGGCTTACCGCCGAAGCGAGACGTGGAGTTCACGTTTGACCTTAGTCCTGGTGCAGCGCCAGTGTCTAAAGCGTATCCGATGGCACCGGTGGAGTAGGAAGAAGCTGAGAAACAGGTGGGTGAACTACTCGAGAAGGGATGGATTCTAAGCAGCAACTCACCTTGGGGAGCTCCAGTTCTTTAGTGAGGAAGAAGGATCGCACTGCCGACGCTGAGACAAGAGAAATTATTCGCGAAGACGAGTAAGTGCGAATTCTGGCTGGAAGAAGTGAAGTTTCTGGGGCATGTCGTGTCGGGCGATGGAATCGCCGTTGATCCCGAAACGATTGCAGCAGTTCGGGATTGACCTATTCCAAGGAATGTAGCTAAGATAAGAAGTTCCTTGGAGTAGCCGGATACTACAGAAGATTTGTGGAGAACGTCGCTCGTTTAGCTGAGCCGTTAGCCAAGCTTACGCGTAAGGAGGTACCGTTTGCTTGGACGGATGGATGTGCATTGGCCTTCGAGACAGCTGAAGACTCATGAGAAGAACTATCCGACTCACGACTTGGAGCTTGCAGCCGTGATCTTCGCCCTGAAGATTTGGAGACACTACCTTTTGGGCGAGAGAGTTGAAGTCTTTACGGATCACAAGAGTTTGAAGTATGTGTTCACTCAGAAGGAGTTGAACATGAGGCAACGCAGATGGTTGGAGCTGATGGCCAACTACGACCTTGATCTTAAGTACCATCCGGGAAAAGTTAACGTCGTGCCAGATGCGCTAAGTCGGTTACCAGCAATTCAGTTATTGACTGCACCGAGAGAGATCATTGAGGAGTTTCGGAGATTTGACTTGGAGGTTGTGCTACCGCGTGCTACCGCGTGCTACAGGACAGTTGATGCAGTTGCAAGTACAATCGTCCTTAGTTGAGAAGATTAAAGCGGCGCAATCGCAGGATCCTAGACTGCAAAAGTTTCGAGAGCAGGTTGGAGCTGGACTACGAACCGATTTACTGATCCATGAAGATGATTCGTTGAGATATGGTAGCCGTGTGTGTGTGCTAAAAGGAGATGTGCGTGAAGAGCTTATGAAGGAGGCACACAGTCCAGCTTACTCTGTACGTCCAGGAGGGACAAAGATGTACCAAGATATTCGACAGCATTTCTGGTGGGAAGGTATGAAGCGGGAAATTGCTCGCTTCGTGGCTAAGTGCTTGGTGTGTCAGCAAGTCAAGGCTGAACACCAAAGGGTTGCTGGTTTGTTGCAACCACTTCCGATTCCTCAATGGAAGTGGGAACATATAACCATGGATTTCGTGACGGCTTTACCGTGGAGTCCAAAGGGCAACAATGCCGTATGGGTGATTGTCGATCGGTTGACCAAGGCAGCTCACTTTATTCCTTTTCGGGTTGGTCAATCGACAGAGACTTTGGCAGAGCGGTACATGCAGGAGATTGTCAGATTGCATGGAGTACCGGTAGGCATCGTGTCCGATCGGGACACTCGATTCTTGTCACACTTTTGGAGGAGCTTACAAGAAAGTTTGGGGACTCGATTGAAGTTTAGCACAGCTTATCATCCTTAGACTGATGGACAATCAGAGAGAACGATCCAGACCCTTGAAGATATGTTGAGGGCTTGCATGTTGGACTTCAAAGGTTCTTGGGAAGATCATCTACACCTGGTAGAGTTTCCGTACAACTTCCAAGCAACTACTCAGATGGCCCCGTTTGAAGCACTGTATGGTCGTAAGTGCCGTTCACCTGTTTGTTGGGATGGTGTTGGTGAACGAAGGTTACTGGGACCAGATTTGGTGGTACAGACAGTCGAGAAGGTGAATACAATCAGGAAGCATATGAAGGCAGCTCAAGACAGACAGAAGAGTTGGGCCGACACGTCAAGAAGACCTCTAGAGTTCGCCGTGGGTGATTTGGTATCCCTGAAGATATCACCGACTAGAGGGGTGATTCGCTTTGGAAGTCGGGGAGAGCTTAGTCCCCGATTCGTTGGACCCTTCGAGATTTTGGAGCGTGTTGGAGAGGTATCATACAGGTTGGCGTTACCACCGTCATTAGCAGGAATTCACAATGTGTTTCATGTGTCTCAACTACGGAGGTATGTTCGTGATGAGACTCATGTCTTGGATCATTCGGAGTTGACTGTACGAGAGGATCTGACTTTCGAGGAGCGACCAGTTGAAATCAAGGATCGAAGAGAAAAGGTTCTTAAGAACAAGGTTATCACTCTTGTGCTAGTTTCTTGGGGTAATCGATCGCATGGAGAATCCACTTGGGAGCGAGAAGACGAGATCCGGCAGAAATTCCCTCACCTTTTCCCGTAGTTAGCTATCTTGTATTTTTGGAATTTCGAGGACGAAATTCTTTTGTAGTTGGGTATGATGTAACACCCGAGCCCAATAATACTATTCATATTACTAGTTGAGGGTTGTGGTTTGCTCATTTCCAATTTTCCTGATTTTCTGGTGTTATTGCTAAATTTTACCCGGTTAAGTCATTTTGGCAAATAACAAATTTTAACTCCTAAAATGAAATTTAAGATGTCCATGTTAGCCTACTCGTCGCCACTAGTCGCGTGGTAGCGTCCGCGTGTCGAGATTCCGTTCCGTTTGGCTAAACGGGCAAGTTTGGGCGACTACGCGCGCGTGCAAGTGTCCGACTTGGGGGCATGCATTTTAATCATTAAACACCTCTTTTCAAAATTTGGAACTCGCTTAAAATCCTATAATTTGAATTTGGAACATTTGGGCGCAACCCGGGCGCGATTTGGAAATGTTTCATTTCGCGCCAAAAAGGGCACGTTTCAATTTAATATATATAACTAAATATATCCACGAATATTTCCTCAACAGTTTAATCCTTCAGAATCTTAATCTCAATTTCTTTCAATCTCTCTCGTGGCCAATCCCAGAGGGGGATTACACCCGCGTGGGCCCCGCTCCCATTCCCTCTCTCTCTCTCTCTCTCCTCCCTCAATCTCTCAAATCTCTCTCTCTCTCTCTCTTAACAACTCTCTCTCTCTTCCTCTATTATTTTTTTCCCATGCAACAGCCGCCTCTCACGTCTTCTTCCTCGCGAGAACGCCGTGCAACCCTAACCCTAGCCTCTTACTCGCGCAGCCACCATCGCCACCGCGACCTCGCCGTCGCCGCCCTCGCCACCACGAGACCCCCGCGCCTTCCTCCTTCCTCCTTCCTCCTCTCTCCTGCACTGCACCCATTCCCGACCTCGCCTCCACCCGCGCAACCTTCGCCGTCGACGCCACCATCGTCGTCGACAACCCCACGACTCCCTCTCACACCCCTCGTCGAGACCTCGTCGTCGTTTCCCTCCTCTCCTCGCTGGACCACGAGCACACCCGAGCCGACCCTGCACCCTCTCCTATTCGCCGGAGAAACGCGCCGGCGACCTCGTCGACGCCACCTCCGACCACCTCCCTTCTCCCTCGACCACCAGAGCCGACCCCCTCTCCTCCAGATCACCGCAGCACCTTCCCCTGCACACCCGAGGCCCTTCACCCTTGCTGCAGCCGCCGCCGTCGCTTCGCCGGCGATCCAGTGCCGTCGAGCCATCGTGTTTGCACCCTGTTTCTTCTCGGTGAGTCTTCCTTGTGCTTCCTCTTGGTACAATCCCTCCGCTGGTCCGTATTTTGGATGCGTAGTTTATGTTTGCTAACTTGTTGTTTCTGTTTGCTGCCGGATCCGACCGTTGCTGTCTTGGCGAACCCGACGCTACAGCGAAGCCCCCTAGTCCGTGTGATCCCGTTGACCTCTGTTGTGACTCGATCCGTAGCCCGTGCTTTCATATCGTGCCTTTTGCCGACATCGCATCCGTATTCCAGTTTGCAGACCGTCGAGGCAAGTATCGGAATACTTGCTTGAACATGCTAGCGTGCGAGATCTAGTCTTGCCACGCAATTTATTTCACCCTATTTAATACTGTACTTTAATGATGGCATTTGACATCGTAATGTTGCTGTTATCCTCATAATGGAATCGTTACAACCGTTTCCCCGTAATTAATTAACCCACATCAATCCATGCTTTAACTAAATAAAACGACTGAATCATATCTGCTTGAATCGTTAAACCATCCTTGAGACAATTATTACATGTAGTATAATTTCATGTAGTTCCTTACTTTATAAGTGTGAATATTGCTTTACCTTGTGGCTATTACACCCTAAAGATGATCGAACATGTTAATGAGAGAATATAATCATCACTGTAGTTATATGGAATATTGTGGTTAAATACTGTTTCCTGCTGATATTCATAATTGATTGTATACCTGTTGTGAGCACTTACCCGATTGCACGACATATTGACCTGACCCTGCTACACCTAACATATACATACATACCGACTCATCCTGTTGTACCATGACATTACTTGTTCCCTGATTTCATGCCTAATGCCGACAAACCTAACCATTCCTGCTGTCGATCCAGACAGACCTACCTTTACTTGACTTTGTTGGCATTAGTCCTTGACTACTGAATACCTGACCTGACATACATAGTTTGGGGGTATGGGGAAATCAAAGGTGAAACCGACTTGTAACTCAACAGTTCGATACATTGTTCTGATCAGTCTTACGGGCTTGGCCAGTCCGGGAGTGATGATGCTGACATCACTCGTCCATCCTACTACCTTTTACTGCTTAGCGGCACGTCTCGGACTCAGCCCGAAGGTCATGACCGTGGTCCCGGGCACGCACGGGATACTATTGAGTTACATCGACGATTCATCAATTGGTTTCAAAGACTATAGAGTAGAAAACCTGACAGGACAGTTTAGTCACCAGTGCACATTACCCTGCTTGTTATTTCTTATTGTTGCTTTATTCATGTTCATACTTGCATCGCTTATTACCATGTTTATACTATATGCTTGATATCATGACGCGCTGACGTCTGGGTTTTGCATGGCCCAGATTCCGTACCACTGTCTACGACCGAGCAGGAGTACTTCAGCCAGCAGGCTGAACTGTGAGTTCCTTAGAGTTTAGTTTATTTATGTCATTTCATTTCCAGATGTGAGCCCGCATTATGGGACATACTGTTTATTCATTGTATTGGATCATTAGCTTCCGCACTTATTGTTTATTGATTCCTGTTATTATGGATTTGGACATGTATTAGTTTAGTTTTATCTTGTTCTTGATATCCTTACAACCGTAATGTGACTGTGGATGGATACTTCCTACCCACAGGTAGCATGGTTGGCTATGTCACGTGCCCAAATCTTGCGTACTCTGGGAAGTGGGGCGTGACACAAGCTATCATACTCTTGTCCATCTACCTTAGTACTTTTTAACTTGATGAATATTTAGATTTGCTCACACATTTTCATGCGACCGTTAATACTTCTTGAGGTACTAACCGACCGATTACTCATGTGCTTGCTGATTAGGTGATAATATTTTTCTCGTCTTGCACCACCTAAGGCTTAGCAGTGACTCCCAGACCAGTTGGCCTTAGGGCACTGGATGCCGCTGAGGATAAGGTGCACTCGGTGTACCTATTGAACTTTATCTCAAAGAGACGGCGAGACAGTCTTATCGATCTCTTGCATGAGGTCTTTCAATAGTTTGCCATACTCGCTGCTTATCGGAGGGTGGAAGACATCAGGGGGGACCCTGACGCTTGTGCTCGTGAAAGAAAGCACACTGGGATGGTCCGCAAGGCTTGGAAAGTCATAGATAGGGTCGCTTTCGAGTTCCTCAATCCATGCCCTGGATCTGAGGTTATTCCATTGTAACTTTCATTTATTGCTTTTGATTGTAAGAACTTCGGGCAATATTAATGAAAATTTTTGTTTTTCCTAGCCTGTCTTATCTTTTGTTCTGAATCTTTTGCATGAATGAATGTGTCTTGAACGCTTGATCAAATTTAGATCAGATGCTCTTTCCGTCGCTTTCTTCTTTCTTTTATTATCAACATACCATCTTAGCAAACATGGTTGACGGATGATTGGAACGAGTATTCCGACTTTCTTAAGAAATAGCGATGGCTTAGGCCGCAGGTTCAGATCTGCTGCCTAAGACTTTTCAACTCTATAAGCCGTGAGGGCCTCATAGAGACTTTTCTCCCTACGGATCGAGAGGATCTCGTAGGGGGGTTTTTCTCCTTAGGAATCGTGAGGATTCCTAAGTGTGGTTTTCTCTTATAAGTCGTAAGGATCCTATAAGAGAATTTTTCCCTCTTACGAGTCAAGAGGACCCGTAAGCGGTTGTTTCCCTCTTCGTCGAAACTCGACTTTGGAGAGTGAGACCCGTGGATGGTACGCAAGAGACCGTTTTGGGCCAACTTGCGGGGTCCCAGTGCTTAGGAAACAGGCTTCTTTTATGCCCACTGCCTAAGGCTTTATCTCACGAGTCGAGCCATCTCAACAATTTTTTTTACAAGTCGAGACGAATCGAGCGTTTCTCGCAAGAACATCTTAACGTCGCATTTAACCTCTGCTCTTTACGACAGAAGCCCGTTAAGGTTGGTGGTACTTAGGGTTTTGGCCATCGTACCGTCGCATAAGCTGATATAGTCCTCGATAAGCAATCGTGCTGTTCGAGTAGCCCTGCAACTGCCGTGTCTCTGATCCCTTCGGGGGCTGGACAAGACGTCTTCAAGCAATCCTCCTTGGCAGTTTGACCGTCGGAAGAGCAAGCGTTAGGAATTTGCCATGTCGCTTTTTACTTGAGGTTAGGCTTATTTTAGAGAACCCCGATGAGTCATAACCACTCCGCGCTGGTGTGGGGATGATCTCCGATAGTCTTTCGGGCTTTATGTGAGTTGTCGTCAAGACCCTGAAGCTAGGAATTTGGCCTTTGCTTCGTTTGCTGGCATTGCGTCTGCTGTATCGAGACGAATGTTGCGGTGGGAACTAGGGATTTTGCCGTGGCTCCGTTTGTTTGATGACGTTGCGTCTGCTGTGTCGAGACGAATGTTGGGGTGACATCTCGTCTGTTGTATTAAGACAGACATCAAGGTGGTGACCATTCTGTGCTGGTGCGAGATGATCTCCGATTGTCTTTCCGGTTTTATATGAGTTACCGTCAAGACGTCGAAGCTAGGAATGTGGCCTTCGCTTCGTTTGCTTTGGTGTGTCCAAATCCCGTCGGAGGAAGAATGCTGGGGTTGACATTTCGTCTGCTGTATCGAGACGAACGTCAAGGTGGTGACCACTCTGTGCTGGTGCGAGATGATCTCCGATTGTCTTTCCGGTTTTATGTGAGTTACCGTAAAGACGTTGAAGCTAGGAATGTAGCCTTCGCTTCGTTTGCTTTGTCACGTCCGAATCCCGCTGGAGGAAGAACGCTGGGGTGACAACTCATCAGCTGTATCGAAACGAACGTCGAGGAGGAGCTGGAATGTTGCCGTGGCTCCGTTTGTTTGATTGTCGCGTCCGAATCCCGCTGGAGGAAGAACGCTGGGGTGACATCTCGTCTGTTATATTAAGGCGAATGTCACGGCTGTCTCTAGGTTGTTGCTGAACCATCGAGACTTGGCTTCGCTTTTTGGCGGAGCCTGTCGGGAAGGTATGGTTCCCTCTTTATTTGTGCCCCTGGATTGTATACAGGGATTGTTGTGCTATCGTCTGTAGGGCATGAATTTCGTTATATATATATATATATATATTTTTTTTTTTTCTTTCCGCGATGCTCTATCATTTCAGCTTTTATATCGTGAAGGTCGCGATTGCCCAATCATTTCGGCCATTTTTCGCGGTGCCCAATCATTTCGGCTATTCATTTTATTTTTACTCGCTGTTTTTTTTATTGCGAGTTGTCCAATCATTTCGGCTATTTATTTTATTTTTACTCGGTGCTTTTTATTGCGAGTTGCCCAATCATTTCGGCTATTTATTTTTATTTTTACTCGCTGCTTTTTATCGCGAGTTGCCCAATCATTTCGGCTATTTATTTTTATTTTTACTCGCTGCTTTTTATTGCGAGTTGCCCCATCATTTCGGCTATTTTGCATGCATACATTTTTACTTGCTGCTTTTTATTGCAAGTTGCCCCATCATTTCGGCTATTTCGTATGCATGTGCGGCCTACTGGCTTTTTGTTGTAGACCAATTTCGGCATCAGCACCGCTACAACTGGGATATTACTAGGAGCGAATCATCATCTGCCTCTGTCAATGTCGAACAAAGATGGCTTAGCGACCAGGGTTAGGGTCCTGTCGGCTAAGGCTTTTGACTTCATGAGCCGTGAGGGTCTCACAAAGGTATTTCTCCCAACAAGTCGTAAGGATCTTGTAGGTGTATTTTCTCCTTAGGAATCGTGAGGATTCCTAAGTATTTGTGCCTCTGTAAGTCGTAAGGATCCTACAGGAGGGCTTTCTCCTTATAAGTTGAGAGGATTTACAAGGGTTATTCATCGTGCGAACATATCTCTAATCTCGGATGGGACTTAGTTAGGGAAATGTTTATTCGCGCCCGTGGATTGTATACAAGGGTCAGTATTGAGCCACTTGTGGGGCAGTATCGGAAATTGTGGGGATTGCTTAAGCACAGGTTCAGGTCTCTGTAACTTAAGACTTTCAAATCCTATGAGCCGTGAGGGTCCCATAAGAGAGTTCTCCTTACGAGTCGTGAGGATCTCGCAAGTGTATTTTCTCCTTTGGAATCGTGGGGATCCCTAAGTGTGTTGCTCCCTTGTGAGTCGTAAGGATCTCACGCGGGTGGTTTCTCCTTACAAGGTCGAGAGGACCCTATAAGTGTCCTTTTAACGAGGTTGCGCCCTTTCGGGTTTTCACAAACACTCGCCGGTAGTCCTGCTGTTTTTACTCACGGAGCCCTTTCGGGTTTTCATCCCATTTTGCTTATGGACATACCGTTTTTATTTTATTTTATTTTATTTTTTCTCTTTTTTTTTACGAGATCGCGCCCTTTCGGGTTTTCACGAACATTCGCCAGTAGCCCTGCTGTTTTTACTCACAGAGCCCTTTCGGGTTTTCATCCGTGCCCATTTTGCTTATGGACATACCGTTTATTATATTTTATATATATATATATATATATATATATATATTTTATTCATCTTGTCAGCCTAAGGATGCTGCGGTAGTAGTTTAAAGACGTTTCGGTCCCTTGCAAGTTTTAGGACATTGCGGTCCATCATTAGTTTAAGGACGTTTCGGTCCGTCATCGCCGTCTTTGAGGCGAAGCTCTAGTTTACTGACTTTTCGGTCTATGGGGCTTTCTCTATGACTGACCACGATGCCCCCAGCTTATCCATCTTTCTCGGAGCATGCGGTTGTGGCGGGTTCACCTTCCAATTTTCGGACAACGCGAACTTGCCCTGTTGGTATTGGTTTTCAACCCAGTTCTTGAAGACGTAGCAATCCTCGATCAGATGACCTACCGTTTGATGGTAAGGGCAATAATTAGGATTATTAACATCACCTGGTCGCAACGGACGTTTTGGACTCAGCAGATTGATGAGTCTGTAGCACACTGCCAGCTTGAACAGTCCCCTTGTTTTATCTTGCGGAAACGAGTAAGGACGTTTCAACTTTTCCTGGAGGGGTTGCCGCTTGTTGCTTTGGCGAGCAACCTGTCTAGGGTCACTTGATTGTTGTTGAGCGCTGGCGACGAAGGCCGTTTTTCCTTTTCCTTTATCCTTTTTGTTCGCTCCGTTGTTTGCGGGGCCGGGATTTTTTCTGAGTAGCGTGCGATTGCATGGCTGAACGTTCTCGCTGCTCCTCAATTCCTTCATTTTTGAAATAGATTCCCCTAGGGAAGGGTTGGGGGTAGCTTCTTCGTCAGAGTCGCTTCCAAAGGTGATAATTTGCGATACCTTAGAGTCGGCTATATGACAATTGTCGGCGGCTCTTTTGCTCTCATCTATTGCATTTTTTCGACGTCTACAAGCTTCACATTTTGTCCTGTCGAAGTGTTTCTTTTGAGCGACATACCCTTGCCACCAACAGTTAAAGGATTCGCAGTCTTCGGTAGGATGTATGATCTTTTGATGATATAAACAGAAGTTAGGGTGCGTCTCTATCTCAGCGAGAGTATTTTCTTCAGAGGGTGGTAGCTTCATTCCTATTGATAGAGCTTTGGCGAACCTTTTTCTTGTTCTGAAGTTGTTTTTATCCACATTGGATGGCTTTTGACTTGACGGGAATGCCTTGGATCTTTCCAGTATGGCCATCTCAAGCTCTTGATTGGCTTTTGCTTTCAGACGAATTTCATTTAGGAAGACATCGATCAACTCGTCTGATGGTTGTAGAATCTCCGGCTCAGGATTCGCCATTGGTTTCTCAGCGCAAGGAGCCTCCTCATCATCCGTCAGTGAATGAGAAATGACATGACAAGTCGTTACGTAGTCTTCGGATTCATCTGATGAATTTTCTCCATCGTTTTTGTCCTTGACAAAAGAACAAGTTGCCCCCGACGTGTCCGTCTTCTTTGGAGAGTGCGGCTGTGGTGGGTTTACCTTCCAGTTTTCCGACAGCGCAAACTTGCTTTGTAGGTATTGATCCTCGATCCATCCCTCAAAGACGAAACAATCCTCAATCGGGTGACTTACCGTTTGGTGGTAAGGGCAATAATTGGGATTATTAAAATCGCCTGGCTGCGACAGACGCTTTGGACTCGGCAGATTGATGAGTTTGTTACGCACTGCCAGCTCAAACAGTCTTCTCGTTTTATTCTGAGAAAACGAGTAAGGACGTCCTAACCTCTCTTCGAGGGATGGGCGTAGACGCACGTTGTTTTGGCGAACGACCGACTTTGAGTTGCTCGACTGTTGCTGAGCATTGGCGACGATGATCGCTTTCCCTTTTCCTTTCTCATTTCGGGGATCGGGTCTTGGAGGAGACGGTCCATGGCCCATCTGGTCCATTTGGGCTAATTTGTCGATTAAGGCCTGGAAGGTGGTCGGCCTGAAGAACATCATGAATTGCGAGATGGTCTCCTGCGGATCGAGAGTGCCCACAAACATGCCTACTGCAGGTGCCTCTTCTATGCGTTGTTCGCATTTCGACCATAGGTTTCGCCATCGTGTTGCGTATTGGACCCACGTTTCGCCCGGCCTTATCCTGGCATTTATCAGTGCTATAATCGGGGTGCGTTCACTAGCACTCACGAATCTTTGTGTAAACAGCAGCTCCATCTCTGCAAATGTTTTGACAGAGTCGTTGGGTAGCTCTGAATACCATTCAAAGGCTGTTTCTGCTAAGCTGCCGACGAATTGACATAACAACAATTTGTCATCGCCTCCAGTATTGCCGCATAAGGCCCTGAATTGAGCGACATGCTGATGCGGATTCCCTGTCCCTTTATATACGTGGAATTTAGGGATCGTATATCCCGGCGGGTAACTGATTTGATCGTACCAGCTCGGATACGGTCGTCCGGTTCTAGCAATTTGCCCAGCCGCTTCATTTGCCTGATGAACCCGGATCTGCTGAGCTATATATTCGTCCATGTCAGCTTTAGAGATTGCATCCTCCTTGGCTGTTGACAGAGCCGGTGGAGGATTTGACATTTCTCCCCTGTCGTCTTCAAGGACGATCGAAGGATCTTCAGCAGGAGGGTCCGGCTGTAACATCATCTCTACCATATCTTGGAAGAGGAGCGCCATCCGTTTTATGTTAGCCGCTTGCTCTGCAGCTTCTTTGTCCCTCTTTTCGAGGACTCTGCGTAAAAAGTCAGCGTCGGTTTCTTGTTCGTGCCGCTGTTCTGATGATACTTCCGAGCTTTCTTTTGGCTTGGTAAGCGCAGCCATTGCAGTCATCATTTCCTTAAGTTTTTGTTGTTGCTCTTGGGCTTTCGTCACGGATCGGGTGAGCGGTCGGTGGCCCGTAGAAGTGCGGCTTTCTTCCTTTCCAGAAGCCATATAAACAGTGTGCACCACTATGCCCTCAGATTTGGGGCGTTTGTGTTCAGCTCTTTTATGCTTCGCCACGTTCACAGGGGCTTTTGCGGCCTCCTTTTCCTTTGAGTGATTGGAGTTGAGGGGGCCGTTGTAATGGGCACCCGGGTAGCTATTGGTTTTTGTGGCTTGACGGAGTAATCCTTCTCTTGCCGAACCTTCATCTTTTTCCGTTGGCGGAGATAGTTTTCATCAATCACTGACTCCTGGACCTGTCGCCAGACTCCGTGAATTTTAGAGGACAGCCGTTGAGGGGGCTGTTCTAGTTTTTTCTCTGGAGTACTCTTCGCAGCTGAAGGAGTTCATTTCAACATTGCAGTAGAAGAGTTTCTGCGCACCGTATTCAGCAATTCAAAGCTGTTCCCGGTTGGAACAGCAGCATCGATCCCTACCATCGGAGCTGGTGGCGTAAATCCAGAGGGGGAGTTGTCCCCAGCCTTCCTCACTCGGCGCCAGTGGCGACGTCGGGCGTGTCTTGCGGATGGAGTCACCTCCGTTGTTTGATAAGCTTCTTCATGCCCCCTGCCCTGGGTAGGGGAAGCAGCTTTAAGGACCTCGCCTGGAGCATCAACCGGAATAGCTAGCCTTGTAAAAACTGACTTCTCGGAAGGAGAAACCCTTCCAATGATTTCGTCCGCTTGAGCCGGGGTAGCTATCCGCTTTGGGATGGCAGCTTCGGGTATCGCAGGTTTGCAGACGTTCTGGCCCAGTCCGTTGAAAACTGAGGTACTGAAACTGGGCGACCCGTTGAGAGGGGTCGCGGTAGTGGTAAGCTGATTAAAGACTAACTTCTCCGGGGTTTCTTGCAACGTCATTGTGGCATTGAAGCTCAACGGTGGGAGCATGGTCCCGAAGAATAATCCAGTGGTGGCTTGAGTTACCTGCTCCACTGGCGTCTTGAAAAGAGAGGCCGCTCGGGGCCCATAAGTCACTCCTCTAGCGCGGACGGAGCGAGAGTTGCAGTTGCAGGCAGTGCAGTTTGAAGCCATCGATCTTCAGTTCTCTGCACGGAGCAAGACACAAAATCTTAGTACCTCGAATCCACAGGCAACCACAACAAACCGCGATTTGTTCGCGAACACGACACACAAAGTGTGGAGTGGAAAGAGGAAGAGGTCCCACCGAGCGTGCCAGAATCTGTTCCCCTCCGAAACGCGGCGCACAAGACTGCGATGTCCTGACGCTGAGATTCTGGGCAGATGCTATTTGGTTTTATCCGTCCACCTCTCCGAAGATGCCAAGTTGATTTATGGCACCGTGTATCGGAGGTTTAGACGGATGCGGCCGATGTAGCAGACTTCATCAGATTCCCCCTCGCTTGAGGGGTTTTTGATTGTGGGGACGCTTTTCCCTGCAGGCGCAAGCCCCTGCAGTTAATTACGCTACCGCACCGCGGTAACAACTTTCTCCTTCTCCAGAATTTCACTTCGTGTCGTGTGTATTTGTTTTGTTTGTGGTTGCCCGTGGATTGTATACGGAGACTGAGTAATGCCGTCGCCCGTAGGACGTGGATTAGTCCAAATCCGTATTTACTTAGATTTGGGTTTGGTGTTTTTAGTTTAAGGATGCATTAGTCGCGTTGCGGCTAAGATCAACTTAAACGTTCGTTTAGGATATGTTAGTCCTGTTTTGAGACTAAGATTAACTTAACGGGACCGTTTAGATCTGGTAAAAGAGCATTTGGGGGCTCTATTGCTCCAGTTTAGGGACGTAGTGGTCCATGTTCCAGTTTAGGGACGTGGTGGTCCATGTTCCAGTTTAGGGACGTGGTGGTCCGTATTCCAGTTTAGGGACGTGGTGGTCCATGTTCCAGTTTAGGGACGTGGTGGTTCGACATTAGTTTAGGGACGTTTCGGTCCGATATTAGTTTAGGGACGTTTCGGTCCGATATTAGTTTAAGGACGTTTCGGTCCAATATTAGTTTAAAGGACGCCTCGGTCCAATATTAGTTTTAAGGACGTCTCGGTCCACGAGTTTAAGGACCCCGCAGTCCATATACGTGTGGTCGTTGGGACTCGTCACCTCTCTGACGTCGTTGAAGGATTACAACGATAGGTGTCAGAGGAGCTCGGAGATGTACCCTCGAACCGGATATAAATTGATTTAAGAGAGCAATCTTGCTCAGTCAATTTAATTTGAGGACTTACGGCCAAAATTGGGCTAAGTCCAGTTGAAAATGTTCAACATTTTATTTACTTTTGCATCGCATTTCTTCTTATTTTTATCTGGGCTTTGCCCAGAAAGGATGCAGAGCATCAATTTGTTTTGGGCTCTGCCCTTTATAAATGATACAGAGCATCAATTTTATTTGGGCTCTGCCCTTTTATTGCTTTGCAATTTATTTTGGCCTGCTTGGTCTTTTTGATTTGGGCCTGGCCCTTTAAGAAATGCCTTGCATTTATTAGGCGCTTTGCGCCAATCAGAGAGCGCAAACGCTCGTGGTGGTGACACGTGTCATGCAGCGCAGTGCGCTGCGCTAGTGCACTACGCTTGCGCTGCTGACACGTGGCGCGCCCTGGTGGCTTGCGCCAATTTCAGAGAGCGAAGCTCTATTCAAAAGCGCATAGCGCAAATGGTTCAGGCGCTGACACGTGGCGCTCTCTGGTGGCTTGCGCCAGCCCAAGAGCGCAACAGTGCAAAATTATAAGTGCAAAGCACTATTAATTTGAGAATCTTTTAGATTCAAGAACAGAAGTGCAAAGCACTGTTAGATTTCTTGATCTTATTTAGATCAAAGGAAAAGATAAGTTTTTTTTTCTTATCTTAAAGAACCAAAGGTTCATGAAAAAGTGCAAAGCACTATTTATTTTATTTATTCATTTTATTTAGTTATGTTTAAAGATCAATGATCTTGTTTTTAGATCACTGATCTGTTCATAAGAGAATTTTCTCTTCTTTCAAAGGTTTTTACCTTCTGTTGTTCTTGAGGAGTTCTCAAGAGTTCTCTTCTCTTTTTTTTTTAGAAAGATGTTGATGCCTTTGAATTGAGGTCTGGAGTCTCTTTTATAGTGCCCATAAATTAGTTAAATTTGTTAAAGAGATCTTTCTCTGAGTGATTTGGGGAATTTTCCCCACCGTTGGATCTTTGATCCAAGGGCTTCTGTTTTAGAGAAGAAAATCTTCTTGTTTTATCAAAACAGAAAAGATTTCTTTAGAATTTTAATTCTGTTGGGCGCAAATGCTCCAGAGCGTGACACGTGTCACGCAGCGCACAGCCCAGCGCGACTGCGCTAGCGCAACTGCGCTGACACGTGTCGCGCAGCGCACAGCGCAGCGCGACTGTGCGAGCGCATCTGCGCTGACACGTGTCGCGCCGCGCACAGCGCCGCGCAACTGAAGCGTTGCTTCCTTTACTTTTTGTTTTAAACAGAGCTTTGCTCTGATTGGGCACGCCTTCTTGGGTGCTGCGCTGATGCATCTGCGCCTGACACGTGGCGCGTTGCGCAAAGAATCTGAAGCGTTGCTTCATTTATTAAAATTTAGATTTTCAAAGTAGAGCTTTGTTCTAAGTGGGGGAAGATGAAGCGTTGCTTCATCTCCCGCCTCGGAATTTGAACAGAGCTTTGCTCTGATTGGGGTAAACATAGATATATACATTCGTCAGATGCAATGATAGCCATTCTAGATCACAGATGAACACATTGGATATACTAGAAATCCGCGTTTCGTTCAAGCCTGTAACGAAAAACGGATTACACTGTCGCGATGAATAGCCAAAACCCCACCCTAGACCCTTACGGGTGCGGCAAACTACCCGCCAAGTACCCGAAGTGAAGCAACCTCTCTCAATAACGTGAGTAGGCCACTCGGCACTTCGAGGTACCCGGTAGTTTGTGCACCCCACCTTGGGTCTATCCTAGGAGCAAAAACAGTAAAAGAAATAATATACAATGGCGGCTACAACCTCATCCCGGATGTGCGGCCATAAAAATAATATTACATCAATTTACATATTACATCAAATGAAAGACAAAGAAAACTCTCATCTCACAACCCCCGGCTATTCATCCGCGACAATCCAACGAGTTCATATACACAAACCATCAACATTACAGATCACAGATATGCACAACCCCCACTAATCGACGTATAGATATTAGTTGACGTACAGTGCATATATCACATCACAGATATAACCCATTAGCTAAAGTCTACAGAACTTCGATCAAAATACGGATTTGCAACCACCCCAAACACAACTTTGTTCTCTGGAAAATCTGGGTAGAAACAAAATACTTTAAAATTCCCAAAACAAAACACTGAGAAAACTGCAGCAAAGACGAGTCACGGCCGAGTCAACTCGGCCGCGAATCCGCGGCAAGAAGCATGTTCTCGCCGCGGTTCCGCGGCGTATTGACCGAGTCAGTGGCTCGTTTTTGCTGTGTGTTCCTACAAAACCCTGTGCCGATTTTTAAGATGTGTGGAATTATTTTTGAACAGTTTTAAAAATCGGCAGAAACATGAGTATTCGGACGTGTTTTGCGATTTTTTTCTCCGATCGAAATTCTAAATACTTTGCTAACATGCTAGTTGTTGTTTAGCTAGGCTCTGATACCACTGTAAGTCCACGTTGCCCACCCCGGTCCTTACGGGGAGACGGAAACGGTAAAAAACGATTTTTTATGACAAGGCAACATGGACTAGAAAAGAGGATCTTTGCTAAACAAAAACCTAGAAAACTAACTACGAGTTTAGATACTCGGTTAGGAGGTTATACCTTGGTCTTGAACTCCTTCTCTTCTTGCTCCTTGGAGTGGTTGGAACGGCTCCACCTCGTAGTCTCCTTGTTGTCGAAGAAGGATCCACCCGAAAGCCTCTACCTTGAGCTCATACCTCAACCGAGAGGAAACTAAAGTGCTTGGCTTGCCAGACCTAGAACTCTAGAGTGAGTAGAGAAGAGTTTTGAAGGGTTTATCTCAATAGCTCATGCTTCTCAACACATGAGATATGAGAGCTTTGAGAGAGAGGAAGAGGGTGAGCTTTGGATGAGAGAGAATGAGAAAGTGAGAATGAGCTTGACTTTTTACAACCATGCTCACAAAAGAAAGAATAATGATGATAATAATAATAATTAAGAATTGTGATGGTTAGTTTCAATGACCATTATCATTTCATGCATTTCATGCATTTTGTAAAGAACAACAAGTAAACAAAAGTCATAGAAATGAAATGATGATGGTCAACAAGTCCACAATGGTCAACCGGTCAACAAAGTCAACAACTCAACAAAAGTCAAATGTTCAACTCAACCATGGCACAATAATCCTTAATTAATATTATTAATCATATTTCTTATTCTCATTAGGGTTTAGAAAAAGTCAACGGTCAACAACCCCAATGAGAATCCTCTGCCTCTGCCTCTGTCAACTGTGCATACACACCCGCATCCGTGTTCCGAGGAACACGAATACAATGAGATAAAACCAATCCCCAAAACATATACTAGGATCTGGCTTAAACCAAAGCCCGCTAGTAATAACTTCCCGGACACCAAACGTGCACAAGTGCGCGGATGTGAACGAACCCTGTCGCAAAACCATGCGACCTCTACTCTGTTTTGCCCAAAGGAGAATAGCCCTCTGTGTGGGACTCTAAAGACTCGACACTACGCTGGCAGTGGGTTTAACCACAGGCCGCAAGCGGTACTAGCTGTACGTAACGGCCGCAAGCGGTACTCGAGGCGAAGTGACAGTGTCAAGTCAACGGACTATGCTGTACTCATGTCACCTGGGAACTAATAACTGACGATAGGTATAATACCAAACCAATAGTTCCCAATGAGTCCTGTCCAGTGTACTCGTAACCTAACGAGCACCTGCATACTATCTCCAGTACGATGTACTGATGGCTGTGGGACAGACCATCTCCCCTCCTGGGATGAGAAGCGTATACACTAGTCTACTCTGGAGTATCGATGCCCTGTATCGATAATCCTATGACTAGGGACCTGTATAAAGATGTGCTTGTAGATTACCCAGCCCCCACTAGTGTGACTGCCATCACAACGCTGGTAATCAAGCTAAGATCCTAAGGGCTCCACTAATGTGTATAGGCGATATGCCAAAAGAAACACATGCACACATTAAAGTAGAAACAAACCAAGTAGCATACTACTATTTTGAGCAAGATTGTCTATTCAACTGTGAATATCCCAAGCTTCCATTAAGTAATATACAAACTAGTATGATACAGTAATGGCCTCTATGGCACATACACTAACAGGATGATCCCATATCCATTGGTTTTTGGCATCAGAGAAGGTATACGGGTGCTCAGTGGAGACTGGGTACACTGGACGGACTCGCCGAGAACTCCCAGATGGTATTATACCTCACGTCAGATGGCAGTTCTCTGGTGACACTGGTACAGGTTAGTCTGTAGACCCGAGATCGTCATAGAGTCTTGTGTGATTCCCACTGTGGTTTGATTTCCATCATACCACGTTCAAGAGGGCGTGCAAAAAGGTGGCTTTTGGGTACAGTCCCGAATCATATGGAGGCAATGAGCGATAGGAGGGGATTCGTCTCTCCCGGTATAGGGAGTTGATGTTGCGCTGTGTTCGATTGGCTATAACTGGAAATCCCTGGACAGGGCTGCTGAGATTTACTGGTAAGTGTTATCAGTAGTTTCTCGAACTGTTATAGACCTCATATCGACACGACTTATCAAGCTACTGGGGTCTGACGTTTACCACCCCTAAGCGAGATATGCGACATATCAGACGAAGAGACCGGACTGTACGGGAGTGTTACTGATTGGATTCGCTGGAGAATGTATATGCTTGCTTGTTGATCTTCTGATCGCTCAATACCTGGGTGGCTGTTACGTTTAGCGGACCGCTTGCAGCTTGTGGGTGTTTGATATGATCATCACCTACTGCCGGCGTATTGACGATTCTTTAGAGTCCTACACAGAGGTTTCTTGGCTCAGGCAAAACGGAGTAGGAGCACATATATGATATGTGCGGGACCGAGAACAATACGTGTATGTGATACCGTATTAGATTCTCGCGATATGAGATATCGTCCGGGTATATATGATATAGCCGGGTCATCGGATCAAGTATTGATTCGATGAACAGATACAGATTATATTAGTCGGTTATTTGTGAAATAGCCGGATTATCGGATCAAGTGTTGATTCGATAAATTAATGTATAATTATATATTTGATATATTAAATTACATTAATTGATATAAGCTCACTAAAAGATTCTTTTTCTCACTCGGGTAATACATTGATATATATGTGATATATGTTAATAGTACTATTTTATTTTGTTACAATAAATATTGTATATGGGATGTATAATATTGAAACATGTTATGGTTATAAATGCAACATGTTTTGTGGAGTTTAATTGAGGTTAGGGTTTGGATTAGGGTTAAGTCTTCATGAAGCTTTCAAGAAGCTTCGACTTTGACTTGGATATTTTGCATAGATATTTCCTTATCCCAACCCAACCCTTTACCCTAGTTAAATTTCTACATGGGTTAAGTCTTCATACTTAACCCATGGTTGCAATTCTAACCAAAGACTTGAGTTTCATTATTCATCACAAAGGATTCTTCTTCTTCTTCTTCCTTGAGTTCTTGAAGAAAAGCTTTCTAGCTTTTTCTTTGGTGATGAAAATGAGTGAGATTAAGATAATAAATGAGAGCTAAAATCCTACTTCATCATCATAATCTATCCTAGCCATTTAGATTAGGGTGTTCACTTCATTTGTGAGTGAGAACTTGTGTTAAAGAAACTTCAAGGTAGATCATCTTAGTTATCGAAGATCGGAAGCAAGTTTGCATCATTCTCTTCGTGGAGCCTCTCTAGAGTCGGGTACATGATGATCGCAGCGAAGGGACCTCAACACGGAGCTTATGAAGCGAAGGACCGGACTACAAAGGTTGTAATCCCAATCTCTTAGATGTTAAAGTGTTTAACATGCTTTGTTTCGCCTAATCTCTAGTTTAAAGATCTTGGTTAGGGTTGTTCGGTACGTCTAAATTTTAAATCGGGCATGGTTGATGCCTTGCAGACCCTTGTGAGAGTGCCTAGTAACCCTACATTAACGGCTCTTTAGAGTCCTACACAGAGGTTTCCTGGCTCAAGCGAAACAAAGTAAGGCACATATGTAATATGTGCGGGACCAAGATTAATACGTGTATGTGATACAGTATTCTAATCTCGCGATATAGGTTATATGTGATATAACCGAATTGTTGAATCAAGTGTTGATTCAATGATATGTTATATGTATATGTGATATGCATATAAAACATATTAGGCGATTGTATGCGATACAACCGGGTTATTAAATCAAGTGTTGATTTAATAATTTAATGTGTAATTATATATTTGATATATTAATATACATTAACTAATATTAGCTCACTTAAGAAAATGTTTTCTCTTTATACATTTAATGTATATGTGATATATGTTAATGTATTTATTTTGTGTCATGCTTGATGATACATTGTACATGGGTGTATGAGACTCATACCATAACCTAGATAATTAAGGGTAATTATTTATTTAGGGATAAACAAAATTAGGTGGAATTTGTCATGGCTCATGATGCTTTGAGAAGCTTGTAGAACCTATTGACTTAGTCCACTAATTTTGTTTTACTCTAGATATTTATTAACCTAACCATTATCTTTAGCCATGGTTTAGTCTCTACATGAGTTATATAAGATATTTTCTCACCCATGGTTCACACTTGGATCACTTGATCATTTTCTTCATCTCCTTCAATTGCTCTCTAGCTTTGAGTGAGTGAAGAAAAGACAAAGAGATAAATTATTCTAAAATGAGCAAAATTCCTACTTCACCAATCTATACCAAACTAGCCATTTAGTATAGGTTGTTTCTACACTTGTTCATCAATTAGGGAAAAGGTAGCTTGAGTTAGAGATTTTTCGACGTAGATCGTCTTTGGCCTCGAAGATCCTTGAGCAAGCTCGTTCTTTTCACCTAGTGGAGCCAAAGGAGAGTCCGGGACACCACTACTTGGAGCAAAGGGACTACTACACGGAGCTTTAGAAGTGAATGACCGGTCTACAAAGGTTGTATTCCCATTTCACTTAGTGTAAAGTTGTTTACATGTTTTAATAACCCTAATTCTCTAGTTAGATCCTTGGTCCGGGTTTCCTAGCACTCTAGATTTTTTAAAATTGCATACCCGATGCCTTATAAAACCTAGTGAGAGTGCTAAGGAACCTAGCATGCTATTCATCACGACCGTGGAATCCGTGTTTTTCATTATTTGCTTAATCTAAAACACGGACCTCCTAGTATATCTTATATTTCATATATCTGCTTCTGCTGATTCTGTGATATGACGTGATCATATAACTGCCTGAGACAAATGCTGCTTATATATATGATATTCTAGTAGACACTACATATGTTTTGCATCCGCGCTAGTCCTGACCCCGTCCTGCCGTAAGTTAAGTAACCTTACGGTGAAGACCCGGGTCCCTGTGGCGAATGTGGATGGCATATATGTGAGTTTTATTTTCATTTCTTCTATGATGTTTAGGAAACATAAATGATGGGACGTCATTAATGAGATTAATGAAAAGAAAAGAAACCTAAAGATATTGTAGAATCAAATTTTTCAAAAAGATAGCTCTAGTTCTTGCTTTGCATAGCGGTGTTCCATTATTAATATCCAGCGCCTCATTCGATGAGGAAAGAGCCTAGATCCTTTCACCGGGAATGATCTCTTTAGCAAAACTAGCATATGCTACAACCCACTCGGTTTATTTTGAAAACTACTCGATTTTAAAGCGGAGCTTAAACCACTCCTTTTCAAATCTCTAGATTCTACAACGATATCAAGTTCATTACGTTAAAGGTTTTCTTCAAAACCAGTCGTAGCCCTCCGTCATTTCAGATAAAGACTATTTAGTATTCGTGCTGCGTTTGTTGGCCTCCGTTAAGGCGTAGTGTTCGGTAGCTGATTAGTGCTTATCTGCTGCATATGATGTGATTGGATTAGGGTAGTCGTACGGCCTTGTTGGCCTTCGTTAAGGGTCGTACGGGTGGGTTTAATTCAATCACGAAATGACGGGTTGAACTTGACTAGTGGCCTATGGTTTGTTGTCCTCTGTCAAGGTCATAGGTCGTTAGGGGTAAAAACAGATATTGGGAACTTCAAGTGTTGAAATTTGCAATGAGATTGCATACCTTCTATATGATAGTTGGATTTCGATACCTACTGCGAGTAAGTGTTACTCCTGGGATAGTTTTCCATTTTACAACTAGCTAATCCAGTAGGTGTTTAAGAAAGATGTTAACGGGGTTTTGCCCCTGTGGAAATGAGGTTATTTAATTAGTTCCATGCGAAAGCACGGGGAGACTCCCTCGGAGTACCAATACCTGCCTGGCTGACCGATTGGCTAACTTGTAGGGTGTAATTAATCCCGACTAATCTTACTTTTTAGGGTTTGAAGGAAGATTTGATAAAATCAGTGGGAGCCATCAAGATTAGATAAGATAACAACCGGTCTAATCTTGCAAGAGCGCACGCTAAAGTGTTTTCTTCTCTCTCTCTCCAGGTAGCGACCATGTCACGTTTTAATCAAGATAATAATATGGATGTATTGACCGAACCCACTTATTATACTGAGCTGGTGAACGTTGGTTCCGCTCTATCTTATGACTGTCATAAGTCTGAGCAACGGATAAGGGAATGCAAGGATTTCCTCGCAACCCGGACGAAGAAAGAGCATTTTGATGCATCTTCTTCAGGTGTGTTAGTTACTGAGAACCGTTTCTCAGTCTGCTCTACGTTCTGGGTATTAGATACCGGATCAGGATCCCACATTTGTAATATGTTACAAGGGTTAAAGAGAAGTAGAGAACTGGGAAAGGGTGATGTCTCTCAGAGTAGGGAATGGAGCAATTGTTGCTGCCGAAGCTATCGGCAAATATCACATAATATTATTACCAAATGGTAATACATTGATTTTGAACGACTGTTATTTCGTATCGTCAATGATGTGCAATATCATATCCATTTCTTTATTAGATAAAAAATGATATAACTTTTCATTAGACAAAAATGTTATGAACATTTTCCTAAATCAAGTGTTGATTGTGTTTGGTACGTTATGTAATGGTATTTATGTTCTAACTCAAAATACAGTTCTAAATATACAGAACACACACAAAAGGAAAAGTTCAGAAATAGTTTCTTGTACTTCATTACATTCACCGATGATCTCTCAAAATTCGGACATGTGTTCCTGTTGAAACACAAATCTGAAACTTTTGAGAAATTCAAGGAATATAAGTGCGAAGTAGAGAACCAGACGGGTAAAAGTAATCAAATCCTTCGATCTGATCGAGGAGGTGAATATTTAAGCACGGAATTCTGAGATTATATAAAAGAGAATGGGATTCTCTCTCAGCTTACTCCTCCGTATACACCACAACACAATGGAGTATCGGAACGGAGGAATCGCACCCTGTTAGATATGGTGCACTCTATGATGAGTATTGCTGAGTTACCAATTTCCTTTTAGGGTTATGCATTTGAGACAGCTGCATACCTATTAAATAGGTTTCCGACCAAATCCGTGCCTACCACTCCATATGAGATATGGAAGGGGAAGAGACCATGTCTTAATTTCATTAAGATATAGGATTGTCCGGCTTATGTTAAAAAGCAAAATCCGGACAAGCTCGAAGCAAGGTCTATTCTGTGTATGTTTGGGTATCCCAAACATTCGTGAGGGTATATCTTCTACCACACGGGGGAACAAAGAGTGTTTGTTTCTCGGAATGCCGCCTTTTAAGAAAAGGAATTTCTTGTGAAAGAAATTAGTGGTAATGAGGTAGAGCTGGAAGAAGTTCTAGATACACAAACCGCAATAGAAGATTTGGTAGAACCGGAGGATTCAATAGTCCCTGACGAACCTCAGCCACTCCGCAGATCCAGTAGGGTTCCTCATCCACCTAAGAGATATTACGGTTTTCTCATAGACGGTGCGAGTGAGGATTGCATCATGGAAATGATGACCCAACTAGTTTCGAGCAGGCCATCACTAGTGGAGACTCTGTGAAATGGCTGGATGATATGCGATCTGAGATGGAATCCATCTACACCAACAAAGTATGGACTTTGGAAGTTGCTCCTGAAGGGGTAAAACCCATTGGGAGCAAGTGGATCTTTAAGAAGAAAATTGGTGTAGATGGAAAGGTTGAGACCTTCAAAGCTAGATTTGTAGTAAAAGGTTTTCGTCAATGACCAGGTGTCGATTATGATGAAACCTTTTCTCCAGTGGCTATGCTTAAGTCCATCAAGATCCTACTTGCCATTGCTGCATACCATGACTATGAAATCTGGCAGATGGACGTCAAGACCGCTTTTCTAAATGGTAATTTAGAAGAGAGCGTGTATATGATACTACAAGAAGGCTTCGTAGACAGTGGGAGCAGTGGAAAGGTGTGCAAGCTGCTTAAATCAATCTACGAATTAAAGTAGGCATCGCGGAGCTGGAACATCTGTTTTGATGTAGCAATCAAAGAGTTTGACTTCATCAAAAACATAGATGAACCTTGTATATATAAAAAGGTTGTAGAGAGTAAGGTTGTCCTCCTCGTATTGTACGTGGATGACATACTCTTGATAGGAAATGATGTTCCTATGCTGCACTCGGTCAAACTCTTCTTATCACAAAAATTCTCCATGAAAGATCTGGGCGAAGCCTCCTACATCCTGGGGATAATGATCTATAGAGATAGATCTAAAAGGATGTTGGGATTGTCCCAATCCAAGTACATAGACACCATACTAAAGAGATTTAGTATGGAAGATTCTAAGCGTAGTAATTTACCCGCTTGTTCAGGAATCACTCTCTCTAAAGAGATGTCTCCCAAAACCGAATTGGAGAGGGCTCGCATACACGTGATACCCTATGCTTCTGCAGTTGGGTCTATCATGTATGTGATGTTATGTACCAGACCGGATGTAGCTTATGCACTTAGTGTGGTAAGTTGGTATCAATCAGACCCAGGGGAGAAGCACTCGATAGCTGTGAAGAAAATTCTTAAGTACTTGAGAAGGACTAAAGAGATGTTCTTGGTGTATGGTAACGGAAAACTCTAGGTGGAGTCCTTTACCGATTCGAGCTTCCAGAGTGATAAGGACGACAACAAGTCTGTCTCGGGTTTTGTCTTCACCTTCAATGGAGGGGCGGTATGTTGGAAGAGTTCCAAGCAAGATACCGTAGCAGACTCGACGATGGAGGCTGAATACATCGCTGCTAACGATGCTGCCAAGAGGCTATCTGGATGAAGAAGTTTATTGATGAACTTGGTGTGGTTCCATCCATTGAGGATCCAATACCCTTGTATTGTGATAACAATGGAGCTGTGGCTTTGGCCAAGGAACCCCGGTCCCATCAGCAATCCAGACATATTCTGAGGCGGTATCACCTGATCCGGGAGATAGTTGATCGCCGGGAGATTCAGGTCAGGAGAGTTGATACGAAGGACAACACAGCGGATCCACTCATGAAGGCCCTCCCCCAGACGCAGTTTGAGAGACTTTTTGGGATGTTGGGTATGAGATACTACAACAACTGGCCTTAGTGCAAGTGGGAGATTGTTAGGAATATGTATGCCCTAGAGGCTATTATTGTATGATATAGTGGATGCTTGGACATATATAGAGAGGACTTTCTTGCTCGACATGATAGTATGCTATCTGGTTGCTCTTTATCTTAACATGTACACATGGTTTTTATACTGTCTCTCTAATACATGTTGATAAAGCCCTTGAGATGTTGGCTTGACTACCAAAACTATGATGTAGATCATACTAGTGGGGATTGTGTAGTCCGTAAGCACATCCTTTAACAGTTCCTAGTCGAGGGAGTATCGAGACAGGGCATCGATATTCCAGAGTAGATTAGTGTGTACGTTTCTTGACCCTGTATGGGGCGATAGTTGATCCTATAACCATTGGTGTTTGACATCAAAGATTGTACACATGTGCTCATTAGAGAATGGGTACACCGAACAGGACTCGCCGAGAACTCCTAGATGGTATCATACCTATCGTCAGATAGCAGTTCTCTGGTGACACTTGTACAGGTTAGTCTATAGACCCGAGATCGTCATAGTGTCTTGTGTGGTTCCCACTGTGCTTTGATTTCCTCCCTACCACGGCTCAAAGGAGTCGTGCAAACAGGTGGATTTTGGGTACAGTCCCGAGTCACATGGAGGCAGTGAGCGATAGGAGGGGTTTCGTCTCTCCCGGTATTGGGAGTTGATGTTGCGCTATGCTCGATTAGCTTTAACAGCAAGTCACTGGCCAGGGCTGATGAGGTTTACTGGTAAGTGTTATCAATAGTTTCTCGAATGGTTATAGGCCACACATCGGCATAACTTATCAAGTTATTGGGGTTTGACGATTCCACCCCTAGACTCGATACGCGACAAATCATACGAAAAGTCCGGACTGTACGGTAAGTGTTGCTTATAGGCTCTACGGGAGTTTGGACAAGTTTGCTTGTTGGTCTTCTATTCGTTCAATACCTGGGTAGCCATTACGTCCAGCTAGTACCGCTGACGGCTTGTAGGTATCTGATGTCATCATTACCTACTACTGGCGTATTGACGAGTCTTTAGAGTCCCACACAGAGGTTTCCTAGCTCAAGCGAAACGAATTAGGGCACATATGGAGATATGCGGAAACTTGATTAAATACGAGTATGTGATACCGTATTCTAATCTAGCGATATTTGATATTGGTCAGGTTATTTGTGATATAACCAGATTATTGAATCAAGTGTTGATTCAATAATTTATATATATGTTACTAATATATTTGATATTAGCCGGATTATATTTGATATAGCCGGATTATTGAATCAAGTGTTGATTTAATAATTTGATATATATATATATATATACTAATATTGAATATTTGCCGGTTGTACGTGATATGACCGGATTATTGAATCAAGTGTTGATTTAATAATGTGATATACATATATATATATGATATTAATCGGTTATATATGATATAACCGGATTATTGAATCAAGTGTTGAATTAATAATTTGATATATATTTATATTTGATATATACATATATTAACTAATATCATTCTCACTAAAGATTTTCTTCTCTTGTTATATATTTATATATGTGATATATATATATGTGTGTGTGTGTGTGTGTGTGTGTGTGTGTATGTATGTATGTATGTATGTATTTTATATTGTATCATGGTTGATGATACATAGAACTTGGATGTATGAGAATCACACATGATGTTATATGATGAGTAAATAATGGTTTAATTTATGAATTAAAGAAAATGGAGAATGGGTCATTACTTGGAGATGCTTGTAGAAGCCTTGAGAAGCCATGACTCACCTCTTGATTCTTTGTTTTATTCATAGATATTTTCCACTCATCTCATCACTCACCTCATGGTTCATTCTCTCTCATTCAAAGTTCATCTCCTTCTTCTTCCTCTCTAGGATTTTCTTTGTAATATTTCAGAAAATAAAATATTATTTTTGGGAATTTAAATAATTAAAATAATAATTTCCACAAATATTATTAAGTATGAGAATTAGTTTTAATGAAAGGGTATAATTATATACCGATAATTTTGGAAAATTAATAAGAATAATCAATTGAAGGTATTTATGTGATTTGGGCATTCTATGAATTATTATACAACTAGTTATATTTAGATTAATATTAAAACCTGATTAGTGTTTCACTAATTATGCATTAATCTTAATTATGTGCATGGCATGCAACAAAGTATGTTGCAAACACTTATTTCATTGTTTTGAACCATGGCTTCTTTTAATTGCAAATGGTTTGTTTCTTTTAAACAAAAGAGAAAATGAAAAAGAAAAGAATAAAGAGAGAGAGAGAGAGAGGTGACTTGTGTCATGGTTGATGGGACAAGAGGGGGGGAGAGAAGGTTCTAGTCTTGAGCCGTTTCTTTATTATTTTCTTCACTTCATTTCTATTCTTCATCTCCTTCATCCTCCACCCACTACCTCCTCTACCACCCATGGCCACACCAAAAACCACCTCAAACCACCAAGTCACCTTCATAAAAAATGATCATAACCTCACTACCAACCCTATGAAGGTATCAAGTTTGGACTTTGAAGACTTTGAGCAACTCAAGAACTTTCTTGAGTTGCCAAATGAGGTATATTCCTACACCATTAGTTTAGAATCTTGTTTTCCTCATGTCTTATTGTGGTTTAAAGTAAAACTTCTGTAGATTAGTAAGGTTAGAATTTTCCAAGATGAGGGTTAGGGGATATTATGAAGTGTAAAGGTGTATTTAAGGTTTAGATGTGACTAAAACCCATCTAGTGCTAAAATTCTGGACAAACCAGAGACTTAACCCCAAAAACTAGAACTTTGAATTGGCCGATATCGGATTTTGTGGAATTTGTGAGGATATATAGAGATTTGCCGTAATCCGGGAACCCTGAAAATTTTATAGCGATTACAGTGAGTCGTGCAGGCAACCTAGAAGCCACCCTAGAGACCCGAGACCATAACTTGAGAACTTGGCCGCAAATAAATTGCTTTTGGTCGCAATTTGCCGCCTGGGGGTGATGGATGGGGTTCATGCTTGGTCCATTGCTCCATTATCAGTTAATTAGACCTATCCTATATGCAACTTTTCCTAATTCTCACCTGAGGCAAATCTGGGAGCGTTTTCTTGAGCTGCTGTTTTGGTTTTGCTACTTTTTAAGACTTGGATTTTGGTATTTGGGTTTTGGCTCGGTGGTTTGACATTTTTACATCAACATTGAGGATTTGTTTGGCTAGTCTTGCATGCGTAGGCCGTAGGTTCTAACATATGTGCACTTAGTATGCCGTTTCAGTTTTCTCGTGTTGATTCTTGTTTACGATGCGACGTATTTGAAATGTAGGTACCTTCGCATGGACTTCGGGATGATGAGGAGAGAGTGGCGTCATTGACTTCGGCAAGCGAGGATCGAGGTGAGTATATGTATATCTACAAGGGAAGTCGGGTGGATGGCGTATAGCAGCCCCTCCACACTAGAATAGCGTAATACTATATTAGTAAGTTTGGATGGGATATTTGGATACTTAGCGAATAGGATATTTAGAAGATCTTAGGTTATATTAGGTTGATCTAGGAAGACTTATCCATAGGATGATTACCTTGGTGGAGAATCACAGGTTATATGTAGTCTCACACACACACACACACACACACACACTTGTTTTTGTGTGTATATGTGTGTGTGTGTGTGTATATATATGTATGTATGTGTATATATATATACATATACACGGGTAATGAGGATAGTATGTGATATGTGGAGATGAGTCGATATGCTCGGGCATGATACCGTGAGATTTTGATATGTGTTTGAGTCGTGATATGATATATGATATGATATTATAATGGATCGTTGGGCGATATGTATTCATACATACGATAATATGTGAATTGATAATATTTAAATGTACGAGACTTTAGAACCGTACCCATGATCATGATATTGTACGAATCATGATATTGTACGAATTACGATATTATGTATGATTTTGACCCGTACTCTTGATTTTGGGGATGGTGTACGATGGATTTTACTATACGAGGTACATAAGATGATGGATCTGCACTCTTGACTCGAGGATGTCGTACTATGTATTATACAGTACGTAACGCTATGAGGATGGATCACCGACTACTAGGTATATCGACTCGAAATATATGTAGATTTTCTTATCCTTCCGACTTGTTCCTTAATTTAGTCTTTTAGTTGTTTATATAGATGCTAGGCTAGGCTCGAGTCATACCTGTTTTCAAAACTAACGAATCGTGAGTCTTTTCAAAGGACAGCCCGAAGGAAGCTACGGATTTTTCAAAGGACATATCTTTTCTTAAAAACACCATAGCCCCTACTTTTCTAAAAACCACGATTCGTGCTATTTCAAAAACACTAAAACCGTATGACTCGTACACCGAGACACTTTAGCTCCGGTTGCAAAGATGAATTCGAAATACAAAAACGTATCACCCACTTCCTACTATATTGATTAATGTTACGTTTACTATTCACTTTTCTGTTATATTTATGTTGTTCTCATTGCATTGCATATTTAGTACATGTGTTTCTTTAGCTATTATAAATCCCGTCTGTTAGGACACCAGCACCATTACCGATGATGCGTATGTTTCACGTACACTTACCTGCCGGCTCACACACATGATCATCGGTAATTGCCATGTCACGTACACTTTAGAAAACGTCACTTCATTGGTATAACCTGCTACCTGGTAGTTTCAACATATTATTAGTATGCTTGCTCTTATATGCTAGTTTAAATATTGCATTCCTTACTTAGATACCCCATGCATTTATATATTCATTCTGTTATGCAATATTGTGGGGATTTATGACTGTAACATCTTCAAAAATATAAAATATTAATTTTGGGAATTTTTATAATTTAATATTATTTTATTGATTATTTTAATATTAAATGCAAATAAATAGGAAAAATGTTAGAAAAATTATGGAAAATTCTAAAATAGGGTAAATTAGTGAATTATGACATTTTTAAGTTTTTGTGATTAGTTTGACACTAATTTAGTGCTAATCGCGATTAAAATCGCTAATTGGGTTTTTTGGCAATTTTGTGCAAAACTTGCACATATCACATTTTCTACACTTGTGCACTTTTCTAGCCATGGTTTTCTTTTGGAATTACTATTGATGTGAGAAGGGTGGGGTTTTAAAAGAAAAGGAAAAGAAAAGGAAATGCAATGATGAGGGTAGGTGAGAGAGAGGTGGACCATTGACCTTGAAACACTTAGCCATTTTCTCTCCCTCTCATTTCTCTCCCTCTTCCTCTCCCTTGCTGCTGCTGCCCTTCTCCATTTTCCCTCCCCTCCTCAAGCCATGAAACATCTCAAAAACTACACCAAAACCCCAAACTCCTTTCACTAAAAATGTCCAAAATCCCTAGATCTACACATGGAGCTAAAGAAGCATGGATTTGGCCATTTGAGGGCAACTCAAGAAAATTCTTGAGTTGCTAATGAAGGTAATTTCTGAACCATTTGCTTAATTATAGCCTTTCCTAAAACCCCATGTCAAGATTTTATCGATATTGTGTGATATTATGGATTTGAGAGAAACCTAGTTAGGGTTTGAGTGAATTGGTGTTGCATTATGAAATTGGGCTCAGTATTGATCTTACCAACACCCTAGTGTATGAATTAGAACCCCAAACCTGAAGCTAGAACCATAATACGGATTTTAGAAAACGATATCGGGGAAAACAGGAAATCTGTCACTGTGTTGTTGAATCTGCTATCACCCGAGATGCCCTAAAATAAAATTGAGTGGAAAGTGACATGTGCAGGCACCCAGGAAGCCAACCCCAAAACCCTAGCTCCCCATTCCACTTTCCGGCCGCCAAAACCTGCATTCTGGCCGCAAATTGCGGCCAGACCAGGGAGGAATCTCCTCGTTTTGCGTGCCTGGCCCCATTTCATCAATTCTTGGCCCTGGGTACTTCTAGTTTTGACAGATTCTTCCTAGGGTGAAATCTGGGACATATATCCTATGTTGTCGTTTTGGATTCGTGTTTCCGTATTCCGTATTTTTGGATTCTGAAATGGTGGAATGTGTTTTGCCTCGACTATTGTCGTTTATACGACGATATAGAGGATTATGGATGGTTTTGAAGGCGTGCCATAGGTTCTCACCTATAGGCCCCCTTATCGTATCGTTTTGGAGTTTATGCGCCGTTTTAGATTGGATTTGGTTTTAATGCGCATATACGATATTTTGATGTGTAGGTACCCATGAAGACTTCGGACGACAAGCAAATGCATGGGGATGTCCGCAAATGGTGATGCAAGGTGAGTAGATTATATCTACGGGGGAAAGTCGGGTGGATGGCGTATAGCACCCCCGCAGTCCGTAGATAGCTTAATATTATAGTATTGTGATATTAGGTGTATTTTGGATATGTAGGGTTAAAAGTGACTAGTGTAGTTCATAGTCGCGAACCCTAGGATAGAATTACACCTATACATATACCCTTGCTTTTCACATGTACTTACACTGTGATTGATGATATGTGACGACTTTGGAGATGAGTCGATATTGTGGGCTTGGTGCCCTGGGATCGGTGATTTGATACGATCCATATGTGGGATGTGACTTGTGATTCTTGCGGGCTTGGGATGTGTGTTTACCCCTCATGCATACTTTACCGATGTTACCGTTTGTACTAGAGATAGAGTAGTACATCCAGACTATATGATCTGATGATGGTGATATTTGTTATGTGATGAGACAGTGAGATGTTGACCCCTACCCAGCTTTTGGGAATGCCGTACGATGATTTACCGTACGAGCTGATATTGATGATAGATCCGCACTCATAGCTAGAGGATATCGTACGATATGACATTGAGGCGGGATCACCGACTATATATCTACATATATACTTTGACTCAGTTTTAGGTGGTTTCCACACCTACCCCTCCTGTTTGTCAGGATACTTAGATGTAGTTTGCATAGTAGATACTTCACTGTGCTGCTGATTACTAGATTTCCGCATATTCATGCTTTTCGCATTGCTGGCATATGTTCATTACCATGTTATTATCATGCTGTTAGGACACCAGCACCATTATCGATGATGCGTATGTTTCACGTACACTACTTGCCGGCTCACACACTTCATCATCGATAATTGCCATGTCACTACACTGTAGTACTATTGCATTCGTGATGTGATGCTTCCTTCGACATATGCACATTCCTATTCCATGTTGCATGATTTCCGATATGGTTACTTTCTTTACATGTCGCATACATTATGGATTGATTGCATAGCACATCGCATTGGATTTACTTCTTGAGGTGGATTTTCATGTGATCTCTGGATTTGGGAACCGTGCTCTTTTCAAATAAGTAATCGTTTAAAAACCCGGTTCCCTTGATATGATATTTGGGGCGTCGCCCCGTGTTTTCTCGGTGCTAGAGGCATGTACTGAGAGAGGGCTGACCCGGAATGACGGATGCCCGATGGATTGATATAGGGCTGACCCGGAATGACGGATGCCCGATGTATTGAGAGAGGGATGACCCGGACTGACGGATTCCCGATATATACTTTGATATAGGGCTGACCCGGAATGACGGATGCCCGATGGATTGATATAGGGCTGACCCGGAATGACGGATGCCCGATGTATTGAGAGAGGGATGACCCGGACTGACGGATTCCCGATATATGTATACTTGAGAGAGGGCTGACCCGGAATGACGGATGCCCGATATAGGAGGATTTACGTGTCGATGCTTGGCACGGGTTTTCATGATGAGTTTCCATGATTTTGTTTGTATCCTCATACTTGCATACATGATGCTTGCTGTCAGTGGGTGACAGGTGGACGGATTCCACATATATACAGACATGGTTCATATACAGGCTGGGTTTACACTTATCTTACACCAATATTAGTGGTATGGGACGCTAATATATGTGTATTGATATTATTGATATTTCTTCATTGATACTTCATGCAGACATACCTTACACTGATGACATGTTATTACCTGAGTACCTGGCACTACATACATGATTTGATGTTACCTTGCCACCTTATCACACTCAGATGTACTCTTGTGGACTATATTATTGATCGTTGACTTAGGATTATGTCTTGCATTCGATTTATCCTTGTAGATGTTTCTATTCACGAGTTGGCAACTCACCCCCGTTGTGCCACAGTTCTTGCAGGTTCTGCCGTACAGGTTCTTTTGCGGCATTTCTGGCACACTACCTTCTTGCGGGTGATTTGCTTTTGGTAGGTGGATTCTTTTGCATCAAGAATCCCCATGTTGTACTTATTTATTCATTGTATCTAGAAATGTCCATCAACCAAAACTTGTATATTCTTTCAGACCTAGACTTCAGTGTTGTATATTTCGACCTTAGAGTCGCGCTTAGTAGTATTGCGGTTTCTTGTTGCTTTTGAGCTGTCTTTTGGGTTTGATCCTCGCCACTTGGCGTTGTATATTATCATATCTTTGCGTGGTTGTGACCGTCGATTGACGAAGAGCTAGCTCCCGCTTGGGGATGCCTTTATCATGTTATATCTTGTTATTATCGTTTTACCCCATTCGGGGCCAGTTTTACAAAGGAAACTCTGCCGAAATTTCTAGAAAAGATTGTACCGTTTTTAAAATGCACATTCGGCTTAGTTATTTAAAAAAAAAAAAAACCTTGATTTCAAACCTGTATTTCTTCACTTCTTTAAACCAGTTTTCTTTACTTATTCTTCAAAATGGTTTTAGATTTCTGGGCTTTTGGCTTACTTGGATCAGATGGAGTCCTATAGGCTTCATATGTTTCAAGGGCCAGTCACGTGCTCTTTCGGGTCGTGACAATGCCAATATTCACTGCTTACTGACTTATGATTTTTGAGATTTCGGATTTTCCATGAGATTTCTGGATTGGAGGAAAACCGCAAGGATTTTATAAACTTATTATAATTTTAAAAATGAAAGTTGCGGTTTTCTCGTGATATGATGTATGTTCCGTCCACCATGAGTTTTCTCGGTTCTTGAGCCACGTGTGTACACATACCCGATTCGAGGAGACAGACACCGTCTGCAGGTACATGGTGGACCCGGTAAGGTACCCGGGGCAAGAAGGTCTTATAGAGAGAAGTTGAGCCTGGCAGGGGAGCACTACCTACCAGTGATATTTGACGCGGCAGAGATCCGGAGGATACCGACCGTAGTCGTGTGATCAGATGATTTGGGCCGATCCGGACTGACGGAGCCCGAGATACGAGGATGATGTGTCGCCGATGGACTCAGTTTTCATGATGTTTTGAGTGTCGATGTTGGGCACTCAGATTTTTCTGATGATTTTGTGTGTCGATGCTGGACAAACCCATTTGATGATGCATTCATACATACTATTCATGACTTATAGTTACCTTGTGACACAGACACGAGTTCTGACATTTCACATATGCTCATAGTACTACCTTTACTGCTACTCGATGTCTATTTATATATTTAGCGCATGGTATGACCTAGGAGATCGCCATACATGCGATTTCTACTCGGTGATGTCTTCTACTCACGAGTTGGCAACTCACCCCCGTTGTGCCACAGTTTCTTTGCAGGTTTAGCCATACAGGTTCCATAGCGGCTTGCTGGCACTTCACTTTCTTCTGGGTGATTTCTTGGTAGGTGGGTTCACTTGCATCGTGACCACCGTTGTTTATGCACATTACATTTCAGTTGTACTTGTTATTTATTTCAGTTGTATCTAGTTAAAGGCTCCATCAACCAAACTATGTATATTTAGTAGACTTAGAAACCATTATTGTATATTCTTTCGGCCTTAGAGTCACGCTCATGTATATATATTATTGTTTTCGGGTTTTCTTGATGATGCCTGTTTTTTTTTTTACTTTCTTCCTGAGTTTTGATCCTCGCCTTCGGCGTTGTATATTTGCATTACTTGCGTGGTTGTTTCTGCCAATTGGCGAAGAGCTAGCTCCCGCTTGAGGATGCCTATATTTATTGCTTGTACCGTTTTTCGGGTTAAAATATACAAAGGAGGTGCTGCCCAAATTTTCAATGACGAAAATGGTTTCAAGTTAGATACAAACATTGTGTTCTCGTACACTATTATCTATGTTTTAAAGAAAGAACGTGATTTCAGTAAAAACCTTATTTCAAAACTCCACCTCCACTATTTTCCCCTAAAAGGTTTAGATTTTCTGGGCTTTTGGCTTACTCGAATTAGGTGGGGTCCTATAGAATTCACATGATTCAAGTGCCAGTCACGTGCCTTTTCCGGTTCGTGACAAAGTTGGTATCAGAGCTTTAGGTTTAACCTTGGTTCGAGTCTAGGCTTGACTATGCGGAGTCTAGAGCATATATATATATTCGGAACCTAGGCTTGACCTTATGGAACTTAGACTTGGCCGAGGTGGTCTTAGACCCGAACTTTCATCGTGTAGGTTGACCTTGGTTGATGGTGTAGGTGACTTATGTAGAGTGATGTACCGTGTGTATGTTCCGCGGCATACTTACGATACGCTACTCCACTTAAGAAGCCTTAAGATGTACATTTCTTAGACACTGTATTTCTATTCGTTCTTATGATCTATCCTTATCGAGGCCGGATTGTGGTTTCTGTTACCACGGTTACACGAGCAGAGAGAGAGAGCTACGGCTAGAGGTGCGGTCAGCACGAACTCATCATGAATGAGGACTAACCAAGGCGTAATTCCGGTGACACACGATTGCATTGATATATCGTTTTATTATGTTTTCCGTTGACGCGAGCATTTCGATGCATTGTTTTGCTAAGATTTCTTGTTGACGCAAGAGAAGATCCACTCCAGATGATTAGGCCACCGCTAGAGGCCAGCCAGAATGTGATGACTGTTAATGTATCGTCTATTCTTGATGATTGAGGCATTGTCTATCATGCGGACGGATGAGCCAGCTGTTGCTGTGACTGACAAGATATCGCCCCAGATATTTGAAGCTATTGCAGCACGAGTTTATACTTAGCGATATGATAGAAGATCGCTAGTCACCCATAGATGAATGACTAGGACATGTGGTTCGTTTGGATACCCCGATGCGAGATCACTAGATTGTCTAGCGTTAGCTAGAAGAAGACCTCACACAGGCGTGTTGTGAGTCGATCAAGAAAGGACGAGCGTAAGCGCGTTACTCCGATGATTTGAACGAGTTCCCGAGAATGTAATTGGCCATATGCCTACTACAGGATATTTGAGATGCCGAGTTCATAGCTTCAGAAAGGAGACTCTGGATATGAGTGCAGCCGTTTAGAGCGCAGTTCACACAGCTACGAATAGATAATTCCGAATTGGTCCACATTGAAGAAAAGCGGAGTAAGAGGTTTGTACAAGATCTTGACTAGATGGCGTTCCACTCCGTTGAAATCAGAGACTGGATGCCTATGCAGAGGCGTTGTATGCAGCTATAATTCCATAGAAAAGTCGTGATGAGAATGCAATTGTCCTGGGACCCTTCGACCTTGAAGGAGGGACATTGATGATACTATTTATGATTTGCGATTTGGTGATTCGAATATCATGTTTCCGTTGTTTTGGATTTCGGTATTTCGACGGTTCGTTTTATGATTGATATTTCTTATGTGCACCACAGTTGCACCTGACTCATATTTTTTTTTGTATCAGTCGTACTGATGATCATTTTTGTGCGTACCCATTGCACCTGATTTGATTCTTACACATTATGAGGTAATTGATTTGATTTCATGCATATGATATGCACTTGATTTGACTATGCATTCGGGCAGTTCACGTGAGGTTTCAGCACTTTGACTTGGTTTTTGGTGCACGCACATGCACAGGTTTATGAGTGTTTATGCCACGGTATACTTGATTTGAATTGGTGTATGTCGTATACCGTTGATTTCGATTTTTATACTCGATATGCGTTTTCGTGCACCATATGCACTTGATTGAGATTCTTACGCGCAATTGGCGCACTTGATGTGATTTTGTGCACACCAGATGCACTTAATCGGGATTCTTCGTGCATATCAGATGCACCTGATATTGTTGCTGTGCACATCCGTTGCACTCGACGTATGTTTTCGTGCACACCCGTTGCACCTAACCTTATTTTTATGCACATTTATAGCACCTATATTGATTCTGATTTCCGTGCGCACCAGATGCACGTGGCACTTTTATATACGCAATTTTAGTTGGATTTCTTTCGAGCATCATGTTTTCATGACTTATATACTATATGGTTTAGTAACCGAGCAGGACTAGTCTGAGGACAGTAATTGAGTGTTTTTATATGCATCGATATTTACCGAAAGGATTTCAAAAAAGGAGCTATAGTCTCAATATTTTTCCTACATGTCCAAGATGACACAAAAACTTTATGAAGGAAACCCTTCTAAATTATTCTCAAAAGGCAGAACGTATATGTTAAGTAAAGGATATATATATATGAGAATAATGGAGGAAAGAGGCCATAGAAGGGGATTTCTTCCTATGGCGTCGAAAAAATACAACCTCCACCATTTTTTCCGACGATCGGCATACATCATCATCATCGTTATCATCTAAGATGTGCATACACCAAATTTCATGCGATTCCACCACTTTTTCACCGTTGAATTAGCAATGCAAAAAGTTCTATTGTCGGTAAACCATTAATTTTGCACCAACTAAATCAACGGTAAAAAAATGGTATAATCACATGAAATTTGGTGTATCCATATCTTAGATGATAAAGATGGAGGTGATGTATGCCGATCGTCGAAAAAAATCATGGAGAGTGCATTTTTCCGACGCCGTAGGAGGAAATTCCCTCCTATGGCACCTTTCCTCCATTAACCTCTATATACATAGCTATTTTCCTTATAATGAACGTCCGACACTTATGCCATGATACGTGCATCGCACGACAATTTGAAAAGGGATTTTTGCATGCACTTTATTCCAGTTGTCTTAAAGATTTCACCACGATGCGTACTATATATATATGTTATGGTTTTGATTATATCATGTTCCTTTTCGTATTGGATTTTGACATTTATTGTAACGCTTTGAAATTCGTTTAGGTTAATTTCGCGTTAGTTAGCAATAATGCGTGTTTTTCATAAAATCTCGTAAATTTTAAATTTCCACTTAAACTAAAATAAAACCAGTTTTAATTGTGATAAGGTGTGTTTTCATATATAAATGGGTTTTATTAATTATAAATTAGTCTAATGTCCAGTTAATTAGCAAATTTTCTTAATTACTTTTCCTAAGCAAGGATTAGTGTAACTAGCATGCACACTTAACACATTTTGTAACATATGTTTCTTTTCCCTCTTGCATGGTTCTTATCCTCACAAAATCAAGTTAAAACCCTTAACTAAAAATAAAAATTAAAGAATGGGAGGCATGGTTTGGGTTAGGTGAAGAATGGGGCTAGACTTTTGACCATGCCTCACTCATTTCTCTCTCTCTCCCTCTCATTTCTGCATTCCAGCAGAGGCATTAGCAGCAGCAGCAACATCTTCTTCTTCTTTTGCTTCTCTTGGTGTGCAAACACAATCCCTACACAAAAAGCTCACCCTTTCTTCATTAAACCTTTGATATATGCCTCTTTTGTGGGTCTTGGTAGCAAATCCTTGCCTTTGAAGGCAAGTGCAGCTAGTTGGACTTCCCTAAGATCATTTGGAGGTATTAAACTCACCATGTCACTCTTTTGCTTAACTAGTAGTTTAATTAGTTAAATCTAGTGTTTTAGTGAATTTTAGTGCTAATCTTGTGGTTTAAGTGAAGTTTAGGTTAAATTAGTGTTTTCATGGCTTGTTTAACTTAATTAGGTGTTGTTAGTGTTGTTTAAACCAAGAAATTGTTTCAAGTTACACTAAAACACCCTAATGTTTTGATTTAGTGTTAAATTAGCATTTTTGTTTAGGTTAGTGCTCTGTTATGATCTGCTTTCAACCCGATTGCTTCAGAAAGAAATTGCAATTACTGGAGCATGTACACTAGATTTAGAACACACACACGAAGCACGGGACGCCAATTCCCCAAGTTGGCCGCCGAAATATTCTTTCTGGTCGCAAATTGCGGCCAGATGGGGGACCTGGGTGTCGGGGTTTGTTGAGTTGGTGTCTGCTAAATTTTTAAGGCATGTGGTACATGCAACTTTTTCTAACTCTGCTTGTATAAAAATCTGGAACAAATTACCCTATTTTTCCAATACTTTTTAACTTTCGCGACACGTGTGATATGTGAGTGGGTTTGGTGATTCCTGCGTGTCGCGACATGTCGGGGTAGTTTCAGACGCGTATTCACACGTTTTAGCGTATCGGATACACACGCGTTTAGTTCGCGACGCGAGTTTCTCGTTTGGTTTGATATCGCGTTTTTGCAGGATTTTAGCTTATGTGTATTGCTTTGTGTAAATTCTAGGTTCACAGGCGGGTACTTCGGACGCCGCACAGAAGGGGAAGCAGGTGGTCGTATACGCGTAGTTCGAGAGCACGGTGAGTAGATTTAACATCTACGGGAAATCATCCGTATGGCGTTATGCATCATGGCTTGTTAGGATATTGTAGCTGCATATTTGCATTCATATACATTGATTTGCGCATGGATAGTATTGGTTGCGTATTGTTTTCCCTGCTATATATATGGACTTAGAATTAATAGCACACCACACTGTTACTAACGGTCCATGTTGCACGAGCACAAATCTGCATGTCACACACACACCGTTAGTAATTGCCATGACACTCACACCATAGAATTGCCATGAAAAATATGTTGTAGCTCACCTTATGTATGATTCGACATGATACATCCATACATACGCATATATACATTTCACCTACCTAGATAAGCTGATTTTAGGAAAATTGGGGACCGCGTGATACTTTTTAAAACCGAATCTACTTAAAGAGCAGTTCTTCCTTTTTACTCATAGTACGACTTATGATGCATATATCACATCGCATGGATTTACGCATTGGGTTTGGATTTCATGTGATTTCTGGATTTGAGAACCGTGGTATTATTTCAAGAAAGTATGCATTGTTTTTTAAAAAAACCCGGTTTCTCTTGATATGATATTTTGGTGCGTCCACCATGCGTTTTCTCGGTTCTGAGACGTGTGCTTGAAACCCGATACGAGAAATTGGATGATCCGTTTGCGGGTTCATGGTGGACCCGATATGGTTCCCCGGGACGAGGAATGTTTTTCGTGGAGCAGATGATGAGCCTGGCAGGGTGGCTAGCACCTACCGGTGACTGGTTGGACCTGGCGGTATCCGGAGGATACTGAATAGAGTCGAGAGATGGATACGGGCCGACCCGTACTGCCGGGGCCGAGGGCTGATTCCGCAGACGGAGCCCGTGGGCCGATCCGGACTGACGGAGCCCGATATATGAGGATTTGCGTGTCGATACTGGACACGAGTATTTCATGTTGTTTTGGGTGCCGATGTTGGGCATCTCGCTTCTATGAGATTTACATGATTAAGGGCCGGATAGAGTGACGACGCCTGAGTATTGGGTTTTGGGGTGTTTTTGGTAGACACCGGAGTTTTTCCACGTTGACATTCCGTGTTGATGATATTTTATCCCATGCTCAGCATTCATTATTATGCATTGCATCATGTAGCTGTAGTACCTGATAGAGTACTTTTACATGATTATCGCATACCCAGCTCATCATATAGATGTTATCTGTTTGCACATGTTAGAGTATCGCAGTAGCATACTCGCGATCACCTTTTTACGTTATCTACTGTTCACGAGTTGGCAACTCACCCCCGTTGTGCCACAGTGTTTGCAGGTCGGCCCTCAGAGTAGTTGCGGCAGGGCCATCTCTTGTACCTTTTTGGCTACGGATACCACTGCAGTTGGTGCGTGAGTTGTTTTGCTGCTAGGTGGGTTTGTGGTATCCGGTTATTTTCCATTTGTACACACTATTGTATCTAGTACTCTCCATCTACTATTTCATGTATTGACTTAGAGACTAGTTGTGAGGACGATGATGTATATTATTTTGTACTCTGGTGTCGAGCTCCTGTGAGCCGACTTTATTTATGCAGTTTTATCTTTTATGATATTTTTCACTTATATTGCTCATTTCTTCGCTACGGCGTCGTATATTATTCTTGCGGTAATTGTCTCCGCCGTTGGGCGTGATTGCTCCCGTTGGGGATGTTATATTCTTATTATCAGTCATTTTACTTATATCATGTTTTGTACCCAGTTTCGGGGCTAGTTTTTACAAAGGAGGTGCTGCCGAAAATTTTTAAGAAATAACTTAAACTTTAAGAATTTTTACTAAATTACTCAAGGTTTTCTAAATGTTTAAAACTCATGTTTTTCTTCACTCACTATTTTAATGGTTTTGATCTCTGGGTTTCGGCTCACTTGATCGCGTTACGCCTGTAGACGTTACGTGGTTAAGTGCCGGTCACGGGCCGAACTTTAGGTCGTGACATTTATACTTTCGCCATAACTTTGATGATTGCGTGATACTTGACGGAGTTTTGATTTTGAGTTCTACCCTTGTTTTTCATGTGCATGCATTGCACTAAGATGTGTTTTGTGTATTCACGATACTCGGAGCCCCATTGATCTAATTTATGGACTAAAATGTTTTAAGTATTTAGGGGGTTTGAATTTAAATTCGGGGACCGAATTTATTTAAGGGGAGAAGATTGTAGCATTTCAGAAAATAAAATATTATTTTTGGGAATTTAAATAATTAAAATAATAATTTCCACGAATATTATTAAGTATGAGAATTAGTTTTAATGAAAGGGTATAATTATATACCGATAATTTGAAAAATATTTGGAAAATTAATAAGAATTATTGATTGAAGGTATTTATGTGATTTGGGCATTCTATGAATTATTATACAACCAGTTATATTTAGATTAATATTAAAACCCGATTAGTGTTTCACTAATTATGCATTAATCTTAATTATGTGCATGGCATGCAACAAAGTATGTTGCAAACACTTATTTCATTGTTTTGAACCATGGCTTCTTTTAATTGCAAATAGTTTTTTTCTTTTAAACAAAAGAGAAAATGAAAAAGAAAAAAATAAAGAGAGAGAGAGAGTGAGATGACTTGTGTCATGGTTGAGGGGACAAGAGAGAGAGGGGGGGAGAAGGTTCTAGTCTTGAGCCATTCCTTTATTATTTTCTTCGCTTCATTTCTATTCTTCATCTCCTTCATCCTCCACCCTTCCCTTCTCTGCCACCCATGGCCACCCCAAAAACCACCTCAAACCACCATGTCACCTTCATAAAAAATGATCCTAACCCCACTACCAACCCTATGGAGGCATCAAGTTTGGACTTTGAAGACTTTAAGCAACTCAAGAACTTTCATGAGTTGCCAAATGAGGTATAATCCTACACCATTAGTTTATAATCTTATTTTCCTCATGTCTTATTGTGGTTTAAAGTAAAACTTGTGTAGATTAGTAAGGTTAGAATTTTCCAAGATGAGGGTTAGGGGATATTATGAAGTGTAAAGGTGTATGTAAGGTTTAGATGTGACTACAACCCATCTAATGCTAAAATTCTGGACAAACCAGAGACTTAACCCCAAAAACTAGAACTTTGAATTGGCCGATATCGGATTTTGTGGAATTTGTGAGGATATATAGAGATCTGCAGTAACCCGGGAACCCTGAAAATTTTATAGCGAGTACAGTGAGTCGTGCAGGCAACCTAGAAGCTACCCTAGAGACTCGAGACCATAACTTGAGAACTTGGCCAAATAAATTGCTTTTGGCCGCAATTTGCGGCCTGGGGGTGATGGATAGGGTTCGTGCTTGGTCCATTGCTCCATTATCAGTTAATTAGACCTATCCTATATGCAACTTTTCCTAATTCTCACCTGAGGCAAATCTGGGAGCGTTTTCTTGAGCCGTTGTTTTGGTTTTGCGACTTTTTAAGACTTGGATTTTGGTATTTAGGTTTTGACTAGGTGGTTTGACGTTTGTACATCAACATCGAGGATTTGTTTGGCTAGTCTTGCATGCGTAGGCCGTAGGTTCTAACCTATGTGCACTTAGTATGCCGTTTCGGTTTTCTCGTGTTGATTCTTGTTTATGATGCGACGTATTTGAAATGTAGGTACCTTCGCATGGACTTCGGGATGACGAGGAGAGAGTGGTGTCATTGACTTCGGCAAGCGAGGATCGAGGTGAGTAGATATATATCTACGGGGGAAGTCGGGTGGATGGCGTATAACATCCCCGCCACAGTATAATAGGGTATTACTATATTAGTAAGTTTGGATGCGATATTTGGATACTTAGCGAATAGGGTGTTTAGAAGACCTTAAGTTAGATTAGATTGATCTAGGAAGACCTATCCATAGGATGATTACCTTGGTGGCGAATCGCAGGTTTTATGTAGTCACACACACGCGCACGCACACACTTGTTTTTGTGTGTATATGTGTGTGTGTGTGTGTGTGTGTGTGTGTGTGTGTACATGGGTAATGATGATAGTATGTGATATGTGGAGATGAGTCGATATGATCGGGCATGATGCCGTGAGATTTTGATATGTGTTTGAGTCGTGATATGATATATGATATAATATTATAATGGATCCCTGGGCGATATGTATTCATACATACAATAATATGTGAATTGATAATATTTGAATGTACGAGACTTTAGAACTGTACCCATGATCATGACGAATGAAGATATTATGTATGATTTTGACCCGTACCCTCGATTTTGGGGATGCCGTACGATGGATTTTATCGTACGAGGTACATAAGATAATTGATCCGCACTCTTGACTCGAGGATGTCGTACTGTGTATTATACAGTACGTAACGCTATGAGGCTTGATCGCCGACTACTAGGTATATCGACTCGGAATATATGTAGATTTTCTTATCCTTCCGGCTAGTTCTTTAGTTTAGTGTTTTAGTTGTTTAAATAGATGCTAGACTAGGCTCGAGTCATACCTGTTTTCAAAACTAACGAATCGTGAGTGTTTTCAAAGGACAACCCGAAGGAAACTACGGATTTTTCAAAGGACATATCTTTTCTCAAAAACACCATAGCCCATACTTTTTAAAAAACCACGATTCGTGCTATTTCAAAAACACTAAAACCGTATGACTCGTACACCGACATGTATATTGATTAATGTTACATTTACTATTCACTTTTCTGTTATATTTATGTTGTTCTCATTGCATTGCATATTTATTACATGTGTTTCTTTAGCTATTATAAATCCCGTCTGTTAGAACATCAGCACCATTACTGATGATGCCTATGTTTCACATACGCTTACCTGTAGGCTCACACACATCATCATCGGTAATTGCCATGTCACGTACACTTTAGAAAACGTCACTTCATTGGTATAACCTGCTAACTGGTAGTTTCAACATATTATTAGTATGCTTGCTCTCATATGCTAGTTTAGATATTGCATTTCTTACTTAAATAGCCCATGCATTTATATATTCATTCTGTTATGCAATATTGTAGGACTTTATGCCGATATTCACTGCTTATTGACTCATGATTTTTGAGATTTCGGATTTTCCATGAGATTTCTGGATTTGGAGGAAAACCGCTAGGATTTTATAAACTTATTATCATTTCAAAAATGCAAGTTGCGGTTTTCTCGTGATATGGTGTGTGTGGCGTCCACCATGAGTTTTCTCGGTTCTTGAGACACGTGTGTACACATACCCGATTTGAGGGGACAGACGCCGTCTGCAGGTATATGGTGGACCCGATAAGGTACCCCAGGGCAAGGTCTTATAGCGAGAAGTTGAGCCTGGCAGGGGAGCACTACCTACCGGTTATATTTGACGCGACGGAGATCCGAAGGATACCGATCGTAGTCGCGTGATCAGATGATTTGGACCGATCCGGACTGACGGAGCCCGAGATACGAGGATGATGTGTTGCCGATGGACACGGTTTTCATGATGTTTTGAGTGTCGATGTTGGGCACTCAGATTTTGTTTGTCGATGCTGGACACACCCATTTGATGATGCATTCATATATACTATACATGACTTATAGTTACCTTGTGACACGGACACGAGTTTTTGTTAGTAATATGTATGCCCTAAAGGCCATTATATGGATAGTGGAAACTTGGACATATATATGGAGATAGATGAATTTCTTGCTCAACATGATAGTACGCTATCTGGTTTACTTTATCTGTACATGTAGATTTAATCATTTACACATGTTGATAAAGCCCAAAGGATATTTGCTTGACTACTGTGATTATGATGCGGATCATACTAGTAGGGCACATGTAGTTTATAAGCATATCCTTGAACTGTTCCTAGTCGAGGGTGTATCGAGACAGGGCATCGATATTCCAGAGTAGACTAGCGTATACTATTCTTGTCCTATATGATGGGCGATGGATGATCCCATATCCATCTGGTGAGGAGACACCAAAGATTGTATGCGGGTGCTCAGTGGAGACTGGGTACACTGAACGGACTCGCCGAGAACTCCTATGTGGTATTATATCTATCGTCGGATAGCAGTTCTCAGGGAACACTGGTATAGGTTAGTCTGTAGACCCGAGATCGTCATAGAGTCTTGTGTGTCCTCCCACTATACTTTGATCTCCACCCTACCACGGCTCTACTGAGTCGTGCAAACAGGTGGTCTTTGGGTACAGTCTCGAGGCGCATGGAGGCAATGAGCGATAGGAGGGGTTTCGTCTCTCCCGGTATTAGGGGTTGATGTTGTGCTATGCTCGATTGGCTATAACATGAAGTCCCTGACCAGGGCTGCTGAGATTTACTGATAAGAGTTATCAGTAGTTTCTCAATCTGTTATGAGCCATACACCAGCATGACTTATTGAGTTACTGGGGTCGACGATTCCATCCCTAGACTCGATATGCAGCATATCTGACGAAGAGACCGAACTGTACGGTAAGTGTTGCCAGTTGGCTCGACGGGAGTTTTTACAGCTTCGCTGGTTTTCTTCTGATCGTTTCAATACCCGGGTGGCCATTATGTTTAGCTGACCTCTTGCGGCTTGTAGATGTTTGATATGATCATCATCTACTGCTGGCGTATTGACGAGTCTTAGAGTCCCACAATGATGTTTCCTGGCTCAGGCAAAAAGATGTGGTGTGCATATGAGATATGCGCGGGACCCGATTAAATACGGTTATGTGATAACGTATATTAATCGGGCATTTTCTATTTGTCGGATTGTATGTGATATGACCGGTTTGCTAAATCAAGTGTTGATTTAACAAATTACATTTAGATTAAATATTTAATTAAATCCTTTTGTATTCATGCATGTATGCACATGATGATGTGCATGGACACATACATGCATACATAGTATCATGGTTGTTGATACAAGAATGGTGGCAATGCAAGAGTTATATTGAAGCTTTTAATTTGTATTTATCATTTTAAGTTAATGTAAAGAATATCCACTCATGCTCCTTTATTCTTTAGTGGGTAAGATTTATTTAACTTAATGAAAAGAATTTCCACCCATGCTTAATTCTTTATGAAAAGAATTTCCACTCACAATTATGGTGGTAATGGAATAATGGTGATTATTCCTTCTCATCACTATAAATAGCTTCATATGTGATATGAAACAAGATGCACACAACAAAGGAAAAAAATTGTGAACAAGGGTGTGAAAACAAGTTATCATATATGATATGATAGAAAGCTCAAGCCACCATTATCTTCTTCTTCCTCTCTTGATTTCTCTCTTGAGTGAAGTTGATAAAAGAAAGGATTTCAATTGAAGAACATAAACCACATTATCATACTACACACATCTAGCCGATTTGCGTAGGGTGTTTGCTCTACTTCGTTTGCGAAACAAGTAAGGCAAGGAGCTTTAGGCAAAGGGACTTCGGGTGGATCATCGTGGACAAGGAAGGCTTCCATCGATCCGTTCCAAACTCTCATAGTACCAAGGAGTCACCGAGGGAGATCTACAAAGGTTGTAATCTCTACTCTTAGTGATATTTTTACATTTGCATGTGATGCTTATTTGTATGAATCCCTAAAACTTCTAGTTTCGATTCTTGTCGAGTTAACTTAGCACCTCTAAAATTTTGATTATGGCATATGTGATGCTACCGAACCCTTGACGAGGTGCTAGGCTATCCCAACAGTGGTATCAGAGCCAAGCTAGAGCTTTAGGCGATGCGTAGGCGATGTTAAAAGTCCGATCGAACCACGAAACACCAATTTGGACCGCTCTCTGGAAATTTTTTGAAAATTGGATTTTTCCAAATTAAAAGTTCTTAAAAAATTCAGCAGGCTTTTTTAAAAGTTACCATATAAAAAAATTTCCATGATCACTCCAAAGAGCCGCGGTTCCGCGGCAAAGGCATGCCTTTGGCCGCGGATCCGCGGTCGTATAAGGGAAATAGGGAATAATTTTTATACCAGTGCACCTGATTTAATAAGTACATGCCTCTGAGATATTTTAAACTTACTCAAGTGTTGAGTTTTCTGGAGATATATTGTATTTGGTGATTCGATTGGAAAGGTTTAACTTCGTTCAGATTTTCATATTTTTTAGAACATGTTAAAATGTTTGAACGAATATTAGAAACACAATTTTTCCCGTATTGGAAAAATTCCAAGTGTTGGATTTTTCCCTAGTTCGAAACTTTCGAAAAACATGCAAGCGTATTTGTGGACACTCTAGAAGAACATAACCTTAACTCGATTATGTGACCGTCAAAACTATCACTGAACCTTAGGGTTTGTGGTAGTTTAGCGTTGCCACATGTGAGGCGTTGGTTTGGCCCTTCTACGGTTGGTCCATAAGGGGCTGTGGCATGTTCTAGAAATTCTTGAACTCGGCTCAAGTGTTGTGCAGTTTGGGAAATCTTGGGTGTTTGTTTATTCGATCGAAAAGTTTAACATTGTCTATTTATCTGAAATGTGATACAATATGTGGAATTCATATAGTTAGGCATGAAATACGAAGTATATGATATTTCGAATTTATGATGTCTAAGGTGATTGTGGATTCCAAATGTTGTAGTTTTTCATTTTATTTTCTGTGACCGTAAGTGTAGTATGTGGTGTATCGCCGTTTTCGTTGCTATACGTCAACGACAATCGGGATACGCATACTTACTTACGTTGATGATATAAGATATTATGTGTTGCTGAGATATGATGAGTAGGATTGTCGCGACTGAATAGCCGGGGGTTTTTATTTGAGATGAGAGTTTTATTTTTCATTCATGTATAAATCAATTGTATATTATTTACTTTTCCGCATTAGGATAGACCCAAGGAGGGGAGCACAAGTGACCGGGTTCTAGGGTTCAGTGGGAGGCCATCTCGAGGAGTCGAGACCGGGTCTCCTAAACTCTAGAATTGGCGGGATCACTTGCCGCTCTCGTAGGGGTCTAGGGGTGTGGGCTTGGCTATTCATCACGACCGTGGAATCCGTATTTTCTATTGTTGGCTCGATACAAAATACGGATATCCTAGATATCCTTTTATATGCTTCTGCTGTTGATATTCTGTAATGTGATTACTTAGTATCTGAGACGAATGGATTATTATTATATATATGATATATAATAAACGTTGCTTATATTTTACACCCGCGCTAGTCCCGCCCCGCTATGCCGTTAGTTAAGTAACCTAACGGTGCATAACGGGACACTGTGGCGAATGCGGATGGTATAAGTATACGTTCTATTCTGTGATGGCTTAGGAACTTAAATGATGGGATCGCATTAATGAGATTAATGTAAAGAAAAGAAACCTAATGATGTTGTAGAATCAGATTTGAAACCAACTCGGCTTTTTATGAAAAATGCAAGTTTCAAGAAGATGCGGAGCTTAAGCCACTCCTTTTCTTAACCGTTTGATTCTACAATGAGATCAAGTTCAAAGCGTTAAAGGTTTTCTTAAAAACCATCCGCAACCCTCCGTCATTTTAGGAAGCAGAGTACTTAGTATTCGTGCTGCGTATGTTGATTATAGTCAAGGCGTAGTGTACGGTAGCTAAGTGATGTCTTCCTACAAAGCATATGATGCGATTAGTTAGGACATTCATGTGATTATGTTGATCATAGTCAAGGGTCATATGGGTGGGTCTAATTAATCACGAAATGACGGGTAGAATTTGACTAGTACTTATGATATGTTGACCATAGCCAAGCTCATAAGTGACTAGGGGTAAAAACCATATCGGGAATTTCAAGAGTTGAAATTTGCAATGAGATTGCATACCATCTATGTGATAGTTGGATCTCGATCTCACTGTGAGTAAGTGTTACTTCCAGGAGAGTTTTACACTTTACAATTAGCTAATCCAGTGGGTGTCTAGAATGACTGACCGGTTAGCGAAACTGTAGAATGTAATTATTCCTGGCTAGTTTTCTTTTCAGGTTTTGAAAGAAAATTTGATTAAAAGCAGTGGGAGACATCGATTAGATAAAATAATAACCAATCTAATTCTTTGAAAGAGCATTTTGCTAAGTGTATCCTTTTCTCTCTCCGAATGGCAGTTACAGATGTCAGGACTTAAGCTTCTACTTGAGAAAAATAAACTGACAGGACCAAATTATAAAGAATGGTTGAGGAACTTAAACATTGCACTTTCATATGATAAGGTATCATATGTCCTCAATACCGAAGCCCCACCCGTCCCAGGACCTGAATCATCTGTCTCGGATAGGGAGATCCGAAAAACTTGGGAAAATGACTGCAACACGGCCAAGTGCCTCGCGCTCGCTTCTATGGACAATGTCCATCAGAAGCAACACGAGAATATGGATGTGCAATCCATCTTTCTTCACACAAAGGAGTTGTATGAAGAGCAATCTCGTACTTTAAGATACGAGGCATCTAGAAAGCTGTTTCAGATGCGAATGGCCCCTGGTGCATCAGTTGGAGACCATGTTTTGAAAATGATTGGTCTTATTGAAGAACTTGAGGAACTGGGATGGACTATGGATAATGAGCAATATACGGATATTGTTCTACAGTCTCTCCCCCCTGCCTTTGCTCCGTTCATAGTAAATTTCAATATGAATGATTTGGAGAAATCATTGCCTGAACTTCTCAATATGTTGAGAAGTGCAGAGAACACGTTGAAAACGGCAAGGACTCCTGCTCTGCTTGTTGCGCCATCTTCCTCTTCATTCCCAAAAGCTAAGGCCAAGGGAAAGAAAAAGAAGAAGTCCATCAAACAGAAAGGTGGAGTTAGAAAGGCGAAGGGGAAAGACAAAGCCGGGGCTGTGGGAAGCAGGAAAGGAGAATGTTTTTACTGTAAAAAGTCAGGACATTGGAAACGCAACTGTGCTGAATATCTTGCTGATCTCAAGAAGAAGAAGCATGTTGATGCTTCCACTTCAGGTGTGTTTGTAACTGAAAACTGTTTTTCTTTAAACTCTGCATCCTGGGTATTGGATACCGGTTCTGGTTCTCACATCTGCAATTGTATGCAGGGATTGAGAAATAGTAGAGTTTTAAAAATAGGAGATCATACTCTGCGGGTTGGAAATGGTTCCAATATACATGCTGTATCCATGGGAGAGTATCATCTAGGGTTGCCTTCAGGAAGTATTTTGGTTTTGAACCCGTGTTATTTTGTACCAAGTATGATGTGTAACATAATATCCGTTTCTTTGTTGGACAATGAAGGATATCATTTTATATTGCAAAATAATGTTATGAACATTAACCTGAATCAAGAGTTGATTGGGTATGGTACACTAAATAACGGTATTTACGTCCTGAACCAACACACAGTTTTCAATATACAACATACTAGTAAAAGAAAGTTTTCAGATATAAATGAATCTTTTCTTTGGCATTGTAGACTTGGTCATATTAATGAAACAAGACTAAACAAGCTACATAAAGATGGATATTTAAATCCGTTTGAATATAAATCTTATGCGACTTGCCAGTCTTGTATCAAAGGTAAAATGACCAAAACTCCGTTTAGTGGACACGGAGAGAGAGCTGGTGAACTCTTAAGCCTCATACATAGTGATGTATGCGGACCAATGTCTACACTTGCAAGAGGTGGTTTTTCATACTTCATCACTTTTACTGATGATTTCTCAAGATTTGGACACGTGTTTTTGATAAAGCACAAATCTGAAGCCTTTGAGAAATTCAAGGAGTATAAACTTGAAGTAGAGAAGCAAACAGGCTTGAGCATCAAGAAACTTCGATCGGATCGAGGTGGAGAATATTTAAGTACAGAGTTTCTAGACTTCTTAAAAGAGAATGGGATTCTCTCTCAGCTCACTCCTCCTTACACACCGCGGCACAATGGTGTGTCAGAACGGAGGAATCGTACCCTATTGGATATGGTACGATCCATGATGTGTGATGTTGAGTTACCGCTTTCCTTTTGGGGACATGCATTGGAGACAGCAATGTATCTATTGAACAGGGTGCCAACCAAGACTGTGTCTACCATTCCATATGAGATGTGGAATGGAAAGAGACCATCTCTTAAAAGGTTTAGGATTTAGGGTTGTCCGGTTTTTGTTAAAAAGCAGAATCCAGACAAACTCGAGACACGATCAGTCATGTGTAAATTTGTGGGGTATCCAAAACATTCGTATGGATATCTATTCTACCACAAAGAGGAACAAAAGGTGTTTGTTGCTCAGCATGCCACATTTTTGGAAAATGAGATCTTTACGGAAAGTACTAATGGCAATATGGTAGAACTAGAAGAGGTTCTAGAGACACAAATTACTCAGGAGGAATTGGTTGAAACTGATGTTGCAGTAGAACTTCAAGAACCTCAGCCGCTCAGGAGGTCTAGTAGAACTTCTCACCCACCAGAGAGATACTATGGGTTTCTCATAGATGGTGATAGAGAAGATTGCATCATGGATGATGATGACCCTACTAGTTTTCAGCAAGCTATCATGAGTGGTGACTCAGTGAAATGGCTGGAAGCAATGAGATCCGAAATGGAGTCAATGTACACCAACAAAGTATGGACTTTGGACGTTGCGCCTCCTGGGATAAAACCCGTTGGGTGCAAATGGATCTTTAAGAGAAAGATTGGTGTAGATGGACAGGTGGAGACCTATAAAGCAAGGCTTGTAGCGAAAGGTCAAAGACCAGGCTTGGACTATGATGAAACTTTCTCTCCGGTAGCAATGCTTAAATCCATAAGGATCCTACTTGCTATTGCTGCTCACTATGATTATGAAATATGGCAGATGGACGTGAAAACAGCATTTCTAAATGGTGATTTAAAAGAATGTGTTTTTATGGATCAGCCAGAGGGCTTCATTGATAGTGGGAGCAGCGGGAAAGCATGTAGATTGCTTAAATCCATTTATGGATTAAAGCAGGCCTCAAGGAGCTGGAACATCTGCTTTGATGATACAATCAAAGAGTTTGATTTTGTCAGAAATGAAGATGAACCATGTATTTATAAGAAGATTGTAGGGAGTACTGTCACATTCCTCGTATTGTACGTTGATGACATTCTCCTGATAGGAAATGATGTTCCTATGCTACAATCGGTCAAACTATTCTTATCACAAAGGTTCTCCATGAAGGACCTGGGTGATGCCTCACGCATTTTGGGCATTAGGATCTATAGAGATAGATCCAAGAGGTTATTGGGACTGTCCCAATCAAAGTACATAGACACCATTCTAAAGAGGTTTAGTATGGAAGATTTCAAGCATGGTGCCTTACCTGCTAGTCATGGAATCACTCTCTCTAAGGACTTCTGTCCGAAGACTGATGAAGAGAGAACTCGCATGAGCATTATACCCTACGCTTCAGCCGTGGGATCTATAATGTATGCGATGTTGTGTACTCGCCCTGATGTGGCTTATGCATTGGCTGTAGTAAGCAGGTATCAATCCAACCCAGGGGAGAAACATTGGATAGCAGTGAAGAACATTCTTAAGTACTTGCGAAGGACTAAAGAATTGTTCTTGGTGTATGGTAATGGGGATCTCCAGATGGAGGCCTTTACCGATTCAAGCTTCCAAAGTGACAAGGATGATAGCAAATCAATCTCAGGGTTTGTATTTACCCTAAATGGAGGAGCGGTTAGTTGGAAGAGTTCCAAACAGGACACCGTTGCAGACTCCACGATGGAAGCTGAGTATATTGCTGCAAGTGATGCTGCTAAGGAAGCCGTCTGGATGAAGAAGTTCATTGCGGAACTAGGAGTAGTTCCAACCATTGTTGATCCAATACCATTGTATTGTGATAATAATGGAGCTATAGCATTAGCCAAAGAACCAAGGTCCCATCAGAAGTCCAGACACATCCTAAGGCGATATCATCTGATCCGGGAGATAGTAGATCGCCAGGAGATCGGGATTCGGAGAGTAGATACAAAGGATAACACAGCGGATCCATTCACCAAGGCACTTCCACAGCCGCAGCATGAGCGACTGTTTGAAATGTTGGGTATGAGATACGCCAATAACTGGCCTTAGTGCAAGTGGGAGATTGTTAGTAATATGTATGCCCTAAAGGCCATTATATGGATAGTGGAAACTTGGACATATATATGAAGATAGATGAATTTCTTGCTCAACATGATAGTACGCTATCTGGTTTACTTTATCTGTACATGTAGATTTAATCATTTACACATGTTGATAAAGCCCAAAGGATATTTGCTTGACTACTGTGATTATGATGCGGATCATACTAGTGGGGCACATGTAGTCTATAAGCATATCCTTGAACTGTTCCTAGTCGAGGGTGTATCGAGAAAGGGCATCGATATTCCAGAGCAGACTAGCGTATACTATTCTTGTCCCATATGATGGGCGATGAATGATCCCATATCCATCTGGTGAGGAGACACCAAAGATTGTATGCGGGTGCTCAGTGGAGACTGGGTACACTGAACGGACTCGCCGAGAACTCCTATGTGGTATTATATCTATCGTCGGATAGCAGTTCTCAGGGAACACTGGTACAGGTTAGTCTGTAGACCCGAGATCGTCATAGAGTCTTGTGTGTCCTCCCACTATACTTTGATCTCCACCCTACCACGGCTCTACTGAGTCGTGCAAACAGGTGGTCTTTGTGTACAGTCTCGAGGCGCATGGAGGCAATGAGCGATAGGAGGGGTTTCGTCTCTCCCGGTATTGGGGGTTGATGTTGTGCTATGCTCGATTGGCTATAACATGAAGTCCCTGGCCAGGGCTGCTGAGATTTACTGATAAGAGTTATCAGTAGTTTCTCAATCTGTTATGAGCCATACACCAGCATGACTTATTGAGTTACTGGGGTCGACGATTCCATCCCTAGACTCGATATGCAGCATATCTGACGAAGAGACCGGACTGTACGGTAAGTGTTGCCAGTTGGCTCGACGGGAGTTTTTACAGCTTCGCTGGTTTTCTTCTGATCGTTTCAATACCCGGGTGGCCGTTATGTTTAGCTGACCTCTTGCGGCTTGTAGATGTTTGATATGATCATCATCTACTGCTGGCGTATTGACGAGTCTTAGAGTCCCACAATGAAGTTTCCTGGCTCAGGCAAAAAGATGTGGTGTGCATATGAGATATGCGCGGGACCCGATTAAATACGGTTATGTAATAACGTATATTAATCGGGCATTTTCTATTTGTCGGATCGTATGTGATATGACCGATTTGCTAAATCAAGTGTTGATTTAACAAATTACATTTAGATTAAATCTTTAATTAAATCCTTTTGTATGCATGCATGTATGCACATGATGATGTGCATGGACACATACATGCATACATAGTATCATGGTTGTTGATACAAGAATGGTGGCAATGCAAGACTTATATTGAAGCTTTTAATTTGTATTTATCATTTTAAGTTAATGTAAAGAATATCCACTCGTGCTCCTTTATTCTTTAGTGGGTAAGCTTTATTTAACTTAATGAAAAGAATTTCCACCCATGCTTAATTCTTTATGAAAAGAATTTCCACTCACAATTATGGTGGTAATGGAATAATGGTGATTATTCCTTCTCATCACTATAAATAGCTTCATATGTGATATGAAACAAGATGCACACAACAAAGGAAAAAATTGTGAACAAGGGTGTGAAAACAAGTTATCATATGTGATATGATAGAAAGCTCAAGCCACCATTATCTTCTTCTTCCTCTCTTGAGTGAAGTTGATAAAAGAAAGGATTTCAATTGAAGAACATAAACCACATTGTCATACTACACACATCTAGCCGATTTGCGTAGGGTGTTTGCTCTACTTCGTTTGCGAAACAAGTAAGGCAAGGAGCTTTGGGCAAAGGGACTTCGGGTGGATCATCGTGGACAAGGAAGGCTTCCATCGATCCGTTCCAAACTCTCATAGTACCAAGGAGTCACCGAGGGAGATCTACAAAGGTTGTAATCTCTACTCTTAGTGATAGTTTTACATTTGCATGTGATGCTTATTTGTATGAATCCCTAAAACTTCTAGTTTCGATTCTTGTCGAGTTAACTTAGCACCTCTAAAATTTTGATTATGGCATATGTGATACAACCAAACCCTTGACGAGGTGCTAGGCTATCCCAACAGTTTTGACATCACATATGCTCATAGTACTATCTTTACTGCTACTCGATGTCTATTTATATATTTAGCGTATGGTATGACCTAGGAGATCATCATACATGTGATTTCTACTCGGTGATGTCTTCTACTCACGAGTTGGCAACTCACCCCCGTTGTGCCACAATTTCTTTGCAGGTTTAGCTGTACAGGTTCCGTAGCGGCTTACTGGCACTTCACTTTCTTCCGGGTGATTGCTTGTTAGGTGAGTTCACTTGCATCGTGACCACCGTTGTTTATGCATATTACATTTCAGTTGTACTTGATATTTATTTCAGTTGTATCTAGTTAAAGGCTCTATCAACCAGACTATGTATATTTAGTAGACTTAGAAACCATTATTATGTGTTCTTTCGGCCTTAGAGTCATGCTCATGTATATATATTATTGTTTTCGGTTTTTCTTGATGATGCATGTTTTCTTTACTTTCTTCCTGAGTTTTGATCCTCGCCTTCGGCGTTGTATATTTGCATTACTTGCGTGGTTGTTTCCTCCAATTGGCGAAGAGCTAGCTCCTGCTTGGGAATGCCTATATTTATTGCTTGTAGCGTTTTTTGGGTTAAAATATACAAAGGAGGTGCTGCCAAAATTTTTAATGACGAAAATGTTTTCAAGTTAGATACAAACATTGTTTTCTCGTACACCATTATCTATGTTTTAAAGAAAGAACGTGATTTCAATAAAAACCTTATTTCAAAACTCCACCTCCTTTATTTTCCCCTAAAAGGTTCAGATTTTCTGTGCTTTTGGCTTACTCGAATTAGGTGGGATCCTATAGACTTCACATGATTCAAGTACCTGTCACGTGCCTTTTCCGGGTCGTGACATTCTTGAAGTGAGAAAACAAAAGAAAAGGAAGAAATATTAGTGAGCGAAATTCATACTTCATCAACCTACACTTTTCTAGCCCATTAGTTTAAGTTGTTTGCTTCACTAATATCTTGATTAGTGAAAAGTGAGCTTGAGTGAGAGAGACTTCAAGGTGGATCATTTTCGGCATCGAAGACTACAAGCAAGCTCGTTATTTTCTCAATTGGAGTCAAAGAAGAGTTGTAGGGACTACTACTTGGAGCTTTAGAAGTGAAGGACCGGTCTACAAAGGTTGTAAACTTTCATCACTTAGTTTAGAATTTATTTGCTTACACTAAAAGCTTAATTCTCTAGTTCGATTCTAGGTTAGTATACTTAGACCTCTAGATTTTTTAAAATTGCATACTTGATACTTGTTGAAACCTTGTAGAGGTGCTAAGACATGAACGGTATAAAGTACGTAACTACACATGAACCATACGGTTATAGTTTAAATAATACGAATCGGTGTTTTTGAAACTGGGGCTAAGGTGTTTTGAAAAAAAATACCATTTGGAAATCCGTAGCGTCTCTTGTGGTTGTCATTTAAAATGCCTAACGATTCGTTGGTTTGAAAATAGGTATGGTTCAAATGTAATCTATTATCTACCAAAGTGATTAGAAAGCAATGATTTTCCAAATCAAGATAATTCATAAGTCGACGATCCAGCCTCATAGTATCAGATGTAGTTTAATCCATCGTATGTCATCATCGAGTCAAGAGTGCGGATCAATCATCAGATGTATCATATCACGTACGGTATACTCTATCATACGACATCCTCGAATCAACAGTGCAGGTCAATCATCATGTATATCATAAATCAAGGGTATGGATCTATGGTCACGTACATTCTATCATCTCATATTCTCATTTATATATATATATATATATATATATATATATATCATCTCATATCATATCTTAGCATATGTATATATGTATATATATCGCCTCGCATCCTCAAGTCAAACATATCGACTCGTGTCATCTCGTTTCATCATGTCCTCATTGTAGGGTTCCTAGGCACACGAATGAGGTCTCACAACAGATCAAACATGCCCAATTCAAATTTTTTTCATGTGCCTACAAAGCCTAATACGGATCGTTAACTAGAAGTATAGGCGATGCAAGCAAGTAAACAATTTTATTGCTAAAGGAAAGAGGCTACAACCTTTGTAGATCCGGTCATCCACCTCCTTGGCTCCGTGATGACGCCCCTCCGCTGTACCTATCGGAATCCGGACTCTGGCGATGGTTTCGTCGGAGAAATGATCGGGCTAGGTCGTCGACTTCGATGCCGAAGATGATCTACGTCGAGGCAACTCAAGATCAAGCTCCAACTTCACCAAGTCATGAAACTTGTGAAGAAAACACCATATACTACTTGGCAAGTGGTAGAGGATGAAGAAATAGAAAGTGGGTTCACTTTAGAATTGGATTTCTCACTCTTTTTCTTAAGGCACCATTGTTGGTAGCAAGCTTTTTCTTCATCTTGAAGAAGAAGAAGAAGAAAAGAATATGATAAGTATATGAAAAATAGAAAATAAGTGATCCTTATCATATTTGCAACCATGGTTTAGTGTAGAGAATGAACTAGGGTTTAGTTGAATGGTTAGGGTTAAGGACAAAACAAGAATGGTAGACTTTTCAAAGATGCTAGAAAAGCTTCTTGAAGCTTCAAGCAAAACAACAAAAGAAAGTCACCATTTCTCTTTGCCAAAAACAAATGAATAAATAAATAAGTGAAATGAAACCCTAACCATTCACTAAACATGGTTTAAGTCTTACACAAACCCAAGTTTGCATGTATCATCAAACATATACAAACAAGTGCACAAAAATATATCACATATACAACTTGTGCATTTCAAGTGAGAAAATCAATCTTGAGTGAACCAATACTAGTTAATGTAAAGTAATATATCAAATATATAATTATACATTAAATCATTAAATCAACACTTGATTCAATGATCCGGTCATGTCGCATATAACCGACTAGTATCAAGTGTATCAATGTATCGAATCAACACTTGATTCGGTAACCTGGTTATATCATATATAACCGTTCGATGATACAAATAGCGAGAATAGAATACGGTATCACATACACGCATTATTCTCGGTCCCGCACATATCTCATATGCGCTCCTATTTCGTTTCCCTTGAGCCAGGAAACCTCTGTGTAGGACTCTAAAGACTCGTCAATACGCCGGCAGTAGGTGATGATCATATCAAACACCCATAAGCCGCAAGCGGTCTGCTAAACGTAACGGCCACCCGGGTATTGAGCGATCAGAAGATCGACGAGCAAGCCCGCTCACACTCCTGTGAATCCAACCAGTAACACTTACCGTACAGTCCGGTCTGTTCGTCTGATATGTCGCATATCTCGCCTAGGGGTGGTAAACGTCAGACCCCAATAGCTTTATAAGTCATGCCGACGTGAGGTCCATAACATTTGTGAAACTACTGATAACACTTACCAGTAGATCACTGCAACCCTGGCCAGGGATTTCCTGTTATGGCCAGTCGAGCATAGCACAACATCAACCCCCAATACCGGGAGAGACGAATCCCCTCCTATCACTCATTGCCTCCATGTGAATCGGGACTGTACCCAAAAACCACCTGTTTGCACGACTCAGTAGAGCCGTGGTAGGGTGGAAATCAAAGCACAGTGGGAGACACACAAGACTCTATGACGATCTCGGGTCAACAGACTAAGCTGCACTAGTGTCACCAGAGAACTGCCATCTGACGTGAGGTATAATACCATCTGGGAGTTCTCGGCGAGTCCGTTCAGTGTACCCAGTCTCCACTAAGCACCCGCATACCATCTCTGATGTCAAATACCAATGGATATGGGATCATCCATTGCCCATCACATGGGTCGAGAAGATATACGCTAGTCTACTCTGGAATATCGATGCCCCGTCTCGATATTCCCACGACTAGGAACATTGAAGGATGTACTCATGGACTACCCAGGCCCCACTAGTATGATCTGCATCATAGTCCTGGAAGTCGAGTACACATCCTAAGGGCTTTATCAACATGTAACAGAGAGACAAAAAGTATACATGTTAAGATAAAGAGCAACCAGATAGCGTACTATCATGTCGAGCAAGAAAGTCCTACCTATATATGTCCCAGCATCCACTACAATATACATCCAATGTACAGTAATGGCCTCTAGGGCATACATATAACTAACAATCTCCCACTTGCACTAGGGCCATCTGTAGCAGTAGTTGTAGTATCTAATACTCAACCATCCCCTAAAAGTCTCTCTTTTGGGAAAAGGCCTTCGTGAGTGGATCCGCCGTGTTGTCCTCTAAGTCTACTCTCCTAACCTGAATCAACATGGAGATCAACTATCTCCATGATCAGTTGATGCTGGGTCAGAATATGTCTGGGTCACTGATGGGATCAGGGTTCATGGGCCAAAGCCACACATCCATTGTCTTACAATGGAAGGAACCTAGTTCATCTTATGAACCAATATACACCCAAACTGCCTCTTTGGTAGCATCTTTAATAGCGATGTTACCAGCCTTTATCGTCTAGTTTGCCACGGTATCTAGCTTGGAACTCTTCCAACATACCGTCCCTCTACTGAGGGTAAAGACAAATCCTGCGACTGACATTCAGTCGTCCTTATCACCCTGGAACCTTTCCAGTGATTCTCCCCAGGATCAACTGATACCATCTCACTACAACTAGTGAGAATCCTAACATCCATTTAGATCTATCTCATAGATCCAAAACCCAGGATTTAGGAGGTATCACTTTGATCCTATATGGAGAATCTATGTGATAAGAGGAGATCGACCGATCGTAGCATAGGAAACTCCTTTCCTATCAAGAGCATGTTGTCCCCGTACAATACGAGGATGACCACCTTACTCTCTACTACCGTTTTGTATATACAAGGTTCATCTACCATTTTGATGAAGTCAAACTCTTTGACTACCACATCAAAACAGATGTTCCAACTCCGCGATGCCTGCTTTATCATGTAAAGCAACTTGCACACGTTTCCACTGCTCCCACTGTTTACGAAACCCTCTGGCTGTGTACTTATAGACGTTCTCTTCTAAATTAGTATTTAGAAAAGTAGTCATGGCACCCAACCGCCAGATATCGTAGTCATGGTGTGTAGCAATGGCAAGTAGGATCTGGATGGACTTAAGCATTGTCCTCTGAAAAGGTTTCATCATTATCCACGCTTGGTTGATGACGAAAACCTTTAACAAGTCTAGCTTTGAAAGTCTCAACTTTTCCACCTACACCAAGTAATCTTCTCAAGATATACTTGCTCCTGATGGGGATTTAACCCTTCAGATATAGCATCCAAAGTCCATACTTTGTTGGTGTACATGGATTCCATCTCAGATCGCTAAGCATCCAGCCATTCTTACAGAGTCCCTACTCTCGATGGCCTGCACGAAACTAGTTGGGTCATCATCTCATGATGCAATCCTCGCTCCCACTGTCATCGAGAAACCGAAGTATCTCTCTGGCGGATGAGGAACCCTACTAGATCGGCGGAGAGGCCGAGGTTCGTCGGGAACTATTGAATCCTTTGGTTCTGTCAAATCATCAGCTGCAGTTTTGTATAGCTGGAACCTTTCCAGTTCTACAGAACTGACCTTGCCTCGATTTTGTTCGGATTTTGCTTTTGAAATAGGCCGGACAATCCCAAATCTTAACTTGCTTAAGAGATGGGTTCTTCCCATACCATATCTTATATGGAGTGGTAGGCACTGATTTGAATCGAACCCTATTCAATAGGTATGCTGCTTCTCAAGTGCACAACCCCAAAGGAAATAGGTAACTCAGTAGTACTCATCATAGAGCACACCATATCACATAGGGTGCTATTGCTCCACCCTGATACATCGTTGTGCTGTGGTATAATCAGAGGAGTAATACCGAGAGAGAATCTCATTCTCCTTTAGAATAATCCAGGAATTCTAAGCACAAGTATTCTCCTCCCTGATCTTATCATAGGACATAATACTTATACCCGGTTTTTGGTTCTCTACTTCTAACTTATATTCTGTGAATATCTCAAAAGGTTCGGACTTGTGTTTCAACAGGAACATATGTCTGAATCTTGAGAGATTATCAGAGAATGTAATGAAATACAAAGAACCGGTCTTGGCATGTGTAGACAGAGGATCTTACATACATCATCATGTATCAATCCCAAGGGTTTACAAACTCTTTCTCTGTTTCCAATAAACAGAGCTATGGTCATCTAATCTTTGTGACATGACTGGCAAATTTCACAAGATGTAAATTCAAACTGATTTAAATATGCATCTAAATGTAACTTCAGCTAGTCGGGTCGCATTGATATGACCTAGTCTACAATGCCTCAAGAAGGATTCGTTCATATCTGAACTCTCCCTCTTGTATGTGTTCTGTATACGAGGAACTGTAGTTTGATTTAGAACATCAATGCTTTTAGATAACGTGCCTGAACCGATCAACTTTTGATATAGGAAATGTTCAAAACAATATCCAACAATACAAAATTTTATCATTTCTTTAATAAATAAAGAGATTGATATGATTTTGTATATCAGGTTCGGTATCTAATAGCATTTGTTCAGAATCAATGTATTGGTAATACAGGGTGACAGTTGTTAGTTATATGTATGCCCTAGAGGCCATTACTGTACATTGGATGTATATTGTAGTGGATGCTGGGACGTATATAGGGAGGACTTTCTTGCTCGACATGATAGTATGCTATCTGGTTGCTCTTTACCTTAACGTGTACACTGATTGTCTCTCTGTTACATGTTGGTAAAGCCCTTAGGATGTGTACTTGACTGCCTGGACTATGATGCGGATCATACTAGTGGGGACATGGTAGTCCATAAGTACATCCTTCAAAGTCCCTAGTCATGGGTGTATCGAGATGGGGCATCGATATACCAGAGTAGACTAGCGTGTACCTTCTCGACCCATACAGATGGGCGATGGATGATCCCATATCCATTGGTGTTTGACATCGGAGATGATATACGGGTGCTCAGTAGTGACTGGGTACACTGGACGGACTCGCCGAGAACTCCCAGATGGTATTATACCTCACGTCAGATGGCAGTTCTCTGGTGACACTGGTACAGAGTAGTCTGTTGACCCGAGATCGTCATAGAGTCTTGTGTGGTTCCCACTGTGCTTTGATTTCCATCTTACCACGTCCAAGAGGGCGTGCAAAACGGTGGTTTTTGGGTACAGTCCCGAGTCACATGGAGGCAATGAGCGATAGGAGGGGATTCGTCTCTCCCGGTATAGGGGGTTGATGTTGCGCTGTGTTCGATTGGCTATAACAGGATATTGTTGGAGATAGTGCTCTCAGAGTCAATTATTGGATCACAGGCACATGATTGCAATGATTGAGGGAGGACCTATCCCGGAAGGACAGTCTTACTCGAGATGATAGTATGCTATCTGGTTTATCTTTATCATCGTGTACTGCTTTAGGTGACCTGACATGTCGCTATTACACGTTGATAGAGCCCCTAGGATTCTTGCTTGACTACCAGCAGTATGATGGCGATCATATACGTGGGAGCTGGTAATCTATAAGCACATCCTTAAATGGTCCCTAGTCGTAGGAGTTTCGAGACAGGGCATCGATACTCCATTAGTAGACTAGTGTATACAGTCGAGACCCCGACGAGGGGCGGTGGCCGGTCTCACAAGCCACTGGTGTCAGTTGGTTCACCTAAGATGTATACAGGTGCTCATTGGGTTATGAGTACACCGGACAGGACTCGCCGGGAACCTGCTAGTTGGTCTTATACCAGATGTCAGATAGCAGTTCCCTAGTGACATGTGTACAGGTTAGTTCATCGACCTGAGATCGTCATTTGTCTCGTGTGAGTTCCCACTGTGCTTTGATTACTACCCTACCACGGCTCAAAGGAGTCGTGCAAACAGGTTTTAGTTGGGTACAGTCCCGAGCCACATGGAGGCAGTGAGCGGATCTGCAGGGGTTCGTCTTTCCCGGTATTGGGGGCGAGGTCGCGCTGTGTCTAGGAGAGCCATTACGCAAAGCCCTCGGCCGAGGCAGGAGATTTACTGGTAGGTATTCCAGTAGTATCTCAGGGCGTTCAGGGCTACACTCCGACACGACTTGTACCTCTTTTGGGGGTCTGACTTTTACCAACCCCCTAGGCCCGACATGCGATGCTCATAGACGAACGGACCGGACTGTACGGATATTGTCACTGACAGGCTCAGTAGGGTGTCAGGATGAGTTCGCTCATCGACGTCCCTTTTGGTCAATAGTTGGTGGCCCGTCACGTATTGGCTAATACCTCTGACGTGCTAGTGGTTAAATCCACAGCCATAGTATTGACGAGTCTTTAGAGTCCACCACACTTACAGTTACTCAAGCTTTCGGACGAAACGCTGTAGAGGCCGTATGGAGATATGGCAGGGTCCGATCAGATACGTACGGTATTGCACGAATCAGGATCGGACAGTTTTGTACTAGTGGCCGTATAGTTATATGGCAGGGTTCGATCTGATACGTGCGGTATTGCACGGATCGGGATCGAACGGTTATTACTAGCCGGCTTTGGCTTAAGCCGGTTCTAGTTTAGTACAGTGTAGATTTTGTCTCATTGCATTTATATCCGGACGGAATACAGATGCGGGTGTGTATGCACAGTATCGGGGTTTTCCTGTAATTTATTACGGGACCAGTTTTCTGGAGTTGCCAGTTTGCATTCCGTTCCGGCCGGTTTTCCTTTGTTCTTTCCCGGCCGGACTTTTCCGATGGAGGGGGTTATTTGCAATTGTGCAAATAACATTTGTGGAGGGGGTTTCTTGCATATATATTCATTATGATATGTTTAGCCTCTTTCATCCATGATGGTGCTTTAATTGAGATTTGAGAGGGAATGGGTTTAATAGTGAGAAGTATGGTTGATGTTTTGTTTGTGGTCACCTCTTCTCTTATCCTACACTCACCTCCCTTCTTATGGTTAGTATTCTCATTCCTCCACACCATTATCATTCTCACTAGATGAAAGAAAGAACACTTGAGAGAAAGAAGAGAATGAGAGAGTTCATCTTTGTTTTGTGAGGAATTCTTCATCTCCTTCTTCTTCTTGTTTTGGAAAAATGAAAGCACCATTTTTCCTAACCCCATTCCTCCATCAAGGCAACTACAAACTCCAAATGAGACTAGCATGATCTACTACACATTCTACAGCATATCTTGAGCATGTCGAGTTGCCGGCTTCATTCCCGAGTTGCCTCGGTATCGAGGCGGGAGCCCGTAAAAGACGCAGGCGATGTGGTGCCCTTCCGGCGAGGAGGCGACGATGTGGAGACAAGACTTTCCGCGGGAGATCGGGACGATGACGAGAAGACCGGAGGACTCGGATCACTCGGTATACTTCTCTTCCCATCTCTTGATAGCTAGTATAGGTTAATGGTTAACGATCCGGGTTTTCTTTGTCCGCGGTAGCGCCGGTTTCCAAGTAAGGAAAAATTTTTGATTCCGCAATTTGGCCTCGGATAGACGGCCGGGGCGCTGCCGTGGCGCAACATGGTATCAGAGCCACGCCATTAACCTTGTCTATCTTGTTCTAATGCGTTTTGCTTATCCGATCGACCGAAATTCCAAAAACCGTATTTTAGTTCACATCAGTTTTCTGTTGAAATTTTTTGGTGTCTAAAAATTTTTCAGGTTGTATAAAACTGATGTACATGATATTCTAAGACTTCTGTAAAAATTCGACAAACTCAGTCGATGGTTGAAGCACGGAACCGCGGCTAAACCCCCCCTTGGGCCGCGGTTCCGCCGCACTTCTCTGTCCTCACTCTGTCAAAATTTTACAGTGGGCTTGTGGGCTAATTTTAGGGGTTTTGGGATATTAAATTTGGGCCCAGATTTTCTGTGACTGCTGCAGTATTGCTTGGGGGCCCACTTGTTAATTGTTTGATCGATCGGATATTTTAAACACATTATTTCACAGTATTTACATTATATCTGCGACCGTGAATGTCACTTGATCGGTAAATCCCGCCTAACTGCTATAGCCCGGTTAGACGGATTTGCGAACGTGACTTTCACGTTGATGTTCTATGTTTATGCTGTGATGTTGCAGATCGGTCGTGGGGGATAGCCTGGATGCAATGCTAGTACAGTTTACTTGTATTATGTACATTTGATATTGCGGGGCGAGCGTCCGACATGTGGACTGCCGTCACTGCCTGTTTGTATTATTCTTTTGGGGCACGACCTGGTTGCGGTCGATGTACCCGTTGTATGTATATTTTACTTTCTGTACTAGGATTACCCCGCGGAGGGGTGCACGGATAGCCGGGTTCTAGAGGGCAACGGGCCCGCATCTCATGGCATTGAGACGGAGGGGGCTTCACTCTAGGATTGGCGGGCTGTTCGCTGCACTCGTAGGGGGTACAGGTTGACCCAGGAGGGGTGCCCAAGTTACCGGATTCCATGAAGTGCTGGGTGGTCCATTCACGGAGCTGAAGGGGGCTGCCTCGCTTCAGGTTTTGGCGGGTGACTTGCCGCGCCCGTAGGGGTCTAGGATTTCATTGCACAGGCTATCCACACGACCAGGGGAACGTCGGGTTTCAGCAGCGGCTCTGTGAAACCCGGGGCTTCCAGATATCTGTATTGTTCTGTGATGCTGTACATTTCTGTGATGTTGCATTCTTATCACGCCTTGAGCGAATATAATATATTGGTATATATATTAGTAGATGTTGTATATGTTTTGCATCCGCGCTAGTCGAGTCCCCGCTCTGTCGTTAGTTAAGTAACCTAACGGGTGATGACGGGACCCAGTGGCGAATGCGGATGGCATGTACGTACATCAGTATATTTTCGTTCTTTGTGGTGTGATCCATTGATGGGACTGCGTTGATTCGGATCAATGCAAGATAAACAAACCTATTCTGATGTTGTTGGAACATTTTTCAAAAAGCTGTTATTGCAAGGACGTTCACTTTTGTTTTGCATCGTGGTATTCATTTGGAATATCCTGCTCCTCAGTCGACGAGGCAAGGGCCGAGATCCCTTCATCGGGAGTGACCCCTTGGACAGAAGTTTGCGTCAGGGCATTGACTTCACTATAACCGATTACTTTTGCTTTGCATCGTGGTATTCAGTTGGAATATCCTGCACCTCATTCTACGGGGAAAGAGCCGAGATCCTTTCACCGGGAGTGACCTCTTTAGCAAAGGTTTTCGTCACTATATTTTTATAAAAGGCTATGCAGTTCCTTCAACGATATCAAGTTCATTACGTTAAAGGTTTTTCGCCAAAAACCAGTCGTAGCCCTCCGTCATTTCCTATAGGTATTATTTGGTATTCGTGCTGCGTTTGTTGACCTAGTCAAGACGTAGTGTTCGGTAGCTAAGTGGTACTTGTTTGTTGCATAAGTGGGATTGGTCAGGACAGTCGTGCGGCCTTGTTGATCTAGTCAAGGGCACATACGGGTGGGTTTAATGCAATCCAGAATAATGACGGGTTGAACTTGACTGGCGGTTTATGGTTTGTTGACCTAGTCAAGGTTATAAACCGCTTGGGGTAAAAATCACATCGGGAGTTTCAAAAGAACTGAAACTTGCCAGGCATGCGCATACCTTCTGGAGTGTGGTGACTTGAGTGGATTCCGTCAAGTTATCATGCGATGATAGTTGGATCACGATTCCCACTGATGAGTTGGTTTACTCCTCGGGTGATCCCGACTAGTTCTTCTTTTAGGTTTGGAGGAGAATTTGACGGTACAGTGGGAGGTTTCCAGATTAGACAAAGTGATAACCATTCTGATCTAGGTTAGAGTGCACACTGAGTGTTTCTTTTCTCTCTCTCTGGCAGCGACCATTGACCCGACCCTAAGACTATGACTCAGTGACCAAGTTGACCGAACCTTCTTAACACAGGCTTTTGGATTGTCAGAGTTGCAAACCTCATTGCCACTCCTACTTTTACCCTTTTCTCCAGGACACCCCGTATTACTGCGAACGTCCACTTCTATTGGACAAAACCATCGTATGGTTATATACGAACTCGAAGGACTTCGAGGATGGTTTCTGGTTCTGGAGAAAACGAATAGGATTATTCAGTTGTCTTTTCTTTTCACCTTCTCTCATTGCGAGTACTCCTTGGTTTAGGAGATAGTACACCTATTACGCAAATTGGATAGTCTTCTTCCAAACCTTAGGCTGGTGCCGAACGGTGGGGAATGAAGAAAACCAATTAGCATAACGATGGTGTGCAGAAGGTATTAAGATTAAGACAAAGCAAGGGATTAGTAAGAGGGCAAAGTAAATTGCAACTGCTATTCACGACCGAACCAAGTATTTCTTCACCAATCCTAAATCACCTTTGTATTTCTCCAGGACACTCCGTATCACTACGAAGATCCACAGTTTATTTGGATATTCCATCGTATGGTTATATACGAACTCGAAAGGAACTTGTTCCAGTTCGGGGATGGATTCTGGTTCAGGAGAAATAGGAATAAGGTTTATTCGGTTGTCTTTTATCTTCACCTTCTCTCGCATTGCGAGTGCTCCTAGGATTAGGACAGTACACCCATTATGCTTATTGGATAGTCTTCTTCCAAACCATAGGCTGGTGCCGAACGGTAGGGAAGGAAGAAAACCATTTGGCCTAAGGGGTGTGCAGAAGGTAATGACTAAAGACATATAAAGGGATTTGGACAGATGGCAAAGAGATATAAGGTTACAGTTGTGAATCTGGATAATGGAAGAGGCATTACTAAGAATACCGGAATACCCCACCGAAATATTTCAATGTTTCAGTTTCACTGTGTAATGTTAAAAGAAAACTGATTTCCCGATTAGACACTTGCTCCAGGGTATGTATTTACCAGGTTGGATTCTCACATCTGTATGGTTTTACAGATGATGAGTGGGAGTAAGTTATTGGGAATTAGGTGACCATCCTCATTATATCGGGATTCGTTGTAATTGGTGATATTTGAGGAAGCCACCTGGGTAGTTTGCCGGTCGGCAAATATTTGGTTTTGAATATCCGCTGTTGTGCACCAATTTCAAATTGATATATCTGTACGTCTATTTTCATAGAGTGAGATATACCTTTTGATATTATGTCGATGACATTTACCTATATCAGTGGATGGTTAGGTAAGGAGCATTAAACAGCGGTGTAATTCTTCTTAGCCATAAGTACAGTTTTCAACCTACGACACACAGTGAAAGAGTTGTTAGACTCAGTGGACTTATACAGAGTATTTTATGTTGTCCAGTGTCCATTTAGACAGAGGGGTTGGTCCTCATACTATATTCTGTTTACTTTTAACTTCTCTAGTTCTTAGACATGTGTTTCGTGGAAACACAGGGTCTAAGTTTTGAGGAGTTATAGGTATTTGAATAGAGTAGAGAACCAAGTATTGCAAGTATCGGGATTCTTTAAGGTGATCGAAGATGTAGATACTTGTATATGGTATTCAGTTAATAGTAATGATAAAGAGAAATTGCTTCTCTTTCAGGTTACTCATAATTGGAAGCATTCCTAAGTTGAGTAACGCTGATCGGCCTCCTTCCATTTAGTTGACATGCACTGGAGACAGCTGCATGATTTGAATCTGGTTCGATTGAATCAGTGCCTCTGGTTCTATATTGGATATAGTACAGTTCATATCTTAACATTGTTAAGGTACGGGGAGTTGTCCGGCTTATGATTAAAACCAGACTCTGGATAACTCAAGGCACGTTTCTGTAATGGCTGTTTGTGGGTTGACCCAGGCTATGACGAGGGTTGATTTTCTACCATCTTGACTCGCCACAGTTTTAACAAAAATGGATTTTTTCAGAAAACAGCAGTGGGAGTATGGTAGAACTGGAAGTAATTCCAGAACCACAAACGATTACTGAAGATTTGATAAGGAACCTAAAGATTCAATCTGATTTGACATTCCATTGGCCACTCCGCAGATACGGTGGGTAACTTCAGGCACCCGAGAGGTACTCCGGTAGCCTCAAGGACGGTGACAGGGAAGTTCTTGTTTACCCACACTTGCCATTGTTGTTGTTCCAGGCTGCGAGACCCGGCAGGAGGATGAGTATAGCGTCGTTCTAAACTAGCTTTAGAAGTGCACGTCTATATGACTCTGCCAGAGGGTTGTCGTAGTCAGTGGGAGCAGCGGAAGCATTGGTGGACATCAGGCTTATGTCTATTTATAGACTAAAGCAGATGTAGCGGAGATAGATCATCTATTTCTGACGTGACAGTCATAGGTTTGACTTCATCAGAATAGGGGATGGATCTGTTGAGAAGGTAGTAGGGTGTGATATCCTGGTATTTGGATGACATACACAAAGTAGGAAAAGAAACTCCTATACTACGATCGGTTATACTTTGGTCGTCACACAGTGGTTTCTCCACAAGGGGCTTGGACATTATAAAAGACATACTGGTTACTAGATCTATGTTTTTAGATCTAGATTTGGGTGGTTTCCCAATCAGGGTACCTTGACAGCATTCTAAGAGTATTTAGAATGGACGACTCCTGGCATGGTAGTACACCTGCAGGTAATGGAGTCACCCTCTCTAAAGGTGTCTTATAGACTAAAGGGGAGAGGGATACGCATGATTGACAGATCACTTGCTTAGGGAATTGAGTCAATCATGAGATGTCAAGTACCACACCAGATGTTGTTCTTGCACTAGATGCAATAAGTTGACATTGATCCAATCCTGGAGAAACAGTCGGAAGCAGTTTTAGAACATAAGTGGATGTTCTAGGGATATGATAACGACAGCCTCTTTTAGGAGATGGTTATCACCCCAGGCTTCCAAGGTGACATGGAAGGCAGAGTGGTTGTCAGAGTTATAGTTTCTCCTTCTGACGAGGGGCAGTATTTTGGACAGGTGGTCCAAGACAATACTGAGGGAGGCATGGCGCTGGGTACTGATTAAGTTCAGTTATCGATACAGTCTAAGAAGTTTGGATTTGGAGTTCATTTATGAGCTAGGTCCCATCAGATATCCAGACATACTCTAAGACAGGTATTGCTCATTTCGGGAGATGGCTTTCTCTGCGAACTTGAGATATAGAGAGACATAGAAAGAAACATCACAGCGGATCCACTCACCGAGGCTATTCCTCGAACGCAATAGTTTCGCAAACGAGCTTTGTGAGACTGACTAGTAGAGGAGTTGGGTGTTCGGTATCACACGGGCTGTGAGTATGCGGCATCGCAATAATTAGCCTTGAGTGCAAGTGGGAGATTGTTGGAGATAGTGCTCTCAGAGTCAATTATTGGATCACAGGCACATGATTGCAATGATTGAGGGAGGACCTATCCCGGAAGGACAGTCTTACTCGAGATGATAGTATGCTATCTGGTTTATCTTTATCATCGTGTACTGCTTTAGGTGACCTGACATGTCGCTATTACACGTTGATAGAGCCCCTAGGATTCTTGCTTGACTACCAGCTGTTAGTGTTTATGCCCTAGAAGGCCATTACTGTATCATACTAGCTTGTATATTACTTAATGGAAGCTTGGGATATTCACATGTATATAACAGTCTTGCTAAACATGGTAGTATGCTACTTGGTTTTTCTATCTTAATATGTGAGTGTACGTATTGATAGAGCTCTTAGGATCTTGCTTGTCTACCAGCGTTGTGATGGCAGTCACACTAGTGGGGGCTGGGTAGTCTACAAGCACATCCTTATTCAGGTCCCCGGTCGTTGGATTATCGAGACAGAGCATCGATACTCCGGAGTAGACTGGTGTGTACGCTTCTCATCCCAGTTGGGGAGATGGTCTGTCCCACAGCCGTCAGTACGTCGTACTGGAGATAGTATACAGGTGCTCGTTAGGTTATGGGTACACCGGACAGGACTCACAGGGAACTGTTGGTTGGTTTGATACCAGTCGTCAGTAAACAGTTTCCAGGTGACATGAGTACAGCGTAGTCCGCAGACTTGACACTGCTACTTCGCCTCGAGTGTGTCCCACTGTTCTTAGATTGCTACCCTACCACGGCTCAAAGGAGTCGTGCAAACAGGTGGCAGTTGGGTGCAGTCCCGAGCACTTGGAGGCAGTGGCGGTTAGACAGGATTCGTCCCTCCCGGTATTGGGAGTAGATATCGTGCTGTGTCAGAGAGCCATTACGCAAAGTCCCTGGCCAGGGCAAGCGAGATTTGCTGGTAGGTTCCAGTAGTTTCTCAGGGTGTAATGGGCTTTACTCCGACACGACTTATACCGCTATTAGGGGACTGACGCTTGCCGCCCCCCTAGGCCCGATATGCGATAGTCTTGGACGAACGGACCGGACTGTATGGAGATTGTCACATCAGACTCAGTAGGAGTTCGGATGGGTTTACTCATCGGCCTTCTTATCGACAACTACCTGGGGACCGTTACGTACAGCTAGTGCCGCTTGCGGTCTGTGGTTAAACCCACTGCCAGCATAGTAGTCGAGTCTCTAGAGTCCCACACAGAGAGTTTCCTACTCCAGGCGAAACGATATAGAGGTTGCATGGTTTTGCGACAAAGGGTTCGGACGCATACGTGCGTTTACGCGCGTACGACTTTCGGACAGTTTTTACCAGTCGGCTTTGGTTTAAGCCAGTTACTGGTATCCGGTTATTGGATTTTTACAGTCTAAAGTTTTTCCGTATTTTTACGGATTGGAGGGGCGTTCTCGTAATTGTACGAGAAGCTTCTAGAAGATGTGACTAAGGAGGTTTCTTTTGGATAAGAGAGTGAGTCATGGTGGTGATTCATTCATTTCATTAATGCACATTTATTGCTTAATGACTCATGCTAATGAATCACCACTAGATATTTCATGAAGCATGCTTATTCATTTCTTTTATACATTATTCTTAAAAAGGAATGCTTCATAATATATTATGATACACTCTCTCTCCTCTCATTATCTTATCTCACATTCTCTCTCCTCAAGCTCTCATCTTCAAACCCTAATCCTTAATCCTCATGTGTTGAGATCAAAGGATTAGTTAGACTAAACAATCCATAACCTTCACTCTACATCATCCTTTCATCTTTGATTAGCAATCAAAGTTGATTAGTTACCTCAAGTTAGAGGTTTAGCTTGGAGTTTCGCTCTCGGGTGGATCGTCTACTACCTAGAGAAGGCCGAGGAGAACAAAGGAGGACACAAAGACGAAGGACTAGTTTCGATCGGTATAATCCCTTAACACTATAGTTTAGTATAGCTATGTGTTTGGTTATTATTTGTTTAGCTTCGATTCAAGCGGTTAGTCGATGTTCGTTGTTTAAACTTGATCGTTTTTGAAAATTCTGCCTCCCCATAAGTACTGGGGTGTACTACATCGACTTACAGTGGTATCAGAGCCAGGCTAAACAATAAATAACTTAATTGCAAATTTGTACGAATTTCGAACGGAAAAACAAAGCCGCAAAACCCTAATTCTGTCAAGTTTCTGTCGAAGTTAAAATCAAGTCAGAAAATTTTTCAGGTGTGTTCAGAGAGCTTGACATGACCACAGGAGAACACCCAAAAAATTTGGGCTTCTGATTCGTCTACAGTGCCGCGGAAGGGCGGCGGATCCCACCGATCCGCCGCGCAACCGCGGCCGAGTTGACGAGTCAGGAACTCGTTTTTTTTGGGTGGGTCCCCTGTGGTGTTTTGGGTTTTCTGGAATATTTAATTATTGCTCAGGTTACTGTTTAACAGAGCAGATTTTGGAGCAATATTGAAGTTGTTTATTCGATCGAATTGTACAGTATTTGCGTATTGGATTATATCTGTGATTGTTTAATGTGTTCGCAAACCTCCCCCAACTGCTAGTATGTCGGTTGGCAGGGGGTTGCACATTTCTGAAATGGTTATATCTGTTTGTGCATATAAACTGTATTGGACTGTTGTGGTGTATAGCCGGGGTTAGCAATGGGTTATTGTTTAATTCATTTGTTGTAAATGTAATTTGTTGTAATATTATTTTCGCGGGGCACTTCCAGGTTGCGGTTGTAGCCACCGTTGTATTATTTCATTTTACTGTTTTTTGCTCCTAGGACTGACCCAAGGTGGGGTACACAGACTGCCGGGTGGGTAGTCTGCCGTACCCGTAGGGGTCGAGGGTGGGGTAACGGCTATTCATCACAACTGTGTAATCTGTCTTTTCTTGCAGGCTCAAAAGAAATACAGATTGCTTGCAAATCCAATATTGTTTATCTGTGTTCTGGAATGAATATCATTGCGTCAGACGAATGTAAAATATCTATATTTATGATAGCTATTTAGACGCCACTTATGTTTTACACCCGCGCTAGCCCAGCCCCCGCTCTGTCGTTAGTTAAGTAACCTAACGGGTGATGACGGGACCCCGTGGCGAATGCGGATGGCATAAGAGGACGTTGTATTTTCGTTGTTTTCTGCAATGATAGGTTAATGATGGGACGCATTATCTATAATGCAAAGAAAATAAACCAAAGTTTAAATCGTTGGAACAATTTAAAAAGAAACCACTCGGTTATTTTTAAAACAGATATTTTTAAATGCGGAGATTTAACCACTCCTTTTAAAAAAGCTATCAGGTTCCTTCGGTTATATCAAGTTCACTACGTTCACGGTTTCGCCAAAACCAGTCGTAGCCCTCCGTCATTTCTTATGAATGGTCAGTAGTATTCAAGCTATGTTTGTTTGGCCCTTAGTCAAGACATAGTGATTGGTAGCTGCTGGGGTATTCATTTGTTGCATAGATAGATGAGTTGGTTTGGGACAGTCGTATTACTTTGTTGGCCCTTAGTCAAGAGTATACGGATGGGTTCAAATCAACAGGATAATGATGGGCAGAACTTGACATGTGACTTATGATTTGTTGGCCCTTAGTCAAGATCATAAGAGCATGGGGCAAAAATCCATATCGGGAATTTCTAAAGAAACTGAAATTTGCAAAGAGATGCATACCATTTGGAGTTTGATGAATGTTGGTAGGATTCCTACAACATTATCAGACGATGATATTTGGATCCCGATCCTACTGAGAGTATATGCTACTTATCAGGATATTCGTCACTTAACGATCAATGCTATAAACCTAGTAGGTGTCCAGAAAAGTGTCAGCGGGGTTACGCCCCCAGAGAAAAGAGGTTATTTAATTAAGGAACTTCGCGAAAGCGTTGGAAAACCTCCCTCAAAGTATCGACACCGGCCTGGCTGAACGGTTAAGCAAGTATTGTACGGTGAGAATAGTCTTGGCTAATTCTTCTTTTATGGTTTGAGGAAGGATTCGAGAAACAGTGGGAGCCATCCAGTTTAGATAAACTAAAAACCACTCTAAACTTGCAAGAGCATCATGCTAAAGAGTTTTCTTCTCTCTCTCCTAATTGCAGCGACCCTGAAAATGACTGGACTTAAGTTACTTTTAGAGAAAAATATACTGACGGGGCCAAACTATAAAGATTGGCTGCGGAATGTCAAGATGGCTTTGACCTATGACAAACTGGGGTACGTCCTCACCGCTACGGCACCTGCTGTCCCTGGTCCCAAATCCAGCAATGCGGATAAGGAAATCCGCAAAACCTGGGATTTAGATTGCGCGAGAGCCAAGTGCATCGTGCTTGCCTCGATGAATAATGAACATCAGAGGAGGCACGAGGATATGTCCCTAGATGGCATATTTCTCCATACAAAGGAACTTTATGGAGAGCAATCTCGTATAGCAAGATACGAGACCTCTAAGAAATTGTTTCGAGCGAGGTTGGCTGTCGGGTCATCGGTAGGTGAACATGTCCTACAGATGATTGGCTATATAGAAGAGCTCGCAGACCTTGGGACGACTTTGGATAATGAGCTCTATACAGACCTTGTTCTCCAGTCCCTTCCTCCCACCTACGCCCAGTTTATCCTCAACTTCAATCTTCAAGGAAAAGAAGTTGAACTTGCGGAACTCCTGAACATGTTAAGGAGTGCGGAGGTCACCTTGCAGAAGGCAAGGGAAACACCCGCTATGTTTGTTGGCGGTTCATCTTCTTCCGGGTCCAAGGCTAGGGCCAAAGGAAGGAAGAAGAAGGCCGCACCCAGACCTAGAGGAGGTGTTAGTAAGGTGGGAGGGAAGGGAAAGAAAAAGAAAGCAGTACCGATAGTTGGTCAGGATGAGTGCTTCCATTGTCACAGGAAAGGGCACTGGAAGAAGGATTGCAAGGCGTGGAACGCCAAGAACCAGGAACCGAAGCAAGCTGTGGCTTCGACTTCAGGTGTGTTTGTAATTGAGAATTGTCTGTCGATCAACTCTACTTCCTGGGTATTGGATACCGGATCAGGATCTCATATTTGCAATTCATTGCAGGCACTGAGAAACCGTAGAGTGCTGAAGGAAGGTGATATGATCCTCAGGGTTGCTAACGGAGCTAGCGTGGGAGCTGCGTCCGTCGGGGATTATCACCTAGGATTGACGAGTGGACACATTTTGGTTTTACATAACTGTTATTTTGTACCCAGCTTAACGTGTAATATCATATCAGTTTCCTTGTTATCAAATAAAGGTTATGATTTCACGTTTGTAAGAGATGTTGTCAACATCCACCTTAATCATGGTTTGATTGGGTCCGGTACTCTAAATAACGGCATATATGTGTTAAACCAACTCCAAATTTTCAATGTCCAGAACACACTAAAAAGAAAGTCTCCAGATTTAAATAAAGCTTTCTTATGGCATTGTAGACTGGGTCACATCAATGAGAGAAGGTTGACTAAGTTGCATAGAGAAGGATATTTGGACACGTTCGAATATCAAACTTATGACACTTGTCAATCTTGTCTCAAAGGAAAGATGACAAAGACTCCATTCACTGGACAAGGAGTAAGAGCGAGCGAGCTCTTAGGACTCATACACAGTGATGTATGCGGTCCAATGTCTATACATGCGAGAGGTGGTTATTCCTACTTCATTACTTTTACAGATGATTTCTCTAGGTATGGATATGTTTTCTTAATGAAGCATAAATCAGAGGCCTTTGAGAAATTCCTGGAATTCAAGAATGAAGCGGAAAACCAAACAGGCAAAAGTATTAAGACACTAAGATCTGATCGAGGTGGAGAATACTTAAGTTCCGAGTTCCTAGGTTACCTAAAAGAGAAAGGAATTCTCTCTCAGCTTACTCCTCCATACACTCCACAGCACAACGGTGTATCGGAGAGACGGAATCGAACCCTATTGGATATGGTACGATCCATGATGAGTAATGCTGAGTTACCGCGATCTTTCTGGGGATATGCGCTAGAATCAGCGGCATATCTTTTGAACCAGGTTCCAACCAAGACTGTGCCTACCACACCATATCAGATGTGGAGTGGGAAGAAACCCTGTCTAAAACATTTTAGGACATGGGGGTGTCCAGCTTTTGTAAAAAAGCAGCATGTGGACAAGCTCGAGGCACGCTCAGTACTGTGTAAGCTTGTGGGATATCCAAAGAACTCCAAGGGATATTATTTCTATTACGCAGAAGAACAAAAGGTTTTTGTTTCTCGTCATGCCCACTTCTTAGAAACTGAATTTTTAGAAAATCAGAAGAGTGGGAGCGAAGTAGAACTGGAAGAAATTCCAGAACCACAAGCTGCTACTGAAATTTTGGTAGAACCAGAGGTTCAAGAAGAACAGAACATTCCCGCACCCCTCCGCAGGAGTAGTAGGCCGTCTCATCCGCCTGAGAGATACTACGGTTTTCTCATAGACGGGGATAGAGAGGATTGCATCATAGATGATGATGAACCTACTGACTTCCAGCAGGCCATCCAGAGCGGCGACTCGGTACGATGGCTAGATGCAATGCGGACCGAGATGGAGTCCATGTACACCAACAAAGTATGGACTTTGGACTTTGCTCCAGATGGGGTAAAACCCATAGGATGCAAATGGATCTTCAAGAAAAAGATTGGTGTAGATGGACAGGTGGAAACCTATAAGGCTAGACTTGTTGCAAAGGGTTTTCGTCAAAGACCTGGTTTGGACTATGACGAAACTTTTTCTCCAGTGGCTATGCTCAAATCCATTCGGGTCCTTCTTGCTATTGCTGCCTTCCATGATTATGAAATCTGGCAGATGGACGTAAAGACGGCTTTTCTGAATGGAAATTTAGAAGAGAGCGTCTATATGGATCAGCCAGAGGGTTTCAATCAGAGTGGGAGCAGCGGGAAAGTATGCAAGCTGCTTAAGTCCATTTACGGACTAAAGCAGGCATCGCGGAGTTGGAACATCTGTTTTGATGAGACAGTCAAAGAATATGACTTTATCAAAAATCCAGATGAACCGTGCATATATAGTAAAGTTGTGGCCAGAAGTGTCGTATTCCTCGTCTTGTACGTGGATGACATTCTATTGATAGGAAATGACATTCCTATGCTACAATCTGTCAAAGGATTCTTGTCACACAGGTTCTCCATGAAAGACCTGGGTGATGCCTCTTACATTCTGGGGATCCGGATCTATCGTGATAGATCCAAGAGGATGTTGGGACTTTCGCAGTCCAGGTATATCGACACTGTGCTGAAAAGATTCAGTATGGAAGATTCTAAGCGCGGTAATCTACCGGCTTGTCACGGAATCACCCTCTCCAAAGAGATGTCTCCCAAGACTGATTTGGAAAGGGAACGCATGTCTATTATACCCTACGCTTCTGCGGTAGGCTCTATAATGTATGCGATGTTGTGTACCAGACCAGATGTAGCTTACGCACTAAGCGTGGTAAGCCGGTATCAGTCAGACCCAGGGGAGAAACACTGGATAGCAGTAAAGAACATTCTCAAGTACCTGAGGAGGACTAAGGAGATATTCTTGGTTTACGGCGGAAAAGACCTTAGGTTGGAGGCCTTTGCTGATTCCGGCTTCCAGAGTGATAAGGACGATTCCAAGTCCATGTCGGGTTATGTCTTTACCCTCAATGGAGGGGCGGTGTGCTGGAAGAGCTCCAAGCAGGACACCGTTGCTGACTCGACGATGGAAGCGGAGTATATAGCTGCTTGCGATGCCGCAAAGGAAGCAGTCTGGATGAAGAAGTTCCTAACAGAACTTCAGGTGGTTCCTACCATAGTTGATCCAATACCTCTGTATTGCGACAACAACGGAGCTATAGCTTTAGCGAAGGAACCAAGGTCCCGTCAAAAGTCCAGACACATCTTGAGGCGGTATCACCTGATCAGGGAGATCATTGATCGTCAGGAGATCGAGGTTCGGAGAGTTGCTTCAGAAGAGAACATTGCTGATCCATTCACGAAGGCCCTTCCTCAGATTCAGTTCGAGAGGCTGCTCGAGATCATTGGTCTGCGATATGCCAGTACATGGCCCTAGTGCAAGTGGGAGATTGTTAGTGTTTATGCCCTAGAAGGCCATTACTGTATCATACTAGCTTGTATATTACTTAATGGAAGCTTGGGATATTCACATGTATATAACAGTCTTGCTAAACATGGTAGTATGCTACTTGGTTTTTCTATCTTAATATGTGAGTGTACGTATTGATAGAGCTCTTAGGATCTTGCTTGTCTACCAGCGTTGTGATGGCAGTCACACTAGTGGGGGCTGGGTAGTCTACAAGCACATCCTTATTCAGGTCCCCGGTCGTTGGATTATCGAGACAGAGCATCGATACTCCGGAGTAGACTGGTGTGTACGCTTCTCATCCCAGTTGGGGAGATGGTCTGTCCCACAGCCGTCAATACGTCGTACTGGAGATAGTATACAGGTGCTCGTTAGGTTACGGGTACACCGGACAGGACTCACAGGGAACTGTTGGTTGGTTTGATACCAGTCGTCAGTAAACAGTTCCCAGGTGACATGAGTACAGCGTAGTCCGCAGACTTGACACTGCTACTTCCCCTCGAGTGTGTCCCACTGTTCTTAGATTGCTACCCTACCACGGCTCAAAGGAGTCGTGCAAACAGGTGGCAGTTGGGTGCAGTCCCGAGCACTTGGAGGCAGTGGCGGTTAGACAGGATTCGTCCCTCCCGGTATTGGGAGTAGATATCGTGTGGTGTCAAAGAGCCATTACGCAAAGTCCCTGGCCAGGGCAAGCGAGATTTGCTGGTAGGTTCCAGTAGTTTCTCAGGGTGTAATGGGCTTTACTCCGACACGACTTATACCGCTATTAGGGGACTGACGCTTGCCGCCCCTAGGCCCGATATGCGATAGTCTTGGACGAACGGACCGGACTGTATGGAGATTGTCACATCAGACTCAGTAGGAGTTCGGATGGGTTTACTCATCGGCCTTCTTATCGACAACTACCTGGGGACCGTTACGTACAGCTAGTGCCGCTTGCGGTCTGTGGTTAAACCCACAGCCAGCGTAGTAGTCGAGTCTCTAGAGTCCCACACAGAGAGTTTCCTACTCCAGGCGAAACGATATAGAGGTTGCATGGTTTTGCGACAAAGGGTTCGGACGCATACGTGCGTTTACGCGCGTACGACTTTCGGACAGTTTTTACCAGTCGGCTTTGGTTTAAGCCAGTTACTGGTATCCGGTTATTGGATTTTTACAGTCTAAAGTTTTTCCGTATTTTTACGGATTGGAGGGGCGTTCTCGTAATTGTACGAGAAGCTTCTAGAAGATGTGACTAAGGAGGTTTCTTTTGGATAAGAGAGTGAGTCATGGTGGTGATTCATTCATTTCATTAATGCACATTTATTGCTTAATGACTCATGCTAATGAATCACCACTAGATATTTCATGAAGCATGCTTATTCATTTCTTTTATACATTATTCTTAAAAAGGAATGCTTCATAATATATTATGATACACTCTCTCTCCTCTCATTATCTTATCTCACATTCTCTCTCCTCAAGCTCTCATCTTCAAACCCTAATCCTTAATCCTCATGTGTTGAGATCAAAGGATTAGTTAGACTAAACAATCCATAACCTTCACTCTACATCATCCTTTCATCTTTGATTAGCAATCAAAGTTGATTAGTTACCTCAAGTTAGAGGTTTAGCTTGGAGTTTCGCTCTCGGGTGGATCGTCTACTACCTAGAGAAGGCCGAGAAGAACAAAGGAGGACACAAAGACGAAGGACTAGTTTCGATCGGTATAATCCCTTAACACTATAGTTTAGTATAGCTATGTGTTTGGTTATTATTTGTTTAGCTTCGATTCAAGCGGTTAGTCGATGTTCGTTGTTTAAACTTGATCGTTTTTGAAAATTCCGCCTCCCCATAAGTACTGGGGTGTACTACATCGACTTACACCAGCAGTATGATGGCGATCATATACGTGGGAGCTGGTAATCTATAAGCACATCCTTAAATGGTCCCTAGTCGTAGGAGTTTCGAGACAGGGCATCGATACTCCATTAGTAGACTAGTGTATACAGTCGAGACCCCGACGAGGGGCGGTGGCCGGTCTCACAAGCCACTGGTGTCAGTTGGTTCACCTAAGATGTATACAGGTGCTCATTGGGTTATGAGTACACCGGACAGGACTCGCCGGGAACCTGCTAGTTGGTCTTATACCAGATGTCAGATAGCAGTTCCCTAGTGACATATGTACAGGTTAGTTCATCGACCTGAGATCGTCATTTGTCTCATGTGAGTTCCCACTGTGCTTTGATTACTACCCTACCACGGCTCAAAGGAGTCGTGCAAACAGGTTTTAGTTGGGTACAGTCCCGAGCCATATGGAGGTAGTGAGCGGATCTGCAGGGGTTCGTCTCTCCCGGTATTGGGGGTGAGGTCGCGCTGTGTCTAGGAGAGCCATTACGCAAAGCCCTCGGCCGAGGCAGGAGATTTACTGGTAGGTATTCCAGTAGTATCTCAGGGCGTTCAGGGCTACACTCCGACACGACTTGTACCACTTTTGGGGGTCTGACTTTTACCAACCCCCTAGGCCCGACATGCGATGCTCATAGACGAACGGACCGGACTGTACGGATATTGTCACTGACAGGCTCAGTAGGGTGTCAGGATGAGTTCGCTCATCGACGTCCCTTTTGGTCAATAGTTGGTGGCCCGTCACGTATTGGCTAATACCTCTGACGTGCTAGTGGTTAAATCCACAGCCATAGTATTGACGAGTCTTTAGAGTCCACCACACTTACAGTTACTCAAGCTTTCGGACGAAACGCTGTAGAGGCCGTATGGAGATATGGCAGGGTCCGATCAGATACGTACGGTATTGCACGAATCAGGATCGGACAGTTTTGTACTAGTGGCCGTATAGTTATATGGCAGGGTTCGATCTGATACGTGCGGTATTGCACGGATCGGGATCGAACGGTTATTACTAGCCGGCTTTGGCTTAAGCCGGTTCTAGTTTAGTACAGTGTAGATTTTGTCTCATTGCATCTGTATCCGGACGGAATACAGATGCGGGTGTGTATGCACAGTATCGGGGTTTTCCTGTAATTTATTACGGGACCAGTTTTCTGGAGTTGCCAGTTTGCATTCCGTTCCGGCCGGTTTTCCTTTGTTCTTTCCCGGCCGGACTTTTCCGATGGAGGGGGTTATTTGCAATTGTGCAAATAACATTTGTGGAGGGGGTTTCTTGCATATATATTCATTATGATATGTTTAGCCTCTTTCATCCATGATGGTGCTTTAATTGAGATTTGAGAGGGAATGGGTTTAATAGTGAGAAGTATGGTTGATGTTTTGTTTGTGGTCACCTCTTCTCTTATCCTACACTCACCTCCCTTCTTATGGTTAGTATTCTCATTCCTCCACACCATTATCATTCTCACTAGATGAAAGAAAGAACACTTGAGAGAAAGAAGAGAATGAGAGAGTTCATCTTTGTTTTGTGAGGAATTCTTCATCTCCTTCTTCTTCTTGTTTTGGAAAAATGAAAGCACCATTTTTCCTAACCCCATTCCTCCATCAAGGCAACTACAAACTCCAAATGAGACTAGCATGATCTACTACACATTCTACAGCATATCTTGAGCATGTCGAGTTGCCGGCTTCATTCCCGAGTTGCCTCGGTATCGAGGCGGGAGCCCGTAAAAGACGCAGGCGATGTGGTGCCCTTCCGGCGAGGAGGCGACGATGTGGAGACAAGACTTTCCGCGGGAGATCGGGACGATGACGAGAAGACCGGAGGACTCGGATCACTCGGTATACTTCTCTTCCCATCTCTTGATAGCTAGTATAGGTTAATGGTTAACGATCCGGGTTTTCTTTGTCCGCGGTAGCGCCGGTTTCCAAGTAAGGAAATATTTTTGATTCCGCAATTTGGCCTCGGATAGACGGCCGGGGCACTGCCGTGGCGCAACAGAAATCCCTGGCCAGGGTTGCTGAGATTTACTGGTAAGTGTTACCTGTAGTTTCTCGAAGTGTTATAGACCTCATATCGACACGACTTATCGAGCTATTGGGGTCTGACGTTTACCACCCCTAGGCGAGATATGCGACATATCAGACGATCAGACCGGACTGTACGGTAGTGTTACTGGTTGGATTCACTGGAGTGTGAGCGGGCTTGCTCGTCGATCTTCAGATCGCTCAATACCCGGGTGGCCGTTACGTTTAGCAGACCGCTTGCGGCTTGTGGGTGTTTGATATGATCATCATCTGCTGCCGGCGTATTGACGAGTCTTTAGAGTCCTACACAGAGGTTTCCTGGCTCAAGCGAAACGAAATAGGAGCGCATATGAGATATGTGCGGGACCGAGAATAATACGAGTATGTGATACTGTATTCGATTCTCGCGATGTGACATTGATCGGTTATATGTGATATAGCCGGGTTATCGGATCAAGTGTTGATTCGATAAGTTGTTACTAATGATACTAGTCGGTTATATGCGATATGACCGGATCGTTAAATCAAGTGTTGATTTAATGATTTAATGCATAATTATATATTTGATATATTACTTTGCATTAACTAGTATCGGTTCACTTTATAATGGATTTTCTCACTCGGATGTGCGCATTACATATGCGATATGATTTTGTGCACTAGATTGTATCATGTTGGATGATACATGCATTTTGGTTAAATGTAAAGAATTAAACCATGTTTTAAGTGGATAATTAGGGTTTTGATTTCCTTATTCATTTATTAATCTTTTTCTTTTTGGAAAAAGGAAAAAGGAAATGAGAAAATGGTTGCTATTTTGTTTGTATTCTTTGAAGCTTCATGAACTTTGACCATAGCAACCATTTTGTCTTCTTATACAAACCCTAACCATTCATCTAACTTGAGTTAACTCTCTACAATTAACCATGGTCTTGTTATGATAAGGTTTGATTATTCATTTCATTTTGAATTAACTTATCATAACTATTATCTTCTTCTTCCTCATTTTTCTTCAAGTGAAGAAAGCAAGGTCATCAATGGTGATTGATGATAAAGAGTGAGAAATCCAATTCTAAAGTCTACCCACTTCCTATTTCTTCATCCTCTACCTCTTGCCAAGTAGTAGAGTGTGTTTCCTTCACAAGTTTTCATGGCTTGGTGAAGGTGGAGCTTGATCTAGCGATGCCTCGACGTAGATCATCTTCGGCATGGACATCGACGACCTAGCTCGCTTATTCTTCGACGAAGCCGACGCTAGAGCCCGGGAACTCATTTGGACAGCAAAGGGACTTCGTTGCGGAGCTATGGAGGTGGAGCACCGGATCTACAAAGGTTGTATTTCCGTATCTCTTAGTTAAGAGTTAACTAGTTTGCATTTTCGCCTAGAAATCTAGCCGACGATCCGTTGTCGGGTCTCTCGGCACCGTTAAAATTTGAAATTGGCATGTTCGATGCCTTGCGAGACCTCATTAGGGTGCCTAGGAACCTTTCACTGGTATCAGAGCCTAACTAGAGCCTTAGGCGAAGTCTAGACGGAATTTGAACTCCGATCGAATCAAAACCAAAACCCTAAAATTTCTCTCTGTCCTTTTTTCAAAATCTGGGATTTTTCGCAATTAAAAATATTCAGAAAATCAAGCAGGGTTTATTAGGAATTACTGTAAATTTCGTGGGCCCAATTCAACTTTTCCACCGCGGTTCCGCGGCATAAGCAAGGCTCATGCGGCGGTTCCGCGGCCGTACGACCGACTTATTTTATGTTATTTGCACAGTAATTCTTTATTTCCAGTGCTTCTTTTTCTGGGAATTTTTAATTGTTTTTCAAGAGTTGAATTTTTCTGGAGTTGTTTTCGGGATTCGTTGTTTCGATCGGGGTATCAAATTTTGTCTATTTGCCTTTCCGGATAAATTTTAGAATATGTTAAAAAGTTCGACCGGATATAAATACCCAATTTTTCCCCTGTCGGGAAATTTCCAAGTGTTGGATTTTTCCGTAGTTTAACGACGTTCTAAGTAGTGCAAGTAACGCGATGGACCCTCTAGAAGACAACAAACCTTAACTCGATTATGTGACCGTCTTGAACTGCCCTTTGAACCTTCGGGTTTGGGGCAGTACGGCGTGCCACATGTGAGGCGTTGGCTTGACCCTTCTACGGCTGGACCGTTGGTACTGAGGCACGAACTGAATGTCTTTAGACTTGTTTCATGTGTTGATCTGTATCGGGAAAACTTGGGTGTTTGAATGTTCGATCGGAAAGTTTAACATTTTCTAAATATCTGGAATGTGATACAACAATTGGAATTCACAAATAGTTATGAGATAACTGAATGAATGTTATAAACATAGCAGTTTAGTCTCACTTGATCGGTAGCCACGGAATTTTGATGTGATCAAAAGTCCGTCGCAATCACGAAGCGTACGCGGATACTCGCCGGGTAAACTTGATAGACAACCTCACTCCATAGCCCCGACCAAGTGACTGTAGGAGAACCCCGTCGCCGAAAGCATCCGTTCGGGTGCTCGCGGCAGCGGTGTTCCGCCTTGGTGCACTTCGTCGACGGTATCGGGGGTGCAGCCGTCTACTGAAGTTTGCGACGAGTATTCGATCAGACTGTCGGGAATCTTGTTTAATTGCCCGACTCGATATTGAAAAGTGTTTTCGATAATGAGACTAAAATGCGGGGTTTATAATTGTTAGGCATGCGATGTCTATGCAGGTTGCGGATTCCAACTGTTGTAGTTTTACACTTTCTTTTCTGTGACCGTAAGTGTAATATGTGATATCGCCGGTTTCGTTGCTATATGTCAACGACAATTGGGATGCGCATATTTACTTACGTTGATGACATGTGATGTTATGTGTTGCTGGATATGTTATATTGGATCGTCGTGTTTGAATAGCCGGGGGTTTTTATGTGAGATGAGTATTTTTCATTTTCATTCATGTAAAAACTTGTATGTAATATTCTTTTATTGGGGCGCTTCCAGGTTGCGGAAGTAGTCACCTTTTGTATATTATTTACTTTTCCGCACTAGGATAGACCCAAGGAGGGGAGCACAAGTAACCGGGTTCTGGAGTCCAGTGGGAGACCAACTCGAGGAGTCGAGTCCGGGTCTCCTAACTCCAGAATTGGTAGGGTTGCTTGCCGCTCTCGTAGGGGTCTAGGGGTGTGGGTTTGGCTATTCATTACGACCGTGGAATCCGTGTTTTATACTGGCTCGTATTAAAAACACGGACGTCCTAGTATATCCAATATTTCATATGATTCTTCTGCTGCGATATCTGTGATGTGATCATGTGATGTTCTGTGATAGATACAGTATATAGTATATATGATATATTATATATATAGCCGTTACTTATGTTTTACACCCGTGCTAGCCCTGCCCCGCTCTGTCGTTAGTTACCTAACCTAACGGTGCACAAGGGGACATCGAGGCGAATGCGGATGGCATAAGTGTACGTCGTATTTATCTGTGATGATTAGGTACTTAAATGATGGGACTTCATTAATATGATTAATGAAATAAAAGAAACCTAAGATGTTGTAGAATCGAATTTCAAAATAAAACAAGTAGCTACAGTTCTTGCTTTGCACAGCGGTATATGTGATATATCCTGCACCTTATTCGATAAGGAAAGGACCGAGATCCCTTCACCGGGAGTTACTCCTTTAGCAACAACTGGCAGATGCTACAACCTCGGTTTGTCTTTTGATAGCTTTTAAGTGTTTTTGCTTTGCACAGCGATATATATGATATATCCCGCACCTCATTCGACGAGGAAAGGACCGACGATCCCTTCACCGGGAGTGACTCCTTTAGCAAAACTAGAAAAGCCTCAAAGACACTCCATTTCAAAATTCATTCGATCCTACAACGATATCAAGTTCATTACGCAATAGGTTTTCAGAAAAACCTGTCGTAGCCCTCCGTCATTTCAGATAAGTACTAGTTAGTAGTCGTGCTACGTTTGTTGACTATGTTAAGGCGTAGTGTGCGGTAGCTAATTAGTGCTGATCTGTATAAGCATATGATGCGATTGGATTAGGGTAGTCGTGCGACTTTGTTGACTATGTTAAGGGTCGTGCGGGTGGGTTTAATTCAATCGGGAAATGACGGGTTGAACTTGACTAGCACTTATGATTTGTTGACTATGTTAAGGTCATATAGCTGCTATGGGCAAAATATTATCGGGAATTTCAAGTGTTGAAATTTGCAATGAGATTGCATACCTTCTATGAGATAGTTGGATCCCGATACCCGCTGCGAGTAAGAGTTACTCCTGGGAGAGTTTTATACATTACAATTAGCTGATCAAGTAGGTGTCTAGAAAGGTGTCAACGAGGTTACGCCTCTGGGAAAACGAGGTTTACATTAATTAGGTTCGTGCGAAAGCACGGGGGACCTCCCTCAAAGTACCGACACTGGCCTGGCTGAAAGATTGGCGAACTTGTAGTGTGTAATTAATCCCGGCTAGTCTTTCCTTTTAGGGTTTGAAGGAAGATTTGATAAAAAGTAGTGGGAGCCATCCTGATTAGATAACATAATAACCAATCTATTCTTGCAAGAGCGCACGCTGAGTGTTTTCTTCTCTCTCTCTCCTGGTAGCGACCATATCACGCCTTAATCAAGATAATAAAACGGACTATTGACCGAACCCGCTTGTTATACTGAGCTGGGGAACGTTGGTCCCGCTCCAACTTATAATTGTTATAAGATAGAGCAGGAAATTGGGGAATACCAGATTTCCCGTGCCGCCCAAACGAAGAGAGTGCATGCTGATGCATCATCTTCGGGTGTGTTCATTATACAGAACTGTTTCTCAGTATCCTCCGCATCCTGGTATTTGATACCGAATCAGGATCCCAGATATGTAATCTGTTACATAGGGCTACAAAAGGGTAGAAAAACTGAGAACGGGTGATAAGTTTTATGAGGCAGAAAACGGGGCAAGTGTTGCAGCCAAGTCTGTCGGTCACTGTCACCCTGTATTACCGATACATTGATTCTGAACGAATGTTATTAGATACCGAACCTGATATACAAAATCATATCAGTTTCTTTATTAGTAAAGAAAGGATATAATTTTGTATTGTTGGATAATGTTTTGAACATTTCCTATATCAAAAGTTGATCGGTTCAAGCACGTTATCTAAAAGCATTGATGTTCTAAATCAAACTACAGTTCTTAGTATACGGAACACACACAAGAGGAAGAGTTCAGAAATGAACGAATTCTTCTTGAGGTATTGTAGACTAGGTCAGATAAATATGACCCGACTAGCTAGAATTACATTTAGATGCATATTTAAATCAGTTTGAATTTACATCTTGTGAAACTCGCCAGTCATGTCACAAAGATAAGATGACCATAGCTCCGTTTACTGGAAACAGAGAAAGAGTTAATAAACTCTTGGGATGATACATGTTGATGTATGTAGGTCCCCTGTCTACACATACCAGGACTGGTTCTTTATACTTCATTACGTTCTCTGATGATCTTTCGAGATTCAGACCTATGTTCCTGTTGAAACACAAGTCCGAACCTTTTGAGATATTCACAGAATATAAGTTAGAAGTAGAGAACCAAAATATGGGTATAAGTACTATGTCCTATGATGAGATCAAGGAGGAGAATACTTGAGCACGGAATTTCTAGACTATTCTAAAGGAGAATGAGATTCTCTCTCAGCATTACTCCTCCGTATACACCATTGTACGATGGTATATCGGGGCGGAGCAATCACACCCTATATGATAAGGTGTGCTCTATGATGAGTACTACTGAGTTACCTTTTTCCTTAAGGGAGTTGTGCACTTAAGAAGCTGCATACCTATTGAATAGGGTTCCAATCAAATCAGTTGCCTACCATTTCATACGTGATATGGAAAGGGAAGAGCCCATGTCTTAAGCTAGTTAAGATTTGGGGTTGTCCGGCCTATGTCTAAAAGCAAAATCTGGACAAGCTCGAGGCAAAGTCTGTAATGTAGAACTGGAAAGGTTCCAGCCATACAAACTACAGATGATGATTTGATAGAACCAAAGGATTCAGTAGATTCCAACGAACCCCAGCCTCTCTGCCGATCTACTAGGGTTCCTCACCCACCTGAGAGATACTTTAGTTTCTCTATGAAAGTGGGAGCGAGGATTACATCATGAGATGATGACCCAACTAGTTTCAAGCTGGCCATCAAGAGTAAGACTCTGTAAGAATGGCTGGATGCTTAGTGATCTGAGATGGAATCCATATACACCAACAAAGTATGGACTTTGGTTGCTATATCTGAAGGGTTAAATCCCCATCAGGAGCAAGTATATCTTGAGAAGATTACTTGGTGTACATGGAAAGGTTGAGACTTTCAAAGCTAGACTTGTTAAAAGTTTGCATCATTGACCAGGTGTGGATAATGATGAAACCTTTTCAAGTAGCTATGCTTAAGTCCATCCAGATCCTACTTACCACGGCTACATACCATAACTACGATATCTGGTGGTTGGGTGTCATGACTGCTTTTCTAAATGATGTTTTAGAAGAGTGCGTCTATAAGTACACAGCCAGAGGGCTTCGTAGACAGTGGGAGCAGCGGAAACGTGTGCAAGATGCTTTATAGATTAAAGCAGGCATCGCGGAGTTGGAACATCTGTTTTGATAGATTAGTCAAGGAAGTTGACATCATCAAAATGGTAGATGAACCTTGTATAAACAAAAGGGTAGTAGGGAGTATGAAAATGATCCTCGTGGAGTACGTGGATGACATACTCTTGATAAGAAAGGAGTTTCTTATGCTACGCTCGATCAATCTCCGTTTATCACAAAGATTCTCCGTGTAGGATCAAAATGATACCTCCTAAATCCTGAGTTTTCATCTATGAGATAGATGTTATTTGGGTATTAGTTATACTCACTAGTTGTAGTGAGATGGTATCAATCGATCCTGGGGAGAATCACTGGAAGTGTTCCAGGGTGATAAAGACGACTGAATGTCAGTCACAGGCATTGTCTTTACCCTCAGTAAAGGGACGGTATGTTGGAAGAGTTCCAAGCTAGATACTGTGACATACTAGACGATAAAGGCAGGATACATCGCTACTTAAGATGCTACCAAAGAGATTGTTTGGATGTATATTAGTTCATGAGATGAACTTAGTTCCTACCATTGTGTGACAATGGAGTTGTGGCTTATGCCAGGAACCCCCGTCCCATCAGTGATCCAGACATATTCTAAGGCAGTATCACTTGATCATGGAGATGGTTGATCTCTAAGGGATCTAGGTTAGGAGAGTAGACTCAGAGGACAACACGGCGGATCCACTCACGAAGGCCTATTCCCAGAGAGAGACTTTTATGGGATGGTTGAGTATGAGATACTTCGACCACTGCTACAGATGGCCCTAGTGCAAGTGGGAGATTGTTAGTTATATGTATGCCCTAGAGGCCATTACTGTACATTGGATGTATATTGTAGTGGATGCTGGGACGTATATAGGGAGGACTTTTTTGCTCGACATGATAGTATGCTATCTGGTTGCATTTTACCTTAACGTGTACACTGATTGTCTCTCTGTTACATGTTGGTAAAGCCCTTAGGATGTGTACTTGACTACCTGGACTATGATGCGGATCATACTAGTGGGGACATGGTAGTCCATAAGTACATCCTTCAAAGTCCCTAGTCGTGGGTGTATCGAGATGGGGCATCGATATACCAGAGTAGACTAGCGTGTACCTTCTCGACCCATACAGATGGGCGATGGATGATCCCATATCCATTGGTGTTTAACATCGGAGATGATATACGGGTGCTCAGTAGAGACTGGGTACACTGGACGGACTCGCCGAGAACTCCCAAATGGTATTATACCTCACGTCAGATGGCAGTTCTCTGGTGACACTGGCACAGAGTAGTCTGTTGACCCGAGATCGTCATAGAGTCTTGTGTGGTTCCCACTGTGCTTTGATTTCCATCTTACCACGTCCAAGAGGGCATGCAAAACAGTGGTTTTTGGGTACATTCCCGAGTCACATGGAGGCAATGAGCGATAGGAGGGGATTCGTCTCTCCCGGTATAGGGGGTTGATGTTGCGCTGTGTTCGATTGGCTATAACAGGAAATCCCTGGCCAGGGTTGCTGAGATTTACTGGTAAGTGTTACCAGTAGTTTCTCGAAGTGTTATAGACCTCATATCGACACGACTTATCGAGCTATTGGGGTCTGACGTTTACCACCCCTAGGCGAGATATGCGACATATCAGACGATCAGACCGGACTGTACGGTAGTGTTACTGGTTGGATTCACTGGAGTGTGAGCGGGCTTGCTCGTCGATCTTCAGATCGCTCAATACCCGGGTGGCCGTTACGTTTAGCAGACCGCTTGCGGCTTGTGGGTGTTTGATATGATCATCATCTGCTGCCGGCGTATTGACGAGTCTTTAGAGTCCTACACAGAGGTTTCCTGGCTCAAGCGAAACGAAATAGGAGCTCATATGAGATATGTGCGGGACCGAGAATAATACGAGTATGTGATACTGTATTCGATTCTCGCGATGTGACATTGATCGGTTATATGTGATATAGCCGGGTTATCGGATCAAGTGTTGATTCGATAAGTTGTTACTAATGATACTAGCCGGTTATATGCGATATGACCGGATCGTTAAATCAAGTGTTGATTTAATGATTTAATGCATAATTATATATTTGATATATTACTTTGCATTAACTAGTATCGGTTCACTTTATAATGGATTTTCTCACTCGGATGTGCGCATTACATATGCGATATGATTTTGTGCACTAGATTGTATCATGTTTGATGATACATGCATTTTGGTTAAATGTAAAGAATTAAACCATGTTTTAAGTGGATAATTAGGGTTTTGATTTCCTTATTCATTTATTAATCTTTTTCTTTTTGGAAAAAGGAAAAAGGAAATGAGAAAATGGTTGCTATTTTGTTTGTATTCTTTGAAGCTTCATGAACTTTGACCATAGCAACCATTTTGTCTTCTTATACAAACCCTAACCATTCATCTAACTTGAGTTAACTCTCTACAATTAACCATGGTCTTGTTATGATAAGGTTTGATTATTCATTTCATTTTGAATTAACTTATCATAACTATTATCTTCTTCTTCCTCATTTTTCTTCAAGTGAAGAAAGCAAGGTCATCAATGGTGATTGATGATAAAGAGTGAGAAATCCAATTCTAAAGTCTACCCACTTCCTATTTCTTCATCCTCTACCTCTTGCCAAGTAGTAGAGTGTGTTTCCTTCACAAGTTTTCATGGCTTGGTGAAGGTGGAGCTTGATCTAGCGATGCCTCGACGTAGATCATCTTCGGCATGGACATCGACGACCTAGCTCGCTTATTCTTCGACGAAGCCGACGCTAGAGCACGGGAACTCATTTGGACAGCAAAGGGACTTCGTTGCGGAGCTATGGAGGTGGAGCACCGGATCTACAAAGGTTGTATTTCCGTATCTCTTAGTTAAGAGTTAACTAGTTTGCATTTTCGCCTAGAAATCTAGCCGACGATCCGTTGTCGGGTCTCTCGGCACCGTTAAAATTTGAAATTGGCATGTTCGATGCCTTGCGAGACCTCATTATGGTGCCTAGGAACCTTTCAACAGTGACCAACAGACTTGGCTGCAACACTTGCCCCGTTTTCTGTCTCATGAAACTTATCACCCTTCTCAGTTTTCTACCTTTTTGTAGCCCTATGTAACACATTACATATCTGGGATCCTGATCCGGTATCAAATACCTAGGATACAGAGGATACTGAGAAACAGTTCTTTGTAATGAACACACCCGAAAGAGATGCATCATATGCACTTTCTTCGTTTGGGCGGCATAGGAATTCTGGTATTTCCCTATTTCCTGCTCTGTCTTATAACAATTATAAATTGGAGCGGGACCAACGTTCCCCAGCTCAGTATAACAAGCGGGTTCGGTCAATACATCCATATTATTATCTTGATTAAGGCGTGATATGGTCACTACCTGGAGAGAGAGAGAGAAGAAAACACTCTGCGTGCGCTCTTGCAAGATTAGATTGGTTATTTATTTTATCTAATCAGGATGGCTCCCACTGTTTTTTATCAAATCTTCCTTCAAACCCTAAAAGGAAAGACTAGCCGGGATTAATTACACTCTACAAGTTCGCCAATCTTTCAGTCAGGCCAGTGTCGGTATTTTGAGGGAGGTTCCCCGTGCTTTCGCACGGACCTAATTAAAGTAAACCTCGTTTTCCCAGAGGCGTAAACCCCGTTTTCCCAGAGGCGTAAACCCCGTTGACACCTTTCTAGACACCTACTTGATCGGCTAATTGTAAAGTGCAAAACTCTCCCAGGAGTAACAATTACTCACAGTGGGTATCGGGATCCAACTATCACATAGAAGGTATGCAATCTCGTTGCAAATTTCAACACTTGAAACTCCCGATAAAGGTTTTTACCCCTAGCACCTATGACCTTAACTATGGTCAACAAATCATAAGTACTAGTCAAGTTTTACCCGTCATTTCGTGATTAATTAGACCCACCCACATGACCCTTAACTAAGGTCAACAAAGCCACATGACTGTCCTAACTAATCGCATCATATGCGGTGTAGGAAGACATCACTTAGCTACCATACACTGTGCCTTGACTATGGTCAACAAACACAGCACGAATACTAAGTACTCTACTTCCTAAAATGACGGAGGGTTGCGAATGGTTTTTAATAAAACCTTTAACGCTTTGAACTTGATCTCGTTGCGGAATCAAATGGTTTTTAAATGGATCGTTTTTTGAGGCTTTTCTAGTTTTGCTAAAGGGGTCACTCCCTGTGAAGGGATCGTCGGCCCTTTCCTCGTCGAATGAGGTGCGGGATATATCATATATATCACTGTGCAAAGCAGAAACTATAGAAGCAATCAAAAGACAAACCGAGTGTGTAGCATCTGCCAGTTATTGCTAAAGGAGTCACTCTCGGTGAAGGGATCTCGGTCCTTTCCTTATCGAATAAGGTGCAGGATGTTCTACAAGGAACACCGCGATGCAAAGCAAGAACTGTAGCTACCTGTTTTATTTTGAAATTCGATTCCACAACATCAATTAGGTTTATTTTCTTTCATTAATCTCATTAATGAATGTCCCATCATTTAAGTCCACCTAAACATCACAGATAAATATAACGTACGCTTATGCCATCCGCATTCGCCTCGATGTCCCGTCTGCACCGTTAGGTTAGGTAACTAACGCCAGAGCGAGGCAGGGCTAGCGCGGGTGTAAAACATAAACAACGTCTATATAATATATCATATATACTATATATAATATCTATCTGAACAAATCACATGATCACATCACAGATAACGCAGCAGAAAATATCATATGAAATATTGGATATACTAGGAAGTCCGTTTTTTAATACGAGCCAGTATAAAACACGGATTCCACGGTCGTGATGAATAGCCAATCCCACACCCCTAGACCCCTACGAGAGCGGCAAGCAACCCTACCAATTCTAGGGTTAGGAGACCCGGACTCGACTCCTCGAGATGGTCTCCCACTGGACCCTAGAACCCGGTTACTTGTGCTCCCCTCCTTGGGTCTATCCTAATGCGGAAAAGTAAATAATATACATCAACGGTGACATCTTCCGCAACCTGGAAGTGCCCCAATAAAAAAATATTACATACAAGTTTTTTACATGAATGAAATTGAAAAACACTCATCTCACATAAAAAAAGAACCCTGTCTATTCAAACACGACGATCCAATATAACATATCCAGCAACCCATAACATCACATGTCATCAACGTAAGTAAATATGCGCATCCCAATTGTCGTTGACATATAGCAACGAAACCGGCGATATCACATATTACACTTACGGTCACAGAAAAGAAAGTGTAAAACTACAACAGTTGGAATCCGCAACCTCTTTAGACATCGCATGCCTAATCAAATGAAATACTTAGACATCGCATGCCTAACAATTATAAACCCCGCATTTTAGTCTCATTATCGACAACTCTTTTCAATATAAAGTCGGGCAATTCAACAAGATTCCCGACATCCTGATCGAATACTCGTCGCAAACTTTAGTAGGCGGCCGCACCCCCGACGCCGTCGACGAAGTGCACTAAGGCAGAACACCGCTGCCGCGAGCACCCGAACGGATGCTTTCGGCGACGGGGTTCTCCTACAGTCACTTGGTCGGGGCTATGGGGTGAGGCTGTCTATTAAGTTTATCCGGCGAGTATCCGCGTACGCTACCCGATTGCGACGGACTTTTGATCGCATCAAAATTCCGTAGCAACCGATCAAGTGAGACTAAAATTCTATGTTTATAACATTCATTCAGTTATCTCATAACTACTTGTGAATTCCAATTATTGTATCACATTCCGGATAAATAGAAAATGTTAAACTTTCCGATCGAACAATTGAACACCCAAGTTTTCCCGAAACATCTCAACACATGAAATAAGTTTAAATACATTCACTTCGTGCCTCAGTACCAACGGTCCAGCCGTAGAAGGGTCAAGCCAACGCCTCACATGTGGCACGCTGTACTGCCCCAAACCCTAAGGTTCAAAGGGCAGTTCAAGACGGTCACATAATCGAGTTAAGGTTTGTTGTCTTCTAGAGGGACCATCGCGTTACTTGCACTACTTAGAACGTCATTAAACAACGGAAAAATCCAACAATTGGAAATTTCCCGGCAGGGGAAAAAGTGAGTATTTATATCCGGTCGAACTTTTTAACATATTCTAAAATTACCCCGGAAAAACACATAGACAAAGTTTGATAATCCGATCGAATCTACGAACTCCCAATACAACCCAGAAAACTCAACTCTTGAGTAAATATTAAAAATTCCCAGAAAACTCAGCAAAGAAATATAGAAGTTACTGTGCAAAAAGAACTGACTGAAGAGACTAAGTGGCCGCGGAACCGCCGCATTAGCCATGCTAATACCGCGGTTCCGCCGCGCTTTGATGGAATCAGGTGCTCGTGCTTCACAGTAATTCTTAGAAATGCCTGCTGATATTTCTGCATATTTTTATTTCTCAAAATTCCCCGATTTCAAAAAATGTACAGAGAGCGGATTTGGCATTAGGGTTTCGGTTCGATCGGACTTCTAACTCCGTCTACGCATCGCCTAAGGCTCTAGCTAGGCTCTGATACCACTGTAGGGTTCCTAGGCACACGAATGAGGTCTCACAACAGATCAAACATGCCCAATTCAAATTTTTTCATGTGCCTACAAACCCTAATACGGATCGTTAACTAGAAGTATAGGCGATGCAAGCAAGTAAACAATTTTATTGCTAAAGGAAAGAGGCTACAACCTTTGTAGATCCGGTCCTCCACCTCCTTCACTCCGTGATGATGCCCCTCCGCTGTACCTATCGGAATCCGGACTCTGGCGATTGTTTCGTCGGAGAAATGATCGGGCTAGGTCGTTGACTTCGATGCCGAAGATGATCTACGTCGAGGCAACTCAAGATCAAGCTCCAACTTCACTAAGTCATGAAACTTGTGAAGAAAACACCCTATACTACTTGGCAAGTGGTAGAGGATGAAGAAATAGAAAGTGGGTTCACTTTAGAATTGGATTTCTCACTCTTTTTCTTAAGGCACCATTGTTGGTAGCAAGCTTTTTCTTCATCTTGAAGAAGAAGAAGAAGAAAAGAATATGATAAGTATATGAAAAATAGAAAATAAGTGATCCTTATCATATTTTCAACCATGGTTTAGTGTAGAGAATGAACTAGGGTTTAGTTGAATGGTTAGGGTTAAGGACAAAACAAGAATGGTAGACTTTTCAAAGATGCTAGAAAAGCTTCTTGAAGCTTCAAGCAAAACAACAAAAGAAAGTCACCATTTCTCTTTGCCAAAAACAAATGAATAAATAAATAAGTGAAATGAAACCCTAACCATTCACTAAACATGGTTTAAGTCTTACACAAACCCAAGTTTGCATGTATCATCAAACATATACAAACAAGTGCACAAAAATATATCATATATACAACTTGTGCATTTCAAGTGAGAAAATCAATCTTGAGTGAACCAATGTTAGTGTTTATGCCCTAGAAGGCCATTACTGTATCATACTAGCTTGTATATTACTTAATGGAAGCTTGGGATATTCACATATATATAACAGTCTTGCTAAACATGGTAGTATGCTACTTGGTTTTTCTATCTTAATATGTGAGTGTACGTATTGATAGAGCTCTTAGGATCTTGCTTGTCTACCAGCGTTGTGATGGCAGTCACACTAGTGGGGGCTGGGTAGTCTACAAGCACATCCTTATTCAGGTCCCTGGTCGTTGGATTATCGAGACAGAGCATCGATACTCCGGAGTAGACTAGTGTGTACGCTTCTCATCCCAGTTGGGGAGATGGTCTGTCCCACAGCCGTCAGTACGTCGTACTGGAGATAGTATACAGGTGCTCGTTAGGTTACGGGTACACCGGACAGGACTCACAGGGAACTGTTGGTTGGTTTGATACCAGTCGTCAGTGAACAGTTCCCAGGTGACATGAGTACAGCGTAGTCCGCAGACTTGACACTGCTACTTCGCCTCGAGTGTGTCCCACTGTTCTTAGATTGCTACCCTACCACGGCTCAAAGGAGTCGTGCAAACAGGTAGCAGTTGGGTGCAGTCCCGAGCACTTGGAGGCAGTGGCGGTTAGACAGGATTCGTCCCTCCCGGTATTGGGAGTAGATATCGTGCTGTGTCAGAGAGCCATTACGCAAAGTCCCTGGCCAGGGCAAGCGAGATTTGCTGGTAGGTTCCAGTAGTTTCTCAGGGTGTAATGGGCTTCACTCCGACACGACTTATACCGCTATTAGGGGACTGACGCTTGCCGCCCCCCTAGGCCCGATATGCGATAGTCTTGGACGAACGGACCGGACTGTATGGAGATTGTCACATCAGACTCAGTAGGAGTTCGGATGGGTTTACTCATCGGCCTTCTTATCGACAACTACCTGGGGACCGTTACGTACAGCTAGTGCCGCTTGCGGTCTGTGGTTAAACCCACTGCCAGCGTAGTAGTCGAGTCTCTAGAGTCCCACACAGAGAGTTTCCTACTCCAGGCGAAACGATATAGAGGTTGCATGGTTTTGCGACAAAGGGTTCGGACGCATACGTACGTTTACGCGCGTATGACTTTCGGACAGTTTTTACCAGTCGGCTTTGGTTTAAGCCAGTTACTGGTATCCGGTTATTGGATTTATACAGTCTAAAGTTTTTCCGTATTTTTACGGATCGGAGGGGCGTTCTCGTAATTACTCGAGAAGCTTCTAGAAGATGTGACTAAGGAGGTTTCTTTTGGATAAGAGAGTGAGTCATGGTGGTGATTCATTCACTTCATTAATGCACATTTATTGCTTAATGACTCATGTTAATGAATCACCACAAGATATTTTATGAAGCATGCTTATTCATTTCCTTTATTGATTATTCTAAAATAAGAATGCTTCATAATATTATGATACACTCTCTCTCTTCTCTCATTATCTCATCTCACATTCTCTCTCCTCAAGCTCTCATCTTCAAACCCTAATCCTTAATCCTCATGTGTTGAGATCAAAGGATTAGTTAGACTAAACAATCCATAACCTACACTCTACATCATCCTTTCATCTTTGATTGGCAATCAAAGTTGATTAGTTACCTCAAGTTAGAGGTTTAGCTTGGAGTTTCGCTCTCGGGTGGATCGTCTACTACCTAGAGAAGGTCGAGGAGAACAAAGGAGGACGTAAAGAAGAAGGACCGGTTTCATTAGGTATAATCCCTAATCACTTGTGAAAAGAAACTCATAAGATACGGTTATTTATAGTTTAGCTTCGATTCAAGCGGTTAGTCGATGTTCGTTGTTTAAACTTGATTGTTTTAGAAAATTCCGCCTCCCCATAAGTACTGGGGTGTACTACATCGACTTACAGTGGTATCAGAGCCTCGCTAAACAATAAATAACCTAGTTGCAAATTTGTACGAATTTCGAACGGAAAAACGAAGCCGGAAAACCCTAAAAAATGTAAGTTTCTGTCGAATTTAAAACGATGTCAGAAAATTTTTCAGGTGAGCTCAGAGTGCTTGACATGACACCAGAAGAACACCCAAGAAAAACAGTCGACTGAATCGACCAACTCGCCGCGGAACCGCGGCCTCAGCCACTGAGTTGCCGCGCTTCCGCCGCCGAGTTGGCGAGTCAGCGGCCGATTTTTCTTCTGTTGCTTCTCTGTGTAATTTGGGGTTTTCTGGAATGTTTAATTATTGCTCAGGTTACTGTTTAACAGAGCAGATTTTGGAGCAATATTGAAGTTGTTTATTCGATTGAATTGTACAGTATTTGCGTATTGGATTATATCTGTGATTGTTTAATGTGTTCGTAAACCTCCCCCAACTGCTAGTATGTCGGTTGGCAGGGGGTTGCACATTTCTGAAATGGTTATATCTGTTTGTGCATATAAACTGTATTGGACTGTTGTGGTGTATAGCCGGGGTTAGCAATGGGTTATCGTTTAATTCATTTGTTGTAAATGTAATTTGTTGTAATATTATTTTCGCGGGGCACTTCCAGGTTGCGGTCGTAGCCACCGTTGTATTATTTCATTTTACTGTTTTTTGCTCCTAGGACTGACCCAAGGTGGGGTACACAGACTGCCGGGTGGGTAGTTTGCCGTACCCGTAGGGGTCGAGGGTGGGGTATCGGCTATTCATCACAACTGTGTAATCTGTCTTTTCTTGCAGGCTCAAAAGAAATACAGATTGCTTGCAAATCCAATATTGTTTATCTGTGTTCTGGAATGAATATCATTGCGTCAGACGAATGTAAAATATCTATATTATGATAGCTATTTAGACGTCACTTATGTTTTACACCCGCGCTAGCCCAGCCCCCGCTCTGTCGTTAGTTAAGTAACCTAACGAGTGATGACGGGACCCCGTGGCGAATGCAGATGGCATAAGAGGACGTTGTATTTTCGTTGTTTTCTGCAATGATAGGTTAATGATGGGACGCATTATCTGTAATGCAAAGTAAAACAAACCAAAGTTTTAATCGTTGGAACAATTTAAAAGAAACCACTCGGTTATTTTTAAAACAGATATTTTTAAATGCGGAGCTTTAACCACTCCTTTTAAAAGCTATCAGGTTCCTTCGGTTATATCAAGTTCACTACGTTCACGGTTTCGCCAAAACCAGTCGTAGCCCTCCGTCATTTCATTTGGGTATTCAGTAGTATTCAAGCTATGCATTTTGGCCAAAGTCAAGGCATAGTGTTTGGTAGCTACTGGGTTTTCATTTGTTGCATAAGATAGATGAGTTGGTTTGGGACAGTCGTATTACCATTTGACCAAAGTCAGGGGTATATACGGATGGGTTCAAATTGACAAGATAATGACGGGTAGAACTTGACATGTGACTTATGACATTTTGACCAAAGCCAAGGTCATAAGAGCATGGGGCAAAAACATATATCGGGAATTTCTAAAGAAACTGAAATTTGCAAAGAGATGCATACCATTTGGAGTTTGATGAATGTTGGTAGGATTCCTTCAACATTATCATACGATGATATTTGGATCCCGATCCTACTGTGAGTATATGCTACTTATCAGGATATTCGTCGCTTAACGATCAATGCTATAAACCTAGTAGGTGTCCAGAAAAGTGTCAGCGGGGTTACGCCCCCAGAGAAAAGAGGTTACTTAATTAAGGAACTTCGCGAAAGCGTTGGAAAACCTCCCTCGAAGTATCGACACCGGCCTGGCTGAACGGTTAAGCAAGTATTGTACGGTGAGAATAGTCTTGGCTAATTCTTCTTTTATGGTTTGAGGAAGGATTCGAGAAACAGTGGGAGCCATCCAGTTTAGATAAACTAAAAACCACTCTAAACTTGCAAGAGCATCATGCTAAAGAGTTTTCTTCTCTCTCTCCTAATTGCAGCGACCCTGAAAATGACTGGACTTAAGTTAATTTTAGAGAAAAATATACTGACGGGGCCAAACTATAAAGATTGGCTGCGGAATGTCAAGATGGCCTTGACCTACGACAAATTGGGGTACATCCTCACCGCTACGGCACCTGCTGTCCCTGGTCCCAAATCCAGTGATGCGGATAAGGAAATCCGCAAAACCTGGGATTTAGATTGCGCGAGAGCCAAGTGCATCGTGCTTGCCTCGATGAACAATGAACATCAGAGGAGGCACGAGGATATGTCCTTAGATGGCATATTTCTCCATACAAAGGAACTTTATGGAGAGCAATCTCGTATAGCTAGATACGAGACCTCAAAGAAATTGTTTCGAGCGAGGTTGGCTGTCGGGTCATCGGTAGGTGAACATGTCCTACAGATGATTGGCTATATAGAAGAGCTCGCAGACCTTGGGACGACTTTGGATAATGAGCTCTATACAGACCTTGTTCTCCAGTCCCTTCCTCCCACCTACGCCCAGTTTATCCTCAACTTCAATCTTCAAGGAAAAGAAGTTGAACTTGCGGAACTCCTGAACATGTTAAGGAGTGCAGAGGGCACCTTGCAGAAGGCAAGGGAAACACCCGCTATGTTTGTTGGCGGTGCATCTTCTTCCGGGTCCAAGGCTAGGGCCAAAGGAAGGAAGAAGAAGGCCGCACCCAAACCTAGAGGAGGTGTTAGTAAGGTGAGAGGGAAGGGAAAGCAAAAGAAAGCAGTACCGATAGTTGGCCAGGATGAGTGCTTCCATTGTCACAGGAAAGGGCACTGGAAGAAGGATTGCAAGGCGTGGAACGCCAAGAACCAGGAACCGAAGCAGGCTGTGGCTTCGACTTCAGGTGTGTTTGTAATTGAGAATTGTCTGTCGATCAACTCTACTTCCTGGGTATTGGATACCGGGTCAGGATCTCATATTTGCAATTCATTGCAGGCACTGAGAAACCGTAGAGTGCTGAAGGAAGGTGATATGATCCTCAGGGTTGCTAACGGAGCTAGCGTGGGAGCTGCGTCCGTCGGGGATTATCACCTAGGATTGACGAGTGGACACATTTTGGTTTTACATAACTGTTATTTTGTACCCAGCTTAACGTGTAATATCATATCAGTTTCCTTGTTATCAAATAAAGGTTATGATTTCACGTTTGTAAGAGATGTTGTCAACATCCACCTTAATCATGGTTTGATTGGGTCCGGTACTCTAAATAACGGCATATATGTGTTAAACCAACTCCAAATTTTCAATGTCCAGAACACACTAAAAAGAAAGTCTCCAGATTTAAATAAAGCTTTCTTATGGCATTGTAGACTGGGTCACATCAATGAGAGAAGGTTGACTAAGTTGCATAGAGAAGGATATTTGGACACGTTCGAATATCAAACTTATGACACTTGTCAATCTTGTCTCAAAGGAAAGATGACAAAGACTCCATTCACTGGACAAGGAGTAAGAGCGAGCGAGCTCTTAGGACTCATACACAGTGATGTATGCGGTCCAATGTCTACACATGCGAGAGGTGGTTTTTCCTATTTCATTACTTTCACGGATGATTACTCAAGATACGGATTCATTTATCTGATGAAACATAAATCCGAGGCTTTTGAGAAATTCCAAGAGTATAAGAATGAAGTAGAAAACCAAACCGGCAAAAGTATAAAGACACTTAGATCTGATCGAGGTGGTGAATACTTGAGTGCCGAGTTCCTAGGTTACCTAAAAGAGAAAGGAATTCTCTCTCAGCTTACTCCTCCGTACACTCCACAGCATAACGGTGTATCGGAGAGACGGAATCGAACCCTATTGGATATGGTACGATCCATGATGAGTAATGCTGAGTTACCGCGATCTTTCTGGGGTTATGCGCTAGAATCAGCGGCATATCTTCTGAACAGGGCTCCAACCAAGACTGTGTCTACCACTCCATATCAGATGTGGACTGGGAAGAAACCCCATCTTCAGCATATGAAGATTTGGGGATGTCCAGCTTTTGTTAAAAAGCAGCATGTGGACAAGCTCGAGGCACGATCAGTAAAATGTTTGTTTGTGGGATATCCAAAGAACTCCAAGGGATATTATTTCTATTACGCAGAGGAACAAAAGGTTTTTGTTTCTCGTAATGCCCATTTTCTGGAAAATCAGTTTTTAGAAAAGGAAATAAGTGGGAGCGAAATAGAACTGGAAGAAATTCCAGAACCACAAACTGCTACTGAAAGTTTGGTAGAACCAGAGGTTCAAGAAGAACTGAACATTCCCACACCCCTCCGCAGAAGTAGTAGGCCGTCTCATCCGCCTGAGAGATACTACGGTTTTCTCATTGACGGGGATAGAGAGGATTGCATCATAGAAGATGATGAACCTACTGACTTCCAGCAGGCCATCCAGAGCGGCGACTCGGTACGATGGCTAGATGCAATGCGGACCGAAATGGAGTCCATGTACACCAACAAAGTATGGACTTTGGACTTTGCTCCAGATGGGGTAAAACCCATAGGATGCAAATGGATCTTCAAGAAAAAGATTGGTGTAGATGGACAGGTGGAAACCTATAAGGCTAGACTTGTTGCAAAGGGTTTTCGTCAAAGACCTGGTTTGGACTATGACGAAACTTTTTCTCCAGTGGCTATGCTCAAATCCATTCGGGTCCTTCTTGCTATTGCTGCCTTCCATGATTATGAAATCTGGCAGATGGACGTAAAGACGGCTTTTCTGAATGGAAATTTAGAAGAGAGCGTCTATATGGATCAGCCAGAGGGTTTCAATCAGAGTGGGAGCAGCGGGAAAGTATGCAAGCTGCTTAAGTCCATTTACGGACTAAAGCAGGCATCGCGGAGTTGGAACATCTGTTTTGATGAGACAGTCAAAGAATATGACTTTATCAAAAATCCAGATGAACCGTGCATATATAGTAAAGTTGTGGCCAGAAGTGTCGTATTCCTCGTCTTGTACGTGGATGACATTCTATTGATAGGAAATGACATTCCTATGCTACAATCTGTCAAAGGATTCTTGTCACACAGGTTCTCCATGAAAGACCTGGGTGATGCCTCTTTCATTCTGGGGATCCGGATCTATCGTGATAGATCCAAGAGGATGTTGGGACTTTCGCAGTCCAGGTATATCGACACTGTACTGAAAAGATTCAGTATGGAAGATTCTAAGCGCGGTAATCTACCGGCTTGTCACGGAATCACCCTCTCCAAAGAGATGTCTCCCAAGACTGATTTGGAAAGGGAACGCATGTCTATTATACCCTACGCTTCTGCGGTAGGCTCTATAATGTATGCGATGTTGTGTACCAGACCAGATGTAGCTTACGCACTAAGCGTGGTAAGCCGGTATCAGTCAGACCCAGGGGAGAAACACTGGATAGCAGTAAAGAACATTCTCAAGTACCTGAGGAGGACTAAGGAGATGTTCTTGGTTTACGGCGGAAAAGACCTCAGGATGGAGGCCTTTGCTGATTCCGGCTTCCAGAGTGATAAGGACGATTCCAAGTCCATGTCGGGTTATGTCTTTACCCTCAATGGAGGGGCGGTGTGCTGGAAGAGCTCCAAGCAGGACACCGTTGCTGACTCGACGATGGAAGCGGAGTATATAGCTGCTTGCGATGCCGCAAAAGAAGCAGTCTGGATGAAGAAGTTCCTAACAGAACTTCAGGTGGTTCCTACCATAGTTGACCCAATACCTCTGTATTGCGACAACAACGGAGCTATAGCTTTAGCGAAGGAACCAAGGTCCCATCAGAAGTCCAGACACATCTTGAGGCGGTATCACCTGATCAGGGAGATCATTGATCGTCAGGAGATCGAGGTTCGGAGAGTTGCTTCAGAAGAGAACATTGCTGATCCATTCACGAAGGCCCTTCCTCAGATTCAGTTCGAGAGGCTGCTCGAGATCATTGGTCTGCGATATGCCAGTACATGGCCCTAGTGCAAGTGGGAGATTGTTAGTGTTTATGCCCTAGAAGGCCATTACTGTATCATACTAGCTTGTATATTACTTAATGGAAGCTTGGGATATTCACATGTATATAACAGTCTTGCTAAACATGGTAGTATGCTACTTGGTTTTTCTATCTTAATATGTGAGTGTACGTATTGATAGAGCTCTTAGGATCTTGCTTGTCTACCAGCGTTGTGATGGCAGTCACACTAGTGGGGGCTGGGTAGTCTACAAGCACATCCTTATTCAGGTCCCTGGTCGTTGGATTATCGAGACAGAGCATCGATACTCCGGAGTAGACTAGTGTGTACGCTTCTCATCCCAGTTGGGGAGATGGTCTGTCCCACAGCCGTCAGTACGTCGTACTGGAGATAGTATACAGGTGCTCGTTAGGTTACGGGTACACCGGACAGGACTCACAGGGAACTGTTGGTTGGTTTGATACCAGTCGTCAGTGAACAGTTCCCAGGTGACATGAGTACAGCGTAGTCCGCAGACTTGACACTGCTACTTCGCCTCGAGTGTGTCCCACTGTTCTTAGATTGCTACCCTACCACGGCTCAAAGGAGTCGTGCAAACAGGTAGCAGTTGGGTGCAGTCCCGAGCACTTGGAGGCAGTGGCGGTTAGACAGGATTCGTCCCTCCCGGTATTGGGAGTAGATATCGTGCTGTGTCAGAGAGCCATTACGCAAAGTCCCTGGCCAGGGCAAGCGAGATTTGCTGGTAGGTTCCAGTAGTTTCTCAGGGTGTAATGGGCTTCACTCCGACACGACTTATACCGCTATTAGGGGACTGACGCTTGCCGCCCCCCTAGGCCCGATATGCGATAGTCTTGGACGAACGGACCGGACTGTATGGAGATTGTCACATCAGACTCAGTAGGAGTTCGGATGGGTTTACTCATCGGCCTTCTTATCGACAACTACCTGGGGACCGTTACGTACAGCTAGTGCCGCTTGCGGTCTGTGGTTAAACCCACTGCCAGCGTAGTAGTCGAGTCTCTAGAGTCCCACACAGAGAGTTTCCTACTCCAGGCGAAACGATATAGAGGTTGCATGGTTTTGCGACAAAGGGTTCGGACGCATACGTACGTTTACGCGCGTATGACTTTCGGACAGTTTTTACCAGTCGGCTTTGGTTTAAGCCAGTTACTGGTATCCGGTTATTGGATTTATACAGTCTAAAGTTTTTCCGTATTTTTACGGATCGGAGGGGCGTTCTCGTAATTACTCGAGAAGCTTCTAGAAGATGTGACTAAGGAGGTTTCTTTTGGATAAGAGAGTGAGTCATGGTGGTGATTCATTCACTTCATTAATGCACATTTATTGCTTAATGACTCATGTTAATGAATCACCACAAGATATTTTATGAAGCATGCTTATTCATTTCCTTTATTGATTATTCTAAAATAAGAATGCTTCATAATATTATGATACACTCTCTCTCTTCTCTCATTATCTCATCTCACATTCTCTCTCCTCAAGCTCTCATCTTCAAACCCTAATCCTTAATCCTCATGTGTTGAGATCAAAGGATTAGTTAGACTAAACAATCCATAACCTACACTCTACATCATCCTTTCATCTTTGATTGGCAATCAAAGTTGATTAGTTACCTCAAGTTAGAGGTTTAGCTTGGAGTTTCGCTCTCGGGTGGATCGTCTACTACCTAGAGAAGGTCGAGGAGAACAAAGGAGGACGTAAAGAAGAAGGACCGGTTTCATTAGGTATAATCCCTAATCACTTGTGAAAAGAAACTCATAAGATACGGTTATTTATAGTTTAGCTTCGATTCAAGCGGTTAGTCGATGTTCGTTGTTTAAACTTGATTGTTTTAGAAAATTCCGCCTCCCCATAAGTACTAGGGTGTACTACATCGACTTACAACCAATACTAGTTAATGTAAAGTAATATATCAAATATATAATTATACATTAAATCATTAAATCAACACTTGATTCAATGATCCGGTCATGTCGCATATAACCGACTAGTATCAAGTGTATCAATGTATCGAATCAACACTTGATTCGGTAACCTGGTTATATCATATATAACCGTTCGATGATACAAATCGCGAGAATAGAATACGGTATCACATACACGCATTATTCTCGGTCCCGCACATATCTCATATGCGCTCCTATTTCGTTTCGCTTGAGCCAGGAAACCTCTGTGTAGGACTCTGAAGACTCGTCAATACGCCGGCAGCAGGTGATGATCATATCAAACACCCACAAGCCGCAAGCGGTCTGCTAAACGTAACGGCCACCCGGGTATTGAGCGATCAGAAGATCGACGAGCAAGCCCGCTCACACTCCTGTGAATCCAACCAGTAACACTTACCGTACATTCCGGTCTGTTCGTCTGATATGTCGCATATCTCGCCTAGGGGTGGTAAACGTCAGACCCCAATAGCTTGATAAGTCATGCCGACGTGAGGTCCATAACATTTGTGAAACTACTGATAACACTTATCAGTAGATCACTGCAACCCTGGCCAGGGATTTCCTGTTATGGCCAGTCGAGCATAGCACAACATCAACCCCCAATACCGGGAGAGACGAATCCCCTCCTATCACTCATTGCCTCCATGTGAATCGGGACTGTACCCAAAAACCACCTGTTTGCACGACTCAGTAGAGCCGTGGTAGGGTGGAAATCAAAGCATAGTGGGAGACACACAAGACTCTATGACGATCTCGGGTCAACAGACTAAGCTGCACCAGTGTCACCAGAGAACTGCCATCTGACGTGAGGTATAATACCATCTGGGAGTTCTCGGCGAGTCCGTTCAGTGTACCCAGTCTCCACTAAGCACCCGCATACCATCTCTGATGTCAAACACCAATGGATATGGGATCATCTATCGCCCATCACATGGGTCGAGAAGATATACGCTAGTCTACTCTGGAATATCGATGCCCCGTCTCGATATTCCCACGACTAGGAACATTGAAGGATGTACTCATGGACTACCCAGGCCCCACTAGTATGATCTGCATCATAGTCCTGGAAGTCGAGTACACATCCTAAGGGCTTTATCAACATGTAACAGAGAGACAAAAAGTATACATGTTAAGATAAAGAGCAACCAGATAGCGTACTATCATGTCGAGCAAGAAAGTCCTACCTATATATGTCCCAGCATCCACTACAATATACATCCAATGTACAGTAATGGCCTCTAGGGCATACATATAACTAACACTCATCTCATCATATCATCTCATACTTATCCTTATGGTTATATCCGTAAGTACATAAGCGTATGTTTCTATATATATACTACATTTCTGTTCTCCTATTACTATGGTTGCGGGGGTGCTATACGCCATCCATCTGACTTCCTCTGCAGATATACATCTACTCACCTACTATCCTTGCTCTAGCCGAAGTCGATGAACGTCTTGTTCTCCTTCATCGTCCTGAAAGTCCACGCGAAGGCACCTACAATCAATGCATAGTGTAACGAAATCAAAATCAAATCCGAAAACCGATACGGAACGCGAAGCGCACATAGGTTGGAACCTATGGTCCACGCATGCAAGAACAATCAAACAATTCCCGACGTTGACGTACAAACGTCAAACGACCGAGTCAAAACTCAAATACCAAAAATTTAGTTTTCAAAAGTCGCAAACCGAAATCTGAAACTTCTCAAAAACACTCCCAGATTTTACCCTAAGTGAAATTATGACGTTCTGCACATAGGGTAGGCCCAAATGTCAGAAAATTGAGCTATGGACCAAAAACCACACCCTATCACCATAACCAGGACGCAAATTGCGACCAAAACGGTTATTTTGGCGGCCAAAAGGGAAAGTTAGGGGCTCGGTTTTCTAGGGTAGTCTCTAATTAGCCTGCACAACTCTCTGTATTTGCAAAATAATTTTCAGAGTCTCTGAGTCATAGCAGATCCTAATCGATCATCACATTTCAACAAAAACCCGATATCGGAAAATTCCAAGTTCATGTTTGGGACTTCTAATCTCAAGTTTGGTCCAGAATTCCATCACCAAAGGGTTTGTGGTCACTAACTAAAGCTCAATTGCATCTCCACAATTCAAAACATCCACTAAATATCATCCTAGAATTTTCCAAGTCCACAAATCTTAAACCTCTTAACTCTAAACTAACACTTAAGCTTAGAAACTTAAAAACTTGGTGAAAGATGAAGGTTTTACCTCATGGAAGCAACTCAAGAAAATTCTTTGGTGGTCCAAAGTGCTCAAAACTCTAACTTGATCTCACCATGGAGTGTAGGATGAGATTGTGCATATTTTTTGTGAAGATGGTGTGGGGGTTTTGAAGAAGTTTTGGGGATGATTTGTAGTTGTAGTAAGGTGGAGGAGGTGGAGAATGAGGAGATGAAGAAGGAAATGATGTAGGAGGTGAAGAAAATAATAGGATGAAGGCTTCATGGTTACTAGAACCATCCCCCCCTCTCTCATTCTCTCTCTCTCTTCATTATTTCTTGTCATATCAAAGTCTCCTCTGTCTTATCATTTTCCTATCCTTTCATTTTCTTTTTTCCTTTTTCTTTAAAAACAAAAACCATATTACAAATTAACATCTCAATGTGACATGTCACAAAATGTCATGCACACTCAAATGCATGGTTAACAAAAATGGATTTGGTTTAATGCATAATTAGTAGTATACTAATCAAGTTTAACATAAACTTGTATTTAAATAATTGTATAAAAATTTATAAAAGCCCAAATCCAATAAGTGCTTCCATAAATAGTAATTCATATTAATTTCCAATATTTTCCAAAAATATAGGTATATAATTATACCATTCTACGAAAACTCGAATCCATACTCGTATAGTTTTCGTGAAATTTATTATTTTATTATTTAAATTCCAAAATTAATATTTTAAATTTCTGAAATTTTACAAAACTAAACTGGCAAATTAGTTTAGGTTGTTCTCTTCTCTAAAACTTTGTTTACTGATGTGAGAGCTTGAGTTAGACTTGCCTCAAGGTGGATCATCTTTGACATTGAAGACTTCTAGCAAGCTTGATCAAGACTTCCAGAGGAGCTAAGGAAAGAGTTTAAGGGACTAATACTTAGAGCTTTAGAAATGAAGGACTTGTTAGAAAGATTGTAGCTCCTTATCATTTAGTTAAACTTCTTTTTTTTTCTAGCCTTAAACCTTTAGTTCGATCCTTGTTTGTAGACTCAGCCCTCTAGAAAATTTTAAATTGCATACTTGCTTTTATTAAAACCCTAGTAGAGATGCTAGCATCCAAGATTTGAAGCTTAGATCCAAGATTTGAATTGCATACTTGTTGATAATTGATTCAAAATTATAGATCCAAGATTTGATGCTCAGATCGAGTAGGAGTCGATGATTAAGATTTAAATTAATTCTTAATTTAAATCTTAACCATATCTCTTTGTAATCCTACTTTAAATCTAAGTCTTATCTCTAGTTCAAAAAAATAAGTGGGTTTTCAATATTCTTCACAATTAAAAGAGGCAACCATAAAACCAAGAGAGAGGGAAATAAAGGATGGTTTTTTTTAGGGTTAGAGATTCTTTGTATTGGACGGTGATCGGTAAAGACGTTCTCGTGTAATCTTTTCTTGATAGTGGAAGTTCTCGTCATCGGATTGCAGAATTAGATGCAGTTGCGCCAAGCCTGGGTAAAATCTTATGTTTGTATTGTTTGATGTGTGCTTCTCATAACTTACGTTGTTTTGGTAGATAGATTGGTTAGTCTTTTCCAGATAGTTTGTTTACACGCCATCCTGATAGATTTTCCGTTGCAACTCTTGGTGTGGTTTGTGATTTTTTCGAGTATCACGGATATAGAAATTACAACGCTTCGGTCAACAACTGCATCAACTAGAAAAAAGTTTTTATTCCAAAAATTCCTTCTAATATTCAGGCGCATAAGAGCTACAAACTTAATATTTAAAGAAACTTGCCTCTACTTTCAGGACTTGCAGAACACTTTGGCACTTTTCTTGACGCTGTTGGTTTCATGAGCCTGAAAATCAACTAGGTTTATATTTTTGATACATGAATATATATAAGCACATGCTATGCTGGAACTAATCAATCTCTTGTAACAGATCAAAGGTTCTCAAGTTAGTGTCTCACATATCCTACATTTTTTCTCATGTATTTAAAAAAAATCTCATTATGATGGATTTAAATTGAATTCCTATTAAAAAAAGCTAGATGGAACTTGCGTGGAACCATCGCCTCTTTACTGAAATCGAATGGGTATGCTACTGCATTTCGAGTAAAAAAAAAACGGTTTGCTCAAGATCAAACAACACCACCACCAATCCAACATCACAACAAGTTCTTGATTAATTAATTAACACCCTAATCGAACAATCAAGAATATGTACAAGTGCAAATTAAAAAAGAAAAATCCGAAACACGCATGCGCACACAAAGAAAAGGCCCTAGGCTGCCGTTAAACACACTTGTACCCGTCGGGAATCTTCTTCTTGCACGAGCTAACCAACAAGCTTACTGCAACTGACCATTCGGTAGTCAAAGCACCAAGCAGACTCTCTTTAATAACAGCGCACAAACAGACCGCTGCTTCTGCATTGCTCACACCCTCGAGCAAAGCACAGCATTTGCTTCCATGTGCCTGTCCGGCCACCAAGCTCACCACATTGCCCATCAAGTCTGCACAAGCACCGAACTTGAGAGTGTCTCTTGGGCAGAAGGGATTCGGGGGAGGAAGCTTGGGTGGGATGAACTTGGGCTGAAAGGCATTGGTTAGAGTTATAATTGAGAGGAAGAAAGTTGCAATAATGGCTTTGTTAGCCATGGCTAGGGATGCTTAATTTCTTGCCTTGAGCTTGTTGGATGGGCCCTTTTAAAGGCAAAAATGCTAAAATTTTGATCTTGTGGATTCATTGTTTTCACCCCTCTACCAATAATTGCAGCTGTAGAGTCACGAGAATTTGGATCAGAAATGGATTGTCCTATAACAAAAGGTATCCAAAGCTTTACTAGTTTGGGTTTGTGATAATGAGATCTGAATTGAGTGGTGGTGGGAAGAGCAGGAAATTGGCTCTATATAATGTGTCTGGGGTTGGTTGCTTACTAGGTGCCACTTCTTTTGTTCATTTTGACCATGTAAATTTTTCATATAAGCTGCTATATGCTGTAAATATGGCCATGGGTATGACTAGATGAAAAAAGAATTGTTTTACATCTCGATGCTAGATGAAAAAATATGATAGATTATCCATATAAAGTTTTGAATTCGACTATTTGCACAATTAAAGGTGAGATGAATATATTTTACTCCAATAGAACAAAAATGAAAGAAGTCAAGAACAAAGATTGACATGAAGATAACTGTAGTGGTCAAACTGAATTACTAATTCCTACGGCATGGCACCCATAGATGTAAATCATGCATTGATTTGTTTTGTATCATTATGAAAATGAACGCGTATCGTACAAAAAAAGGAAAAGGCCATACATCCAAAATCGTGTGAGAGAAAACTTGAATTATGGAGCGTGCCGTGTGTCTTAGAAACATCCAAAAAGTGTGGTCTCTTTCTATCTACTGTGCTTGTGCATTATATCAAGAACAACATGATTTATTTAGTGCTTCTTTATTGAAAACTCCCCATTGTTTTAAGCCCGTGACACTATAATACTCTTTCTGAGGAGGCTCATGAACGGGAACATCCCAGATCGCGACACGTGGAAGATGATGTGTGTAACATTTCAGAAAAATAAAATATTATTTTTGGGAATTTTTATAATTAAATAATAAATATATTGAATATTTTATTAATGCGGTATAATTAAAAACCGATAAATTGGGGAAAATTTGGAAAATTACAGAAATTACTGAAATGAGGGTGCTTTATTGGATTTAAGCAAATTATGAAATTTTATGATTTATTATACACTATTTTAATGCTAATCGCGGTTAAATATCGCTAATCGCGCATTAAGCTTGTTTTTGTAGGGTTGCTATGCACCGCCACAAGGGTTTACGAGGCATCAACCATGCCCGATTAAAAATTTAGCCGTGCCGAACAACCCAAAGCCGGATCTTTAAACTTGAGTTTATGCGAAAACAAGTATGTTAAACACTTTAACACTAAGTGAGAGGGATTACAACCTTTGTAGATCCGGTCCTTCACTTCTTAAGCTCCGTGTTGAAGTCCCTTCGCTGCGATCATCGTGTTCCAGACTCTCGAGAGGCTTCACGAAGAAAAAGGTGCAGTCTTGCTTCCGATCTTCGATGACATAGATGATCTACTTTGATGTTTCATTAACACAAGCTAACACTCACTAAATGAAGTGAACACTCTCATCTATAGGGCAAGGGTAGATGAAAATGATGAAGTAGGATTTTTTGCTCTCATTTGTTTTCATATTCTCACTCACTTTCATCACAAAATCAAAAGCAAGAAAGCTTTTTCCATGAAAAGAGAAGGAAGAAGAAGATGAATAATGATTAGAATTCTTTTGTGATGAATAATGAAAAGATGATAATGATGAATAATGCAACCATAGTTGACTAAACCTTTATAGAGATTTAACTAGGGCTAGGGTTTGGGTTGGGTTAAGAATGAGTCATAACAAAATATCTTAACACAAAACAAAAAGAAACCTTCTAGAAGGTTCATGAATGCACTAACCAAAATCAAATCCTAATCTTGTTTAATCTCCACTAAACATGTTGCATTAGTAATCATATCATGTTACAATATTATATATCACATATATAATATTTATTGTAACAAAATAAAATAATACAATTAACATATATCGCATATATATCAATGTATTACCCGAGTGAGAAAAAGAATCTTTTAGTGGGCTAATATTAGTTAATGTAATTTAATATATCATATATATTATTATACATTAAATTATCGAATCAACACTCGATCCGACAATCCGGCTATATCGCATATAACCGACTAATACGATGACCCGGCTATATCACATATACCCGGCCGATATCTCATATCGCGAGAATCCAATACGGTATCACATACCGTATTATCCTCGGTCACGCACATATCACATATGTGCTCCTACTTCGTTTTGCCTGAGCCAAGAAACCTCTGTGTAGGACTCTAAAGAATCGTCAATACGCCTGCAGTAGGTGATGATCATATCAAACACCCACAAGCTGCAAGCGGTCAGCTAAACGTAACATCCACCCAGGTATTGAGCGCTCAGAAGATCAACAAGCAAGCCTGTACATTCTCCTGTGAATCCAATCAGTAACACTCCCGTACAGTCCGATCTCGTCGTCTGATATGTCGCATATCTCGCCTAGGGGTGAAACGTCAGACCCCAGTAGCTTGATAAGTCGTGTCGATTTGAGATCTATAACAGTTCGAGAAACTATTGATAAAACTTACCAGTAAATCTCAGCAACCCTGGCCAGGGATTTCCGGTTATAGCCAATCGTACACAGCACAACATCAACTCCCTATACCGGGAGAGACGAATCCCCTCCTATCGCTCATTGCCTCCATGTGATTCGGGACTGTACCCAAAAGCCACCTTTTTGCACGCCCTCTTGGACGTGGTATGATATAAATCAAAGCACGGTGGGAATCACATAAGACTATATGACGATCTCAGGTCAACAGACTACTCTGTACCAGTGTCACCGGAGAACTGCCATCTGACGTGAGGTATAATACCATCTGGGAGTTCTCGGCGAGTCCGTCCAGTATACCCAGTCTCTACTGAGCACCCGTACACCATCCTTGATGTTAAACACCGATGGATATGGGATCATCCATCGCCCATCATATGGGTCAAGATGCGAATACGCTAGTCTACACCGGTGCATCGATGCCCTGTCTTGATACACCCTCGGCTAGAAATGTAAGTCGATGTAGTACACCCCAGTACTTATGGGGAGGCGGAATTTACAAAAACAATCAAGTTTAAGGAACGAACATCGACTAACCGCTTAAATCGAAGCTAAACTATAAATAACCGTACACAAAGATTTTCTTATCACTTGTGATTAGGGATTATACCTATCGAAACTAGTCCTTCGTCTTTGTGTCCTCCTTTGTTCTCCTCGACCTTCTCTAGGTAGTAGACGATCCACCCGAGAGCAAAACACCAAGCTACACCTCTAACTTGAGGTAACTAATCTACTTTGATTGCTAATCAAAGAAGAAAGGATGATATAGAGTGAAGGTAATGGATGCTTAAGTCTAACTAAACCTTTGATCTCAACACATGAGGATTAAGGATTAGTATCTTGAAGATGAGAGCTTGAGGAGAGAGAATGTGAGATGAGATCATGAGATGAGAGAGAGTGTATCATAATATATTATGAAGCATTCTTATTATAGAATAAATCAATAATAGAAATGAATAAGCATGCTTCATAAATGAAAAGAGGTGATTCATTAACATGAGTCATTAAGCATTTATGATGCATTAATGACCATGATGAATCACCCTTATGACTCACTAATCTTATCCAAAGCTTATGTCACCTTAACCTCCTTAGTCACATCTTCTAGAAGCTTCTCATACAATTACGAGAACGCCCCTCCAATCCGCAAAAATACGGAAAAACTTTAGACTGTAAAAATCCAATAACCGGATACCAGTAACTGGCTTAAACCAAAGCCGACTGGTAAAAACTGTCCGAAAGTCGTACGTGCGTAAACGCACGTATGCGTCCGAACCCTTTGTCGCAAAACCATGCAACCTCTATATCGTTTTGCCTGGAGTAGGAAACTCTCTGTGTGGGACTCTAGAGACTCGACTACTACGCTGGCAGTGGGTTTAACCATAGACCGCAAGCGGCACTAGCTGTACGTAACGGTCCCCAGGTAGTTGTCGATAAGAAGGCCGATGAGAAAACCCATCCGAACTCCTACTGAGTCTGATGTGACAATCTCTATACAGTCCGGTCCGTTCGTCCAAGACTATCGCATATCGGGCCTAGGGGGGCGACAAGCGTCAGTCCCCTAATAGCGGTATAAGTCGTGTCGGAGGGAAGCCCATTACACCCTGAGAAACTACTGGAACCTACCAGCAAATCTCGCTTGCCCTGGCCAGGGACTTTGCGTAATGGCTCTCTGACACAGCACGATATCTACTCCCAATACCGGGAGGGACGAATCCTGTCTAACCGCCACTGCCTCCAAGTGCTCGGGACTGCACCCAACTGCTACCTGTTTGCACGACTCCTTTGAGCCGTGGTAGGGTAGCAATCTAAGAACAGTGGGACACACTCGAGGCGAAGTAGCAGTGTCAAGTCTGCGGACTACGCTGTACTCATGTCACCTGGGAACTGTTCACTGACGACTGGTATCAAACCAACCAACAGTTCCCTGTGAGTCCTGTCCGGTGTACCCGTAACCTAACGAGCACCTGCATACTATCTCCAGTACGACGTACTGACGGCTGTGGGACAGACCATCTCCCCAACTGGGATGAGAAGCGTACACACTAGTCTACTCCGGAGTATCGATGCTCTGTCTCGATAATCCAACGACCAGGGACCTGAATGAGGATGTGCTTGTAGACTACCCAGCCCCCACTAGTGTGACTGCCATCACAACGCTGGTAGACAAGCAAGATCCTAAGAGCTCTATCAATACGTACACTCACATATTAAGATAGAAAAACCAAGTAGCATACTACCATGTTTAGCAAGACTGTTATATACATGTGAATATCCCAAGCTTCCATTAAGTAATATACAAGCTAGTATGATACAGTAATGGCCTTCAGTAATGGCCTTCTAGGGCATAAACACTAACAATCTCCCACTTGCACTAGGGCCATGTACTGGCGTATCGAAGACCGATGATCTCGAGTAGCCGCTCGAACTGAATCTGAGGAAGGGCCTTTGTGAATGGATCAACAATGTTCTCTTCTGAAACAACTCTCCGAACCTCGATCTCCTGACGATCAATGATCTCCCTGATCAGGTGATACCGCCTCAAGATGTGTCTGGACTTCTGATGGGACCTTGGTTCCTTCGCTAAAGCTATAGCTCCGTTGTTGTCGCAATACAGAGGTATTGGATCAACTATGGTAGGAACCACCTGAAGTTCTGTTAGGAACTTCTTCATCCAGACTGCTTCTTTTGCGGCATCGCAAGCAGCTATGTACTCCGCTTCCATCGTCGAGTCAGCAACGGTGTCCTGCTTTGAGCTCCTCCAGCACACCGCCCCTCCATTGAGGGTAAAGACATAACCCGACATGGACTTGGAATCGTCCTTATCACTCTGGAAGCCGGAATCAGCAAAGGCCTCCAACCTGAGGTCTTTTCCGCCGTAAACCAAGAACATCTCCTTAGTCCTCCTCAGGTACTTGAGAATGTTCTTTACTGCTATCCAGTGTTTCTCCCCTGGGTCTGACTGATACCGGCTTACCACGCTTAGTGCGTAAGCTACATCTGGTCTGGTACACAACATCGCATACATTATAGAGCCTACCGCAGAAGCGTAGGGTATAATAGACATGCGTTCCCTTTCCAAATCAGTCTTGGGAGACATCTCTTTGGAGAGGGTGATTCCGTGACAAGCCGGTAGATTACCGCGCTTAGAATCTTCCATACTGAATCTTTTCAGTACAGTGTCGATATACCTGGACTGCGAAAGTCCCAACATCCTCTTGGATCTATCACGATAGATCCGGATCCCCAGAATGTAAGAGGCATCACCCAGGTCTTTCATGGAGAACCTGTGTGACAAGAATCCTTTGACAGATTGTAGCATAGGAATGTCATTTCCTATCAATAGAATGTCATCCACGTACAAGACGAGGAATACGACACTTCTGGCCACAACTTTACTATATATGCACGGTTCATCTGGATTTTTGATAAAGTCATATTCTTTGACTGTCTCATCAAAACAGATGTTCCAACTCCGCGATGCCTGCTTTAGTCCATAAATGGACTTAAGCAGCTTGCATACTTTCCCGCTGCTCCCACTCTGATTGAAACCCTCTGGCTGATCCATATAGACGCTATCTTCTAAATTTCCATTCAGAAAAGCCGTCTTTACGTCCATCTGCCAGATTTCATAATCATGGAAGGCAGCAATAGCAAGAAGGACCCGAATGGATTTGAGCATAGCCACTGGAGAAAAGGTTTCGTCATAGTCCAAACCAGGTCTTTGACGAAAACCCTTTGCAACAAGTCTAGCCTTATAGGTTTCCACCTGTCCATCTACACCAATCTTTTTCTTGAAGATCCATTTGCATCCTATGGGTTTTACCCCATCTGGAGCAAAGTCCAAAGTCCATACTTTGTTGGTGTACATGGACTCTATCTCGGTCCGCATTGCATCTAGCCATCGTACCGAGTCGCCGCTCTGGATGGCCTGCTGGAAGTCAGTAGGTTCATCATCATCTATGATGCAATCCTCTCTATCCCCGTCTATGAGAAAACCGTAGTATCTCTCAGGCGGATGAGACGGCCTACTACTCCTGCGGAGGGGTGCGGGAATGTTCTGTTCTTCTTGAACCTCTGGTTCTACCAAACTTTCAGTAGCAGTTTGTGGTTCTGGAATTTCTTCCAGTTCTATTTCGCTCCCACTTGATTCCTTTTCTAAAAACTGATGTTCTAGAAAATGGGCATTACGAGAAACAAATACCTTTTGTTCCTCTGCGTAATAGAATAGATATCCCCTGGAGTGCTTTGGATATCCCACAAACAAACACTTTACTGATCGTGCCTCGAGCTTGTCCACATGCTGCTTTTTAACAAAAGCTGGACATCCCCAAATCTTTATATACTGTAGATGGGGTTTCTTCCCACTCCACATCTGATATGGAGTGGTAGGCACAGTCTTGGTAGGTACCATGTTCAAAAGATATGTCGCTGATTCTAGCGCATGTCCCCAGAAAGATCGCGGTAACTCAGCATTACTCATCATGGATCGTACCATATCCAATAGGGTTCGATTCCGTCTCTCCGATACACCATTATGCTGTGGAGTGTACGGAGGAGTAAGCTGAGAGAGAATTCCTTTCTCTTTTAGGTAACCTAGGAACTCGGCACTCAAGTATTCTCCACCTCGATCAGATCTAAGTGTCTTTATACTTTTGCCGGTTTGGTTTTCTACTTCATTCTTATACTCTTGGAATTTCTCAAAAGCCTCGGATTTATGTTTCATCAGATAAATGAATCCGTATCTTGAGTAATCATCCGTGAAAGTAATGAAATAGGAAAAACCACCTCTCGCATGTGTAGACATTGGACCGCATACATCACTGTGTATGAGTCCTAAGAGCTCGCTCGCTCTTACTCCTTGTCCAGTGAATGGAGTCTTTGTCATCTTTCCTTTGAGACAAGATTGACAAGTGTCATAAGTTTGATATTCGAACGTGTCCAAATATCCTTCTCTATGCAACTTAGTCAACCTTCTCTCATTGATGTGACCCAGTCTACAATGCCATAAGAAAGCTTTATTTAAATCTGGAGACTTTCTTTTTAGTGTGTTCTGGACATTGAAAATTTGGAGTTGGTTTAAAACATATATGCCGTTATTTAGAGTACCGGACCCAATCAAACCATGATTAAGGTGGATGTTGACAACATCTCTTACAAACGTGAAATCATAACCTTTATTTGATAACAAGGAAACTGATATGATATTACACGTTAAGCTGGGTACAAAATAACAGTTATGTAAAACCAAAATGTGTCCACTCGTCAATCCTAGGTGATAATCCCCGACGGACGCAGCTCCCACGCTAGCTCCGTTAGCAACCCTGAGGATCATATCACCTTCCTTCAGCACTCTACGGTTTCTCAGTGCCTGCAATGAATTGCAAATATGAGATCCTGATCCGGTATCCAATACCCAGGAAGTAGAGTTGATCGACAGACAATTCTCAATTACAAACACACCTGAAGTCGAAGCCACAGCTTGCTTCGGTTCCTGGTTCTTGGCGTTCCACGCCTTGCAATCCTTCTTCCAGTGCCCTTTCCTGTGACAATGGAAGCACTCATCCTGGCCAACTATCGGTACTGCTTTCTTTTTCTTTTCCTTCCCTCCCACCTTACTAACACCTCCTCTAGGTCTGGGTGCGGCCTTCTTCTTCCTTCCTTTGGCCCTAGCCTTGGACCCGGAAGAAGATGAACCGCTAACAAACATAGCGGGTGTTTCCCTTGATGTCTTCAAGGTGCCCTCTGCACTCCTTAACATGTTCAGGAGTTCCGGAAGTTCAACTTCTTTTCTTTGAAGGTTGAAGTTCAGGATAAACTGGGCGTAGGTGTGAGGAAGGGACTGGAGAATAAGGTCTGTATAGAGCTCATTATCCAAAGTTGTCCCAAGGTCTGCGAGCTCTTCAATATAGCTGATCATCTGTAGGACATGTTCACCTACCGATGACCCGGCAGCCAACCTCGCTCGAAACAAGTTCTTAGAGGTCTCGTATCTTGCTATACGAGATTGCTCTCCATAAAGTTCCTTTGTATGGAGAAATATGCCATCTAGGGACATATCCTCGTGCCTCCTCTGATGTTCATTGTTCATCGAGGCAAGCACGATGCACTTGGCTCTCGCGCAATCTAAATCCCAGGTTTTGCGGATTTCCTTATCCGCATTGCTGGATTTGGGACCAGGGACAGCAGGTGCCGTAGCGGTGAGGACGTACCCCAGTTTGTCATAGGTCAAAGCCATTTTGACATTCCGCAGCCAATCTTTATAGTTTGGCCCCGTCAGTATATTTTTCTCTAAAAGTAACTTAGGTCCAGTCATTTTCAGGGTCGCTGCAATTAGGAGAGAGAGAAGAAAACTCTTTAGCATGATGCTCTTGCAAGTTTAGAGTGGTTTTTAGTTTATCTAAACTGGATGGCTCCCACTGTTTCTCGAATCCTTCCTCAAACCATAAAAGAAGAATTAGCCAAGACTATTCTCACCGTACAATTCTTTCTTAACCGTTCAGCCAGGCCGGTGTCGATACTTCGAGGAAGGTTTTCCAACGCTTTCGCGAAGTTCCTTAATTAAATAACCTCTTTTCTCTGGGGGCGTAACCCCGCTGACACTTTTCTGGACACCTACTAGGTTTATAGTATTGATCGTTAAGTGACGAATATCCTGATAAGTAGCATATACTCACAGTAGGATCGGGATCCAAATATCATCGTATGATAATGTTGAAGGAATGCTACCAACATTCATCAAACTCCAAATGGTATGCATCTCTTTGCAAATTTCAGTTTCTTTAGAAATTCCCGATATAAGTTTTTGCCCCATGCTCTTATGACCTTGGCGTTAGGTCAAAATGTCATAAGTCACATGTCAAGTTCTACCCATCATTATCTTGTCAATTTAAACCCATCCGTATATATCCTTGACGTTCGGCCAAAATGATAATACGACTGTCCCAAACTAACTCATCTATTTATGCAACAAATGAATATCCAGCAGCTACCAAACACTATGCCTTGGCGTTAGGTCAAAATACATAGCTTGAATACTACTGAATACCCAGATGAAATGACGGAGGGCTACGAATGGTTTTGGCGAAACCGTGAACGTAGTGAACTTGATATAACCGAAGGAACCTGATAGCTTTTAAAAGGAGTGGTTAAATATCCGCATTTAAAAATATCTGTTTTAAAAATAACCGAGTGGTTTCTTTTAAATTGTTCCAACGATTAAACTTTGGTTTGTTTTACTTTGCATTATAGATAATGCGTCCCATCTTTAACCTATCATTGCAGAAAACAACGAAAATACAACGTCCTCTTATGCCATCCGCATTCGCCACGGGGTCCCGTCATCATCCGTTAGGTTACTTAACTAACGACAGAGCGGGGGCTGGGCTAGCGTGGGTGTAAAACATAAGTGGCGTCTAAATAGCTATCATAAATATAGATATTTTACATTCGTCTGACGCAATGATATTCATTCCAGAACACAGATAAACAATATTGGATTTGCAAGCAATCTGTATTTCTTTTGAGCCTGCAAGAAAAGACAGATCACACAGTTGATGAATAGCCGTTACCCCACCCTCGACCCCTACGGGTACGGCAAAATACCCACCCGGTAGTCTGTGTACCCCACATTGGGTCAGTCCTAGGAGCAAAAACAGTAAAATGAAATAATACAACGGTGGCTACGACCGCAACCTGGAAGTGCCCCGCAAAAATAATATTACAACAAATTACATTTACAACATATGAATTAAACAATAACCCATTGCAAACCCCGGCTATACATCACAACAGTCCAATACAGTTTATATGCACAAACAGATATAACCATTTCAGAAATGTGCAACCCCCTGCCAACCGACATACTAGCAGTTGGGGGAGGTTTACGAACACATTAAACAATCACAGATATAATCCAATATGCAAATACTGTACAATTTCGATCGATTAAACAACATCAATATTGCTCCAAAATCTGCTCTGTTAAACAGTAACCTGAGCAAATATTAAATATTCCAGAAAACCCCAAATTACACAGAGAAGCAACAGAAGAAAACTCAGTTCCTGACTCGCCAACTCGGCGGTGGAAGCGCGGCGACTCAGTAGGCTGAGGCCGCGGTTCCGCGGCGAGTTGGGCGATTCAGACGACTGTTTTTCTTGGGTGTTCTACTGGTGTCATGTCAAGTACTCTGAGCTCACCTGAAAAATTTTCTGACATCGTTTTAAATTCGACAGAAACTTGCATTTTTTAGGGTTTTCCGGCTTCGTTTTTCCGTTCGAAATTCGTACAAATTTGCGATTAAGTTATTTAGTGTTTAGCGAGGCTCTGATACCACTGTAAGTCGATGTAGTACACCCCAGTACTTATGGGGAGGCGGAATTTACAAAAACAATCAAGTTTAAGGAACGAACATCGACTAACCGCTTAAATCGAAGCTAAACTATAAATAACCGTACACAAAGATTTTCTTATCACTTGTGATTAGGGATTATACCTATCGAAACTAGTCCTTCGTCTTTGTGTCCTCCTTTGTTCTCCTCGACCTTCTCTAGGTAGTAGACGATCCACCCGAGAGCAAAACACCAAGCTACACCTCTAACTTGAGGTAACTAATCTACTTTGATTGCTAATCAAAGAAGAAAGGATGATATAGAGTGAAGGTAATGGATGCTTAAGTCTAACTAAACCTTTGATCTCAACACATGAGGATTAAGGATTAGTATCTTGAAGATGAGAGCTTGAGGAGAGAGAATGTGAGATGAGATCATGAGATGAGAGAGAGTGTATCATAATATATTATGAAGCATTCTTATTATAGAATAAATCAATAATAGAAATGAATAAGCATGCTTCATAAATGAAAAGAGGTGATTCATTAACATGAGTCATTAAGCATTTATGATGCATTAATGACCATGATGAATCACCCTTATGACTCACTAATCTTATCCAAAGCTTATGTCACCTTAACCTCCTTAGTCACATCTTCTAGAAGCTTCTCGTACAATTACGAGAACGCCCCTCCAATCCGCAAAAATACGGAAAAACTTTAGACTGTAAAAATCCAATAACCGGATACCAGTAACTGGCTTAAACCAAAGCCGACTGGTAAAAACTGTCCGAAAGTCGTACGTGCGTAAACGCACGTATGCGTCCGAACCCTTTGTCGCAAAACCATGCAACCTCTATATCGTTTTGCCTGGAGTAGGAAACTCTCTGTGTGGGACTCTAGAGACTCGACTACTACGCTGGCAGTGGGTTTAACCACAGACCGCAAGCGGCACTAGCTGTACGTAACGGTCCCCAGGTAGTTGTCGATATGAAGGCCGATGAGAAAACCCATCCGAACTCCTACTGAGTCTGATGTGACAATCTCCATACAGTCCGGTCCGTTCGTCCAAGACTATCGCATATCGGGCCTAGGGGGGCGGCAAGCGTCAGTCCCCTAATAGCGGTATAAGTCATGTCGGAGGGAAGCCCATTACACCCTGAGAAACTACTGGAACCTACCAGCAAATCTCGCTTGCCCTGGCCAGGGACTTTGCGTAATGGCTCTCTGACACAGCACGATATCTACTCCCAATACCGGGAGGGACGAATCCTGTCTAACCGCCACTGCCTCCAAGTGCTCGGGACTGCACCCAACTGCTACCTGTTTGCACGACTCCTTTGAGCCGTGGTAGGGTAGCAATCTAAGAACAGTGGGACACACTCGAGGCGAAGTAGCAGTGTCAAGTCTGCGGACTACGCTGTACTCATGTCACCTGGGAACTGTTCACTGACGACTGGTATCAAACCAACCAACAGTTCCCTATGAGTCCTGTCCGGTGTACCCGTAACCTAACGAGCACCTGCATACTATCTCCAGTACGACGTACTGACGGCTGTGGGACAGACTATCTCCCCAACTGGGATGAGAAGCGTACACACTAGTCTACTCCGGAGTATCGATGCTCTGTCTCGATAATCCAACGACCAGGGACCTGAATGAGGATGTGCTTGTAGACTACCCAGCCCCCACTAGTGTGACTGCCATCACAACGCTGGTAGACAAGCAAGATCCTAAGAGCTCTATCAATACGTACACTCACATATTAAGATAGAAAAACCAAGTAGCATACTACCATGTTTAGCAAGACTGTTATATACATGTGAATATCCCAAGCTTCCATTAAGTAATATACAAGCTAGTATGATACAGTAATAGCCTTCTAGGGCATAAACACTAACAAGAAACAGTTATAGGATGTACTCGTCGACTACCGTGGCCCCACTAGTATGATCTCATCATAGTCCCAGTAGTCGAGTACATATCCTAAGGGCTTTATCAACATGTAACATAGAGACAATCAGAGTACATGTTAGGATAAAGTGCAACCAGATAGCATACTATCATGTCGAGCAAGAAAGTCCTCCCTATATATGTCCAAGCATCCATTACAATATACATCGTATGTACAGTAATGGCCTCTAGGGCATACATATAACTAACAATCTCCCACCTTCACTAGAGCCATCTGTTGTGGTATCACATACCCAACAATTAGCTGCGGTTGAAGTATCTCATACTCAACCATCCCATAAAAGTATCTACTGGGAAAAAGGCCTTTGTGAGTGAATCCGCGCTGTTGTCCTCTGTGTCTTCTCTCCTAATCTCGATTTTCCTGGAGATCAACCATCTCCATGAACAGGTGATACTGCCTAAGAATTATATCCGGATTTATGATGGAACGGGAGTTCCTTGGCATAAGCCACAACTCCATTGTCACACAATGGTAGGAACGAAGTTCATCTCATGAACTTTTATATCCAGATTGCCTCTTTGGTAGCATCCTTGGTAACGATGTATCTTGCCTTTAATCGTCTAGTAAGTCACCGTATCTAGCTTGGAACTCTTCCAACAAACCGTCCCTCCATTGAGGGTAAAGACAATGCCTGCGACTGACATTCAGTTGTCCTTATGACCCTGGAACATTTCCAGTGATTCTCCTCAGGATCTGTTGATACCATTTCACTACAACTAGTGAGTATCCTAACATCCAATTAGATCTATCTCATAGATCCAAAATCCCGGATTTAGGAGGTATCTTTTTGATCCTATATGGAGAATCCTTGTGATAAGCAGAGATTGACCGATTGTAGCATAGGAAACTCCTTCCCTATCAAGAGTATTTCATCCACGTACTCTACGAGGATCACTACCGTACTCTCTACTACCTTTTTGTATATACAAGGTTCATCTACCATTTTGATGAAGTCAAACTCTTTGACTACCACATCAAAACAGACGTTCCAACTCCGCGATGCCTGCTTTATCACATAAAAAATCTTGCACACGTTTCCGCTGCTCCCACTGTCTACGAAGTCCTCTGACTGTGTACTTATAGACGCTCTCTTCTAAAACATCATTTAGAAAAGCAGTCATGACACCCAACTGCCAGATATCGTAGTCATGGTATGTAGCCGTGGCAAGTAGGATCTGGATGGACTTAAGCATAGGTTTGAAAGTCTTAACTTTTCCATGTACACCAAGTAATCTTCTCAAGATATACTTGCTCCTGATGGGGATTTAACCCTTCAGATAAAGCAACCATAGTCCATACTTTGTTGGTGTATAAGGATTCCATCTCAGATCGCTTAGCATCCAGCCATTCTTACAGAGTCTCACTCCTGATGGCCAGCTCAAAACTAGTTGGGTCATCATCTCATGATGCAATCCTCGCTCCCACTGTCATAGAAAAACCGAAGTATCTCTCAGGTGGGTGAGGAACCCTACTAGATCGGCGGAGAGGCTGAGGTTCTTTAGAAAATATTGAATCCTTGGTTCTATCAAATCATCAGTTGCAGTTTGTATAGCTGGAACCTTTCCAGTTCTACAGAACTGACTTTGCCTCGAGCTTGTCCAGATTTTGCCTTTTAGACATAGGCCGGACAACCCCAAATCTTAACAAACTTAAGATATGGGCTCTTCCCTTTCCATATCACATATGAAGTGGTAGGCAACTGATTTGATTTGAACCTTATTCAATAGGTATGCAGCTTCTCAAGTGCATAACTTCCCAAAAGGAAATAGGAAACTCAGTAGTACTCATCATAGAGCACACCATATCATATAGGGTGCTTTGCTCCGCCCCGATACACCGACGTGCTGCGGTGTATGCGGAGGAGTAATTACACCCTACAATTTCGTCTACAATACCTCAAGAAGGATTCGTTCATTTCTGAACTATTCCTCTTGTGTGTGTTCTGTATACTAAGAACTGTAGTTTTGATTTAGAACGTCAATGCTTTTAGATAACGTGCCTGAACCGATCAACTCTTGATATAGGAAATGTTCAAAACATTATCCAACAATACAAAATTATATCCTTTCTTTACTAATAAAGAGACTGATATGATGTTGTATATCAGGTTCGGTATCTAATAACATTCGTTCAGAATCAATGTATTCTGGTAATACAGGGTGATAGTGACCAACAGACTTGGTTGCAACACTTGCACCGTTTCTATCTCATGAAACTTATCACCCGTTCTCAGTTCTCTACCTATCTGTAGCCCATGTAACAAATTACATATGTGGGATCCTGATCCGGTATCAAATACCCAGGACGTGAAGGATACTGAGAAACAGTTCTCTGTAATGAACACACCCGAAGATGATGCATCTGTATGCACTTTCTTCGTTTGGGCGGCACGGGAATTCTGTTAATCCCCTATATCCTGCTGTCTTATAACAATTATAAGTTGGAGCGGGACCAACGTTCCCTAGCTCAGTATAACAAGCGGGTTCAGTCAATACATCCGTATTATTATCTTGATTAAGGCGTGATATGGTCGCTACCTGGAGAGAGAGAGAAGAAAACACTCAGCGTATGCTCTTGCAAGATTAGATTGGTTATCTAATATATCTAATCAGGATGTCTCCCACTGTTTTAATCAAATCTTCCTTCAAACCCTAAAAGGAATGACTAGCTGGGATTAATTACACCCTACAATTTCGTCAATTTTTCAGCCAGGCCAGTGCCGATACTTTGAGGGAGGTCCCCCGTGCTTTCGCACGAACCTAATTAAAGTAAACCTCATTTTCCCAGGGGCGTAACCCCGTTGGCAACTTTCTAGACACCTACTTGATCGACTAATTGTAATGTGTAAAACTCTCCCAGGAGTAACTCTTACTCGCAGCGGGTATCGGGATCCAACTATCTCATAGAAGGTGTGCAATCTCATTGCAAATTTCAACACTTGAAATTCCCAATAATATATTACCCCTAGTACTTATGACCTTAACTAAGGTCAACATATCATAAGTACTAGTCAAGTTCTACCCGTCATTTCATGATTAATCAGACCCACCCTATATGACCCTCAACTATGGTCGACATAATCACATGAATGTCCTAACTAATCGCATCATATGCTGTGTAGGAAGACATCACTTAGCTACCGTACACTACGCCTCAACTAAAGTCGACATACGCAGCACGAATACTAAGTACTCTACTTTCTAAAATGACGGAGGGCTACGACAGGTTTTTATGCAAACCTATTGCGTAATGAACTTGATATCGTTTGTAGAATCGAGTGATTTTAAATGGAATGTTTTTGAGGCCTTTTCTAGTTTCGCTAAAGAGGTCACTCCCGGTGAAGGGATCGTCGGCTCTTTCCTCATCGAATAAGGTGCAGGATATTTCATAAATATCACTATGCAAAGCAAGAACTATAGAAGCAATCAAAAGACAAACCGAGTTTGTAGCATCTTCTAGTTTCACTAAAGAGGTCACTCCCGGTGAAGGGATCTCGGCTCTTTCCTTATCGAATAAGGTGCTGGATGTTCTACAAGGAACACCGCTATGCAAAGCAAGAACTAGATCTACCAGTTTTTAAACAAGTTTCTACAACATCTTAGGTTTCTTTTAGTTTCATTAATCTCATTAATGAAGTCCCATTTTAATATGCTTCACAAGCATCACATTTGAAACGAAATCTGCAATATAACATATATCTCATATATATATAATATAAACATTCGTCTCAGGCAGTAATATGATCTCATCACAGAACATTGCAGCAGAAGAACATATATGGAATATTGCATATACTAGGACGTCCGTGTTTTCAATACGAGGCTGTATAAAACACGGATTCCACGATCGCGATGAATAGCCAAACCCACATCCCTAGACCCCTACGAGAGCGGCTAGTAACACTGCCAATTCTAGGGTTAGGAGACCCTGTCTCGACTCCTCGAGATGGTCTCCCACTGGACTCTAGAACCCGGTTACTTGTGCTCCCCGCCTTGGGTCTACCTAATGCGGAAAAGTAAATAATATACAATGGTGACATCATCCTCAGCCCGGAAGTGCCCCAATAAAAGAATATTACATACAAATGAATTTTACATGAATGAAAAAGAAAAAAACTCTCATCTCACATAAAACCCCCGGCTATTCAAAACGCGACGATCTAATATAACATATCACAGCAACACATAATATCACATATCATCGACGTAAGCAAGTATGCGTATCCCGATTGTCGTTGATGTACAGCAATGAAGCCGGCGATACACCACATACTACGCTTACGGTCACAGAAAAGAAAGTGTAAAACTACAACAGTTGGAATCCGCAACCTTCTTAGACATCGCATGCCTAACCAAATGAATTCCTTAGACATCGCATGCCTAACAATTATAAACCCCGCATTTTAGTCTCATTATCGAAAACTCTTTTCAATATCAAGTCGGGCAATTCAACAAGATTCCCGACATCCTGATCGAATGCTCGTCGCAAACTTTAGTAGACGGCCGCACTCCCGGATGCCGTCGACGAAGTGCACTAAGGCGGAACACCGCTGTCGCGAGCACACGAACGGATGCTTTTGGCGACGGGGTTCTCCTACAGTCACTTGGTCGGGCTATGGGGCGTGGCTGTCTATTAAGTTTACCCGGCGAGTATCCGCGTATGCTACGTGACTGCGACGGAATTTTGATCACATCAAAATTCCGTGGCAACCGATCAATTGAGACTGAACTGCTAGATTTATAATATTCAAATTAGTTATCTCATAACTACATGTGGATTCCAATTATTGTATCACATTCCAGATAAATAGACAATGTTAAACTTTCCGATTGAATAATCAAACACCCAAGATTTCCCCAATATGTTTCAACACTTGAAATCAGTTTAAAAAACATTCATCACATGCCACAGTACCAATGGTCCAGCCGTAGAAGGGCCAAGCCAACGCCTCACATGTGGCACGCCGTACTGCCCCAACCCTAAGGTTTAGAGGCAGTTCAAGACGGTCACATAATCGAGTTAAGGTTTGTTGTCTTCTAGAGGGTCCACCGCGTTACTTGCACGACTTAGAACGTTCTTAAACTCGAGAAAAAAATCCAACATTTGAAAAAATTTCCGGCAGAGGAAAAAGTGAGTTATTGATATCCGTTCGAACTTTTTAACACATTCTAAAAATTACCCGTCCAAACTAAACAAAGTTAAATTATCCGATCGAATCAACGAGTCCCCGATACAAAAACCCTAGAAAACTCAACACTTGAGTGGAATTAAAAAATTCCCAGAAAAAAATGACAAGAAAGGACCTAAGAATAAATATATGAAATATGAGGGACTAAGTCCAAATTTTGGCCGCTGAACCGCCGCCAAACCCTTGGTTTGGCCGCGGTTCCGCGGTCACTTGATCGACTTAGTGGACCGTACTTCACAGTAATTCTTAGTTTTTCCTGCTTCTTTTTCTGAGCATTTTTAATTCATAAAAAATCAACATTTTTGAAAATGTACAGAGAAAGGTAAAATCAGGGTTTTCCGGGTTCGATCGGACTTTAAACTTCGTCTAGACTTCGCCTAAAGCTCTAGCTTGGCTCTGATACTACTGTAGGGTTGTTATGCACTGCCACAAGGGTCTACGAGGCATCAACCATGCCCGATTAAAAATTTAGCCGTGCCGAACAACCCAAAGCCGGATCTTTAAACTTGAGTTTATGCGAAAACAAGCATGTTAAACACTTTAACACTAAGTGAGAGGGATTACAACCTTTGTAGATCCGGTCCTTCACTTCTTAAGCTCCGTGTTGAAGTTCCTTCACTGCGATCATCGTGTTCCGGACTCTCGAGAGGCTTCACGAAGAGAAAGGTGCAGTCTTGCTTCCGATCTTCGATAACATAGATGATCTATCTTGAAGTTTCATTAACACAAGCTAACACTCACTAAATGAAGTGAACACTCTCAACTATAGGGCAAGGGTAGATGAGAATGATGAAGTATGATTTTTTGCCCTCATTTGTTTTCATATTCTCACTCACTTTCATCACAAAATCAAAAGCAAGAAAGCTTTTTCCATGAAAAGAGAAGGAAGAAGAATATGAATAATGATTAGAATCCTTTTGTGATGAATAATGAAAAGATGATAATGATAAATAATGCAACCATAGTTGACTAAACCTTTGTAGAGATTTAACTAGGGCTAGGGTTTGGGTTGGGTTAAGAATGAGTCATAACAAAATATCTTAACACAAAACAAAAAGAAACCTTCTAGAAGGTTCATGAATGCACTAACCAAAATCAGACCCTAATCTTGTTTAATTTCCACTAAACATGTTGCATTAGTAATCATATCATGTTACAATATTATATATCACATATATAATATTTATTGTAACAAAATAAAATAATATAATTAACATATATCGCATATATATCAATGTATTACCCGAGTGAGAAAAAGAATCTTTTAGTGAGCTAATATTAGTTAATGTAATTTAATATATCATATATATTATTATACATTAAATTATCGAATCAACACTCGATCCGACAATCCGGCTATATCGCATATAACCGACTAATACGATGACCCGGCTATATCACATATACCCGGCCGATATCTCATATCGCGAGAATCCAATACGGTATCACATACCGCATTATCCTCGGTCACGCACATATCACATATGTGCTCCTACTTCGTTTTTCCTGAGCCAAGAAACCTCTGTGTAGGACTCTAAAGAATCGTCAATACGCCTGCAGTAGGTGATGATCATATCAAACACCCACAAGCTGCAAGCGGTCAGCTAAACGCAACAGCCACCCAGGTATTGAGCGCTCAGAAGATCAACAAGCAAGCCTGTACATTCTCTTATGAATCCAATCAGTAACACTCCTGTACAGTCCGGTCTCGTCGTCTGATGTCACATATCTCGCCTAGGGGTGGTAAACGTCAGACCCCAGTAGCTTGATAAGTCGTGTAGATTTGAGGTCTATAACAGTTCGAGAAACTACTGATAACACTTACCAGTAAATCTCAGCAACCCTGGCTAGGGATTTCCGGTTATAGCCAATCGTACACAGCACAACATCAACTCCCTATACCGGGAGAGACGAATCCCCTCCTATCGCTCATTGCCTCCATGTGATTCGGGACTGTACCCAAAAGCCACCTTTTTGCACGCCCTCTTGGACGTGGTATGATGGAAATCAAAGCACAGTGGGAATCACATAAGACTCTATGACGATCTTGGGTCAACAGACTACTCTGTACCAGTATCACCGGAGAACTGCCATCTGACGTGAGGTATAATACCATCTGGGAGTTCTCGGTGAGTCCGTCCAGTATACCCAGTCTCTACTGAGCACCCGTACACCATCCTTGATGTCAAACACCGATGGATATGGGATCATCCATCGCCCATCATATGGGCCAAGATGCGAATAAGCTAGTCAACACTGGTGCATTGATGCCCTGTCTCGATACACCCTCGACTAGGAACAGTTATAGGATGTACTCGTCGACTACCGTGGCCCCACTAGTATTATCTCATCATAGTCCCAGTAGTCGAGTACATATCCTAAGGGCTTTATCAACATGTAACATAGAGACAATCAGAGTACATGTTAAGATATAGTGCAACCAGAAAGCATACTATCATGTCGAGCAAAAAAGTCCTCCCTATATATGTCCAAGCATCCATTACAATATACATCGTATGTACAGTAATGGCCTCTAGGACATACATATAACTAACAGTTTTGTGCAAAAAATGCACCATATCATTTTTACACTTGTGTTACATTTTCCTACATGGCTTTCTCTTCATTTTCATTCATGGTTTTGGGTTTTATATGAGAAGAGAAAAGAAAAGGAAAAGAACAGAAAAGAAAAGAAAAAGGATATTAGTAAAGAATTGGGTATGGGCAAGAGAGTGAGAGAGGGTGAGGGGTCAAACCTTGGTCATGACCCTTTGTTTCTTTCATCATCTTCATCTTTTTCTTCTCCCTCTTTAGCCCATGGCAGCACCCCTCCTCCACCTCCACTTCAAACCCTCAAATCATCATCAAAACAACACCAAAAGTCCATCCCCATTTCATAAAAAATGTGCACAAGCTCACAAGCTATATTTTGGACCAAGAAAGCAAGGATTTTGGACACTTGGGGCAACTCAAGAATTTTCTTGAGTTGCCAAATGAGATATTCTCTTAACCATTAGCATAGTATTTCCATTGCTTTTACATCTATGTTTGATTAGAACCGATTTTGTGTCGTTTAGTGAGGTTTGGAAATTTCTAGTTAGGGTTTGAGAAATTCTTGAGTTGTGATGTGAAATTGAGGCTTACAGTGACCTTAAACCCCTGTAATGATTGTATTTTGGGCACAAAACCAGAGACAAACCCTAATTCACGAACTTTGAAATTCTGCCGATATCGTATTTTGTGGAAATTGTGATGAGAAAATTGAATCTGCTAACACTCGGGGACCTGGAAAATTATTTAGCAAAGACAGTGATACATGCAGGCAATCTAGGACCCCCCACTAAAACCCTAGCCCCATACCCCAACTCCAGGCCGCAGAAATAATCCTTCTGGCCGCAATTTGCGGCCAGACCTGGGGCAATTTGGTTCGTGTTTGTTCTGTAGCTCCATCTCCAGTAAACTAGACCCTTTACATATGCAAAATTGGCTAATTTCACCTAGGGTAAAATATGGGACCATTTTCTTGAGTTGCTGCATTGTTTCACGATTTCGTTTTAATTTAGGATTTGGTATTTGTTTTTGTGTTCTTTCGTCTGGTGTTTGTACGTCAGCGACGGGGGTTGTTTGATGGTTTTGCAGGCGTAGGCTATAGGTTCTAACCTATAAGCGATTCGCATGCCGTTTTGGCTTTCATGTTCGATTCTTGATACTATATGACGCATTGGAAATTGTAGGTACCCTCACGTGGACTTCGGGATGACGAGGATGAGCATGGCGTCATCGACTCTAGCAAGCGAAGATTAAGGTGAGTAGATATATATATATACGGGGGAAGTCGGGTGGATGACGTATAGCACCCCCGCAGTTCGTAGTGTAACTTATGTTATGTTATACATTTATATATGTGTTGTGCATTTGGATGATTAGCAAGTAGGATCTTAGAAGATCATGGGATAAATGTTGCGGTATTTGGAAGATAGTGTCGTGGTTGATTTCTTAGTCGCGAACCATAGAATAGGTTTGTACACGCGCACACACACCCTCGCATGCATTATTATTACTTGTGCGTATGTGGGGATACGTATATATATATATATATATATATATATATATATATATATATATATATATATATATATATATGCGTATACATATACATGGATAATGAGGATAGTGAATGATATTTAGAGATGAGTCGATGAGATTGAGCATGATGCCACGAGATCGGTGATATGTTTTGATTCGTATTAGGAAATGCGACATGAGATTATAGCGGGCCTTTAGGCTTGTGTTTTCATACACGCATATATATATATATATATATATATATATATATATATATATATATATATATATATGCAGATGGTATCAGTTTGTACTAGACTTAGATCAGTACCCCCAGTTCATGAGATACGATGATAATGGATACTAAATGAATAATGAGTTGAATGTGATATTTGACCCGTACCCAGATTTGGGATGCCGTACGATGGATTTACCGTACGGGCTATATATTGATGATAGATCCGCACTCTTGACTCGAGAATGTCATGTTATTTATTGTATCGTATGTGATACTATTGAGGCGGGATCACCGACTATTATATTTATATGTATCGACTCAGATTTAGGTGGTTTCCTTAAACTTCGATTGGTCCTGTAGTTTACTTATAGATGTTAGACTAGACTCGAGTCATACCTATTTCAAAACTAACGAATCGTGAGTATTTTAAAGTCAGGCCAAGGGATTTTACGGATATTCCAAAAACGCATCTTTTCTTAAAAACATCATAGCCCTTATTTTTCTAAACACCACGATTCGTGTTATTTCAAATGGCAGAACTGTGTGACATATATATATTGATGTAGATTCTTCACTGTTGTGTTTATTATTCATTTTCCGCATATTTTTGCTAATCGCATCGCATTGCATGTTTAAATGCGTTTATGTTATATTAAACCCATACTGTCAGGACACCAGCACAATTATCGATGATGCGTATGCTCCACGTACACCTATTTGCCGGCTCACACACTTCATCATCGATAATTGCCATGTCACTACACAGTAGAATTGCTGACATCAGGATATGACTCCTTACATGACATACTTGCGTACATACATATTGTACTCCCATACTTGCGTACATGCATATTGTACACCCATACTTGCGTACATGCATATTGTACACCCATACTTGCGTATATACACATATGCACCTTTATACGGTATTGCATTCGATTTTGGAAATTTTGGAACCACATTATATATTTAAAAAAATTGGATTCATTTAAAAGAGCGGTTTTCCCTCGATATGTGCATATTACTGTTCCATGTTGCATGATATACGGATATGCTTACATTTCTGTTATATGTCTCAACAATAATGCTTTACGCTTTTACGCATTGAGATATGCTGTTTTCATGAGATTTCTGGATTTGAGAACGGTGGCTATTTCAAAAGAAAGTAAGTACTGTTTTAAAAACCCGGTTTCTTTTGATATGATATTTCAGTGCGTTCACCATGCGTTTTCTCGGTTCTGAGACGTGTGACATGTGAAACACGATTCGAGGAGCCGAATGAGGCCGATTGCGGGTACATGGTGGACCCGGTATGGTACCCCGGGGCGAGAACGGATCTGTCGTGCAGTAGGCGATGAGCCTGGCAGAGGGAATACTACCTACCAGTGATAGTATTTGGGCTCGGTGGATATCCGGAGGATATCGACCGGAGTCGAGAGATGATACGGGCCGATCCGGACTGACGGAGCCCGTGGGCCGATCCGGACTGACAAGGCCCGATATATGAGGATTTACGTGCCGATGCTGGGCACGGGTTTCATGATGTTTTCGAGTGTCGATGCTAGACACTCAGGTTCCATGATTTTGATGTGTCGCGAGGGACACACGTTGATTTATATCCTCATACTTTCATGCATATGCTTTATGATATTTACATGCATGATGTTTTGTGTTATTGGTTGACCCTTGGACGAGATCTACACGTATACAGGCATTGATTACATTGTTGGATGATATCCACATACTTATAGACTTGATGCTATAGTTGGCACTGATTTCATTGATGATACCTCATATTTATGATATGTTGCTACCTGAGGCGCTGACACGAGCACTTGGTATTACACTTATGTATAAATGTTTACCCTTGCCACCTTATCATGCTTCAGACTTTATCATATTGAGGATATATACTACCGATCGTATTGACCTAGGATTGAATCATACATACGATTTCTGCTCTGTGATGTTTTCTACTCACGAGTTGGCAACTCACCCCGTTGTGCCACAGTTTCTTGCAGGTTTTGCCGTACAGGTTTCATTGCGGCTTTGCTGGCACACTGCTTCCATTCCAGGTGATTTGCTTTGGTAGGTGGGTTCACTCGCATCGTGACCACCATTGTACTTATTTGTTTTCAGTTGTATCTAGTAAATTCCATCAACCAGACTTGTATATTATTTCAGACTTAGAAAACCAGTTGTTTATTCTTTCGACCTTAGAGTCGCGCGTTGTATTATTATTATGGTTTTCTTGATATTTTGAGTTTCCTTTTGAGTTTTGATCCTCGCCCTTCGGCGTTGTATATTATATTACTTGCGTGGTTGTGACCGTCGATTGAAGAAGAGCTAGCTCCCGCTTGGGGATTCTTTTATTCATATTATGCATGTTGTACCCTTTTTAGGGCCAGTGTTTACAAAGGAAACTCTGCCGAAATTTTCAGAAAAGACTTGAGATTTAAAAATGCATATTCGGCTTATGTTATTTAAAAGACCCTTGTTTTAAAACATATTTTCTTCACTTCCTCCTTAAAATGGTTTAGATTTCTGGGATTTTTGGCTTACTTGAATTAGATAGGGTCCTATAGATTTCATATGATTCAAGTGCCAGTCACGTGCCATTTCGGGTCGTGACAAAGTTGGTATCAGAGCGCTAGGTTAACCTTGGTTCGAGTCTATGTTTGACTATGCGGAGCCTAGGGCATTTGTATATATATACGGAATCTAGGCTTGACCTTACGGAACTTAGACTTAGTCGAGGGGGTATTAGACCCGAACTTTCGTCGCGTAGGTTGACCTTGGTTGATGGAGTAGGTGATTTAAGGAGAGTGACGTACCGTGTGTATGTTCCGCGACATACTTACGATACACTACTCCGCTTAAGGAGCCTTAGGATGTACATTTCCTTGCACAGTATTATATTCATTCCTATGATCTATCCTCATCGATATTGGTTTATGGTTTTGCTGTGTTAGTTATATATATGCCCTAGAGGCCATTGTTGTACATATGATGTATATTATAGTGGATGCTTGGATATATATAGAGAGAACTTTCTTGCTCGATATGATAGTATGCTATCTGGTTTCACTTTATCTTAACATGTTAACAAATACTGTTTTGTGATCACGTGTTGATAAAGCCCTTAGGATATGTACTCGACTACTAGGACTATGATGAGATCATACTAGTGGGGCCAGGGTAGTCAACGAGTACATCCTATAACTGCTCTTAGTCGAGGGTGTATCGAGACAGGGCATCGATACTCCAGAGTAGACTAGCGTACACGCATCTCGACCCATATGATGGGCGATGGATGATCCCATATCCATTGGTGTTGGAATATCAAAGATGGTGTACGGGTGCTCAGTGGAGACTGGGTACACTGAACGGACTCACCGAGAACTCCTGGATGGTATTATACCTATCGTCAGATAGCAGTTCTCCGGTGACACTAGTATATGTTAGTCTGTAGACCCGAGATCGTCATAGAGTCTTGTGTGATTCCCACCGCGCTTTGATTTCCACCTTACCACGTCCAAGAGGCCGTGCAAAACGGTGGCTTTTGGGTACAGTCCCAAATCACATGGAGGCAATGAGCGATAGCAGGGGTTTCGTC